>CM070874.1:4535000-5257500 GCA_036365515.1 Torymus aiolomorphi | reverse complement strand
ATTTCTATATCTATAAAAGCTCGTCTGTAATGGTCCTGTCTCTTTTTCCATGAAAGATTCTTGTATCCGGAATCGTATATCCATAGATTATGTTTTCTATAGATTCATTTTGTTTATTTGAACCAATACTTTAAGCAATGAATATAGTTCGATCGATCAGCCTTTTACACGTCTTTAAGGAACAGATACAATGAGGAACAGATCCAAACGATAATGCGGTCACTACAATATTTTAAATAATGGGATAATAAAAATATGTATCGAAATATAAATTTTGCTGCGGATGCTCAAACAAGAAATTGAGGATTTGTGTTTTACGTATTAAAGGGGGTCTTACACTGTGACGTAGTGCTTTGTTATATCCACTATATAGAGCTCGTTTATCAAAACGACCCCAGAACAAGCAATAAACCACTTTACCTTCGTGACTCCTGACTGAGCCACACCCCGACTTAAGACTTATATCTCGATAAAGGGGGTTCTAACGCTGAGCAACAACTACAACTCCCGTTATGCCAACGATGAGACAGTATTGCGTTACTGGCTACCCACGCTGATGATTTTTTTTTATTCCTGAAAATAAGACTCGAGGGACAGCACAACCACACTCGCAAATAATAATAATTATGATACTTGGAGATTAATGTAACTTTATTAAAAGTGGAATTGAGTGAAAAACTTCCAAAAATGGCGGCTAGCTGCTGCGTCAGGCCCCTTTCTCAAGATGGCGTCTCCTTCCAAGTTCGTCTCGTAGCCCTTGAACCTGTAAAGAGAGAAAATACCCGACCACAATAATCTCGAAAGTTGAATTCCGTCTCGACACACTCTGGAGCGATTCAGCTTCGCCGGCCAATCTGCACCTATACAGCTCGCTACAAAACTACTCGACCCCTGGACGACACACGGACTGTTACTACTACCTCGATTCTACTTTCCTATTCTAACGAGCTGTCGACCCGTAGCTACTTACAAATAATCCTTGTTTCCTCACAACACGACTCTTAGTACACTACTAATACTATAGCACAGTGAAGCTAATGCGACTGTTATCTCTGTGGCTAATGCGACTACTACTGCTGCTGGCTGGAGAACAAGAGAGCGCTCTTCCTCGAAGCGATCAAGCCCGAGCCCTCCGTTCTGATTATTCTCCCTCACGTGGATATCATTCATTGGTCCGCGCCCCTGGACTTGCTCACTTTTGTCCACCAGGCCATGACTCGCAACTACTTTGAGTCACGATAGGTCTACGCGTGAACATGCGCGGCCCCTATCTCACTTGTTGCGCCGCCCGGTGCTCAACTATCGTGCACGCTCACCATTCTATATCGCTACTTACTCTATGCGTGAGCTATTACACAGCGCTCCTTTCTCTATCCTTTTACGTATTCATGCCCGCACGCACTAGTTCTACTCTCTCTCTCTCTCTCTCTCTCTCTCTCTCTCTCTCTCTCTCTCTCTCTCTCTCTCTCTCTCTCTCTCTCTCTCTCTCTCTCTCTCTCTCTCTCTCTCTCTCTCTCTCTCTCTCTCTCTCTCTCTCTCTCTCTCTCTCTCTCTCTCTCTCTCTCTCTCTCTCTCTCTCTCTCTCTCTCTCTCTCTCTCTCTCTCTCTCTCTCTCTCTCTCTCTCTCTCTCTCTCTCTCTCTCTCTCTCTCTCTCTCTCTCTCTCTCTCTCTCTCTCTCTCTCTCTCTCTCTCTCTCTCTCTCTCTCTCTCTCTCTCTCTCTCTCTCTCTCTCTCTCTCTCTCTCTCTCTCTCTCTCTCTCTCTCTCTCTCTCTCTCTCTCTCTCTCTCTCTCTCTCTCTCTCTCTCTCTCTCTCTCTCTCCCCTTCTCTCTCTCTTTCTCTCTCTTCTCCCAGTACACACGCTCTGCCTGACTATCCGGCGGCCGGTGCCCTCTCCCTTCCTACTATTCTCCCTCTCTCTCCGCACGGCACCTGCCTGCCTGCAGTGTCCTGGCCAGCGGCTTCCCTCTCCACTGCTTTCTCTCTCTCTCCCCCGCGCCTATCTTACTGCTGCGCGATAGCGTATCTCTCACGTATACTCCTGCATACTCCCACTATTCTTTCTGCGCGGACTAGTTGCGCGGTGCTTAGTCTGCGCTCTACTGATATCGTCCACATCGCGCGCTCGTGACGTCGGCTCTCGACGCCGCTCACCGGGTTACGCGGCTCCCTCGTCCGCCTGCTCTCTCTCGGCCCCTTCCCCCTCGCGCGTCTAAGTCTATCGTATCCCGTGTTGCTGCTCAACCCAGCCGTGGCGTCTAAGTGCGTGTGTGAGTGTGTGCGCAACCCGCTCGACATCCTTGCTGCCGGCGCGCACAACATGGCGGAGCCGGTCGAGCATGTGCTCGAAGCTGCTGAGGATGCCGATACATGTGACATCGTCACAATACCCTCCCACTAAGACGATGATTACCCGATAATCATTGGCTTACTCGATCCCATTATCCCCTGTTCCGGCGATCGCTCCAGAGCGTTACCTCTATTACTCGAACTATGACCTACTCACCTTATTGGCCTTGGGCCATGAAGGCCCGCAACAATGCTGCCTGTAGATCCCCGGGCAGCTGCCGAATACTTTGAAAATACTCCAGGATGGACGGGCTGGTAGTTGCCATTCCTGGAGTACTGCTTCCGGCCACCGGTTCCGACGGTGATGCAATAGGTGGTGGATCGGATGGTGCTGCCGGCTGATCCCACCGGCTCGGCCGCCGCCTCCCTGACACTTGGGACGAACCCCGGCTAGCTCCCTCAGGCTGGTCTCGTCCCGGTGCTTCCTTGTCTCCCACCGCCTGAATTGGTATTGAAGTACCCTCCGGATGGTTGCTCCGGTTCAAGTCCCGGCCGCGGATATAAGTAAGGTTCTCGTCCACACACCATGGACAGTTGCGCAGCGTTACGCCACGTCGGTCACAATTATAGCAGAATAAGGTTCTTTCTGCAGTACACACGAATCGTGTATGACCCGTCTGCCAACAATTGAAGCAGACGCCGTCCATTGGATCTACGCTCCTGTCCACGGGCACGGGACGAAGATGCCCAAACAGTACCCCGCGGGCCGGGCAAAAATGGAGGTCCGGGTACCTGTTTGGAGATGGTTGTCGAGATGATGACTGGGGGGGTTTCCCCAATCGCTCGAAAGCCGACCGCCGTACTTCTTCCTCTCCGGACTCTGGCTCGCCCCTAGCTGATGGAGCTGGCGAGATTAGAATCACTCTGTCCTGTTCTGTGGGTGGAGTATTAACCCCTGACAAGCTCCCGGGCTCGCTCTCGGATGGTTTAACGGAGATCTCCTTCTCGAGGTTCACCGATTCAGCCTCTTCCCCGTCCTCGAAACGCCGCGGGTTAAACCGGACTCGTCGACCTTTCTCCTTCGGCCAGTTGGATACGCGGATTAGGGGACTCGGTGATGGCTCATCGGTATCCCACTCCGCGATATCTGTTGAGAAAGGCTCAATGGATGGGAGGGGTAAGGTGCAGAAAGCCTTCTCACATCGCACCTGCTCAGCCACAAAATGTGGCTTTCGAAGCGGTCTCGATCCCCCCAGTCCCTCGACCCCAGACTCGAAATGTGTCAGCGGAAGGGTTTGGATTGGGCAATCTTCCTCCAGCGGCCATGACGAGTGGTGTGGTGAAACATCGGTCTCCCCTAACCACTCGTTTAACTCTGCCACAGCCTGGTCACTAAGAAAGCCGGCCCAACCTCCCCCTTCCACTTCCTCAACCCTGGATCCCCCCACATCGACTAACATCTCCTCGATGAGTGATTCACCCTCACCTACAGCTGGCCGCTTCACTCCCTTGGCCGACGGAGGCGAAGATAAATCGGATTCGACCTCGGCAGGGTCAATGTGCAACTGAAGGACCGGAGACCCCCCTCGAACCTCTTCCTTCCTTCTTGGAATTTTTGGAGCTTGTGCCACCGCCACCTTCCATTTTTCCTCGGGCTCTATGTCTCCCAACAAGGTTCTCTCTAGCCAGTCAGCGTGACTGCCGTTATCTGGGGGAGAACGGAGCGGAGACAGGCTGAGTGCTGGGCTCAGGGCCCGGATAGTAGATGGAGTACTGCCGATCATCCTTGACATTGCTACAGGTCTGCATAGTGATCAAACAAATTGATAAACTTTCCTAACCACGACTAGAAGCTAGTATAATGACAACACGACAAACAGAACAATCAACACTTACCCTTTTACATTGGGATTAATACATCAACTACTACTGGTTAGTAATTCCCTTTACACCTCGAACCTCTCGATACTTCTTAAGTTCGCTTACATGCACTTTCGGGTTCTTTCGTTCATTCCCCATTTTTAATATGTAAACATTGGGTGGTTTGACCTCGATTATCTCAAAAGGGCCCTCCCAGTTCGGGGCAAGCTTAGCGGAAAATTTTCGTGCCCCGCATGACAACACGTGCGCCTTGCGCATGACCAAATCTCCTACTTGAAACTGGACCTCTCTGCGACCCTTATTATAGTATTCGGCCTGCCGTTGTTGAAACCTTTCGATATTCCTCGTTACCAGGTCTCTCAGCGCGTCTAATCGCTTCACTCGATCCCCCCAAACTTCTGGCGGAAAACGTATCTTCGGGCTTTTCGTCTCGACCTCGCGGCGCAGACTTTTTACCGGAGCAGGGTGACGTCCATAATTCAAAAACGCCGGCGAGACTCGAGTACTTGACTGAGCCGCTGTATTCATCGCATGTCGCAGTTCATAGAGATGTTGATCCCAGTTGGAGTGATCCGTCTTGAGAAAAGTGGCGATCATTGTCTTAATTGTTCTATTACTACGCTCTACGGGATTGGCTTGGGGGTGATATGGGGGTGTCGTTACTCGTGTTACTCCATATACCTCAAGAATTCTCCCTAGGTCCTTGTTGTCGAAATCCTTCCCGTTGTTAGTTAGGAGATAGTCAGGAGTTCCCCATCGGAAGAGGTCTAACTCCTCGAATGCTTTTGCCACATTTTTACCCGTGGCTGCTCGTACTGGCCGCATCTCGATCCAGCGAGTGAACAGGTCCTGGAAAACAATGACATACTTATATTGTCCCTTACTCTGTGGAAACTCCATAAGATCTGAGGCCACCACAGCCCATGGACGCTCGATGACTCGACCCTCCATTAGCCTCTTTGGTGCCGTCTGGTCAGGCTCATACCTCTGACACTCGTCACATCTCTGCACGAACTCATAGACGTCATGCCAAACTCCCGGCCAATAATACTCTTGAGCGATTCGTTCATAGGTTTTCTCGTCTCCAAGACTCCAAGATGGCCCGCCGTCATTTCACAATGAGCATCCTTCAGCACTCGATCTCGATGTTCAGCTGGAACTACCAATTTCCAAGTCTCTTCCTCCCCAGTGATTGAACCCAGGAGGGGATCGATCCGCTGCTTGTACACAAGTCCATCAGCTACTCGCCATGACTTGTACTTGACCGGATTACCTCGAATTTCTTCGATACGCCTCAGATACCACGGATCCTTCACATCCTCGAATGCAACAATTTCGACCTCGCTAGATTCCTCGATAATGCGTCTGGGACTCGATGCATTGCTCCCTTACGGTGCACTATTCGGACATTCCACTGCTGTAATTCAAGGGCCTATCGAGCTAACCGGCCCGCTGGTTCCTTCAGACTTTGCAGCCACCGCAGAGCGCTATGATCCGTAATGGCGGTAAACTTATACCCCTTGAGATATGGTCGCAGTTTTTTAATAGCCCAAACCAAGGCGAGGCACTCCTTTTCCGTCGTGGAGTAGTTCCTTTCAGCGCTTGAAAGTACTCGATGGATGTACACGATCGGGTGTTCACCATCTTCGAACTCTTGGGACAATACCGCCTCAATAGCATCATTACTAGCGTCACACTGTACCGTGAACTCTCGGGTGAAGTCGGGCCTTCCCAATACCGGAGCCCTTGTAAGCACGACTTTTAACTGTTCGAACGCGTCTTGCTGCTCCGCACTCCACTGCCATGCCTGCGTTTTCTTGAGTAACTTCAGGAGGGGTAGTTTGATTTCGCTCTCCCTTTCGATGAATCTTGAATACCACCCCACCATTCCTAAAAATAGCCTTAACTGCCTCTTCGTCTTCGGAGCTGGGTATTGTAAGATTGGCTCGACCCTTTCCATGTCTGTCCGTAACCCATCTCGATCCAACAAGTACCTCAGGTACCGAACTCTCGAACAACCAAACTGACATTTATTCCAATTGACTGTAAGTTGAGCATCTCGAATTTTTGTAAGGACTATCTCTAACCATTTTTGATGCTCCTCGAACGAATCAGTAGCTATTATGATATCATCAAGGTAACCAAACACATGTGGTTCCATTTCTGAACCAAAATTGCATCTATCAGCCGTTGAAATGTAGCTGGTGCATTCGTTAACGCGAATGGCATTCTTTTGAACTGCCACAAGCCCGAACCCGGAACTGCAAAAGCTGTATATTGCCTACTCTCTTCATCTAACTCGACCTGAAAGTACGCGTTTTTAAGATCGATTTTGGATATATATTTCGCCCGTCGCAAATTATCTAATATTCTATCCATATTTGGTAGCGGGTAAGCGTCCTTTTTGCTACGAGCATTCAAGTCCTGGAAGTCAATGCAGAAGCGCAATTTTCCATCCGACTTTTTCTGTATGAATGGTGCATGACACCACGCGCTCGCCGATCTCTCGATTATCCCTGCCCGATGCATTTCTCAAACGGCCTCCTGGGCTACCGACCACATTGCTGGTGATCGTCGTCTGGGTGCATGGCGAATCGGAGTGTAGTCTGTCAGCTCAATGTGATGTTCCGTTAAATGGGTAGATGGCAGATAGTCTATAGTTTGTTTATGGATTAATCTATCCACGATCTCCTTGATGCGTTCGGCTTCGCCCGGCATCAGTTCAGTTAGCCCAGCACACTCCGCCATTATAGCCGGGGTGGAATCGTCGATCTTCGTGGCAAAGGAATGCCACTTTCCTTTATCTCCACATTTCCACCGTTTGTCTCGAAGTTGTAATGATGGGTCCCATTCGACTCCGAAATCCATACCCAAGATGATGTCATGATTGATTTCCTTGACGGCTCTGAACTCTAGTAGTCCCAAATGGCCATCGACATCAATCGATATTCGTAAATTACCTTGAATCTTCATCGGAAGTCCAGACACTCCTCTCACTTGGCCACTCGATGGTCGTAGTCGGTCTCGATATTTATCCAAAATTCGCGGACCAACCAGGGATATGGTCGCTCCAGGATCTAGTAGCGCAAGATAAGGCTCGTTTCCAATCATTACTCGAATAAAGTTTCTATTATCCAATGCGGCTGCTTCCACGACATCCTCGACCCCCCACCCACTCTCGTAACTTCACGCTATCCTCCGGGATAGCGTCCTCCCCCCTGCTTAGACCGTTACTACCCCCTCTCGATCCCGAAAGCCCTCCTTCCAGGTTTTGCGACGATTGATTACCCTTGTTCATCGGTCCTGCTGCCGTAGCTTTGGATTCTGCTGTTTCCGTCCGCATTATGTCCACTGCTTTTTGAATTTGTGGTAGCAGAGCATAATCTCTCTCTTCTTCTGGATTTAGTAGCGTCCAATCTTCCATAGGTAGCTCCAATACTATTTCGTTATGCATTCCTTCTTCATTCTCGCCCCCCTTTTCGGATCCACTGTTCTCTTCGCTGCTTGACGGTACCCAGCTGACCTGCTTTTCTCCCCAAGGTAAGGTAACATCTGATGATTGTTCTTTCTCATCTTCAGTAGTTACCATTGCTAATTCTTCGTCCCCCTCTTTCTCCTTCCTCGAAACCGTAACACAAGGTTTCTCTCCTTCCTCTGTCCGAGCCGTAACACAAAGCTCATCTATACTCGAATCAGCTGCAGCCGGCTTGGATATACTCTCTCCTCGAGCCATAATACCAGGGTCCTTTACGCTTGAAACCGTCGCACCCGGTTTCAGCATACTCTTCACTCGAGCCGTAACACAGGCTCCTTTACGCTTGAAACCGTCGCACCCGGTTCCAGCATACTCTTCACTCGAGCCGTAACACAAGGCTCCTTTACGCTTGAAACCGTCGCATCCGGTTCCAGCATACTCTCTACTCGAGCCGTAACACAAGGCTCCTTTACGCTTGAAACCGTCGCACCCGGTTCCAGCATACTCTTCACTCGAGCCGTAACACAAGGCTCCTTTATCCTTGAAACCGTCGCACCCGGTTCCAGCATACTCTCTACTCGAGCCGTAGCACAAGGCTCCTCTACGCTTGAAACCGTCGCACCCGGTTCCAGCATAATCTTCACTCGATGTTTCCCCCCACTCGACCCCGACTCCATGTCGTTGACGTCCTCCTTTAGCTCTACTACTGCGCTTTGGGCCCCAGTTACTCTTGCGCAGAACGTAGGGGCCTCTATTGCGTCCTGGCGGGCCCGTTTCCCAAAGCTAACACAATATGGAGGCAATTAGGGCACTCCTTTAGTATGGTACCCTCATTGCCACACCCTTGGCACTGCTGCCCTTGCTTTGTTGGACAATCACGAGAAAAGTGTCCTTTTTCCCGCATGTATAACACGCTCTTTTTGGACAGTCAGCTGCTCGATGACCTACTAATTGGCAAATGAAACATGGTCCTACAAAGTTCGAGCCCCCCCCCCCCAAGGTTTCGAGTTCTCCACTGGCGCACAATACGGCGCCGGTTGGCTGTTGTATCCACCAGGCTTTGTTGTCTCATTCCCCTGAATCTTCCCTCTAGGTGGTGAACCGCTTGATGCTTGAGTTGTAGGGACTGAGCTTCTACCCTCCTTCCCATTGGACCGTCCCGGTCCGCCGGGGTTATTCACTGCTGCCACTGCTCCTTCCGTTCTCTTTGCTCCGTCCTTTTTGTTTTTCTTTTTACTCTTCCCTCTCTCCGGCTGGCTGCTGTCCCCTTCACTAGAAGACTCCCCCACCGCCGCTACATTGTGTGTGCTGTGGTGCGGGCTACTGTATGTTGTCCCTGGAATTCTCGATTTGTCTCGACGAGGCGGAGAGTGATATCTCTCCTTAATCGCCTCTCGTCTCTCAAATTCCCTGCCAAATTTCTCGATTGCCTCGAAACTATCTAACCTCTTATCCCATAGATAATCTTGATAGTCTGGTCGTAGGTGAGGGAACGCCAAGTTCAGTTGTTCTCTTAATGAAGGTGGTCTCTTTAAGTGAGCAATGATTCTTCGAAATTTTGTTAAGAATGGGGACACCTTTTCCTTCAGACCTTGGTAACGTGCCCTCAGTTCTTCCATGATATCGTCCTCATGTAGTTCACGAATAAATTGGCGTCTGAAGGCCTTCTTGAAGGTTGTCAAGTCCCATAGTTCTATATCTTCCTGATATACATCATACCAATCACCTGCTTCCTTGATTAGCACACTTGCAAGGCATGGCAGGAGCTGTTCATCACGGATCCCAGTGGCTCTTTTACACGCCTTCAGGCGTGACAAGAACTGCTCTCCTGAGTCCTTATCATCACCCGTGGACCTCAGACCCCAACTCTTCAAGGTTTTTATTATGTGCAAACTGTTATCTCGAATTGCCGATGCCTCTTCCGGGTAATAATCTCGCCGTGACCTCTGTTGCCTCACATGTGATTCCTCCCCTCGATTTCGTCGGTTACGAGGAGTCACATATCTTTCTCTCGAATCATTGCTTTGCGGGTTCAAATCTCGAAAATCAGCCCGCAGCCTACTCGAGGACAGTGCCCGAATTCCTTCTTCCGAGTCGGAACTCGAGCTGTCTGGGAGCGCTATCTTCCTGCGTCATCGGGGGGTAGAACGAGCTGTTATCTGTTTAGTAACTCTTACGAATCGTCCTTCCCTCGATTCATACTCTTCATCTAAGTCCTCTCTTCTGTTGTGGATCTCGAAATCCGCGTATGTCTTGGCCTGTCGCCCAACTGCTTGATTCTCGACCTATGGCATGATTCATCGTTCCTTGACTGCACTTGAAGGCTTGGCATGTGTGCTATTGGCAACCGCGAACTAGGTGTGCTCCCTCTTGGCATCAAATATTGCCTGTCCACTGAATTTTCCAACCCCCTATTTTCCCTCTGCTTTGAGTTTAAGTTATGCTCCCTGCTGATAGTGATCTTGGGAACTGTTCCATTACTGCTGTCTCTAGGGGGCACCTGGGGTCCCGATAACCTCGCACTGGCTTGTGCAGCCATGTCATCCGCCGGACCTTGGTTTCTGGTGACCTCGACTTCCGCTTCTGTCTCTGAGATCATACACAGTGCGTCTCTCACCCCAGTATTTTCCTTTCGTCGAGATCGTTCATCCTCTTCTTCCATCTCGTACTCTTGGTTGACGTCACTAAAGGCCATTACCAATTCGTCCTCCGATGGCACGTCTTTGCCTTCGGCGTCATCCGTTTCTGGGAACCATGGCACTTCCGTTACCCCCACCGTCCGTAGGCAAGCTCGAAACAATCTCTCTGCCTTAGCTCGATGGCTACCGTGATCATTGAGACCTAATTCCTGTAGGTTACTTTCAACCTCTTCGCTCGACTTCCTCATCACATCACGAAACCGGGCCCTATACTCCCGATTATTACTGAGCTCTCTCATCCTGGCTTGATATTGGTCCACTTTCTTGGCTTTTTTAGTTGCCATGTTGCGCGCGCTATGTAATGCCTCACCACCAGAAGGGATACAGGAAAATAGAACTCGACCCGTATTCGTGATTATTCAATATTGAGCTCTAATTCAAATACTCGAACCTGTAAATTCAAATACTCGAACCTGTAAATTCAAATACTCGAACCTGTAAATTCAAATACTCGAACCTGTAAATTCAAATACTCGAACCTGTAAATTCAAATACTCGAACCTGTAAATTCAAATAACTCGAACCTGTAAATTCAAATAACTCGATAGACAGGAAGAGTTAGAAAGGGGGAGAGGCACTGAAATTTTCTTCTCGTTTCAATTTAAACCCCGAGTTGTCTAGTAACGGAATGATTTTTCCGTTTCCAAATTTATAACACACTCCGATGATCAACCTGAAAAGAAAATTCTCGACCCACAATTTACTTAAGAATCCCCTTTCCTGAGCCGTTTGTTCCTTTTCTTACTTTCGTTTTGGCAGCACTTTATCGCCACTCTTACTCGACTTATTCACTGCCCTAATTACACCTTCACCACATATGACACAAACACTATCTCAACTCGACCCGTTGTTGCTACCATTAATTAGTTGGGCGCCATTTGTGACGTAGTGATTTGTTATATCCACTATATAGAGCTCGTTTATCAAAACGACCCCAGAACAAGCAATAAACCACTTTCCCTTCGTGACTCCTGACTGAGCCACACCCCGACTTAAGACTTATATCTCGATAAAGGGGGTTCTAATGGTGAGCAACAACTACAACTCCCGTTATGCCAACGATGAGACAGTATTGCGTAACGGGCTACCCACGCTGATGATTTTTTTTTATTCCTGAAAATAAGACTCGAGGGACAGCACAACCACACTCGCAAATAATAACAATTATGATACTTGGAGATTAATGTAACTTTATTAAAAGTGGAATTGAGTGAGAAACTCCCAAAAATGGCGGCTAGATGCTGCGTCAGGCCCCTTTCTCAAGATAGCGTCTCCTTCCAAGTTCGTCTCGTAGCCCTTGAACCTGTAAAGAGAGAAAATACCCGACCACAATAATCTCGAAAGTTGAATTCCGCCTCGACACACTCTGGAGCGATTCAGCTTCGCCGGCCAATCTGCACCTATACAGCTCGCTACAAAACTACTCGACCCCTGGACGACACACGGACTGTTACTACTACCTCGATTCTACTTCCCTATTCTAACGAGCTCTTGACCCGCAGCTACTTACAAATAATCCTTGTTTCCTCACAACACGACTCTTAGTACACTACTAATACTATAGCACAGTGAAGCTAATGCGACTGCTATCTCTGTGGCTAATGCGACTACTACTGCTGCTGGCTGGAGAACAAGAGAGCGCTCTTCCTCGAAGCGATCAAGTCCGAGCCCTTCGTTCTGATTATTCTCCCTTACGTGGATATCATTCATTGGTCCGCGCCCCTGGACTTGCTCACTTTTGTCCACCAGGCCATGACTCGCAACTACTTTGAGTCACGATAGGTCTACGCGTGAACATACGCGGCCCCTATCTCACTTGTTGCGCCGCCCGGTGCTCAGCTATCGTGCGCGCTCACCATTCTATATCGCTACTTACTCTATGCGTGAGCTATTACACAGCGCTCTTCTCTCTATCCTGTTACGTATTCATGCCCGCGCGCACTAGTTCTACTCTCTCTCTCTCTCTCTCTTTCCTTCTCTCTTTCTTTCTCTTTCTCTCTCTTCTCCCAGTACACACGCTCTGCCTGACTATCCGGCGGCCGGTGCCCTCTCCCTTCCTACTACTCTCCCTCTCGCCCCGTACGGCACCTGCCTGCCTGCAGTGTCCTGGCCAGCGGCTTCCCTCTCCACTGCTTTCTCTCTCTCTCCCCCGCGCCTATCTTACTACTGCGCGATAGCGTATCTCTCACGTATACTCCTGCATACTCCCACTATTCTTCCTGCGCGGACTAGTTGCGCGGTGCTCAGTCTGCGCCTCTACTGATATCGTCCACATCGCGCGCTCGTGACGTCGGCTCTCGACGCCGCTCACCGGGTTACGCGGCTCCCTCGTCCGCCTGCTCTCTCTCGGCCCCTTCCCCTCGCGCGTCTAAGTCTATCGCATCCCGTGTTGCTGCTCAACCCGGCCTGGCGTCTAAGTGCGTGTGTGACTGTGTGCGCAACCCGCTCGACATCCTTGCTGCCGGCGCACACAACATGGCGGAGCCGGTCGAGCATGTGCTCGAAGCTGCTGAGGATGCCGATACATGTGACATCGTCACAACACATAGTGACTTCTGAGGCCTTTTTAAAAAAAGTATTCAATGAATTTTCATGGGAAAAGTCCTAAATTACTTAAAATTCATGCAGTAATGGCTTGAAGTGTTGGAAATATTAAAATTATTTGTTTAAGTATTTTTAAAAATTGAAAAACCCCTTTTAATTGCTTAATTTTAAGAGTTTTTCTAATTTTTTTAAAATTATTTAATTAAATATTTTTAATATTTTCAACTCTTTGAGCAATAAACACATGAATTTCAAGTAACTTAGACCCATGAAAAGCCATCGATTCAGCTGATTTTGGCCTCAGAAGTCAGTAGGTGTAACACGCCCTTAATGGATACTTATACGAAAAATCCCCATTTTGTAAAATTCTTAACTTTTGCAAATATCCAAAAAACCGAACGAAACCAATTGGGTCATTTTCTAGAAGGTTAAAACTTTTTTTCCCGACGAATACGAGCCCAATCGATTTTGATAGAAAAATGTCACAGGGGTGCCAACATTGCGATTTTCGAAAATCGACCATTTTGAAAAAGCTGTATGTTTGCTTGCAGTTAATCAAATCAATCGTTGGCACAGTGAAAATAAAACGTCTTTTTAAGAGGAAGGAAATAGGTTATGTCCGATCTCAATATCTATAAAACTCGAGACACTACAAAGGTTGAAAGGTAACCTTAAAAACCAAAATATTTAGATTCACGTTTTCCTTTGTGTAAAAATTTTATTGCATTATTTATATTCCACAATTTTTTTTTCTAAAATTTGGCAAAATAGCAAAAAAATTCCTTCTTGAATCATTCAAATCGATCAAAAAACGAGCCGTACAGAATTTTTCGAAAATAGCCATTTTTTGACAATTTTCCGAAATTCAGTACGGTTTAGCTGTCTCAATATTGGATATGGGGAGCTAATATTAGGGCTTTTTCACTTTTTTTATATGTAGTTTCACAGGAAAAATCAGCGAGGAAAACGGATGACCCCCTGCGACCGGTTATGACCGAAAAGTACAAGAAAGACCAATATATATATATATATATACGGAAACCGTTATTTTTGAGAATTTATAGTTTTTTTCTCCAGAGTTCGTATATGCTTGACTAAAGAAATAACTCCCTGTCTGCGTTGAACGTATTAATATAAATCCTCAAAAGTACCGTTTCATACCGAAGGAATTTTGAGGATGTCCTCAAAAGTCCGAAAAAAAAAAAATATATATATATATATATATGTATAATTATCCCCCCATCCGTTTATGGAGCCCATCCCTGTATATTAGTACCTACAGCCCACAGATCCCTATGGCAAGTGACTAAAGAAATAATGGACCCTGGGGTTATAGACTCTAGATCGGGCTCCATAAACGCCCGAGAAAAATATTTTATGGGACCCGGGCCCCATAAAAGAAAACGGGCTCCATAAATATGCTCATGTGTATAAAAGGGCTCCATAAATCTGTTAAAACAAATGTGTGTGTGTGTGTGTGTGTGTGTGTGTGTGTGTGTGTGTGTGTGTGTGTGTGTGTGTGTGTGTGTGTGTGTGTGTGTGTGTGTGTGTGTGTGTGTGTGTGTGTGTGTGTGTGTGTGTGTGTGTGTGTATATATATATATATATATATATATATATATATATATATATATATATATATATATATATATATATATATATATATATTGTAACGGCAGGCGCGTCTGTGTGTGTATGTGCGCGAATACGGAGCTCCGATCGAGCCGATCTCCGACGCACGGTATACACACAGGTAGTTGACCGAAAACGTAAACATAGCGCAGCCTTGGAGAAGGCAAGGCCGACAATTGCGGCATGAGGATTCGCAAGTAGAGTCGGGCTTGTCCTCGTATGACTCCGGGGGCTTGCGTGTGTGTGTGTAGTTGCTCGCACGTGTATCTGTGCGAAAAGTACCGAGCGCAACTACGACACACAATGGGCCCCGAAATGAAAACTCGCGACAACCTTGCGCGAGGGGGAAGGAGAGCGAGAGACAGAGCCCGGCAGTATCGCTTCTGCCATAGCTGAGGCATCTGCTCGTCCCCCGTGCGCGACGACTTGCAGAGAGAGAGAGAGAGAGAGAGAGAGAGAGAGAGAGAGAGAGAGAGAGAGAGAGAGAGAGAGAGAGAGAGAGAGAGAGAGAGAGAGAGAGAGAGAGAGAGAGAGAGAGAGAGAGAGAGAGAGAGAGAGAGAGAGAGAGAGAGAGAGAGAGAGAGAGAGAGAGAGAGAGAGAGAGAGAGAGAGAGAGAGAGAGAGAGAGAGAGAGAGAGAGAGAGAGAGAGAGAGAGAGAGAGAGAGAGAGAGAGTCGAAGTGAAGTGCACGAGGATCGCGGTGTAAGTGCAGTGTAGTGCACGAAAGTGAGAGAGAGAGAGACGCAGCACGGCTCCGAGAACCTCGTTCGCCGGTGGTTGAGGGAGAGAGAGAGAGCCACACTCGACCGAGGCAGCGAAAGAGCGAGAGAGAGCAGCGCGGCCGAGCTCATTCACGGGAGCGAGTGAGAGAGAGCCTCGCGGCCGATACTCGCAGGAGCGAGAGAGAGAGAAAGGCGAGGCCCGTAGCAGCGAAGAAGGAGAGAGAGAGACACAGCGACGCGCTGTAGCAGGCACCACCGAGCGCGTTCAACCGCGCCTTCTCGCTGCAACTGAGGCGATAACTCCTGGCCAGGCGAGCGCGCGCTTCCCCGGTGGACGACGACCATCCAGGAAGTGGAGACGGACGAGCGAGCGAGGCCGCCGACGTGCGCGGCGATCGGCCGACGTCGGCGCGAGCTGCTTTTGCGCGTACAGATGTGCGGCAGAGCATACACGTACTTCGCGTGCGCGGCCGCACCACCCGAATCGGCGCGTACCTAGAGTACGCGCCGCGCGTGTAAATAGTGAACAGCCTCCAGGGGCAGTAAAGATAATTCTTTGCTTTTACTTGTTCGCGTATTATTTCACGCATCCTACTTTCAATTCCGTATTTGGTGGCACGGTGAAGTATACCGCCGGCCTCCGCGGTCGCAAGTACGTAGTACTCGCGTGATAACAGAGCAGCTGGGGCAGCACGCTCGAGAGTGAGCGCGACGACGAAGTCGCACGTTGCAACGGGTCGAAAAGGCGCGGCTGCTGCTGAAAGCAGCCGACGGCGAGCAACAGTACAGAGCTGACGGGCCGCTAATCGTCGAGGGTTGGCACGAGTAAGTGCTCGCGTCTGTTAATTGCTGCGCCGTTCATCGGCAAGTCCGCGTTGAGATATAGCGCACCGAGGACAGCTTTTAGCCCGTTACAACTGGCGCCCATAACGTGTGAAAACACGGACTCCTGCCACCGACGAGCGTGCGGGGAAATTGTTTTTTTTTCCTAAGGATTGAAGGAAAAACGGGTGGTGCTGATAACCGCGAAGCGTCGCGCACCAAATTTCGTGAGCGCGCGGTAACTTGCGTGTGTAAGCGTGTGTGTGTGGATTCTTTCGGTACCGAGACCGGCAGTGAGAAATACATTTTTTTTCTCGACTGGAAAATAACGATTTAAAATTTTGGGAAACGGTTTCGCGGAAATTTTTGCTTTATTTTTCGAGATAAAAGTAGCGGTTTAGCGTCGCCCAGCTGAAGGTACAAAATTGTAAGACCTCAAGTGGGAGTCGAACCGAAACACACACACACACACGCACTCAAAGAGAGTGTACCTGGTTAGGCGGGAAAATTAAATTGTATTTATTTTTTTACTTTTTGTAGTTTTGGTGCGCCAAGCAGATACGTGCGTGCGATCGATTAGCCGCGCACAGGTACACTCCGAGAGAGATTAGAACTTGTTGAGAGCGAGTTTCGTGCGGCTAATAACCCGTAAACGAGTTGCGCTGAATAGATTTTGACAGCTAGTAGTCAAATCAGCGATGGCGGGTTCGGTAAGAAAAGCCATCGAGGATTGGTGTAAGTGCCTCACCGATGAAGAGCTACAGCAATACATGCAAGTCCTCGGTTTAAGAATGGATGGCAGACCGTTCACGAGATTGATTCGCCTCAGCCGGTGGCTATCCGGCGACTACGATCCCAGGGATTTTGCGGGGTTAGTCGCCGATGATGAGGATTCGACACTGTTGGAGCGCATGAACGCACGTGAAGCGTTCGTGGACCACGTGATCTCCACCAGTGACAAGCCACATCCACTCGAGATACTGAAGTCGGACGCGACAGAAGCACAGTGCCTCGAGCGAAGCACTGTACGGGCAGCGGATGCCCCAGGTGCACAAGTTGAGGGCGACTTGACCGAGGCTGAGGAGAGTACCGCACGTCAATCGGAAAATGGCACAACGCACACGATTACGGTGGCGGACGGTACGTCGGTTCAAGTCCCGAACGAGTGGGCAGCATATTTCGAGGGAATAGAAGCCAAATTGCGGAGGATAGAAGAGACCCTCCGGACATTGACTGGCAAGTCAACACCCTGTCGACGAGTGACACGATAGAGTTCGTCCGGACAGGTGGAGAGGCCAATCACGACGATTCGGCAGACTCAACGCCCACTTGTCCGCCACAGGAAGAAGAAATCGCAACGAGAAACTCCAGACATCATGGAAGAACGAGAAGAAGAGTTAGGATACAGCAACCATCCCCCGCTGATAGAATATCACCGTCGCCACCCATCTCGCTCCCGCGTCGAACGAGCCTCGGCGATGCCTGGAGAAGGGGGGGAGCTCAGAATCAAGTGCGGAACACTTCCGATTCTGAGCAACGGCGCGATTCACGGGATGCGGCGTTGCTGACGGCGAGATCCAACGTCAAAGATACGATCGGCGGAACACCAAGGGATGTCGGTCTATTAGTTCGAAGATGGGAAATGAGGTTCGCCGGAGACCGCGAGGAAAATATTGACTTGTTCCTCGATAGAGTCGAAGAGAAATGGGCCTTGGCGAAGCTCCCAGAAGACGAGAAATTAAGTGCTTTGTCCGAACTCTTCATCGGGGTGGCCGGGGTGTGGGTCCGTTCCCATAGACAGGGTTGGTCCACGTGGAATGAATTTCGCCGGAAAATTCATCGATGGGTCGGCGTGAGGGACCGGTTCCACCAGCGCTTAGCCCACGAGGCGGCGTTGCGCACCCAAGGATCCACCGCCCCTCGAAACGCAGCTGGGAACGTTTCGTCGAAATACGAAGCCACGGCTGCAGCAGCGGGTTAGACGAGGGGAATTCGCCGATGTCGATACGCTATCCGACACAGCGGTGGAGGCCGAGTTAGCGGGGCACGCCGAAAAGAGTTATAATCGGTAAGTCCGCGTTGAGATATAGCGCACCGAGGACAGCTTTTAGCCCGTTACTATATATATATATATATATATATATATATATATATATATATATATATATATATATATATATATATATATATATATATATATATATATATATATATATATATATATATATATATATATATATATATATATATATATATATATATATATATATATATATATATATATATATATATATATATATATATATATATATATATATATATATATATATATATATATATATATATATATATATATATATATATATATATATATATATATATATATATATATATATATATATATATATATATATATATATATATATATATATATATATATATATATATATATATATAATTAGTACAGAATACAACCTGTACATTACATACTAGTTGTATCCATTTTATATTACAATTATATTCGAATAATAATCCATTTTCATTACACAAGTGAAAAGAAATTCCTGTGAAAAAATAATTCGTATATAGTTATATATACTTGTATATGTTTATATATCCTTATGTAGAACACTATATATATATATATATATATATAATAAGAGGAGTAAGTGCTCGCGCCTGTTAATTCCTGCGCCGTTCATCGGTATATATATATATATATATATATATATATATATATATATATATATATATATATATATATATATATATATATATATATATACCGATGAACGGCGCAGGAATTAACAGGCGCGAGCACTCACTCCTCTTATTATATATATATATATATATATAGTGTTCTACATAAGGATATATAAACATATACAAGTATATATAACTATATACGAATTATTTTTTCACAGGAATTTCTTTTCACTTGTGTAATGAAAATGGATTATTATTCGAATATAATTGTAATATAAAATGGATACAACTAGTATGTAATGTACAGGTTGTATTCTGTACTAATTTTTTCATAAAATTGTGCGCTTTATTATGGTAATTAAAGGGAATATTTAATAACAAAAAATTATTTAGATTAATTTGAATCAAAATAATTATTTTTTTATTTTTATATATGATTCGTGTTTTAACTTATTATTATTTTAATTTAACATTTCATAGAAGGAAAATTTGAAAATTATTGTTTAAACAAATGAATTTTACAATTCTGTCAGCTGATTTTCTATCAGCGATCCGAAAACCCCATACAAATCTGTTCAGCTTGTTTGGGTAACAGCACAGCTTCTTCTGATCATTAAAAAAAGTAAATTTTTATATATTGATCTTGGACTGACCTTGAAAATTTTTTGAACATTTTATCTACAATTTTCCCTCAAAGTACTTATTATAACCTTCATTTTACGGGTATCCCCATCCCAAACGGTCAGTTCCAAAAGAAGATATTTTATTTTGTCCAGACATGTTCATTTGGGCCCACTGTGCGGCGCTGCGCTCTGCCGCTGCTGCCAACTTCAGCCCGCGAACTCCCGGCTGCTAGCTATGATCTAGCTTTACTTGCGCAGCCGGTTTCTCCCGTACAACGTAGCTAGGTTAAACCTAGGCGGCTTTGTTATACTTACCCCGTTTCCGATGCTCCTGTAGGAGGCGCTGCTTGCGATTAGCTGCAGCTGCTGGAAAGGGTAGAGGGCAGTATTCGGAAAAGCAGGCATAGGTTAGACTCATTAAATGAAAAGTGTAACTCGACAAGTAAAAGATAAAACAAGGGGTTTATTCCCCGAAGAATGATTCGTGCTCGGGGGGCGCGGAATCCGAACAGGACTAACAAATAAAGCGCAGGGCGAGACTAGACGGAAGTCCAGCTGGTGACCCAGCCGGCACAACCTTGACGCGAGGTTCTGACCCACACACGCGCGCGCGGCCACTTGCCACTATGCAAGCGGCGGCGATAAGTATTACGGTGGTATATAATAAGGTCACGGTGGAATAAGATCACGGTGGTATACTTGAGCGTAACGAACGATCTGAGGACCAGACCATATCGATTAAGCAATATAGGTGTAAAATACTTTTTGGGGTTAGAAGGGATGATCTCATCACACCCTACTAGAGGTGCCTAGGTTGGCTCCGTTCGGGCTCTCGCAGACTATATTATACAACCCTATTACTATACAAAATCAGACGCCTGCGAGAGCCCACTTACTTGGCTGATTTTTGCAAGGACACATCCCTCGGCCCACCAGCAGGGGCATTCAGCCGGAAATTAAACTTCCTGCTGTATCCTATGAAACGGGTAAAAGACCTTTTCAAGTACAGGGTGCACGCCTCTGGAGCTCTCTTCCAGCCTCGCTGAACCACATTCCATCATATAATACATTCAAAAGGGCGGTGCGGCAATACCACCTAGATCGTGATTCCTAGCCATGTTATTTATCTCAGGAGCTATCTATCATGCATTTAAGAGGGCAGTGCGGGGCATGCTTTCTCGATCTCGATCCTTAGCCCTTATCAAGGGAAGACGACAGCGGATGTAAATACGGATTTATCTACTTTAGTCTCCAAACTCTAACACTCCACCTACTGGTCCAAAAAATATACGACGTTACTCGATGACTGACTTATATCTGCGATATATAAATTTGTTACACTCGTGAGGACTGACTTATATCTGCGATATATAAATTTGTTACACTCGTGAGGACTGACTTATATCTGTGATATATAAATTTGTTACACTCGTGATTATTGACTTATAACTGTGATATATAAATATCTTATACTCGTGATGACTGACTTATATCTGTGATATATAAATTTCTTACACTCATGATGATTGAATTATAACTGTGATATATAAATTTCTTACACTCGTGACACTTCGTAGCAAATGGGCTTTGAATTTTATAATATTTTTAAGAATTATTTTGCATGTATTTTACATTTCTATACGTATTCTATATAAACACTTGCTACTGATTGTATCGATGTGCTATTATTCATCATGTATTGCTTAAACTTTGCTATTATCTGAATTTTTGTATTACTTGATCAGTTAATGTATCTTATAATTTTGCTCAAAGCGAATAAACATTATCTATCTATCTCTCCCCCCACACGCTGCAAGACGGGGACGTTGCGCTCGACGGTCTCTCCATCTCTCGTTCCTCTCCGCTCGTCGCTCACACCCGCAAACTCGGCACTCGTAGAATGGTACTCTCTCGCGTCTCCCGCGTGACACGGCGGTGGACAAGATGGCCGCAGCGTGGTTTTCGTAGTGGCGCACAGAGAGCTAAACCGATCTTTTTCTTTTTCAAAATCATAGAACTTGCGATAGGAACATGCTAACTCAATGATTTTTTCTGGAAATTGAAGATTAAGGATTGTTATAATTAACATTATAACCTCGGTTTAAAAGTAGATTTTCTGAAAAAACTTGTATAATTGATTACAGTATACGACTTAACGCTATATAGCAAATGTTTGAAGAAATTTTTCATAGATTATGGACCGCTCAATCTGATAACACAATATATATTGACTAAAAACATAACCTATAATAATAGTGTTGCGCTAATAATAAATAATTACATTTTTTTCCATATAAGTTAATGGTTTATAATGGTAACTGTACTAAAATGTATGGGCTTGCCAATAAATGACGTTTAAAATATGAAATGAAGTGTAGAACGTTCTAACCTCAATCTAGATAAGATATGATAATATGAATTCAAATTACTTCCATTCATACTTTTAATAAAAGTAAATTTATTTTACTTTTCAATATTTTCCACACTTTAGGCATTACTAAATTTGCATGCGCAAGTTTTGTCGACTATAAACATACCTTGAATAACCAATCCCAACTTATATTCCATCAGCTAACAAAAAATTATAGATTACACGCTATATAGTAAATGATTTGATACATATTTTATAGATTATGGAAAGCTAAATCGAATAACAGAATTTATATTAACTAAAAACATAACCTAAAATAATAGTGTTGCTCTAATGATCAATAAGTACATTTTTTCCATATAAGTTAATGGTTTATAATTCTTCGTGTACTAAAATGTATTGGCATGCTAAAAAATGATGTATAAAGTATGAAATGAACCATAGAACCCCGCAACCTCAATCTAGGTAAGTTATGATAATGTGAATTATAATTACTTCCGCTCATACTTTTAATAAAAGTGAATTTATTTTATTTTTTAATATCTTTCACACTTTAGGAATTACTAAATTTGCATGCGCAAGTTTTGTTGGCTATGAACATATTCTTAATAACTGATCCCTACTTATATTCCGGCAGCTAACCAAAAATCATAGATTAAGGACGTTCTCCGGGTCGAAACAGCAATTTTAGTTTTTATATTTTTATATAATGTTTTATTAATTTGATAATCCAAGAGTAAGTACATGTAACAAATATATACTTGAAAGAACATAAGACAATTCTTTTTAGACAAATTCAGGCAATAGTCACTATGCTATTGTCACAATTAAAGACAAAACCTTCAATAAGTTCTTTAAATTTTTTTTATTTTTTATCCGGTCTTAACGAAATAAAGCTTTTTTTGTTCGTTAAGAAATTTCAGGGGGAGTATCGATGGGAAAATTTATGGTACGAGTTACCAGTACGGTGCAATATCGATTTGTTTCAGAAAAGCAAGTCAAGTTTTCATCAAAACTTTCTTAAACAAATTGATATTGCACCGTACTGATACCTCGTACCATAAATTTTCCCATCGATACTCGCCCTGAAATTTCTTAACGAACAAAATAAGCTTTATTTCGTTAAGGCCGGATAAAAAATAAAAAAATTTAAAGAACTTATTGCAGTTTTTGTCTTTAATTGTAACAATAGCATAGTGACTATTGCCTGAATTTGTCTGAAGAAAATTGTCTTATGTTCTTTCAAGTATATATTTGTTACTTGTACTTACTCTTGGATTATCAAATTAATAAAACATTATTTAAAAATATAAAAACTAAAATTGCTGTTTCGACCCGGAGAACGTCCTTAAACGCTATATAGTAAATGATTAAAGACATTTTTCATAGGTAATGGACAGCTGAATCAGAAAACACAATTTATATTCAACATAACCTAAAATATTAGTTTTTCTCCTATGATCATTTTTTCTCCCATGTACATTTTTTCATATGAGTTAATCGTTTATAATGCTTCGTGTACTAAAATGTATTGACATGCCCAAAAATGATGTTCAAAATATGAAATGAACCATAGAACCCCGTAACTTTAATCTAGGTAAATTAGGATAATATGAATTATAATTAATTCCATTCATACTTTTAAAAAAAGTTAATTTATTTTACTTTTTAATGTCTTTCACTTTTTAGGCATTACTAAATTTGCATGCGCAAGTTTTGTGGCTATGAACATATTCTGAATAACCGACCCCTACTTATATTCCGTCAGCTAACAAAAATCATAGATTAAATGCTATATAGTAAATGATTTAAGACATTTTTTATAAATTATGGACAGCTAAATCAAATAATACTATTTATTTTGACTAAAAACATAACCTAAAATAATAGTGTTGCTTTAATGATCAATAAGTACATTTTTTCCATATAAGTTAATGGTTTATAATGTTAAGTGTACTAAAATAATAACTTACAATAACCGATGTTTAAAATATGAAATGAACCATAAAACCTTCTAACCTCAATCTAGGTAAGTTGTGTAGGTAAGTTATATAACCTGAATAACAGATCTATTTATATTGCGCCATCTATCCAAAAATTATAGTTCTGAAGAATTATAAAATATCTATTTCAAAATTGTGAACAATAAGCCAAACTATGAATTATAAAACTTGCGCATCCAATATTATGTAACCTGCAAACACTCATGAGCATACAAAGCAAACTTTGAAATTTAACCCCATAATCCCAATACTATCGACAGAATTATGCAATTAATTGCGATACTTCTTGTTCTTAACATTACGTATTTGTGGGTAGATAGTTTGACAAAGAACAAATAGCGTTTCTTAAATGTAGTATATCCGGTTTTATACTTTTTGAAAATTGACAAACTTGTTATTTTTAGCTGAAATCACATATATCAGTGTTTTTGAGGTTGCTAATTACAAATCTGTCCTTGGACGGATTTGTCACACACACACACACACACACACACACACACACACACACATACACACACATACACACACACACACACACACACACACACACACACACACACACACACACACACACACACACACACACACACACACACACACACACACACACACACACACACACACACACACACACACACACACACACACACACACGCACGCACCCACGCACTCGCCCGCACGCACGCACGCACACAAAGTTAACTGAGGCTTTTAAACTGATTTTTTTTCGATAAAATAGTGTTTTTTCCACGTTATTTTTTTATTAATTAATTATTGTCATCTCTCCTTATGTAGGAAAAGTAATAAAATGTTACAATAGGTAGGTAATGAGAGATGTAAAGAGCTCGATTTCTTGCTATATAGTTGTCGTAATATATCCGCAATGAGATAAAGAATATAGCTAAATAGGTGTATAGTATATGATATTCAATAATCATTAATTTCAAAACATAGAACAACAATTGTGATGTTTAATGCATCAAAATATAAATATAACAATTCAATAAATTCCATATTCTTATACAACAAAATGTATTTTTGTAAGTAATTAACAAACTGTTTACTATAATCTCCATACTCTCCGAGCTTTAAAATATATATTCTTATTCCTTTGAAGTTTGTTTGTAGCTCAATTCTTATTTCTTTGAAGTTTTTCGGAACTCAAATTATTCATCTGTATTTTCGCTTTCTACAGTAGTAACGCTGAAAGATTTATATTTGATATTTTATTATTATTGTATTTTAAAATAGTGTAAATAATGGAATTAATTCAATATATATGGGACGTCATACAAAGTCGGTCAGTGAAAAACTTAAAATTGACTTTAACATAACTGAAAATTAAGAAATAAATATTTGGTTTCTATATTTAAAATATGATTTCTGAATTTTTAGTTATGTTAAGGTCAATTTTAATTTTTTCACTATCTGCCTTGGTGTGAAACGTACCAGATATGGGAGCGGCGCCAGAAACCAGCCAGCGGGCGCATGCGACGCATTTTTCGTGCAAAACACGCTCTGTTCAATTCGCTCGGAAACGTATTCTGAGTCTCTCAGAAAAAAACAAAAGACATATATCAATAGATTTTTTCCTGCTCTTTCCAATGCTGTTATTGTTTTTCATTCGAAACTCTTTCTTGTCGAAAATTCGAGTTGAAAGTTCAGAGCCATTTATCTCAAAGTATATCATGTTTTTTTCAAAATGCATATCACCATTCGAAAAAACAAATCTTAAGCTAAAAAACCCTAAATTTTCAAATTGGAGAAATGAAGGGCTCAAAAGTAACAAGATTAAAAAAACAACGGCGAGTGGACGCGCGAGCTATTCGCGCTCCGCTCGGACGCGCCGCACGCTCGGGCTTGGTATAATGAGCTCGTAATCGAATTTGAGTCTCTCAGAAAAAATAAGAGACACGTATCAATAGCTTTTTTCCTGCTCTTTCTAATGATGCTATTCTTTTTACTCCCAAATTTTCTGGTCGCAAATTCGAGTGGAATGTTCAGAACCATTTTTCTTTAAGTATAGCATGTTATTCTTCAAAATGCATAATACCATTCGAAAGTACAAGTTATAAGCTAAAAAACCCTGAATTTTCAAGTTGGAGAAACGTAGAACTCAAAAGTGATAAAACTAAGAAGACAGCGGCCAGCGGTCGCGTCAATTCTGCTTTGCGCTTGGAGGCGCCTCTGTATGTCTATCTATCTATTATATTGTACTTTAATCTTTGCACTTTCACGTGTAATCATTTCTGCCACTAGAGGGACTGAGACCACAGAGTCGCTCCCAATACTTAAAAAAGCTCCTTGGAAGGTATTTATCACCCACTGAAATTGTTTTCTTCCTCAATATTTATTATTTTCATAATAAAAAAAAAACTTTAAAATGTCAACGATTTTCAATCGCTGTTGTAACCCTTTTGATCAAGCAAAGCATTCACCTAAACTGAGGTTTGTTTCTGGAAAAATGAAAGCTCGTTTTCCGAACTTACAAGATAAAGATAAAATATCTGATTCTTGTCCATTAAAATTTGATGCGATAATTGAGGAAGAAAATGTAGTGTCAATGGAAGAATCTAGAGAAATTATTTCTAATTATTACTTTTGAGCTCTACGTTACTCCAACTTGAAAATTCAGGGGTTTGTAGCTTATAACTTGTACTTTTGAATTGTGCTATGCATTTTGAAGAACAACCTGTTATACTTTCAGCAAAATGGTTCTGAACTTTCCACTCAAATTTCCGATCAGAAGAAAGTATTTGAGAGTAAAAACAATAGCAACATTGAAAAGGGCAGGAAAAAATCTATTGATATATGTCTCTTGTTTTTTTCTGAGATACTCACAATACGATTACGAGCTCATTATACCAAGCCCCAGCGTGTGGCGCGTTCGAGCGCAGCGCGAAGAGCTCGCGCAGTCACTAGCCGCTGTCTTTTTAATTTTGTTACGTTTGAGCCCTTCATTTCTCCAATTTGAAAATTTAGGGTTTTGTAGCTTAGACTTGTACTTACGAATGGGGATATGCATTTTGAAAAAAACATCATATACTTTGAGAAAAATGGCTCTAAACTTTCAACTCGAATTTTCGACCAGAAGAAAGAGTTTTGGAGTAAAACGATAGCACCATTGGAAAGAGCAGGAAAAAATCTATCGATATATGTCTTTTGTTTTTTTCTGAGAAACTCAGAATACGATTACGAGCGAGTTGAACAAAGCGTGTTTTGCACGAAAAATGCGCCGCGCGCGCCCGCTGGCTGGTTTCTGGAGGACTTTTCCATATATACAATTCTTAATTGGATTTCCCCTGGTAGAATTGTTTCTATCAGAAATGACGAGGAAATAGTAAATAGCTAGTAAAGATAGCTAATTGCTGGGTAGTGATGAAACGATTTTTCAGGTCATATTCTTTATTTAATGGAGATAACATAACCTTCAAATATTTGTACTAAATTTTCTCTATAATTTGATCATGTATTTAAAAACAAATATTAAAAAAAGATAGCTAACTAAAACGTAAACACGTATTATTGGTATTCTATTCGTTTATATTACTGTTTAAGGGGATATACAAATGAAAACAATGATTTTTCCGTTTGGTTCTGTCTCTCTCACTTCTCGCCATAACAGCAAGCCTCTTATATAGCCATTTCCTAACTGAAAGAATTGGCCAACTTTAATATTTTTTAAATACTCATACATAAGCCAATGTAAATTTGTTAAAAAAAATAATTCTATTATTCTGTCTATTAAATGGCGAATATGACCAAAAAAATTGTTTCATTGATACATAGAAATGGCCAAGAAAGGTGTCTAGCATTTAGTGATTATTGGGAAAACTAGCTATTTGTTAGGTAAATAATGGAATCAATTTCCACCAGGGTCATTTAATTCAAATTATAATTTTCATTAATTTCATACTATTTAATAAATTTTAATCCATAGAATTATATATAGAAATCTGTACAGAAGTATAGATTTTACTTACTTATAGTCAAGGAATTCGTGAATGTCAGAAGTAGAAGCTTTTCTTTTCTCTTGCAGCGTTATTCGATTTTCAATTAAAATTATCGATATTGCAGGATCGAATAGATGTACCGTCCGATGGAAGACGTCGCGTATTCGTTTTTTTTTACTATTTTGTCTCGCATGAATAATTGTAGGTCCCCACCGATAGGTGGCGGCACGTTATAGTGTCAAGAGAGAGAGAGAGAGAGAGAGAGAGAGAGAGAGAGAGAGAGAGAGAGAGAGAGAGAGAGAGAGAGAGAGAGAGAGAGAGAGAGAGCAGCTCACGCTGCGAGCGAGTGCCGCCGACGCCGCCGCTCAGTTCCGCACTGGCCAATGTACGAGCCAGACCACGCCAGAGAGATAGAGAGAGTCCTTATATAATAAAGCTTATTAAGTAGGATAGACGTCTTCTTTGTCGAGACCTCACCACGTCCGTACTCCTACATTGGTGACCCGGACTACGGACGCATCTCCACCAGACCCTTTGGTGCAACTTCTGGCAACGGCAGAATAACCTGTCACTACGCAGGTTTGTTCCGGTCGGGCAGCGGCACAGTCTTGCCGGTCTGCCGACTTCCTGTGTGCGTGCTGGCACGCCGGCGCACACAGACCTTTTCTTTATCCAGCACGTCTTCTTTCGAGAAACGTGAGGGATATTCAAGAGGTTTTACAAGTAAGCTGTCTTCGAAGTCATTGCATCTCTCCTAATTCAACGGGGAGCAGCGAGGACCTTTTGCGCGAAGCTTCCTACCTTCCGTATGCGTGCAGGCATGCCGGCATAACGGAAAATTTTGAACTTCGTCAACTTGCACGGTATGCGTGCTGGCATGCAGGTGCACAGTCGGCTGAAAGACCAAAAAATGCTCAAAAGTCTTGATTTAATCGAATTCTGCATGGAAAAAAAAATCTGACCCGGTAAAATTCTTCTTTTTGCACCACTTTTTGAGAAATGTTTCCCCTCGAAGGTTTAAATGTATTTATAAAAATGTTACCGATACCATTTTACCATGCTGTCGCGAATTCGATATCTTTAGCATTTGGTTTTGGACGGAAATGATCAAGAATAATTTATATTGCGATTATATCTCTCTTTAATCCTTCAACAATTTTGTAAGTTTGTCCCGACTAATGATCGTTAGATGTGCTCCTGTATTTCCTCGTAAATGAACAAACGGAAATTAAAAGTGCTACTGGATTCACATGTGCAGGACCCTAACCTAGTCCCCCATACTATCCGTAGTTCAAGAAGAGCTCTTTTAGCTGCCAACATGGTGCATCACTCTCCGGTTAACAAAACCAATCATCCGGGCAACCCTAATGAGAATAGTCATGTCTCCACATCCAGTGAAGACACTCAGACACAAACTCGACCCATTGACACGAGAACAGGAGCACCTACACTACCAACTTCAGACCATTCGGCTAACCCGCCCAGCACTACCTCGACGACCGCATTCGGCTTGCTCGACTTCGCCGGTACTGCAGCCGGACAGCAGCCACTCAATTTTAGCGCTCATCAGTCGCCGGGTGCCACAAACAGCATTTTTGATAATGGGATTCACAACCAGCAGTCGATCAGCAACTCCTGCACACCCTTTACCAACACAGGTGCCACTCCCAAACAGTCCAACCCTGGTCGGAGGATGAACGCACCCTCAAGCAGTATCTTTGCGGCAGGAAGTTTAGAAGACCTTTTGAGGTTAAGAGAGGAATGAATGCAGGAGCGAATGGAAGAAATGGATCGCAAATTGAAGGGGTTCGTGAAGCTGATCGAACAATGCTTCGCCTCTTCACAAGGAAGACTTCACTCAAGCCTCGCCCTCCAGAGTGAAACTCTAACGACAACGTCTTCTCCTCTCACAATCTCATCCCAAGCGGTTACAGTCTCAACGTTGCCTGGCCTATTCACTACGGCAAATACCAGCTGCAGCAATCTTCTTAGCTACTCACAAAGTTTGCCTAAAAGCATTTCGTCGCAGGTTACAACCTTTCGCATCCCTTCATGACTGGAACGCCCTTTTCACAGTCATATGTTTGGTCAGCTGTGACCACCAGCCCAAACCTTTCGATCGGATGCACCTGTACATAGTCCCAGAGACTAACCATATCGCCTGTTGTACAACCTAGGATTCAACACTTTTATACACAATCAAGCGCAAGGGGATACGGCGCTCCTTCATCCCTACAACCTTTCAGTCTTCGCAAGCACCAACCACTTACAGTTTTGGAATTTTTAAAAAGACGACCCACAAAGATGGTTCAAACAACTAGAGGACCTATCTTGGCACATAACGTCACCGAAGACGAAGCCAAATTCAATTTTGTAGGCAGATATCTCACACAAAACATTCACCATGTTCTACAACACAAACTCAACACTCTCGTCATAGGACACAAGTTCGAATCAATCAAAAAGATCCTGACAGAGAGGTACGCTGAAACACAAGAGCAGCAACTTGAGGCTCTGCAAGTGCTTAGAAATGGGCTCCAAATGACCTTTCAACTTTCTGGTCGAAATGTTGAGTTTAGCTCAAGGTCGCATGCCAAAAGACAATGTAATATCCATGTGGCGAACCCACCTTCCTGCGCAAATTCAAATCATGATCTTAAACTACAAAGAGGAGGCAGAGCTTCTAAAGAGCACTGAGATAGCTCACGACATTCTTCAGCAGTCACACAATCTTAACGCGTTCAAATCAACCAACCAGGCTACATCAGCCCCCGAAGACACTATTGCTGAGGCTGTAACCGCGGCTCTCAAATCGCTAGACAACAAGAATTATATAAGACGCCCACGTTTAACTTCTAGAGACAGGCGTGACTTTTCGCCCGCAAGATCGTCGTCCGGCTCGCGTGAAAACTACAAGAGCAGTTGCGTATATCACCGCACATTCGGTAAAGAAGCGCGCAATTGCCTTCTTCCTTGCAACTAGAAACGCGGACCCGGTCAAGAGTACAAAATTAAGAATCCTGATACTCCAGCCAACCAGGAAAACTAGAGCAACCTGCTGTTGTGAAGACTGACAGCCGGTCAGGCGTTACTGCACGTCTCTACGTTAAAGATAAACTTTCCGGTGAACTTTTCTTAATTGATACTGGTGCCGACATCTCGGCCCTTCCCAAACCTAAAGGCTCGCGAGGAGGTCCAGCTGAAGTCAAGCTTTACGCCGTTAACGGATCCGCAATAGATGTCTTTGGCGTCGCACGTCTTCAAATAGACGTAGGCCTCCCTTACAGGCTCAAGTGGAATTTCACTGTAGCGGACATTCCCCACTCCATCATCGGAGCGGACCTTCTCACTCACTACCACCTCTTACCCGACCTTAAGTTCAAGAGATTGGTAGATGGCAACTAGTTCACTTATGCACCTGCGTTTGTCAAAGCAGTGCATCATTTTCAGATTTCGTTTCTAGCACCGAATCACAAATACATACACATCATCAACAAATATCCCAGCGTTTTCGGACCAGCTCAGTCCGAGCCGTCAAGAAACGGGAAGTCTTTCACCATATACTGACAACAGGACCACCAGTCTCGCAGAGCACTCGATGCCTCTCACCTGTTAAACTCAAGGCAGCGAAAGCTGAATTTCGCAAATGGTACGAGCTGGGCATATGTCGTCCTTCTAACAGTCCTTGGGCCAGTCCATTATATATGGAACCTAAGAAGAATGGCAATTGGCGCCCTTGCGGGGAGTACCGCAAATTAAACACGATCACAGTCCCAGACCGCCATCCAATTCCGCACATGCATGACTGTATGACCCTGCTACATGGCAAGTGCATCTTTTCAACCCTGGATCTACGTGAAGTCTACCACCAAATACCTATAGCTCCACAGGACGTGCCCAAGACGGCTGTTATCACGCCCTTCGGACTCTATGAGTTTCCGGTTCTGACAATTGGCCTTCGCAACGCTTCGCAGACGTTTCAGCGCTACATCAACTCAGCGCTAGGCGACCTAGACTTTGTGTTCGTCTATTTAGACGATATTCTCATCGCTTCCTCTTCAGAAGAAGAATACAAGCAACATTTAGACCTAGTGCTGTCACGCCTCAACGAGTACGAGCTGCAAGTCAACGTTGAAAAATGCAAGTTCGTCGTTATACAACTGATCTTCCTGGGTCATCTCATCTCACCTAATGGTTTCAAACCTAACCCAGAGAAGGTCAAGGCAATTCAAGAATTCCCACCATCACAGACCATTCAAGAACTACGCAGATTCTTAGGTCTTGTGAACAGCTACAGGCGTCTGCTAGCTAACGCAGCTGACACGCAGCGTTCTCTCAATGAATTCTTGAAAGGTGCCAAGAAAAAAGGCAAACGTCCAGTCCTCTGGACCGAGGAAGCCAAGAATGCATTTCAGAAGTGCAAGGACGACATCGTCAACCTCGCGTTCTTCGCCTTCCCAAACGAGAATGCAGAGTTGCGCCTCAAGACGGATGTCTCAGATATCCAAATGGGAGCAGCCCTCGAGAAACGCTCTGGCAATCTCTGGCAACCATTGGGATTCTTTTCGCAAGTTTTTACACCTGCGCAAAAGAAATATTCCCCCTACGACAGAGAGCTCACGGCCATCTATAAGGCAATTCGTCATTTCCACTACTATTTAGAAGCAGCGGAATTTAAGATCTAAACAGATCACAAACCGCTGATCTATGCCTTACAACAGAACTCGGACAAAATGCTAGCTATTCGCTCATGCAGACTGTCTTACATCGCCCAGTTCAACGCTGAGATTTGCTACCTCCCAGGTGAAGAAAATGATATTGCGGACGCTTTGTCCAGAATCAACACTTTCACTTCTCCTACACTTTTCGACTGGAGCGATCCTTACCTGTTGGTTGACCCACAAGTCAAAAAAATCCTGGCTAACATAAATTAGACTTACGACGTTCTTCAACCTGACGCAGCTCAGTCAAGAACAAGCGAATGATGAGCAACTCAAGGAAATCTTAAGCACCCCAGATCAACCTCTCAAGCTTCGCAGGCTTACGTGGGGTCCCGATCATAACACCCTTCGACTGCGACTTCTATCAAGATTCTATACGGCCGTATGTGCCAGTAAAATTACGCAGAATAGTTTTCGACAGCTACCACTCACTCTCACATCCTGAAGCAAAAGTCTCAATTCGTCTCATTCACCAACAATACGTATGGCCGAACATGAGCCGCGATATCGCTGCTTCGTGCAAAACGTGTGTTGCTTTTCAACAATCCAAAGTTACAAGGCGCAACAAATTCCTGCTCAAGCACTTTGTTCTCCGGATGCGAGATTTTACCACCCCTACACTGGGACCTCGTTGGACCTTTCGTCAACAATCAAGGCTAAACTCACGTCCTCACCATCATCGATCGCTACTCGAGATGGCCTGGCTCAATCCCAATTTCAGATACCACAGCATCCACGGTAGCTTGTGCATTTTATAACAATTGGATCTGTCTTTATGGCGCACCATCCACGATTACAACGTATCAAGGTGCCCAGTTCGAATCTAGATTTTTCACAGAACTTCTATCAATCTCGAGCATCAACAGAGTCAGAACCACCTCTTATCATCCTGCATCCAACGACATGGTGGAATGTCTCCACTGGGACATTGAAACAGCGCTTACATGTCATGGTAACAATCATGAATGGCTCTCTCTGTTACCGACAGCTATGCTAGGACTACGTACGCGCATCCATTTAGACACAGAGCCAGTCCAGCCGACTTAGTTTTGGGCAAAGCATTGAGAATCCCTAGCGATTTCTCGCCCTTCACAGCGGCAGAACGTTCGCACGTTCTACAACGAATTTCGCGAATTTATGCAACAACTGAGACCTGTTCTAGTTAATCACAAAACTGCAACCAAACCTTCTCTCCATCAAGGCCTAGATACATGCACTCACGTCTGGATGCAGGAAAAGCCCATCAGACCGGCTTTAACACGGCCCTACACTGGCCCGCACAAAGTAATTTGGCGCAATACCGAAAATCACACCTTCACCATGGACGTGGACGGCAGAACCAGGACAGTAAGCATCGAACGCTTAAAGCCCGTATTTATACTGTAAGAGGATCCTGACAGCGCTAAGGACGTTGTGCTGGAACCGATCACCCCTCCCGCCCCATTTACTGTACATAGTGCTCCCAAACCTACTGGTATCCTCAAGTCTTCGTAGCCACCAACGCCAGTTAGGTCACCTACACCTCTCACCCCTTCCGCCGACGGCAATTCAACTCAACCCGTCCCGCCTAGTCAACCTCCTTCACCCAAACCGAAGCGAGTTAAGTTTGTTCCTAATATCCTCAAACGGAACAAGAAAAACTGAGTAGACTCATATTCGCAGACAAATTGCTCATCTTACGAGGGGGTGCAGTAGCCAATCTCATACTATCTCAATTATCGCGCTACATAACTTACTGTAAATTTTTTTCTGTAAGTACGTTATCTAGTAAGCTAAGCTTAAGTCAATCACAACCTTGCATTATTTATGTTACCTTGCGTAACCAAAGACTCCGCTAGTCTTACGGAGTCCAATAAAAAAATCTGTATTGTTCCTATCACGAGCAAATACTCGTACGAACATTATTCTGTGATTTTAGATCTTAAGCTGCGTGCGTTTCCAACAAAAATTTAATATTGTTACCAAATCACAACCTCACTTTTAACAAATGTACAACTCTCTGTGCACTGACTGTACTCTCATTTCCTTTTTTTTGTAATCTCTCTCATCCGCCAACCTTACTCTTGTAAGCATTTACAAAAATGATACTCATTTTTCTCCTTTCGGGGGGAGTACTGTAGGTCCCACTGATAGGTTATAGGCACGTTATAGTGTCAAGAGAGAGAGAGAGCAGCTCACGCTGCGAGCGAGCGCCGCCGACCCCGCCACTCAGTTCCGCACTGGCCTCTGTACGAGCCAGACCACTCCAGAGAGATAGAGTCCTTATATAATAAAGCTTATTAAGTAGGATAGACGTCTTCTCTGTCGAGCTCTCACCACGTCCGTACTCCTACATAATTATATTTTGCCGATATAATTTGTGCCATGATTTGTTAGCATCCTCTGCAAAGTAAGCTACTGGCAGCGGTAATTCTCGAGCAATTTCGCAGCTATGTTTCAACAGTTTGTGCATAGTTGGGCTCACTCGAGCCCACGGAAATAATTTTTAGTATAAACAATAAGGTTCCCAGAAAAATTTCTCCAACATTTCAATTTTTAATGGCATTTTAGATTTGAAAGCCGAGAGAATTCTAGATATATTGTTTACTAATTGCCTATCTCTACCTAGAGTTTCCGCAAAAATAGTTGGCTGGTCAAAACATCTTCTTGCATTGTTACCTGTATTGGTAGTTCCATGACCCTGCTAAACTTGGTCAACCCTTACACCAATTTTATTATAAATCTTTTTTTGCACAATTTATTTTCGTTCTTCCAATTTTTCTAGAAATTGAAACGAAACTGATCATTTTAAATTAAAACTAAAGTTATCTTTTAAAACATCAACGACTTCTGTTCATATAATTCTAACTCGCGGAAAGGTACAACATAATTCTATGTGGAATTCCGAGCAATATATCCCAATTTCAAAAAAAGAGCAACAAAATTCTAACTTAAAATACTATATAAGATGATACCAACTCAAGAGTCCGTGCAATGTGATTCTATCTAGAAACTCTGGACATGAAAATTTCAATTCGGGACAATTCGCACTGCAAAGTAATATAAATGTCATTCAAAAAATTTTGAACTTGACAAGTTTCACTCAAACTTGAAAAAAATCAGCTTTGAAAATTGATATATAAAAGAAAATCACAGCTCAAATTAAAGGTAGCTTAAACGTACGATGAAGCGAGCTCACAAAATAAAGCGAAAACCTGCTCCAAAATAAAGGTAGCTTAAACATACCAGGAGTCACGCTTTCGAAGATATTATCTCAATCATGGTAGGAGGCACGTTCTTTAAGACGACCTTCTCATGCGTGCTTTCGTTTGTATAAAAGATTATCAAAGAAATATTGAAGAAATTGTCGTTTCGAAAGTTGATCATTTAATTTTAAAAAGTCTTACATACAATTGGAGATATATAAAAAAAAATTAGCGAAAACTTATTTTTACTCGCTTTTTTTAAATTAAAAAAAAATGTGAATTCCGTTTTAAATTATAAAAGTTTTTAGTTCTTATAAATTTTTTCTTACATCCCATGAAACAATTGTACTTCGATAGGACACGTGAAGCAAATGCTCAAATACCTTTATTTCACGATGTAAGAGTCCTAAACCAAACGTGAGTGATGAATTTGTAGGAGAAAAATTATCTTCTAAATTTTTGAATTCATGTGCAGTTCGGAGACACATTAGGCATCGACTACTAGCACTCTTTCCGATAACTGTATTTAAACATTTTCCGTCCAACAATGTCTCATATACATTAAATTTTATTTTAATTAATTTATTGTTTGACATTTTGAACCTGTGTGCAATAAGTGTCCTTATTTTCTTCTTAAGGCATTCATGTTCACGGATTGTTGCAACATTATCCTCTTTCTCCAATGCTATTCGCAATGGTCGACAAAATCTGACACTTTGCGGTGTTGGATTAATCCACAAACAATCATTACAACTATCACTCTTCAAACTTATAATTATTATACTACTAACAAACAGTGATTGAAGAAGATTAGGGTCTTCATTAGTCGGATCTGTACATTGCTGATGCTGATGCGAATTACTATGAAGAGCTGTCGAAGTCTAAAGTTGTAATTAATTCAAGGTCTGTTAAGTATTTTTCTTCCCACTCTAGAGCTGTACTTTCACACAATCGCTCAACTGTTTTATTTAACACATCTTGAAGAGAAACAACCACTTCAACCTCCGATCCATCAATGTTTTTTGGAAGACAATCCACCATGCCCTCTTTAACAAATTCGTACACAGGATAAATTGAGCAACCCCTTTTGTTGGTATCACTAACTAATGCTTTATAACTTTTTTAGAAAAGTCATTTTCTAAATAAAAACCTAAAGTACTGTTATCTGTATGTCTATGTTGAGGTGTGGTAAATGAAGGAGAGACTCATTTAGTAGAAATAATAAAGAAGAGTTTATTTAAACTTAAGACTACGGCGCTTCCTTGCGCCACGTCGCTCGCTGCCTCTCGAGGTACATTCTCACTCACGCACACACTAGGGAGGGGAGACTTCCATGTGTGCGTTCACACTCATACTGGCGCGCTCTGGGTATAGTCGCGCGCTCACACATATTAATATACTTTCCATGTTTACAATATAGATGTATACTATTTTCAACACGCCTCCTTACATATATATTGTAAACTTTTATTTATTATATTATCTTCAATAATTTTGTGAACTTTTCAAACTTATATTTACACAACACTTTTGTAAAGTTATCCGCAGTATTATCATTCGAGTCAATTTTAACTATTACAATTTCTTTTTCTTTCACGCTTTCATGGACATAGTGATAATGTATAATGTATAATGTATAATGTATAATGCATAATGTATAATGTATATGCTTCGAGTTCTTAGTAAAGTTTCCATGATTCGCTATATTTATCGCTCCTGTATTATTTTCAAATATCTTTACAGGATCACTCAATTTTACATTAAAGTTTTTCATTAATTCTAGTACAGATTTTATTTCACTAATTGCCTCAGATAAGGTTACATATTCTGCAAACGTTGAAGCTTTTGTTACCGTTCTTTGTTTTCGCGATTTCCAATCAATTATATTTCCAAACACTTTAATAACATATCCAGATATGGATTTTCTATCTACATTATCACCAGCCCAATCTGCATCTACATAACAATCTATAGTCTCGCAATTTACATTTCTTTTATAGATCATCTTTAAATCTTTAGTTAAATACAAATATTTCAAGATTCGCAAAGCATATTTCCAGTGTGTCTCATTATAACTATTCTGATACCTACTCAAATAATTCACACTATAACTTATATCAGGCCTTTTATTAGAACTTATATATAATAATGCATCTATCAAATTTCTATATTTAATATTTGACTCGCATATTTCAGCCTTTCCAATTTTTAGATTTGTTTCCATAGGAGTTATATATAATTTGCTATTCTGCAATTGATATTTATTCGCTAATAACTCTATATACTTAGTTTGACTTAATTTCATATCACAATTTGGATAATCATACTCTACATTAATACCAAGATATTCTTTAACTTCTCCTAGATCTTTCATTTTAAATTTTTCTGACAAGACTCTTTTTAATTTCTGAATTTTCTTTTTACCCTTACTACAAATTAATAAATCATCGACATATATTAATAAGTAAATTTGATCTATACCCTCACCTTGAGTATATAAACAATAATCTACATTACTCCTTTTAAATTTTATCTTTGTTAAATATTCATCCAAAAATTTATACGATGCACTTGGACTTTCTCGTAGCCCGTACAATGTTTTACGTAATTTACACACTTTGTTTGTTCCATCGCTATAACCTTTTGGTTGATCGACATATACCTCCGAGCTTACTTCTCCATCTAAAAATGCCGTTACTACATCCATCTGTTCTATAATTAGTCTAAAAAACATTACTCTTATTTACTACATTCTGTTTACCAAACGCGTCGAAATAGGTAACTAAACTTCCAATTATCGTTGCTTTTATATAGCTATTATCCCCTAAGTAATATATTTACTGGTTCTTTCAAATTTATACATTTTTCAAAATAATTCTCATTATTAACTATATGATCGGAGCACCCGCTGTCGAGTAACCATTCTATCTTATTACTTAGCCTACCTTGACTATAGTTACCCTGCGCCGCGTACGCCTTAGCTATCCATGTGCTCGCACCTTCGCTGCTCTGCTCGCTCGTGCTGGCTCCTTGGTGACGGAAGTTTCCGCATCCCCTGCCGATGTTGCCTCTTCCTCCTCGGCCTTGGCTGCGGCCACGTGTTGACCCTCGCTGTGATGTGCCGCTTTGTCCTGCTTGTCCTCCATTTTGGCATTCTCGTTCGAAATGCCCTTTTTTCCCACTTTTGAAACAGCTTCCTTTCTGCTCCTTCTTTGCAGCGAATACATTTGACCTTTGTTCGCTGTGCTCGCTATTATTTTTCATTTCAGCAATTTGGATTTTATTTTTTTACATACGATGCTGTTTGATCCTCTTCTTTTAGCGTGTCTATTAAATCGCCAATGTAACTGTACTGGTTCGGCAACGTGTTCAACATGTAATTTAGTTTTTCTTTTTCACTTATTTTTGCACCTGCGCTTTTTAATTAATTCACTGATATTTCAAATTCACTGAAAAATGTTGCTGTATCACTATACTTTTCTGGTCTCATTTTTTCCAATTTATTTCTACACACAATTTGTAGTGCTGTAGACTCTTTCAAATACATATCATCCAATTTCATTATTATTTTATATGCTGTATCTCCTTTACACACAAACTCCAATTGTTTGTTGGAAATGGCACTGTAAATAAAATTTATGGCCTTTAAGTCTTTTTCTTTTCAGTCCTCTTTGTCTGCAGCAACTCTTGCTCTGGTTATCACTACGTCACATTTTTTCAACTGTAGGTATATCGTAATCCTTTTCTTCCAAATACTATAGTCTTCTCCATCAAACACCGGTATCGTGACTTCCTTTTTCTCCATTTCGTCTTCTTCATTCTCGAACGTTCCTTCGTGTTCGGGCTTTTCTTCTTGCTCGATTTTCAACTTTTATTCTTCTTCCAAATATGTTTGACACGGTATTCACATACGCGGCACTTTTTAATTATCTCTACACAACTCGAGAGTCGTGTAGATGATAAGACCATTTCACTTACTAACTATGCTCCCAGCTACCATGTTGAGGTGTGGTAAGTGAAGGAGAGACTCATTTAGTAGAAATAATAAAGAAGAGTTTATTTAAACTTAAGTCTACGGTGCTTCCTTGCCCCACGCGCGAGGTGCTTATCATTCGGCATACGGCAGTAGAGAGAGATAACAGCGCGTCGCTCCCTGTCTCTCGAGGTACATTCTCACTCACGTACACACTAGGTAGGGGAGACTTCCATGTGTGCGTTCACACTCATTCTGGCGCGCTCTCGGTATAGTCGCGCGCTCACACATATTAATATGCTTTCCATGTTTACAATATAGATGTATACTATCTTCAACAGCCTATGACCCTGTACAATTTTTTCTTCAGAAACATTTACTTGATTAATATTAATTTCTCCAATTCTAGCTGCCAATTTTATTATATTTAAATTGTACTCAGTCGATTCAAGTAATTCATGAGCCCGTATATATTTTGTAGTTGTAGTATTTTTGAAGCATTTTTAACTGACGTGCGTTTCCTACCTGTGTTAACGCTTATTTTACTTTTTTTTTGGTGGACAACCACTTTTTTAATATTATTATTATCTACGGTTTCCTTTTCATACTAGAGCAGGCAAAAGAAAAAAATTTTAATAGGAATTGGAGTAAATAAAATATGTTCTTGAAGTGTATAAATGTATTATACTCCAAATTGTAACGGCAAGCGCGTCTGGGTATGTATATGTGCGCAAACACAGAGTTCGGGTTGAGCCGATCTCCAACGCACGATATACACACGGATAGATGCTCGAAAATGTAAACATGCCGCGGCCTTGGCGAAGGCAAGGCCGTCGATTTCGGCATGAGGCTTCGCGAATTGAGTCGGGCTTGTCCTCGTGTTTCTCCGGGGGCTTTTGTGTGTGTGTGTAGTTGCGCGCACGTAGAGATGTGCGAAAAGTACTGAGCGCAACTACGCTACACAATAAGCCCCAAAAAGAAAACCCGCGGCAACTTTGCGCGAGGGGGGAAGGAGAGCGAGAGACAGAGCCCGGCAGTATCGCTCCTGCCGTAGCTTAGGCAGCTGCTCGATTCCCGTGCGCGAAGACTTGGAGAGATAGGGAGAGAGAGAGAGTCGAAGTGAAGTGCACGAGGATCGCAGCAGGATCGCGGAGTAAGTGCAGTGTAGTGCACGAGAGGGAGAGAGAGAAAAGGCGCGGCTGCTGCTGAAAGCAGCCGACGGCGAGCAACAGCATGGAGCTGACGGGCCGCTAATCGTCGAGGGTTGGCACGAGTAAGTGCTCGCGCCTGTCAATTGCTGCGCCGTTCATCGCCAAGTCCGCGTTGAGATATAGCGCACCGAGGACAGCATTTAGCCCGTTACAAAATATAATTTTTTATATATTTTGATATTCAAATTATATATAACAAATGACTGGTTCCATTCAAATTCAGGCAGGCTATCACAGATTGATTTTTTTTACCTAAAAATTTTTTTTCACACCACAGCGAAATCAATATTAGATGAAAAAATAAAGATTACAAAATTCTAAAAGTACCTCGATATTCAAATTGTGTAACTTTATCAATTTTCAACCTTTTTAGATGGTTCTTTCTTTCAAAATGTAAGGAATTTCATCTAGTTTTAAGAAAAACTTTCACTTTGATAATTAAGATTCATCTTACAGTGTTATTAATGAAAAACTGAAAAATGACAATTTTTTTTAATTAAATGTAAAGATCTCAAAAACTATAATTTTTTTCTCTGAAATTTTTATAGGTTTTTATAGATTAAAAAAAATAACTTTCTCAGTAGGTAAGAATATGCTATTTTTGATTTTTTTAAAAAGATTATTCAAAGTTCTAATGGATTTTTTCGATTTTTAAGCTGTCAGCTCGTGCTGTTTTCAAAAAATTATGCCATATCTCTATCTATTTACTATCTATATTCTATTTATTAATATATTCATAGAATAAAAAAGAAACTTTAAAATAGTCAAGAATCTTCAGTTTCTACGACAATTTATTATCCGTAGTAAAAAAATTTTAGTAATGTTGAGTTTTTTGTAAATGAACTTAATGAGACTTTAAGTTATTTAAAATTACTAGTAAAATCAAACGCGCTACGCGCGTACTATTAATCTTTTCGAGGTTATGAATATATTTGTTTATTATGATTTTACTTTAATTAGTTTAAATGATAGGATTATCAGATAATTTTTCAAAGCATGAAAAAAATTTATGTTTTTATTCTATTTTAGTTTTTAATTATTTAGATTTGAAAAGTTTTACAATAAAAATTCGTTTTCGAAAATTCAAATGTAGCGGAAGTAGCGAATATTCGCGCCTATTCCGCACAGACCAATCAGATCATTCTTTTTTTGCCTAGCGGGCCGAAAGTACCAATTTCGCTCCCGGTGCTCGATCGCGAAGGTATTTTTGGCCTCGCTAGGCAAAAAAATAGTATAATACGCTCCACGGGAGTAAAATTGGCCAGCCCCCAGCTCGTGTTTGTCACCCTCACCTTCGGCTCGGGTGGCAATTTACACAAGCTGTGGACTGTCCAAGTTTCTTCCTCCCTTGTTGCGTAATATACTATAAATGCTTCACAACATTCGGCCATAATTTTTTTAAGAAGGGAAAAACTATATGTGTTAAAATGCCTCAAACTGTGAACAGTAAGATGCAACAATCATATGGCATTGGGAAAAGAAAACAAATTAATGATGTATTTCATTCGGAAAAACCTATAGTAATTGCTGTTATTCCAACTGATATTTCTAAAAACTATTTCATGTGAGTGATACCCAAAGCAACTAAATAAGTGATTGATGGAGCGCAAGCACTGGTAAATGATGGGAACATCTACAATCAGCCTGAAATTTATATTGGCCATATGAGATAATGACACTATGTCCGAAGTCAAAGATTATTATTTAAGGAGGTTCGGGGGATTTAATCGACATCAACTTTAAGAATTTTTGATCCCATGGGATGGTTGGCTCCTGTTGTAATAACCGCGAAGATTATTATGCAGTCTCTGTGGATTCTTAAGGTTAGTTGGGATGAAGAACTTCCTCTCGATATCTCCAATTGGTGGCAGTCTTGGTTGCCAGAACTTCAATATATAAGTCACATCAGAATCCCACGTTGGAGTGGATACACTCTACAATACGAATTTCTGAAAATCCATGGATTCGCAGACGCATCTAAGTTTGCGTATGGTGCAGTAGTCTACCTGCGCTTAATCCATACACAAGAAGTGATCGTCACTCTTCAAGTGGCTAAAACGCAAGTAGCTCCACTTAAGACGCTAAGCATACCTCGTTTAGAACTTTGCGCTGCGTTGCTACTTGCTCGTCTCGCTCAAATGTTTATCGAATCTTTCCCAATAAAGGTTGAGAGTGTTCACCTTTGGTCAGATTCAGCGGATGTGCTTTTTTGGCTGAAAGACCACCCTTCAAGATGGGGTGTTTTTGTGGCTAATAGGTGTTCGGAAATTCACACTCTATTACCTGACGCATATTGGCATCATGTACGATCTGCTGACAACCCCGCCGATGTTATATCGCGAGGTATTGAACCCTCAAAGCTAGCTTCGCATAGCTTATGGTGGAAAGGTCCCGCATGGCTCTCTGATAGCTATGAACCCTGGGCAAGGTCTCATGACGAGCTCAATTTCACTGTGAATAGTCTGAATCTTCAACCCAGTCACTCTCTAGTCGCTAGTAAAAGTACGCCAAATTCTGTTGAGAATACTCCAGAAGTTTGGAGTCTTATAAATGCGTACTCTCCATTGCATAATTTGTTACGAATGGCTTAGTACTGCTTTAGATTTATTAATCGAATCTGTAGCAAAGTAGTGCCTACGACGTCTTCAAATTCCGGCGTTAGGCCTCTTTCTGTCTTTCAATCCCTACTATGCCATCACACTCCAATTTCCAAGGAGGTTAGTGCTAGTGAGATTGGAAACACTAAATTGTGTTTGATCGACTTAATTCAGACAGCCTATTTTAAGCCTGAATTTCAACGACTATCTAGCAGAGGAAAACTTTCGTCTAAAAATACACTTTTACCACTAAAACCCATGATACAGAATCATTTGCTCAGGGTGGGCGGCCGCCTCTCTCATTCGCTGCTCGAAAAAAACGCTAAGCATCCTCTTATTTTACCTGCGAAGTGTCATTTCACTACGTTGATAATTCAGGATGCTCATCAGCGCACTCTTCATGGCGGTGTTCAAATGACACTTGCCACACTCAGAGGTCAGTATTGGATAATTAAAGGACGATCTGAAGTCAAGAAAGTCATCAGAACTTGCCTTGCATGCTCACGCCATGCCGCTCGAGTGCCAACTCAATTAATGGGCGAGTTGCCAAAGGCTCGAGTGTGCCCCTCTCCGCCATTCGAGTGCTCAGGCGTCGATTACGCTGGCCCCATTCAGCTTCGTCTTACTAAGACTAGGGGAAAAGGCACCATGAACGGTTACATAGACATCTTCAATTGTATGGCCACCAGAGCCGTACACATCGAGGTAGTCGAGGATTACTCTAGTGAAGCATTCATCGCTGCTTTCCATCGATTTACCGCTCGTAGAGGTCATTGCAAAAAACTGTACTCTGACCAAGGTACAAACTTCGTAGGAGCAGATACTCAATTAAAACAGATGCTCGTAGCATGTTCTTCATTTGCATCGAAAATCAGTAGGCCACTCGCTCAAGAAGGAACTTCATGGATTTTCAATCCCCCCAGTGCGCCTCACTTTGGAGGGATTTGGGAGGCCGCAGTTAAATCCGCTAAACATCACATGCGTCGAGTCATAAGAGATCAAGTTCTCACATTCTCGAAACTTGCTACACTTATGTGCCGCATTGAAGCGTGCCTTAACTCCAGACCATTAACCGCTCTTACTGACGATCCCTCTGACCTTGACTTTCTGTCACCATCACATTTTCTCATACAACGATTCTCATTTATAGTTTCTGAAGGAGATGTCACCAACGACAACGTCCCAGCAGGAAAAACTTCTGGCAGAGATGGTCGACGGACTACCTGACATCTTTGCAATCCCGTCAGAAGTGGAGACAACCTCATCCTTTAGTTGCAGTAGGGGACTTGGTGCTTGTTCGCAATGAGTTCACACCTCCAGCTAAGTGGCCTCTCGCCCGTGTCATCGCCATCCATCGAGGAAGTGATGGAATCATACACATGGTCGATCTGCGCACTGCCACCAAACGCTACGTCACCCCATCGTCAAGGTCATACGCCTGCAACCGCAGGATTGAGAACCATTTGCCAGTTTGGCGAAGGTGGGCGGAATGTTGAGGATTCATCTCCAAAGGCGAGCTTGCTCGAGCTCGAACCAAGCCGAGCACGCTCGAGCTCGACCGCAAGCGAGCACGCTCGAGCTCAACCGAGGCGAGCACGCTCGAGCTTGACCGCAAGCGAGCACGCCCGAGCTCGACCGAAGACAAGCACGCTCGTGCTCAATGTTAAACAAGGCGAGCAAGTTCGAGCACGACGTTCAATAGGCGAGCCGACTAGGGAGCGCCCCACTACTTCTCTCTCCGCGCGGCCCTCTTACCGCCCCTCTCTCTACCAGGCATGCCGGCAGCACTTCGCAACGCCGGCTGGCAGTAGCAGTTCACGCGCGACTACCAGAGGGAGAGAGAAGCAACACCTGTATGCCAAGAGGCACGACAGCACTTCAATAAAACCATTTTATTTCTCCACACGAAACGTTACTTATTTGAACCTCTTCAGTCCACCATCCAACTTCTACACAAAAAGTTTTTATAATCTTTTTTGCTTGTTTTGGTATCATAAATTCTTTCAATGTGACAGTCTATTGACTGTCACAAATTTAAATAAAATTTTTTAACAAAATACTGCATCTTTAAGATAAGAAAACCTAGATCTTGAGAAAAAAGGCCTATAATAACAAATTACTAGTACTGGGCTTCATTTTTAGATACCAAAAATCGATCCTCAAAGCGCAGCGAAGATGCGCTCCCCAAACGTTATGCACTCTCCTTGTGAAGTAAAGCTAGATACGTATTCGAAATTGTTTATTAAGAATTGATAAAACAAATAACAATATTTAATTATAGTACAATTTTGAGTTTACATTTAGCTAACTGAAAATATGATTTAGTAGCCAAAAAAATTATTGTAAAAAATTTTCTTCAAAATTTACAAAACTATCTGGTTTTATCTTCGTAAAAAAATTTAAGATTAAAACCGGATACCTACTTTTATTATTCTTTCCAAACTGAACTTAATTTCCTGCACTTTTCTTTCTTTTTTTACTTCTTTATTTTCAATATCAAAAAACTCTTCTTCACTTTCAGTTTCGCTTAACTTTTCTCTCTTGTCCATGCGTTTTCCTTTGTGCGGTACAGCTTTGTCGAAAATTGCTAGAACGGCACACGTGGATATTACGGGAAACTCGGATTGCCAGTTTCAGCTTGCACTAGCACTTTCATAACCACACTAAACATTAACCACGTACTGCTGTCATGTTGAATGATCAAAGAATTTGTTCAAATAAACCACTGTCAATTAATATAAGTACAAACAGTAACAATCTTTATAATTACTGGTACAGCTCTGTCTCTTCTTTACAACCGTCTCGGCCGGAGGACGACAGCCAAGTAAAGTAAAGTAAGTAAGTTCCCGCTCGCTCTCTCTATACGCTTACAATTTTTACTCGCGTGATGGCGCTACGCATACACTTTCTATCTCTCTAATATAAATGTACTATAGTTCTCATATTCTAACACGCCATCTTACATTTATACTATTCACAATACAATATTTCTTAAATTAAATTCAATAACATTCTTAATTTTACAGATCTTATTTTGCCAAGAGACTTCGTTAATATATCAGCTAAATTTTTTTATTAACTTTTACAACATTAATCAAACCTTTTACATAATTCTCGCTTTTTACACATTTTCACTTTTCTTAATATAAATCCATTGCTTCTATCCAAAAACTAGATTCATCACATTTTATACCCTCTTTAAAATTTTCAAGACTATCTGTACTACAATAGCTTACATAAATACAACTACTATATACAAAGTTATCATCAAATCTGCTAGGCTTTTTAATACTTCTTTGAGACTTTCTTATTACAGGTACTTCTTGTACTTCGTTTCTATCATTTTTATTTAGATTTTCTAAACTTTCATTTTCTTTAACGCTTACATTTTCAACCTTTTCCTTTTCAAAATTCTCATTTAAATCCTCATTTTCAAAATCATTATCACTTAAGACAATGCACTTTACATCTTCCTCAATTACATCAACATGCCTTGCTACAATGACTCTATTTCCTATCAAAACTCTGTACCCTGTAACATCATGGCCTATCAAAATTCCTAAATCAGGTTTTATATCCCATTTTGAATTTCTTTTTTGTTCAGGGACTCTTGCAAATACTCTACTTCCATATAATTTCAAATATTTTGCATCCGGTTTTTTATTAAAAAATATCTCATAGGGAGATTTATTCCTTTCAACTGTATTAGCTATGGTTCTGTTCTTTAAATATTCCGCGGCGCATACTACTTCTGGCCAGTACCTTTTCTCCACTTTAGATTCAGCTAATAAACACCTAGCACTATCCATAATTGTCCCATTGTACTTCTCTGTTGTACCGTTAAGCTCATGCACATACGGTGGGCACGGCTCTACCTCAATCCTCTTTCCCTTAAATAAATTATGCATATCTTTATTCAAATACTCGGTATCATTATTACATCTTAGTTTATTTATTCTTTTCCCTTTTCTATTTTCAACTATATTGATATTGTATAATCAATAAAACGATCATAAACTTCATCTTTAGACTTAATTGTATAAATTTTTACCAATTTACTATAATCATCAATAAAAGTTATAAAATACTTTTCTCCTCCAAAACCTACTGTATTGTGTCGCCCATTCAAATCTGTATGTACTATTTCTAACATATCCATTGCTCTTTTTCTATTATTATGAAAAGGAATATTATGCATTTTATTTTGAATACCCATAGCACATTTAAAATAATCTTGTTCTACTTCTTTAGACAAACCTTCCAATATATGATTTTTACACATAGGTTTCAAATAATTAAAATTTACATGCCCTAAAGTACTATGCCATTTTTCCTTTAATGTCATTTTAATATTATCTTTTCTTACTATATTAGACTCTATATTCTTTTTTAAATAACTTGTCATTTTATAAATCTATCTCCGATAGATACTACTTTATAATTATCAGTCACTTTAGCAAAACTTATTAAATTCCTATCCATATCCTTCACGAAAAATACATTTTTCAATTCAATTTCTATTTCTTCATTAAACGTTTTAAATTTACTATTTACATGGCCTACTTTGGTCGCTTTTAAAATTCTACCATCGCCTACTTTTACATTAATCGGCTGTTTTAATATAATCGCATCACTAAAATAATTTTCATTATTTATAATATGGTCTGTACAACCACTGTCTAAAATTCATTCTATTTTGTTTTCATTTACATTACCGTTTTCTGTATTCGCAAACCTAATCTCTACTGAAGTGCTAAATGCTTCCTTATTCTCCGCGCTCTGATGACCTTGATTGTTGTCATCGCTGGTTCTTGCGTCTCGGCCGCGTTGTTTGTAACCGCTCTTTCCACGTCGGTTCGAACTCGATCCTCGCTGTTGACTGGCCCCTCGTCCGCTAGCGCTCTTCGCTGCTGCGACTGGCTTCTGCCGCCTCCTCGGTGCGGCGGCCCTCGATGCCACGAACTCTTGTACGTTGGGCAATCGTACTGTATATATCCTCCACTACCACATACATAACATGTCCTTTTCTTTTCTTTTCTTCTTTCTTTTTTTCGAACATGAAGGTGTTCGATTTTGAATTTCCACTTTCACTTTTTTCTTTTAGTTCAGCCATTTTAATCTTGTTTTTCACATATTCTACGTTTCGTTCTTCTTCTTTCAACACATCGATTAAATCTCTTATATGGCTCATCGAATCCGGCAATGTCCTCAACATATAATTCATCTTCTCTTTCTCTGTCACATTTGCACCAGCTTCTTTCAAATCGTTCACTGATTTTCAAATTCGTTAAAGAATTCCATCGAGTTGCTAAAATCTTTCAATTTCATCTTTTCCAATTTATACCTGCATATTATCTGGAGAGCTGTTGATTCTTTAATATAAGTACTATTAAACTTTTTCATTATTTCAAAAGCCGTTTCCTTGTAACTTATCAATTCCATTTGTTTGTTTGAAATGGCACTATATATATATAATTTATGGCTTGTAAATCTTTCTCATCCCAATCAACTTTGTCCCCTTCCATTTTTGCACGTGTAACTACAATATCATACTTTTTCATTTTCAAATACATCTCTGATCTCTGATGCAAAAATCATGTGAGAAATCCAAACGAAATTGTTATCAATAAAAGATAAAAAGTGAATTACAAGTAATTAGAAAGACCATAATAGGTGTTATCGTCGGAATGATAACACTCAAAATGGCGACCAGTCCTTATTATCCTTATTTCATTGAAAATAACGCGAGAAAATGGACAAAAACATCCCGTGAATACTTACGTCAGAATTTAAATAGGTTAGCGTTTTCTCTATGAGAATATTTAATACAGTCTGCTATTGCTGAGCTCACATTTTCTTCTGACCAGCATTGTCGTAGAGATTTTCTTATATATTTCAGCGTAAAAAGTCGATTAGTACTTTATTTTAGCATAATATTAAAAAAAAGAGAAATAAAGTATAAGTTTTAACTCTAAACTAAAGTATCTGATTTTATCTCGAAATTCAAAAAAGTAATTATTAATTTTTTTCAATAAGTAAAATTGAGAAACAGAATTACGCTTACCAATTTGTTATTATATAAATAATAACATAACATACTTACTGCAAAACCAGTTCTGCCCTAGTATCTGGGTTTACACCAGTATTCCTTATACATGTTTTCAGGATTTCTGATTACATTGTTCAAGATCGAATTATTAATTAAATACACCAATAACCCTCAAATACGTGATTTCAGCTAAAGATAATGAGTTTGCAAATTTTTGAAAAGTATAAAAGCTGATTACTACATTTAAAAAACGCTTTTTGTTCTTTATAATACTATGTAACCATAATTACGTAATTTAAAAAAAAAGAAGTTTCTCAATAAATTGCATAATTTTGTTGATAGTATTGGGTTCAGTTTTAGAGTTTGCTTTGTCTAATCATGAGTGTTTGCAGGTTATGGTCTTAGCCAACAAAACGTGGGCATTCAAATTCAGGAATGCGTAATGAGTAAACGTGGGCATTCAAATTCAGGAATGCGTAATGAGTAAAAAGAATTAAAAAGTAAAATAAGGGCCCTTTTATTAAGAGTACGGAGAAATTATAATTCATGTTATCAGGACTTACCTAGATTGGGGTTAGAAGGTTCTATGATACTGTTACACTCATACACACATACAATAATTAATAATAACCATAATTACAAAAGAATAACATATAACTTTATTTAAGATCATAAGCACACACAAAAAAACATGCTATCAACAACAACGTCTCGAATCAACTAACTAACTCGAATCGAGAACAACAAAACCAGTCGCTTGGCAACGCTTTTGTTCTTATGTTCGATGATGGTAGACGAACACATAACAATACATTACATATTTTAAACATAATTTATTGGAATGCATTTTAGTACACTAAGCATTATAGACGATTAACTCGTATGAAAAAATGCACATATTGATGATTAGCACAACACTAACACTTTATGTTATGTTTTAAGTTAATATGAATTGTTTTATCTGATGGAATGGTCCATAATTTATGACAAATAACTTTAAACATTTACTATATAGGGTTTAGTCTATGATTTTTGGTTAGCTGGCGGAATATAAGTAGGGATCGGTTATTCAGGTTATGTTCATAGCCAACAAAACTTGCGGATGCAAATTTAGTAATGCCTAAAGTGTGAAACACATTAAGAACTAAAATAAATTCACTTTTATTAAAAGTATCAACGGAAGTAATTATAATTCATATTATCATAATATACCTAGATCGAGGTTAGAAGGTTCTATGGTTCATTTCATATTTTGAACATCATTTTTTTGCATGCTAATACATTTTAGTACACGAAGCATTATAAACGATTCACTCGTATGATAGAGATGTACTTATTGATCATAGGAGCAACACTAATATTTTCGGTTATGTTTTTAGTCAATATTAATTGTGTTTTCTGATGTAGCTGTCCATAACCTATGAAAAATGTCTCAAATCATTTACTATATAGCGTTTAATCTATAACTTTTTGTTAGCTGATGGAATATAAGTAGGGATTAGTTATGCAGATTATGTTCATTTAGTAATGCCTAAAGTATGAAAAACGTTGAAAAGTAAAATAAATTTACTTTTATTAAAAGTATGAACGGAAGTAATTTTAATTCATATTATCATAACTTATCTAGATTGAGGTTAAAACGTTCTACGTTCCATTTTATATTTTAAACATCATATTGGCATGCCCATACATTTTAGTACACTTACAAGGTAGGTACCTCAACCCGAAATCTCGGATTTCAATAATTTTTGGATATGTTGTACTACATTAAAAAATAAGTGACACGTATTTTTTTTATCTGCTAGTTCGTCGATTTAAGGGGTGAAAATCACACTTAAAGTTTACCCCAAAAACAGTTTTTTTTTTATATCTCCGGAACGAATTGAATTTTTTCATGAACCAAACGCGACTTTATTTGTTATAAAAACACGCTTATATGGACGTGAATTTTATGCTAAGGTGTTGCAACCCTTATTTTTTTATAAGGGTGAATGTGATTTTTTAACGTTTATTTTGGCACAGAAAATATTAAAGTTTGTGAAAATGATTAAAAGTTGTACTATTATGAAGTAAATTAACCCATTAAGGGGGCTAGACACCTTTTTTCTCTGAAATAAGAAGTCACATTTTAATACATAAATGTAAACTAATTATTTCATACTTTTTACATATAAAAGTGGGTATATTTACCTTACCTTCAAACTTTCTCCGATGGTCCTTTTACATGGTCCAGAACCATAGTCATCTATGAAACAAATTTTTTCACTAACCGTAAGCTTTGAAATTTTCCTGTGGATGGATTGACTCCAGATTTGAACTAAATTACTCCTGAATAGTATAATTCTCATATGAGTGTAGGGATTTAGGATTAAATGTCGGAAAAAATTTTTACATCAGAAAAATTATGAGAAAATATAAAAAATTTAAAAAAATTAAAAAAAAAACTCTTGAAAAACAGCACAATTTTTTTTTTCTCATTAGATCAAAAATCCCTACACTCATATGAGAATTATACTATTCAGGAGTAATTTAGTTCAAATCTGGAGTCAATCCATCCACAGGAAAATTTCAAAGCTTACGGTTAGTGAAAAAACCTGTTTCATCGATGCCTATGGTTCTGGACCATATAAAAGGCCCATCGGAGAAAGTTTTAAGGTAAGGTAAATATACCCACTTTTATATGTAAAAAGTATGAAATAATTAGTTTACATTTATGTATTAAAATGTGACTTCTTATTTCAGAGAAAAAAGGTGTCTAGCCCCCTTAAGTCCCAAGCGGACATTTCTGAGTCAATCGGTTTTTGGATGAGAAAACATGTAAAATTAACGATCAATAAGGTTATGATGGTTTCCTATGTAAAAAGACCTGCTCTTTCCAAATCCGGCGTCAGAATCTTAAAATTTTCCATCAGAAATTCAATATCGCCGCTCAAATTTGACAAAAATTTTGATTTATCAAAAATCGACTCTGGGGATATTTTTCAGTTTTACTTCAATGAATTTGTCCAAAACAATTTTTTATCGACATATTAGTTTCCAAAACGTTATTATAACAATGTTGCATATAAATTTTCACAATATTCAAAATGGCTGACCCAATATGGCGGATATAGTAACAAAAATCAAACATATATGTAATAAATAGATAAAGCCATGTTTGAATACTCAATTTATAGGTTTTCGAGGTCGTTGAGTTCAAATTCACCATCAGATTTTAGTTTTTCAAAATGGCGGATTCAAAATGACGACTAAAAATGTACAAAAATTAATATTTTCATAAAACTTACATGTGGGTAATCATTTTATAGGTTTTCGAGGTCGCTGATTTTAAATTCACCATCAGATTTTACTTTTTCAAAATGGCGGATTCAAATTGACGACTAAAAATGTACAAAAATTAAAATTTTCATTAAACTTACATATGGGTACTCATTTTATAGATTTTCGAGGTCGCTGAGTTCAAATTTACTATAAATTTAGGATTATTTGAACACAATATTAGATTTAAAATAATAGTTGTCTATTAGTTTGCCATCAGTAGATTTTACGGATGCCCGACTCTCACCACGAGGAGGTCAATAGACTGTACAAGATAATTTAAAATGTACTAGAGAGTCATCTTTTTTTGTTTTTTTCTATTTTTATTATTTTTTTTTGTTTTTTTATATTCTTTTTCTGTATTTGGTAATTTAATTTTTCGTAATCAAGATTATATTGCAATTGCAAATCTAGTTTTAGGCATATGTGTATAAAAAATATGTTCAGAAAAAATATAAGTATAATTTTTCAAATCAAAGAATGAAAACTATCAAAACAAGAAAAACAAATAAATTTTTTACAGACGCTACAACCCTCCTGAAAATGAACGCGCAACTTTTGACGCTACTTTTTGTGCTACTTTTTGTGCTACTTTTTGCGCTGCTTATTGCGCTACTTTCTGCGCCACTTTATCGAGCGAAAAGTGACGCTACTTTTTGCGCAACTAATAGCGCAACTTATCAGAAAAAATGATATAAAAAAATATATTTTAAAATTCTATATTCCGTAGTGTGAAACCATTTCCGATAACTTGGTAGAATTAATTATTGATGTCAATGAGTGCATCAAAAAACTACGTTCAAATTGCTTCAAGAAATTAAAGAAAAAACCATGTGTGTCTCACGTCGTCTGACAGTACAACCAAACGTAAAAATAACTTTGAAAATGTAAATGGAAGTTGGAACGTTATAAAGGTTAGGTTAACCCTAAGTGTGCGATCCCATGGCGTTCCGAAAAATTAGACGGAACCATTTAAGCCTGTGAGTGCGAGAAAGAGGTTCTTCCGTGAATGTCTCTCCCGCTCTCACAGGCTTAAATGGTTCCGTCTAATTTTTCGGAACACCATGGAATCGCACCCTAAAGTGGGGGTACACCCTGCTCTTCGATATTTATCTAATCTAACCTTTAGAACCTTTCAAAAGCTGGAATTCCAATTTTCCAAGTTATTTTTACCATTGGGTGAACATAGATTTTTCTTCTGAAGTAAGGAACTGTTTGAATACTTACATTTGTAGACCCTGTTGAAAATGTATAGGTAAATTATTTATATAAATAATTTGTGTAAATAATTTATATAGATGTTGACGTGAAAAATTTGGGCTTTTATTTAGATAAAGTATTTGCGTACATTTTTTACGTAAATATATTGAACGTAAACTATTTATTTAAATCATTTTCATAAACCATTTACATAAATCATATAAATGGTTTTTTGGTTATATATTACATTTAATAATATAAAATACACTTACTCTTTTAATTATATTACTTCTTATTTACATTTTTGTTTATAATCAATAGTAAATAATAATATCTATTTTAACTTTTGTAAATAATAAAGAATAATGTTTATTATAACTTTGTTATACTATATAATGTTACTATATATTTATTTCAAACTTTATTTTAATAATAATATTTTTTTCTAAACATTGTAATACTATAGCAATACTATAGTAATACTATAGTGTTACAAAGTTTAAAATTAACATTATTTTTTTACTATTTATAAATAAAAAGTAACGTAAATAAAATAGTAAATGTACTCTGTTTTATTAACAATATAATCGAAAAACCATTTATGTGATTTACGTGAATGATTTATGTAAATGATTTACATAAATAGTTTACAAAATTAATTTACAGATAATCTACATACATGTTTTCATTCCCTTAATACCCATAAATATTTTGTACCCTTAAATATGAGAAATCCCCACAACTTTTTTTTATATAACTATAAATAATAAGGTTTTTACAAATACAGACCATCGTTATTAGTTTCCAATTTAGATTACCAAATAATTATTAAAAGAGGATTTATTTTAAAATTATTTATAGCTAGATATTATGTGATGTAAATGGACAAATTGTTATATGAAATTTGTATAGGTAAATTATTTACATAAATAATTTATGTAAATAATTTATATAGATGTTGACGTGACAAATTTTTGGACTTTTATTTAGAGAAAATATTTGCGTACATTTTTTACGTAAATATAATGAACATAAACTATTTATTTAAATCATTTTCATAAACCATTTACGTAAATCATATAAATGGTTTTTTGGTTGTACATTACATTTAATAATATAAAATACACTTACTCTTTTGATTATATTACTTCTTATTTACATTTTTGTTTATAATATATAGTAAAAAATAATATCTATTTTAACTTTTATAAATAATAAAGAATAATGTTTACTATAACTTTGTCATACTATATAATGTTACTATATATTTATTTCAAACTTTATTTTAATAATAATATTTATTTTAAACATTGTAATACTATAGCAATACTATAGTAATACTATAGTATTACAAAGTTTAAAATTAATATTATTTTTTTACTGTTTATGAAAGTTAAAATAGATGGTATTTTTTACTATTTATAAATAAGAAATAACGTAATTAAAATAGTAAATGTACTCTATTTTATTAACAATATAATCGAAAAACCATTTATGTGATTTACGTGAATGGTTTATGTAAGTGATTTACATAAATAGTTTACAAAATTAATTTACGGATAATTTACCTACATGTTTTCAACCCTTAAATATCCTTAAGTATTTTGTACTCTTAAATATGAGAAATCCCCACAACTTGTTTTTATATAACTATAAATAATAAAGTTTTTACAAATACAGACCATCATTATTAGTTTCCAAATAATTATTAAAAGAGGATTTATTTTGAAATTATTTATAGCTAGATATTATATGATGTAAATGAACAAATTGTTATATGTAATTTGAATCGGATTGAATAATGAAAATAATGAAATAACAAATTTTCTAGCCAATTATCTTGCGTACACTGAAAAAATATTTAATTTTATTTAAATTTTAATTGACATATAACATTGACATATTTCATTACGTCAATTAAATATATTATTTTAATTTTGCAAACAAATATTTTATATTTTACTGTATGATATTAATTGATTTAATATAATTATGTGATTGTGATATTCAATTAAAATTTAACTAATAAAATTAAATTTTTTCTGAGTGGTATAGTATCCTTGAAAATTATACTCTTTATATGGGACTATGATGCTTTTCTACAATTTGAAATAGTTATTATACGTAGATATTTAAATCAATATCCAAGATTATATAATAAGTATCATGAAGTTTGACTTAAAAATACTGGTGCTAAGAATATCATTATAAAAATCATATTATGTTTATGCGAGAATATCAACAAATGATTAAGGGGGTCTCGAGTAGGTGGAACTGAAAAGCACAAAGAACAGGTGCTGTTGAACAGATTCAAGGTGAATATTAATTTTTGTCCGATAAGTCAAAATTATACGATACTGACAGATTAATAAAAATATTATTTAAAAAGAAATTTATACGTTGTGTTATTTTTGTATTATTTCAGATTGTATCAAATAAGAGTCCAAAGATTCAAAGTTTTTATGTAAGCATAATAAAAGCATTCAGTGATCGACAGTTATGTTGAAATTTGAGAAATATTTATAGTTTCAGACAGAAAACTAAATACAGATATTCCAACCAGAAATATGCACTGTCAAGATTCAGTTAAGTGTTTTAAGAAAAATCAATAGTATTTCTGATCAATTAAAAAATAAATTCCTCTATTTTATAGGAATGATGAGAGAGATTATTAGATTCAGCTGACTATAAAATATAATTCAATTCAAGAGTTGTGCATCGTAATAAGTGTCAAGATACATCTGCACATAAAAGCGACAAGTTTGCTTAGCTCACAATAAATATGTTATAAAGGCTTGAATATATGGTAATCCTGTTTTATCAGAATGCTATGAAAATGTCAAAAAACTGAAAATGTTTCATCTCTGAATAAAATTGGTCTACAGATTAAGTCTTAGACTATTTTATCAGAAATGGTGTATACTTAAAGTGTAGAGAAGGAATTTACTGTAATACAATTTAGAACCAGCTGACGTAAACAGTCAGACTGATAGCTAGATAGAAAATAGAAAAGTAGAGCAAAGTCTCGCTGATAAGTGTACAATATACATAATAATGAACCACGTAAATCTGGACTCACTGAAGCGAGCCCGTGTATTCCTAGGAAGAGTTAAAAGCTAAAGAATGTATGGGAAGCTATATGCTATACTACCTACCCACACACATAACTAATGCATTTAGAACATCTTACCTACTACCCTAACCTCTCTCAGCACTGTACTTCCTGAAGCAGATAAAGAAGAAGCAGCAGCAGGAGCAACATTGCAGCAGGCAGGAGCATACACTAAGGCAGCTTTCCAAAAAAAGCAGAGACGAGCCCATGAGTTGCTGGCCAAACTGCAGATGCAATTTGGTTAACTAAAAGCAGCAGTCTTTAACAGCAGCTGCCCCCGTACTCAACTCCTACGCATTCAATGAGGGCCAGGGTGTAGAGTTTCACGAAAACAGCGCAGCCATGAGAAAAACAAAACAACATCATCAGATTGACAAGGCAAGAAGTTATAAGTCACCACTAAGCGATGCACACAACGGGAGGCACGATGCCCATCAGGACATCGTACTACAGCAGCAGTTATGTTATTAGTATAATCACCGGGAGTGTAGTTCGCTACCTACGTGCATAGGTAAGTACTCTGTGGTTCAAGAAGTATAGTGCTATGACAGTACTACACGCAAACACAAAGTATATAGGCACGTAGATAACAAACTACACATATGTTCTGGAAGTGTGATGAATCACACGAAATAGCACAATCACAAGCCCTTCACGCCAGTGGAGAAAATTCCAGAAATGCTGACTCAATGGGGACCAGCTCCCGGTGTTTATAATAAAAACGCAACTACTGCTATAGTACGATGTCCTGGTGGGCGTTGTCCCTCCCGTTGTGTGCATTGGCTAGTGGTGACTTCTTCGGAGATAGGAACGCAACACGATCGGCGGTAAAGACGAATTTGGTAAGTCCTTTCTTGTTTCTATAATCTCCTTCCCTGTCAATCTGATGATGCTTTTTTTCTTATGGCTGCACGCTGTCTTCGTGAGACTCTACACCATGGCCCTCATTGAATGCAGAGGAGTTGAGTACAGGGACAGCTACTGTTGAAGACTGATGCTTTTGGTTAATCAAATTGTATGTGCAGTTTGGCCAGCAACTCATGGGCTCGTCTCTGCTTTCTTTTTGGAAAGCTGCTTTAATGTATGCTCCTGCCCGATGCGATGTTGCTCCTGCTGCTTCTTCTTCGTCTAAGATGTTCTAAATACATTAGTTATGTGTGCGGGTAGGCAGTATAGCATATAGTTTCCCATACATTCTTTAGCATTCTCTTTCTAAGAATACAAGGGCTCGCTTCAGTGAGTCTAGATTTACGTGGTACATTATTATGTATTTTGTAGACTTCTCAGCGAGATTTTGCTCTACTTTCCTATTTTCTATCTAGCTATAAGTCTGACTGTTTACGTCAGCTGGTACTAAATTGTATCACATCAATTTGCTTCTCCACACTCTAAGTATACGCCATTCCTGATAAAATAGTTCAAGACTTAATCTGCAGACCAATTTTATGCAGAGATGAAACATTTTCAGTTTTTTGGCATTTTCATAGCATTCTGATAAAACAAAATTACCATATATTCAAGCCATTATTATGTATTTATTGTGAGCTAAGCAAGATTGTCGCTTTTACGTGCCGATGTATCTTAACACATATTGCGATGCACAACTCTTGAATGGAATTATATTTCATAGTCAGCTAAATCCAATAATCTCTCTCATCATTCCTATAAAATAGAGGAATTTATTTCTTAATTGATCAGAAATATTATTGATTTTTCTTAAAATACTTAACTGCATCTTGACACTGCATCTTGACACTGCATATTTTTGGTTGGAATATCTGTATTTATTTTTCTGTCTGAAACTATAAATATTTCCCAAATTTCAACATAACTGTCGATCACTGAATGCTTATATTACGCTTACGTAAAAAATTTGAATTTTTAGACACTTATTTGATATAATCTGACATAATACCAAAATAACACAAAGTATAAATTTCTTTTTAAATAATATTTTTATTAAACTGTCAGTATCGTAACATTTTGACTTATCGGACAAAAATTAATTTTCGCCTTGAATATGTTCAATAGCACCTGTTCTTTGTGCTTTTCAGTTCCACCTGCTCGAGTCCCCCTTAATCATTTGTTGACATTCACGCATAAACATAATATGATTTTTATAATGATATTCTTAGCACCAGTATTTTCAAGCCAGAATTCATGATACTTATTATATAATCTTGGATAGGCTTAGAAACATGATTTAAAAGTCTACGTATAATAACTATTTAAAATTGTAGATAAGCATCATAGTCCCATATAAAGAGTTTAATTTTCAAGGATACTACAAACTCAGAAAAAAGTTTAATTTTATTAGTTAAATTTTAATTGAATATCACAATCACATAATTATATTAAATCAATTAATATAATATAGTAAAATATAAAATATTTCTTTGCAAAATTAAAATAATATATTTAATTGACGTAATGAAATATGTCAATGTTATATGTCAATTAAAATTTAAATAAAATTAAATATTTTTTCAGTGTCCGCAAGATAATTGGCTAGAAAATTTGTTATTTCATTATTTTCATTATTCAATCCGATTCAAATTACATATAACAATTTGTTCATTTACATCATAAAATATCTAGCTATAAATAATTTCAAAATAAATCCTCTTTTAATAATTATTTGGAAACTAATAATGATGGTCTGTATTTGTAAAAACCTTATTATTTATAGTTATATAAAAAAAAGTTGTGGGGATTTCTCATATTTAAGAGTACAAAATACTTAAGGATATTTAAGGGTTGAAAACATGTAGGTAAATTATCCGTAAATTAATTTTGTAAACTATTTATGTAAATCACTTACATAAATCATTCACGTAAATCACATAAATGGTTTTTCGATTATATTGTTAATAAAATAGAGTACATTTACTATTTTAATTACGTTACTTCTTATTTATAAATAGTAAAAAATACTATCTATTTTAACTTTCATAAACAGTAAAAAAATAATGTTAATTTTAAACTTTGTAATACTATAGTATTACTATAGTATTACTATAGTATTGCTATAGTATTACAATGTTTAAAATAAATATTATTATTAAAATAAAGTTTGAAATAAATATATAGTAACATTATATAGTATAACAAAGTTATAATAAACATTATTCTTTATTATTTATAAAAGTTAAAATCGATACTATTTTTTACTATATATTATAAACAAGAATGTAAATAAGAAGTAATATAATCAAAAGAGTAAGTGTATTTTATATTATTAAATGTAATGTACAACCAAAAAACTATTTATATGATTTACGTAAATGGTTTATGAAAATGATTTAAATAAATAGTTTATGTTCATTATATTTACGTAAAAAATGTACGCAAATATTTTCTCTAAATAAAAGTCCAAAAATTTGTCACGTCAACATCTATATAAATTATTTACATAAATTATTTATGTAAATAATTTACCTATACATTTTCAACAGGGTCTACAAATGTAATTATTGAAACAGTTCCTTACTTCAGAAGAAAAATCTATGTACATCCAACGGTAAAAATAACTTTGAAAATTGCAACTCTAGTTTTTGAAAAGTTCTAAAGGTTAGATTAGATAAATATCGAAGAACAGGATGTACCCTTGCTTTAGGGTGCGATCCCATGGTGTTCCGAAAAATTAGGTGGAATCATTTAAGCTCGTGAGAGCGAGAGAGACATTCACAGAAGAACCTCTCTCTTGCACTCACGGACTTAAATGGTTCCGTCTAATTTTTCGGAACGCGATGGGATCGCACCCTCAGGGTTAACCTAACCTTTATAACGTTCCAACTTCCATTTATATTTTCAAAGTTATTTTTACCGTTGGGTGTACTGCCAGATGACGCGAGACGCACACGGTTCTTTCTTTAATTTCTTGAAACAATTTGAACGTAGTTTTTGATGCACTCACTGACTTCAATCATTAATTCTACCAAATTATCGGAAATGATTTCACACGACGAAATATAGAATTTTAAAATATATTTTTTTTATATCATTTTTTCTGATAAGTTGCGCTATTAGTTGCGCAAAAAGTAGCGTCACTTTTCGCTCGATAAAGTGATGCAGAAAGTAGCGCAATAAGTAACACAAAAAGTATCACAAAAAGTAGCGTCAAAAGTTGCGCGTTCATTTTCAGGAGGGAAGAAATTCTCGTTCGCTTTGAGCTTCCAGTTTTACACATTTGTTGTGATGTATTCCTTATTTTTTTTGTGAATGTGATGTGTGTCTTGAAAACATGTTTCACATACATGTTTTTTACAATCAAAACAATAAAAAACAATTTTAACCGTACAATATGTGCAGACTCTTCGCCTTTCTGGTACTTTTATTTGTAAGTGTTTTGATAAAATTTCAGAAGAACGTCGTAGATAAAACCTTGCAGCACTTAGAGAAAAATCCTTAGTAGATATTTTTTTTCGATCACAATATTGTATGCCACTAAGCCATTTGATAAAGCCATTTGTATGAATCTTTTCAGTACGGTCCAAGTCCACTTTTTTCCGCCTATGTGAATCTCTAAATCACTGCAATATTGGTCTTGAAGATCTACCAATCCCATAAATAAATTATATAAACTAAAAATTGAAGGAACAGTCAAAGAATTTTTTTTCTTTTTGGACCTGTCATATCTACCAACCTCAGCTAAAGGGGTTACTCCGGGAGCAGTTGATAAGAATGAGACTGGCTTTGAATCTTTTACTGTTATATAATTTATTCCACTTGCTTCGTCATGAGTTATAACAAAAGTAGCTTTAGGAGTGTTATTAGTCAGTTTGTGTTTAGCTGCTAATCTTTTCTTTTCAGGATTTTCTACATTTTTCTGTTTTGAATTTTTTTCTTTTTTATTTTTTGAATTTTAATTGATCACATTACTTACAACTGGAAACATGTCATTTGTAAAAACTCGAATATCTCGAACGGTGCCAGTACATTTTAGACTGTATTTGATAAATGTACAAGAAAATCGCGTGAAGTGAAAAAATTATCAAAACAAATATGATATTTTGATATAGCACCTTCTTCAACTTTTGAGAAAAAGTCTTGTAACATTTTTAAAACTCCTCGTAATCCCAAAGTACATGTTCATAAATTTTCATCATCAGAACAATAATTTTTTCCACAGTAAATTTCGAAGTCCAACAGAAAACCATGTATAGTACAGATGGCCCATAATTTAATTCCGAAGCGTACAGGTTTCAATCTCATGAATTGTTTAAGAATCGTTCTTCCAAAAAATTTAATCATCATTTCGTCAATAGCTAATGTTGAACCAAGGAAACCAAACTGTTGTAGATTAGAACGAAAAATATTTGAAATATGCCGCACTCTCCAAACTAGATTTTTTTCATTTTTATCTAAAGATTTTGATGTTTTTAATTTAGACTGTATGTTTATAAATTCATTGCGACTCATAATATTTGAAATTTCTTCAGAATGTAATAATTCATCTGTAGACCAATAATCTTTGTAAGATTTCCTACTATTATTTATAGAAAATATACAAATGCCTAGAAAATCATTTAATTTATCCATACTTATATCTAAACCATTTTCCAAAGAAGCTTCTATAATGTAGTTTTTCATTTTGTTACAAAAGAACATTTCAAATATTTAAAATGGTTCTTTTCCTGCTACTTTTTGCTTCATCTCTGTAAGAAAAAATATTTGCTCAGTTGGTACAGTGCCATATTTTTTTTCACTATCAGTCCATTGATATACGCGATCAGGTTCAAGTTTCTGAGCTTTTGAATTTCGTTTTTTCTGGCCTTTTTCATACACGATACTTTCCGCATCCAATTCGATTACATCATTTTCATCTAATTCACTGTTGATTTCATCAACATCAGTGTTGTCATTTTGAGGAGTAAATATAACATCAGATTCTTTTTCGCTATCACTATCTTCATCATTTATGTTATCAACCAGATCTGCCGATCTACGTTTCGACATTATTTTTGATAAACAAGCAAGTGAAAATAAGCAATAAAATGGATATTTCAATTTGAATATAAATAAAGTACTCAAAAGAATAGATATGTGTTAAATTAAATAATATATAATATTAAGTAATGTTATTATCAAAGATATTATTATAACATTACATATTTTCCATTTTTATTATTTTATAGATCTGTTATAGTTGGGTTTGTTATAAAATGATATGAGCTACACGAGAATAGGGTAAGTTTAGAAAAAACAATTTATAAAATTCTATTACTATGAAAAAACAGTATTATTCTCAAAATAATATTTCCAAATATCAATATAATATCAACGATATGTGGTTGTTAAAAAATTATAAACATACATTAAAATTTATGAAATGCTTATTTACATAATATATATGTCAAGTAAGCTCTAGTTTTTACCAACGTGATTGTAAAATTTGCTGTAACCGTAGTTTGATAGTAATTTTGAAATAACTAACGTTAGAAATCCATCAAAAATATATTTTTATATGATAAAATCTGATGGGAAAATTGAATATAGTGATTTCAAATCCTTTTGAAATGAGTGAATATACGTATCTTTATGAAAAAATTAATTTTTAGTAGCAATTTTGAAACAATTCCTTATAAAGAGTAAAATCTGATAGAAACTATGAATTCAGCAATCCTAAAAACCTGTAAAATAAGTATCTGCACGTAAATTTTATGAAAAAATCAATTTTCGTATGATTTTAGTCGCCATTTTAAATTTTCCATTCTGAAAAAGTAAAATCTGATAGTGAATTTGAAATCAGCGACCTCAAAAACCTATAAAATGAGTACCCACAAGTAAGTTTTATGAAAATATTAATTTTTGTACATTTTTAGTCGTCATTTTGAATCCGCCATTTTGAAAAAGTAAAATCTGATGGTGAATTTGAACTCAGCGACCTCAAAAACCTCTAAAATGAGTACTCAAACATGGTTTTATCTATTTATTACATATATGTTTGATTTTTGTTACTATATCCGCCATATTGGATCAGCCATTTTGAATATTGTAAACATTTATATGCAACTTTGTTATAATAACGTTTTTGAAACTAATATATCCATAAAAAATTGTTTTGGACCAATTCATTGAAGTAAAACTGAAAAGTATCCCCAGAGTCCATTTTTGAAAAATCAAAATTTTTGTCAAATTTGAGCAGCTCTATTGAATTTCTGATGGAAAATTTGAAAATTCTGACACCGGATTCAGAAAGAGCAGGCCTTTTTACATAGGCAACCATCATAACCTTAGTGATTTCCGTTAATTTTACATGTTTTCTGAGCCAAAAACCAATCGACTCAGAAATGTCCGCTTTGGACTTAATCGGTTAATAAACTAAATTCACGTGTTGTTGAATGTTTGAAGAATTCATTGCAAGGGGTGACTTACCCCCAAAAACAGTTTTTTTTTGTATATTTCCGGAACGAATTGGAATTTTTTTTGGTAAATCAAACACCAGTTTATTTGTTATAAAAAGACGCTTACATGGACGTGAATTTTATGCTAAGGTTGCAACCCTTATTTTTTATATGGGTGAATGTGATTTCTTAACGTTTATTTTGGCATAGAAATTATTAAAGATTCTGAAATAGATTAAAAGTTGTACTATTATCAAGTAAATTAAAAACTGAATTCACGTGTTGTTAATTTTTGAAGAAATTCATTGCAAGGGGTGACTTATCCTCAAAAACAGGTTTTTTTTATACGTCCGGAACGAATTTTAATTTCGGGATGAATCAAACGCCAGTTTATTGTTATAAAAATACGCTTATAAGGGCATGATCATTATGCTAAGGTGTTGCAACCCTTATTTCTTATAAGGGTTGTCACGGGGTGGTTATTTCAGCTAAGACGCGTTTCACCTGCATGTCTTAGCGGTTCAACTCCGGGTCCTCCAGTTCAACTCTCGGATACCCAATAGCCAGATTAGGCAGCGGACGCTACAACGTCGTGCAATGCTAAACCTAATCTGGTTACTTACCGTACAACACGCGAGTCGGAGACTCACGCTTTATTTCTGTCAGAGACTGGTACTCCTCACCGGGTTCCTGTCTCGTGTGCCAGCTGCTCAGATACAAACCATACGTTTTCACTAATGTAACGACCGTGGAGGCGGCGGGGAACGGGGAACGACTATGGTCGCGAAATGATAACTCGAGCAGTTAATGTTAATAATAAATGCTATTGTTTATTGAATAAAAGAAGTTGAGGTTTGTTAAAAGAGCAGTAATGTAAAAGAAGTTGAATTTAGTTATTGACAGAACGAGTTAAATAGTTGAAAGTGAATCAATAAGTTTAATATCCTATCCTAACGATGCGCCAGCACGTTGTCTACGACGTCAGCTGCCCCGGAGGACGTCACGCTCGCGGTAAGTACACGTGAGGTATAATACGCCTCATGTGTGCGGTATCCTACGCGCGCGCGCGTTGAGTAAAGCGGTGAAGTGAGAGAACGGTCGCGATCGCCGCGCGACTCATACACGTGTAAGTGCGAGAGAGAGGGTAGATTGTGGGGCTGCACGTGTACGCAGCTGTTGTACGCACTCACCGGTTTTGAAATAGCCGGTGGTTCAACCTTGCATCTGAGATTGATAGAGTGCGAACCCTGAGTCCACACTCTCTCCTCACACTCGCTCTCTCCGCATAGAGCGCCTACTCGATGACGTTGTCCAGGTACGACGAGCCTGGACAAGCGATTACGTGGAGCCAATTCGTGGCGCGGTAAAAGCGTACACGCTTACCTTAATTGGTGAAAACTGCAGCGCAGTCTAACTGGACTCACGACGATCGTCCTTCTCTCCTGAGTGCATAGTCAGCTGTCTCGTAGCTGGGGTTTCGCGACGATGAAGAAGGTGCGGCAGGTTATTTCTCGCCTGTCGCACGATCGCTTGCTTTCTCCACGTCGCAGCGGCACAAGTACTGGTCGACGAAGGCCGAAAATCTGCACAATAGCTTCGGGAGGCACGACACTATCACCCGGTGTATCTCGCGAGCGAGGAAATAATCTTTTTCTGTTAAGATTTACGAATAATACAGGAGCGTACTCGGGCGCGTGCTCCCTCTCAAAAAGCGAACTTTAAAATGGCTGCTTCCTCTCCCCGAAGTCTGCTAGTCATCACGTCGATGCAGTTGCGATTCTGCATCGACGCGCCATCTCGCGTTCGCGCGCGTGAGTTGCTACGATCATAGTTTATACGCAACGTCGGTACGGCAGGCCGCGACACCCCCCACCCAGATATCGCTTATCGCTTGATATGGGACTCTGTAATCCAAACCGGCTTTGCTTGTACCTGAAAAGGATTGAGGGTCCGGAAGCACTCATGCGAACGCGATTTTATAGAAAAATAAAAAGCTTTATTACAAAATAATAACAAAAGAAAATTAACGCCGCTACATCAGCTGAAGTTTTGTTGGTGTTTGTGCCAATAATAAAATGGATTGAGTGAATCGTGTTGCTCGGCTCTAGGGCAGGTAGCTGGGTTACGGACGTTGGGGTGCCCGCAAAAGAAGCATCGTCTGGGTTGGCGTGGTTGTCCAGGCAGACGCCGGCCAGAGGAAAGGGACCTCGGGGGCCCAGTAGAGTCTGCAGGAGTAGATGCCCGATCTTGTTGGCGACCCCTCGAGGGTCTTCTCCTGGAATTGCTTCTCTCGCGGCACTTCGGTCTGCTCGGACTGGGCTCTTTCGCAGGTGTTATTACCCGACCAGGGACAGGCTTACTCCTACCCTTGCCTGCTTCCTCTTCTGCCCTGGCTCTTTCTAGTTCGGCCTATATCCGAGGCATCTCTTTCTCCTTGGCCTTGCAGAGGCATCTCTTTCTCCTTAGCTTCGCAAAGGCGTCGAGCTCGCTCCAAGGCCTCGCGACTTTCGCGAGCCTCACGAGCCCTTCTTTCGATTCGCTGCCGGCTAAACTCGACCGCCGCCGCGAGTTCCTCTTTGCGGCCCTGGAACAGTTTATACCACTTTTCGGAGTGTTCCCTCGCCCCCGCATAGTTGCGGAAGTTATCCCACTCCCTCATGACGGCCTCTTCCTTTTCTCTAGCCAACTTGGTTAGCTCTCGAGATGCTACTAAGTTGGTTTCGAGTTCTTTCCAAGTGACCGACATGGGGGAGTGGCCTGACAACTTACACGGCTCGCTATGCTCCGCAGGCTCCTCTACCTGCGGGGTATCGTGGGTGAGGCTCTCCTCACTGGCCCAGATCTTCTTTTATCCTGGCTCCACAGGCTGCCTTACCTGCGGAGCCCGCGTTGTCTCTCTGATTTCGCTATTCTGGCTAACTACCAGAGTAGCGACATCTATTTCCTCCTATGGTCACCGCAAGATCGACTGCGTTGGTGTAGGAACTACGAGCTCCCCTGTCGGCAGTTCCTCTATGGTTACGGAGGATTTCTTCGCGTTCTCTCCTCCTACGACACGTAATCCGGCGCCTGGTGTTAACCTGCCAGGCGTCGCAGGCACCAGCTGAACCTGTGTCAGCAGCTGACCTATCAGCTCGAGGAGTTTCTGCTGGCTTAGTTGTCCAAGATTCATCCTGAGGACAAAGGAGAAGAGGGAATCGTAGTTCGGATTCGCGCGTGTTCTCCGCGGGGACGTCGAAACGAGGTCGTAGGTTAGTACGCGATTCCGTGAACCTTTAGGTCGGCCACGAGGTCGTTTTGGGGGCTCGCTCGCAACAGGAACGGGGTTGGTTGATGTGGGAAAAGTCGCGGCTGGGCTTCTGATGTCTATCGCAGTCTTTCGGGACCTACCTTTCCCGCGAGCTTTCGTCGCTACGCCAACATGCTGACCGGGCCCAGCTTCCGCTGGCGGCTGGGTTCTCGCAAGTGGTGGGTCGCTCATCGCCGTTTCTTCTTCTTCCCTCGGTGGTCGGGCGTCGTCATCCTCTCCTTCGATTTTATCGTGATCTAGTATTTCTTCGCTATCCTCGGGATCCTTCTCGGCGTAGTGTGGCTTCAAATGTTCTGCATGGACCAGGTCTTCTACATTTCCACCCTGATCCACCAGCGTATACGTGTTGCGACCTTTTTTCTCCAAAATCTCGTAAGGTCCAACGTATTTTGGTGCCAACTTCGCCATTACTCCTTCAGCTGCCGAGGATAACACGCGATTCTTTTTCCACACGCGATCTCCAACCTCGAACTTCGGTTCTCGCCGCCTGGCGTCATATACCACAGCGTGTCGCTCTTGCTCTTCTCTTGACCGATGACCAGCATCATCTAACATGTTGCTGAGGTTTTTCATCCCTTCTAGCCAGGCATCCGCATTCTCTTGTGCAACAGTCTCCTCTACTGCCTGGTCTTGTTCTCTCCTCTTAGTCCCGGGAGGCACTGGCTCTCTGCCGTAGTTTAACATGGCCGGCGACTTACCAGTGGCGCTATGCGGTGTATTATGTAGCGCAAACATTAGTTCAGTTAGTTTCTCGTCCCAAGTATTATGGTTTCCCTCCACAAATACCATACTACTGGTTTTGAGGGTTCTATTCACTCTTTCCACTAGGTTTGCCTGCGGATGATAAGGCGGAGTGTGAGAGTGATGAACACCTATCCCGTCTAGGTATTTGTCGATTAACTAATTCTTAAATTCGGTTCCGTTATCGGAAAGGAAGACTTTGGGTGCGCCAAATCGTAAGATAATCCTATTCTTCAATTCATTCCGAATGGTCTTGCCGTTGGCTTTCCGAATGGGGATACATTCTACCCATAGTGTAGATAGATCCTGGAATACCAATATATACTCGTATCCGGCTTTACTCCGGATAAAAGAACCTGTTACATCAGCTGCGACGACTTTCCAAGGCTTATGGATAATTCTTTGCCCCGTGAATCCTAAAGGGGGTCTCTGTTCTACCTTGCACTGCTTACATATTAAACACGTTCTTATATGTTCCTTTACTGACTGGTAATATCTTGGCCAGAAGTAATATCTTGCTACTCTCGCGAAGGTTTTCTCCCTTCCGAGATGACCAGCGGTGGGGTCGCGGCATTCCAGAAGCACTTTCTTCCTTTCCTCACTAGGAACAATCATTTTCCATGCATCATCATCTACCCCTAGGTCTTCTTCAATATCTTGATTTGGACGATACATGTATAGCTGGCCGCCTAATACTTTTCATCTAAGATAAGATGGTGGTTACTGCCCATGAAACGGCGATGGCTCTTCGTCCTCGTCTTCTTCATACATACGGGATAAGGCATACGGTACGCAGTTAAGACTCCCTTTGTGATGCTCAACATCAAAGTTGTGCATCTGCAGCCTAAGCGACCATCATGCCAGTCTACCTGTCGGGCTACGCAGTGATCGAATCCAACGCAGACTGCTGTGGTCGGTCACTACGAGGAAATGATACACCTCTACGTATGCCCGAAACTTCTCGATAGTCCATATCACAGCAAGACACTCTCTCTCAGTGACTGAGTATGTAAGGTTTTGTGAGTAGGTTCTGTGAAAAGGGGAGGGAAATCCAGGTTAGAAATCACCTCAGTGCAATGGTGACTTTGAACAAGCGAATATGGTCACGATGGTCACTGCTGCAGTTGTCCTCCGCCGTAATATGAATGATATATACATATATTTCAAATCAAAAATTCTATAAAACGAGAAAATAAAAGTCAAATCCAAAAAAAAAATGGTAAAAATCAAGAAAATAATAAAATCAGTATTAATAAAATAAAGAAATTAAAATAATCAAATGAGAATTTATAACAATGATTGTAAAAATGAATTAAATTAAAATAATAATAGTTATTAACTTCCGATCAAAATAATATAAATAATTTATAATTGACGTGTGAAATGGTAGGAAACGGGATATGGTGGAGGAAAACGCCCAGGTTACAATAATAACAATAATTATAATCATGTAAGTTGAATTATATTATATACATCATTTGTACAAAATTAAAAATATAAATCCCAAATGATAGATCTTATATAAACACAAAAAAAAATCACCGATATTCCTTGCAATTATATAATCTAATAAAAAATAAAAAATATGTAAATACTTCAATGAATGTATGCAATAATACCAAAGAAAATGTATAGTATTTAATACAAAGAAAATTTAGAAATGTACATACATGTGCGCATATATACACATACATATATCCACATATATAACCGTGCAAGCTTGTCCATCCTAGACCTATTTTATATTTAAATTTTATTTATTAAAAGAAAATCTCAATGTAAATTCTACGAGGTCTATATAAAAAAACTAATCGCGTCACGTAAGTAAATTTGACACTAGCTACGGCGGTGTCCTCGGATCGGGGGCAACCCTGTCTCCCAATGGTACGTTGACCTTGCGGTCGTTGTGCCAGGACCGGGAGAGAGGCTATGCCGTCCATTGGTTTTAGATCCAACGTCCGAGTCCCTAGCCTACTTTGTGCCGAGTTGGGCGAACCAACTCAACTCGGCCTGGCTTATCCTAAACGGAGTAATCCCAGGCCTCAATCCCGCGTAACGCCAAACAAAAAGAAAAAACTTACGTGTGGTTGTGACACACAAAACAAAAAAAAATGCGTGAGGAGCAGGCCCAATGCGCCCAGCTCCAGACAAAAACTCCGCTGTCTACGCTCGGAAGGTTGTCGGCGCGTTCCGCTCTCTTCCCCTCCTCTGTACTTGCACTGGTACCTCGCCGCTCTCCGACACGTATACGCGGACAGGTAAGCAAAAAAAAAGACTGGCGCATGCTGCTGCTGGAAGCTGACTGACTCCTTCGTGCTCGTCTCCTCGCTCATGGCTCGCAGTCGCGAGGGAGTGCCTGTTTTTTGGGGGGTTGCGCACAATCCAATTTGCATAGTTTGCGGGTATTCAGTGCGCACCTCCTAGTTGCTTCTACGTCAGGGAAACAACCCTCTGGGAGTCAACCAAATTGATTTAGAAATAAACGACTCGGGAAACGCGGAGCAGTTGTATCAGGAACCTCAGGCGCCATAGATAATTCTCGTGAAATCCGAGACGAGCGATCACCTGATACAACTGCGAACTATGAGGTAAACACAATATTTGATAACACTCGTGAATTCCTATTGAAGAAAGAATCAGATAACGAGAATAATGACGAATTAAAGATTATAAAGTGTCCGGAAATTAAACTTGAAATTGAAAATGCCCTGTGGTAGCCTTGATAGATACCGGCAGTAGAATTACGTGCATCTCTGAGGATATGTATAATAAATACTTGAACAAATTCAAATCTTGCGCATCCCTCCCACTAATCGGAGTGCAGACGAGTGGTTTTACAGGGGAGAAGTCCGTGAGGCTGAAAAAACAGTTTCGGGCGCGAGTAACACTACGGACCAGGAGAGGGGAGTTAGATTTTCTGATCATACCGAAATTAGTGCGAGAATATATCTTAGGGGTGGACGCACACGTAAAATTAAAATTAACGATCGACCTCGATAATCAAATTATATCGTTCGAGAGTCCATCTGATCCTAATTTAAGAGATACCATGCCCCTATCCATGGAAAACGAAATAAATAGAATCACTATTCAGTTACACGATGCTGACATTTCCCCTGACTGTAATGAAACGGATATTAAAGCTACCACCAGTAAATGCGCGAAGGTAAGGGTTATGACGAGTTTCGACTTAACGGCCAGTTTTGGCAGATATCTTTGAGCCCGGAGTCGCGGAAATATACTGCTTTCCTCTACCGTGGAATGACATACCAACACAAGGTCATGCCTTTTGGTACTAAGGTCAGCAGTGCTGCCCTAACGCGAGCATCAGAATTCGTACTTAGGGGGTTATCAGATTTTGTTATCAGTTTTGTAGACCACTGGTTGTGTGTATCCGAAAATTTTGAGGACCATCTAGAACACCTTGAATTCTTATTCGAAAGAATTTATCTTGAACGGGTCACTGTAAATTTTGAAAAGGTCAACTTCTGCCGGAAGGAAATGCATTTTCTCGGACACATTTTAACTACCGAGGGCATCCGGATCGATCCGGATAAGGTTGACGCTATTCATCGTTATCCAACACCGCGTAACATCAAGCAATTAAAGGGATTTCTGGGGCTTATAAACTTCTGTTCTAAATTTACTAGTGCACTTGCACATGAAACAGTCCCATTATTTAACTTGACAAAAAAGAAAGGAAAATGTAATTGAGGGGGGGGGTGAAATGGAATCCGTATTCAAGAGGGTGAAAGAACTTTTTTGTTTAGAAGCTCTTTTATACCATCCCTCACGTGATAGACCTTTCTACTTGATGATGGACTCAAGTAAGACCTCGTTAGGGGCCTTCTTATATCAAAAGGATGACACAGACCAACGACGAATCGGTAGTATGGCTAGCCGGTCATTACGGGGCGTGGAAGTGAATTACTTCACCACGGAACTGGAGTTATTGGCCATAGTTTGGGCATTGGGAAAATTCAGGTCTTATATCCTCGAGGGCCCCGTAGAAATAGAAACGGATCATCAGGCATTGACGTATCTATTATCATGTAGATTTCTAAATAAACGATTAATCCGATGGAGACTCACGATTCAAGATTACGACTTGGAGGTAACACACATTCTGGATACAAAGAAGCAGATAGCTGATGCTCGGAGTCTAATTCCTTTAAATAATCGAGACGATCAGACCGACGAAGTCTCCATAGCACTGATATTAGCGCGGAGACCGGATAACACGATACGGATTCAATTAAAGAATATAGGGTCCGAGCAGCGCAGAGAGAATGGGCTTAGTGATATAATTATAAGTTAGAGGCTGGAAATAAATTTCGTGATTTCAACTTGAAGGAAAACATACTAGTTAAAGGGAAAGTAGGACGGGAAAGGTTAGTCTTAACTGAAAGCATCGCTAAGAGGATTATACTCGAAATACATGATTTATATGGACATAATGGGACATATAAGTGCCGTAAAATCTTTGAAGAAGCTTTGTGGGTAGCTAAGGCGCGACGGTGTATCGCCAAATTAATTAAAATATGTGATTCATGTCAACGGAACAAGGTATATACCCAATCGAATGAAATCATAACGGCACCCATCATCCCCCCGGCCCGGGGGATTTGTTATCGATCGATTACTTAGGGCCACTGCCGATATCAAAAGCAGGTACGCGGTATATTCTAGTGACGCTAGACGCGTTCACTAAATTCGTTAAATTATATCCAATGGGAAAGGCGGACATGCGAACGACGACCAATAAAATTTTTAACGATTATATTCCAAAGTACGGAAAACCTAAGCGGATACAGTCTGCCCACGGGTCGCAATTCACTGCCCGAGCATGCGGAAAACGATTAGAGGCGGAAAAAATTAAAACTACTTTCTCCTCCATACGTCACCCCCAAAGCAATATTGTAGAAAGGGTGAATAAAGAGATAGGTCTTTTTTTCGTACTGTGACAGGGTATAAGCATGGGGGATGGGCACACTGGATGCCTTTCGTGGAAAGTTGCTTGAATGAAATACATCATGAAACGACTGAGTTTATTCCCGTGGATTTACATTTGGGAATAAACTCCACGCGTTTCTGGGAAAAGTGGCTAACGCCGCTAGCTGGAAGGGAAATCCCCTTAGGGACGAAACTCATGTTAGCGAAGGGGAGGATAAAAAGGAAAAGGGAAGCACACGTGGCTCAGGAAAATACTATCGCGCGCGGTACACGTTACAACATCGGAGATATGGTCCTCGTGAAAGCGTGTAACTTATCGAGCATGCCTGATAACCTAATTGCGAAGTTCCTCGCATTATATGAAGGCCCATACATAGTCGCGGAGAAAAGGGGGCCGTGTACTTTCCTACTAACACACCCCAACACACATGCCGTGCGCGGAGTTTTTCACGTTGCTAATTTTCGTCCTTACATCCAGGATGGCGACCAAATAGCAGCGGAGGCGGTTGAAACGACGACTCCAGATTGAGATATGCCACCTAAAAAGGCTTATCCATAATCTGGAAACCGAGATTAAGGTCCAGGTAATGGGGAAAGAAGCAGAGCTCAAGGCCCTTTTTCACGGGAGAAGATCAAGCGACTTCCAAGCCCAAGTAAGGAGGATGGAGGAGCCTCGCATGAGAATGGAACGGACGGAGGCATGGGTAGCAAACCATTTTCGAGCGCCACCGCCTCCAGAACCAACCGTTGCGTCCACATCTAAGGAAAGGAGGACCAACATCCTTTGATTCGTGCGAGAAAACCCGGGGGTGCGAATGAGGACGAGATCACCCACGGTTGACTCACCCCATGACCAGGGCTATTTGGACGTTCTCATTATCGACGAAAAAGTCGAATTTTGATATGTTTTATTTTAGAAGTTATAATTTTTTTTTTGCATATATTCCTTTACGTTTTCTTTTTCTTTTGTTTGACGAGACAATATTTTTTGTTTGTTTGATTGGTTTGACTGACCTGACTACGATTTTTTTTTTTATTGAAAAAAAAAGGAAAATTTTTTTTTCACATATAATAGGACATTTTTATATATATATATATATATATATCATTGGACGGTATTTTGAGGATTTCATAAAGAATTTGTACAATAGTGGTGACACAAATATAAACATTGTTATAAACAACCAATAAACAAGCGCGTGACTAAAGAAATAATGACCCTAAGGTTATTGACTAACACCACGACGCCTGCGGCGCCCGCTTTTACGGAAAAATATTACGGAATTTCCGAAATCGATGTATTAACACACTATTGTGGAAACCGCTGAAAAATCCTCAAAATGCCTCTCGAGTGCTTTGGACTTTTGAGGAGACTCCTCAAAATGCCTACAAAATCCTCAAAATTCGGTATATATGACCTATATAATCCTCAAAATGCGTCCCAGATGTGAATATATATATATATATATATATATATATATATATATATATATATATATATATATATATATATATATATATATATATATATAAATTTAATCAGAATTCCTTTATAGGGAGGGGATAAATGTAACGGGCATAAAAATGAGCCCCTTATATATACATATGTGGCCTGGTCTATGAAAAGGGACCTTACGTGCGAAAACAAGTTTTCGAAAAAACAGCGATTGAAGTTAAACAACTTGTTTCGTCAGTTTCTCGTTAGTTACTTTTTTGTTAACTTGTTACTCGGGGGTTTTTTGGGTCGCTGATTACGAATCCGGTGTCAGATTTTCAAAATTAATGAAAAGGGGACTTATATGTCAAAAAATCATTTTCTACGTTTTTGCCGATTTGGGTAGAGTTTGAGACGCTTTTTCACACGGAGAAAACCGGAAAGTCATAATTTGTCATAAAAACTTGTCATAAAAAGTTTACTAAAAGTGAAAAAAAAGACGAGTACAGATACGAAAAAAACAACTTATTTTTATTTGAAATTTGGAATATGGAAAATACATTGATTTATAAAACCAAAAAGATTATTATAATATGCCAGAAAAACGTATTTTACACAAAAACAAACATTCTACGCGAAAAAAACACAACGTATGTTTTGCAATACTAACAAGGAAAGTACCCGAACTGTCAAATTCAAAAAAATTCCAAACCCATATTAAAAAGTAGACCTCTATGCGAGATTCACGAAACCATTTTTTTTATCGGCTGAGAAGCGCTTTATAAGGGTTAAAATCACCCCTAAAGTTTACCCCCAAGAAACGTTTTTTTGATATATCTCGGCTTCTACTTAACTTTTTTTAACGAAACAAAATGGAAAGAGTTTCTTATTAAAAAGTCAAGAAATCCGTGGTAGTATGAACATTAAGAGTTGCATCCCTTATTTTTTAGAGGGTGAAATTGTGTTTTTTTAAAAATAATTTTTGTTGTGAGAATTCATAAAATAATTAAAAATAGGTCAAAACATTATTTTTACCAACTACAATAAATAACAGTTGGTGTTTTTGGGCATTCTTCGCGAAACAACCCCTTAAAAGGTGGTAAACCATCCCTAACACAAATGAATTAGGTATATTTTTTTGGCAATTATTTTTTTCCTTAAAATGGGTTCTTGAAGTCGTTAATCGGAATCCACAGTTAGATCCACAATAAAAATTTGAAAATAGTGAATTCAATATGGCGAAAAATTTTTTAGAAATATTTTAAATTCCACGAAAAATAGTATGTAGACCCCCTAGCGGAAATTATATTATGTAAATAAGTGTATAATAATGTAACAATGTTTTGTTATGTTATTCTATTATTTATTATTTTTTTATCATACACTTGTTTATCGTACGATAAACAAGTGTATGATAATGTAGTTGTTTGTAAAAAAGTATAAGAAAACGTAACAAATTGTACTTTTCTACTGGATTTCGGACGCTTTTACATTTTACCACAGTTTATACCATTTTTTAATAATTTCTTACTTTTCCTTATATTTGTCTACGTTTTATTACTTTTTAATTTGTACTCTTAATTCAAATTTTATAGGCATTCTTACACTTTCGTACATCTTTTTACATTTTATTATATATTTGTACTTTTAATTACATCTTTTTACGTTTATATACAAATTTTGATACACATTTTACATCGTATCACATATTTGTACACTTTTTTCAAATAGTTCATAATTATACTTTTATAATAATTTGTAATTGTACTTTTATTTAAATAAAGCTATAAATAAAATATTTTCGAAGATGTAAAGAAAAAATACTAAAACATAATAAAATGTAAATTATTATGTATTAGAAATATAATTAATATATGTTACAAAATGTAAGTTACTGTATAAAAGTTTAAATTTTTACAAATTCTTACAGATTTTTACAATTTATTATCTTTTAATACAAATTCTTATACAGTTCTACCAATTTCTAAGCAGCACAACGACCAATTTTAAATCCTACGGGTCAGCCAACAGCAGACGGCAAGCTAGCTAATTATTCTGACGATCATGGATTATATGTTTTACAATAATGATATTCATGAAAAAAATGTTGTAAACAGAGCGATTTTTTGCACCATGAACATGTTATAATCGCTCGTTTACCACAAATATCGCATGTAATAAAATTAGAATTGAAGCAAAATTTTTTTGGGTTTTCAATTTTTTCTGGCCTTTCATCAATGTAACCGGCGGCGTACCAAGCATATTTAAATAAATTTTGAAACCTGGGACTTAATAATTGATTAGGTACTAACGAATGCATTTTGATTATATTATTTCTATCGTGTAAGTTGAGATTCTCATTTGTTAGAAATATCATATCCTAAACGTTCGAACGAAGTTCTTCCACATTCGAAAACCGTAAATATCAAGCGGTTGAAGTTCACTTGTTGTTCTTTGTGGAATTTGTAGAATCGTTAAGGTTTTATGTTCCGGTTTTACTTTATAAATTATATCTAGGCAGTGACCTCTCCATGAATCAAGCAATAGGGTACTTGTTATGGTAGTTGATGGAAAATATACATCTTGCGCCCAAGTTTCAACATGTTCTTTAGTCAATTTACCTGATTTCGATACCATTACATAAACATTTTCTGCAGCAAATAAATTTTTTCTGACTACAGTTCCAAACTCTCCCTTTGGTTCTTGCATGAATAAAAAGAAGGGTGATAGAAGTTTTCCTTCAGCAGATACAGTAGGTTGGATAGTATAAGAATGAGTTGTCGAATGCACTGATTGCACTATACTCTCTACACTTTTATCTCCTCTAAGATTGACGGTTCGACCACTGTGTATTTCGTAATTAAAACCACTTTGGTCGGAGTTATAAACACGTTTTGCATCATATTTTATGATGGCATTTTTTACTCTATTGCGAAATTCCTGTTTTTGTGCTGACCATTCTTCTGAATCATCTATAGATTTTTTAGTAATAATTTTTGTTATTTTTCGAGAAACGATATTAAAGCGCCGTTTAAATTCATTTAACCAGTGTCTAGAAGCTTTAAATTCATTGAAGTTTAACTCTAATGCTTTTTCTTTTGCCATACGTCTTACATCAATGTCATGAATGGGTATTCTATTCGATCTGGCTACGTTAAATTTTTGTAAACAATATTCCTCAATTTTTTTCAATTTATCGATCCTACTTCCTCCTATTGCCACTTGATCTCTCCATCTATACAGCAGACGTGCTGTTTTTAATTTTTTGAATCGATTTTGGTCTGTTTCAAATTTTAACTTGTTTTTACTACTTAACCAATACTCCACAGCTTGCTTTTTGTAGTCAAAATTAATACTCTCTGATTCGGTCCTACATTGATTTTCAGTTTCGGGGGTTATCATATCTTCTGCATCGATATCTTCATGTAAATCATCTGCAGGTATGTCATCGTAAGGTTCGTAGGTATCATCATAATATAGAAATTCTTCCGTTTCTTCGTAAATACTACGATCATTTATACTTGATATTATAATATTATACACTATATTAGCAACATTTCTTTCAGCGTCATTAACAGGTAATTTCTTTTCTTGATCTTGAAAGATACTGTTTAAAATAAATAAAACATTCATCGCATTTACCAAATTCATATTTATGGAAAATATTTTCTTTCTTCTTTTAGATACGTTGAGTCGCAGTGTAAACCTGTAAAAGTTTTAGTTATTATAGCCTTTTTATAGCCATAACAGTATAGGAATGTACAATAGTATGAATGTACAGTAAGTGTAAAAAGTATTCAGACATCCAAAACTTTTGAGGAAAACATTTTACTAAATTGCTTTGTAAGTGCATGGGAATTCGTTATTGTTTGTCAATGTTTTGTCTACAAGATACACTATTTTATTAGCATTAAATAGTTGCTAAACGTTATTATTATAAATAAAGTACTACTTCTATTCACTCGTATGAATATTTTTTTACACTTAACTTAACTAATTAAATCGTCAATATGTCATATTTTATATATTAGAATAACAGTAATGTAACAGTAATTCTAAAAATTAAATTCAAAACATAATTTTTACTATCATAAAATAATTCAATGCATGTATTAAGAGTAAAGTTTCACTATGAAAATATTTACAATTGGTACAATAAAGATTCTATAATAGATTTTTACTGAATTTGACTTTCTTAACTTCGGCCACTTGTTCAAAATTTATTGTATATTTTGACGAGTTTTATATTTAAAAATGCTGCATTTTATTTAACTTTTCAATATTATATCTATTATATCCTTCTATTAGAAATATTTTGAATAATTATGTAGAAGAAAGAAATTTCAATTATATGGTTACTTACGACTATTATTATTGTTGTTATCATTCAATTCAAATAGGATTTCGTACTCGTAAAATGTTTACTTGCCATTAAAAAATATGATGCAAGTACCTCCAGACACTTATATTTTCAATTAATACCCATAATATAATGTTGACATTGAATATTATTTTAACACGAGCGTAGAAAAACGTTCAGTAACGTATATTTGTTTTCGACTGACCGATGTTTCACTTATTTATGAATAAAAGAGGAATCGGGAGATAAGCCATATCAATCCAAGTGTACGTAATCTTGTATATTGCGCAATAACCATGAATTGCTATAAGTATCATTATATTAAAAATTTTGTTCATATTAATTTATATTAATAAATTATAAATAAACTTTTCTTATTAAAACCTATCATAATTTCAACAAGCATGAAAATCTCTCCTAGCTGAAATTATAAAATATGAAAGAAAATAAGAAAATACTTATAAAATGGAATAAATTGTCGAAAAATGTAAGAAATCATACGATACTGGATTTCGGGCATATTTAACAAGTTGTTAAAGTTTCTTACATTTTCTTTCAATTCCTTACGTTTTCTAAATATTTCCTTGTGTAGCTTATTTTTATGAAATTATAAGGAAGTATTTGTTAGAAAAATCTGTAAGAATTAATTTGTTAGAAAAATCTAAGAATTTGTAAAAATTTAAACTTTTATACAGTAACTTACATTTTGTAACATATATTAATTATATTTCTAATACATAATAATTTACATTTTATTACGTTTTAGTATTTTTTCTTTACATCTTTGAAAATATTTTATTTATAGCTTTATTTAAATAAAAGTACAATTATAAATTATTGTAAAAGTATAATTATGAACTATTTGAAAAAAGTGTACAAATATGTGATACGATGTAAAATGTGTATCAAAATTTGTATATAGACGTAAAAAGATGTAATTAAAAGTACAAATATATAATAAAATATAAAAAGATGTACGAAAGTGTAAGAATGCCTATAAAATTTGAATTAAGAGTACAAATTAAAAAGTAATAAAACGTAGACAAATGTAAGGAAAAGTAAGAAATTATTAAAAAATGGTATAAACTGTGGTAAAATGTAAAAGCGTCCGAAATCCAGTAGAAAAGTACAATTTGTTACGTTTTCTTACACTTTTTTACAAACAACTACATTATCATACACTTGTTTATCGTACGATAAACAAGTGTATGATAAAAAAATAATAAATAATAGAATAACATAACAAAACATTGTTACATTATTATACACTTATTTACATAATATAATTTCCGCTAGGGGGTCTACATACTATTTTTCGTGGAATTTAAAATATTTCTAAAAAATTTTTCGCCATATTGAATTCACTATTTTCAAATTTTTATTGTGGATCTAACTGTGGATTCCGATTAACGACTTCAAGAACCCATTTTAAGGAAAAAAATAATTGCCAAATAAATATACCTAATTCATTTGTGTTAGGGGTGGTTTACCACCTCTTAAGGGGTTGTTTCGCGAAGAATGCCCAAACACACCAACTGTTATTTATTGTAGTTGGCAAAAATAATGTTTTGACCTATTTTTAATTATTTTATGAATTCTCACAACAAAAATTATTCTTAAAAAGCACAATTTCACCCTCTAAAAAATAAGGGATGCAACCCTTAATGTTCATACTACCACGGATTTCTTGACTTTTTAATAAGAAACTCTTTCCATTTTGTTTCGTTAAAAAAAGTTAAGTAGAAGCCGAGATATATCAAAAAAACTTTTCTTGGGGGTAAACTTTAGGGGTGATTTTATTCCTTTTAAAGCGCTTCTCAGCCGATAAAAAAAATGGTTTCGTGAATCTCGCATGGAGGTCTACTTTTTAATATGGGTTTGGAATTTTTTTGAATTTGACAGTTCGGGTACTTTCCTTGTAAGTATTTTTTATATTTTTCTTTGTCGTCGTCTTTTTTGAGACCTTTTTACGATTTGGTTGTGAGGAACATGGACCTTGGTCCGCGTCCGGTTCAAGAACATCTATACTAATTTCCGCCTTTCGTTTCCTTGAAGCTAACTCTTTTTTCGGCAATGGAGCCATGCGTTTCTTCGATGCTAAATCCTTCTTTGATGATGCAGCCACGCGTTTCTCCAATACTAAATCCTTCTTCGATGATTCAGCCGCACGTTTCTTCGATGCCAACTCCTGTTTTGGTAATGGAGCTACAATATCTGCTTTACTTATATCTGAAACTAAGCTGCGAATATTGTGATAAATATACCACTGACGCTCCAAAGATAAACCAATAGGTTCTATAATTTTTGGCATTTTATCGTCGATAGGTTTTAATAAAAGATGAAACGCCTCCACGTCCGCACTGTCTGCGAATTTCTTCGTTTTTACACAGTCGGTAGTGATTATAAAGTGATGAAATTGTGTTATGCCGACCAGTGTTTTATAGAATTGTTTAAGATAGCTGTTCCATTCATACCAAACAACTTCCTCGGTCGACACAGCTTTATTATAACCACCAGGTGACGATTCCACGACGTACTGTAGTAAATCTTCAAACGTGTCGATGGTACTAGTGGCATACTTAGCCTTGAAAATACCGAAGTGGCGATCTGGTGCGAACTTTGTATGACTCGTAAGGAGGAAATTGAATAAAATTGTTTTGTTAAGTCCTCGAGCCACTCGCCATTGTAGGTACGACAACACAGCGTTGTTCTTATTCTGCTCAACACAATTGTCGTAGAAAAGAACCAGAGTTTCGATGTCTTTCAAGGTTTGCAGGTGACGGTGCAAGATACTCACAACGCAATTGGGACCTTTTCCTACATCATCTTCCTCGTCAATCAAGTAATTATACTGTGAAAAAAGTTATAAATTAGATTCCACAAAAGCAAGAGGTTTGAGTTGGGACGATAATAATAATAATAATGATGATGACGATGATGATGATGATAATGATAATAATAATAATAATAATAATAATAATAATTATTTATTTTGTAATCCTAACCTGAACTTTTTCTTTTTCGTCCGTTATTCCAAACACTGCGCACTTTTTCGTTGCTTTGAAGTAAGCCGAACCAGGTTGTTGTGGACTAACGGGGTAATGAACTGTTTGGGCGAAATCGAACGACAGAACCTTTGCCATATCTTCAGTATTTGTACATCATCTTTGGTAGTACGCTCGTTGATTTCCGGCTTTATGCAGATGATCGAGAAATTGATTCAGCGTCTGTTCGCGTTCATCGTCAGGAACGTTTTTGACTTGCGCAATCGATAGCGTGCTCCCTATTGAAGAAGATTCAATTTAATATCAGCGTTTAATACAACTATAGAATACGCAAAAAATTATCTACTTACCACGACAGGTATTGTAGAGATCATTCGCCGGTTTCATTACTGTAACGTAGAGTATGTACTTGGCCCATATGCGTCGAAAACTGCGATTACTCATCTTCAGTTCGTCATCATTGAGTGCAGCAATGTATTTTCGATAAATTGAGGACTTTGTCTCGTTCGATAGCAATTTCATGACTCGATAGTCCTTGAATTTTGGAAGCCATCCCGGCAATGGAAGAGCCACTTGATCGGCTGTATACTCGATAAATTTAACAACTTTTTGGATGTCAGCTGGTTTAAACGACTTCCGATTTGTAGATCGTTTATTCGCTAGTCCATGCACTTGCACTGTTGCACCATGAGCTTTAAAATGCTTTACTAAGTGTTTGTAACGCTTCATCCCACAAGCATGTATAAAAAGGAAAAACGAATGACAAACAGGTACGTTGTAGAAGGTAAATTTGATCTTATCCCTCGTATCTTCTGTATTTGTTCTCTGTCCATATTCCTTCCGTTTGGCAAGTCGCGAATAAACCGTTTCAAGTTCTTTATTACATATCGTTCGGGATTCGATATGACTTAGTATAACTAAATCGAGTTCATTTTTTGATAACTCTAAACAATTGTTTCTCGTACTCTCGATCATTTTTCGTGGTATAATTGTTTGGTATTTCTGATTACAACAATCTTCTGAGAGAAATTTGGTTACGAGCTCCTCTTCCTTTTCATCGACAACAGATAAATCTAGTGTAACGTAATTTTGTTCCATTTCATCTTCTGAATGAGACAAATGTAGTTCATCATCATCGCCATTCGAACTAACACCATCGTCGGACCCGTCATTGTCTTCGTCGTTTTCAGGACCATAATATACACTGTAGGCGGCACTAAACTCCTCTTCAACACTCATTTTTCATTAATGTAAAAGACCAATAGAAACGATTATATAAACGTAATAACGAAAAAGACGGCCGGCGCCATAAGAATTCAGATATTTGCAAAATCACGTCTTCACTGTTACTCGTTTAGAACGAAAGTAGCAACTTACGCGATTAACTATCATGATATTCCGAGAAATTGACGAAACGAATTGTTTACCTTACATTGTTTACCTTTCATTGTTTACATTTCACCTTTCTGAAAACTTCGTTTTCGCACGTAATCCACGGTCTCTGAGTGGAAAATTTCAAGCGAACAATGTAAACAAATACTTTGTATTGCAAAGCGTAAATTTTTTTGGCGTAGAATATTATGTTCTTTTGACGTAGAATATTATGTTCGTTTGGCGTAAAATATGTTTTTCTAGCATATAATATTGTTTTTTTATCTTATAAATCGATGTATTTTCCTTATTCCAGATTTTTAAAAAATAACAGTATTTTTAGTATTAGTACTCTTCTTTCTCTTCACTTTTAGTAAACTTTTAAACAAATTATGATTTTTCGGATTTACCCACGTGAAAGAGCGTGTCAAACTCTATCCGAATCGACAAGAAAGTGAAAAATGATTTTTTGACACGTAAGGTCCCTTTTCATAGACCAGGTCACATATATGTATCGCTTAAGGTGAATAATTAACTCATATTGATGGGAATTCTGATTCTATTCCCTTTTACCTTATGTGTATATGGAGGTAACATTTATTTATGTTCGACTGACATAAATAAATGTTACCTCCATATTCACATAAGGTAAAAGGGAATAGAATCAGAATTCCCATCAATATGAGTTAATTATTCACCTTAAGCGATACATATATGTATATGTAAGGGGCTCATTTTTATGCCCGTTACAAGTAGTTTCGCTTGGCCTTGGAAAGCGAGCGGCTCGCAAACTCCAAGAGTCGCTCCTGGCCGTCTATCACCTGGAACAATACTGCTTCTAGACCAGAATCACTAGCGTCGGTTTGTATTACAAATCATGATTTAAAATCTGGACGGTGTAGGATCGGAGCTGATGCTATGAGTGACTTGATGTGCTCAAAGGCTTGTTCTTGTTCCTCTTCCCACACGTACCTGAAGTTTTTCTTCGTTATACGTATAAGAGCGTCGGCGATCGTGGCGAATTCGGGAAGAAACTTCCGATACCACGATGCCATACCGAGGAAGCGCCTTAGTTGTTTAAGGTTCTTAGGCTCGAGATACTGCATTACCGGAGCTATTTTATCCGGGTCCGGTATAAACCCATCTCGGTTGACGAGGACACCGAGATTTTCACCTCAGATCTACCGAATACACTCTTCTCTCAGTTGATCGTAAGGCCAGCTTCTGTAATTCTTCCAATACGCGTTCTAACATCGCCAGATGTTCTTCGAACGTTTCTGTTGCGATGATGATATCATCTAGGTAAGAGAACGCGTATGGCTCTAATTTAGGTACTATTACTCTGTCAATCATGCACTGAAAGGTGGCTCCTACGTTCGATAGCCCATAAGGCATCCTTTTGAATTGAAAAAGGCCAAGGCCTGGCACTGTGAACGCGGTTATTTCACGCGACTCTTCTTTCAAAGGTATCTGATGATACGCGCTGCTCAGATCCAAAGTTGAAATATAGCGGGCGGCTTGAAGCTTCCGCAAGATCTGATCCATATTTGGCAGCGGGTATGCACCTCCCTTTGCGGTCGCGTTGATTTTTCGCATATCTATCACCATACGGTGTTTATTGCCAGCATTCGCCACCATGACGGCAGGACTGGCCCAAGGGCTCGACGACGGCTCGATCAATCCGGCTACCAGCATTTCTCGGCTACCAGCATTACTCGCACCTGTCGGTGCATTTCTTCCTCCAATTTTCTAGAAATCGGGTATTGTTTCTGCCGGATTGGTCGAGTTTTGCCAACGTCTATCTGGTGCTCGGCCCAGTTAGTGCAGCCGAGCAGAGCATCCACTGATGGAAGTGCTCTCGTTAAAAGGGCTTGTAAGCGCTGGTGTTCCTTCAGCGTGATATCAGCGAGATCTGCTGAAGAATCTTTCGTCGTGCCGATGGAGACGATCCTGATCTTTGTCGGGTCTTTTGGATCTGACGTGAAGACACAGGCTAGTTCTAGTCCGACACTCTTTCCGGATTTTCACACTATCAATCTGTTCTCCACGGGATCATGCATTGTTTTGGAACGCACGGACGAAATTGGAACCGACATAGCAGTCAACCTCCAAATCTGGTATTATCGATACCAGCACGTCCTTTTTGATCCCGGCCAACCCGAATGGGAGGTCTACGTGTCCCGTTACGCAGAGCAAATTATTACCAGCACCTCTGGCTCCTGCGCCAGAGGCTAGTCGGAACGTACGTCCGCATTCTATTGCTAACCGTAACCCGAGCGATCCCATCACTGTCCTCGATGCTCCGGTACCATACAGCGCACGAATGCGGAACACTCCGATTCCCACTTGTATCCACCAACGCAACTCGTCCGATTGTACTGGGATCTGGTTGGAGCTGGATTCAAGCTCTTTCACGGAAGTGTTCCTTTGGTCAACTTTCACTTCGTCTGAGCATTGCTTGGCCTTGACCTGGCTAGCGGTCACTATTAGATCAGTTGGTCACTCTACCTCCTTACTTGACACTTTCGGGGCCTCTTTTATGGTCTCGGCCGATTCCGACCCATCTAACCGCGCCGATTCTCGTTTCCCGAACACTCGGGGCAAAACGAGCGGCGATATCCTATCCTGCCGCTTGACCTGCTCGGCAGGTCCGCTGGTTTTGTGGCTCTTCTCTCCGCCACGTTCACTTCACTTTCCGCCACCGGTTGAGGGTAGTTCCCTTTGTCTTTCCTCTTTTTAGTCTTTGTCGATGGCGGTTTGCCCTTATCTTGGCGATAATCGCCTTTTCTTCTAGAGCTATTGCCGGATTGACGAGAGTTCTGTTTATTTATCATCTCGTTCAATTCGGCTTCTAACCTCGAAATCGCCGCCATTATCCACTGTTGTGGGGGCGTTTCTTGGCCTGCGGAACCATCATACGCTCCGGCTCCCACACCGGATAGCTTTGGCTTCTCAGGTTTTGAGGCTTTGGCTTTGTACGCCATCTCTGGTAACATGGTTAGATCCGGAAGCGGTGGTGGTTGGAAAAGCCTTTCCGTTTCGAGAGTCATCTCTGCTTCTCGTGCCATCTCTTGTAACTCGTCGATGTTACGGATGTCAGCTCTCCTCACCAGCTTTTGGATTTCCGGCCTTAAATTCCGGTGCAGCATGTCGAGCTGCATTTCCTGGCTCGGAATTGGCTCCATCTTCCTGATTATTATCAGGAGGCAAGTTATCAAGTCTCTTGATAATTCATCTTCTCCTTGCGTCCTGGCTTTCGCTTCGGCTAATAACGGCTGTTGGTAACCTCTTCCGATTCCATACCAACGACGAGCTACTGAATGAAAGTCTGACCATGTGTTCCACCTGTGTTTCTACACTTGAAACCACATGGCTGCTACTCCTTTCAAAAGTTCAGGCAGGGCTTGAAACACTTCAGCTTCCGTTAGACTGGTAGATCCACGATACGCTTCCACTTTATCGAGGAAAACTTCTATTTAAAACTTCTACGCCTTTTTCACCGGAGAAAGAAGCGTTCCATTTTCGGACAGTAAGTCCGACGTTAACAATGGGGAAGATCCGCCTTCTTAACGGCGAATCTGCGACTCCACTGGCGCCGAGGTTCTCGGAGGTTTCGTTCCTCAAGAATCCTCCCCCCTCCTCCCATGTTCTGCTACGGTTGCCCAACAGTGGCTGGGTCCTGTCACCAAAATGCGCCTGGGGGGTCGGTGCTCCGTCCCGATTTGGATCGACAGGGTACTGACACGTGTATGTGTCTTGTAGGCGTATGTGTTCCTTCCATTGTTTTGACTGCTCCTTGTGTTGCGCCGATTGCACGCAAGGTTTTGTTTTCCTGCATCATGTTACCGCAGAACTCTAAAAATGCTTCTGGCACCAGGAACTTCATGCCGGATGCAGATGTCATCGCTGCCATCGGCTCTGAAAACTGTACAAGTATAGTGTCGTCCACCACAGAACTCTGGTTTACTAAGTAGCCAGTATCCTGCTGGCTCGTTCTCTCTATATTTTTTCCGCCTGTCGTCTCCTTTTCTGTCGGTTGTGGTGGCGCGGTTTCTTTTATTGCCAACCTTGTTGCCTCAAGATTGGCTTTTGTCGCATTGTCTTCTATCAGCATGGTTAACGGGTGTGGTTCGTCTATGGATTCACCTGTTATGTTCTCCCATGCTGGTGGAACGTCTTCTGTGCTGTGTTCTTGTATGAACGTGGCCCTGAGCTTTTCTCTCTTTATGAGCAGGGAATATTCGTCCTGCCCTTCTTCCATTTGAAAATCCTCCGATTCGTATATTCCAAGTAACCACTGCGACATTCTATTCATCTTATATTAATGCAGCTCCGATTCTGCATCGACGCGCCATCTCACGTTCGCGCGCGTGAGTTGCTACGATCATAGTTTATACGCGATGTCACTGCAGGCCGTAACAGGATGTATTTAATCTTTTTAACGTTTATTTTGGCATAGAAATTATTAAAGTTTCTGAAATTGATTAAAAGTTTTACTGTCATCAAGTAAATTAAAAACTAAATTCACGTATTTTTGAATTTTTGAATAAATTCATTGCAAGGGGTGGCTTACCCCCAAAAAACGTTTTTTCAATATCTCGGGAACGAATTGGAATGTTCTAATAAAACAAACGTCAGATTATTTCTTATTAAAAGACGCTCACGTTGACGTGACTTTAATTCTAAGGGGTTGCAATTCCTTTTTTGGGGGGGTTATTGTGACTTCATAAAAAATTTTTTATCATACAGAAATTGCTAATATATTCCAACCAGAACTCTCCGATTTGAATAATTTTTGGATATGCCGCAGTACATTAAAAAATAAGTAACACGTATTTTTTTTTATCTGCTAATAAGCATATTTATGGAGTGAAAAATTATTTTAAAAAATCTATTTTTTTAAACATATTTCTTTCACAACAGCTACAGAATAATCTTATGGAATGAGAAAAAAATATTTCTGTGTATTAAATAAAATTTCCGTTAAATCATTAGGCTCTTTTAAATGTGCAATGTAATATAATATTTTTTGAATTATTCGTATACGTGAAATTTATGTTGGTAATTATGAATTAAGAAAAGAAAACTGACACATGTTATATCGAGAAAAATATTAAATTAACGACAACTACCCCCAAAGGTCAACCTCGGAAAGAGAATTTTTTTTAATATATTTCGATTTCTAATTAATATTTTGCTGCAAGGTAAATTGAAAGCTGTTTTTTATTGAAAAATGGGGCTATTTAAAGTAGTTTTAGCAGTAGGGCTGCAACTTCTACCTTTATTGGAAAAATCTACGTTTTGAAACATATTTATATCACAATAATTGCTATAGTTTAAAAATACTAAGAAAGTTTTAATTCCTGTTATTATTTTGTAACATTTTCTTATTTTCATAAATTCTTATCAATTATGAAAGTGGAAAATCATCTAAAGATAGATGAAAGCATATTTTTGATTAGATAAAAAAATTAAATGATCAATACATTTCATTGTCCGTATTTTCTTGTATGAAATTTCTACAACAACGGTAATCTTCATAAAAGTGTTTAAAACATAAACATTTCTTGCACCAACCACAGCGTACAACGGCAACGTTTGTACATCCTTCTACTTCGCAAAGAATATTGCAGGAATCTCCAAAAGTATAATCAACTGGATTTTCAAATATTTCTGGTTTTTCATCTATATAGCCTCTCTTAAACCAGGAATATTTAAATAGATTAACATATCCTGGTGAAGAAAATTGGTTATGTACTAACGATTGTAGTTTTATGATTTCTTTTATGTAAATTTAAATCCTGATTCATTAGTATTGCGTTAGCTGAAAATTTACGAACAAAATTTTTCCACATACGAAATCCATACACATCTAGTGGTTGGATTTTACTCGTTGTTCCCGTTGGAATTTTTTTGACATTAACAATTTTATTTGGGGGCATTGTTTCCTCTATAACTTTATCGCAGTGGCCGCTCCAAGAATCAATTAACAATATTGTATTGGGATCTACATTTGGATAAAATATTTTTTTCAACCAAATTTTAAAAAATCTGAAAATATAATAACTTTATTTGTAAATATATTTACTATAATATTAAATAAAATTGTGGTAAAAATATATACTTACTTGTAATTAACTTTCCAGATTTAGACACTTCTACGTGAACATTTTCTGGCCTGAATAAGCTGGCTTCTACGGTAGGTCCAAACTGACCACGGGTTTCCTTTAAAACAAGAAAAAGTGGTGACAGTAGTTGTCCTGTAGCTGATATAAGCAGCTGTACGGTATAATTGTATATGGTAGATGATATTGACTGCACTACGCACTTACTTTTCTCCTTCAACTACTAGTGTTCTTCCAGAGTGCATTTCTATTTGGAATCCACATTGATCAGAATTATACATATTCTCAATTCCAATTGCTGATGCGCACGATTTAACGTCGGTAACAAACGCATCTGCCTTCCGTTCTAGTTCCGAAATGCTTTCTACTGTTTTTCTGGTAATAAACTTATTCACTTTCCTAGATACTATTCTATGATTAGCCTTGAAGTTTGCTAGCCAGTGTTTCGAAGCTTTAAATCTAATACCTTCTAAACCTGTTTCCTGCCGAGCTTGCAAAGCCCATCGCCGTATATCGCGGTCATGAATAATAAAACCAGCTCCTAATGCAGCATTAAAATTATCCAATGTATATTAACAAATTCGTACGAATTTTTCTCTGTAGGTACCACCTTTATTAATTGTATGAGTCCAGTGATGCAGCTGACTGATGGATTTAACTTTTCTAAATCTATTCTGTACTGTTTTAAGATTTAAGTTTGTCTTTTTTTGCCACTCCTCCAAAATTCTACGGCTCTTTGCTTATATTCAAAACTCACTTCTTCGTCATCTATTATACACTGATCCGTGAGTGCTTCTAGAAGATCAGCAATGTGATATCTTACTTCGTTCTCGATTATTTTTGCATCATGATCTTTGTACTCTTCTTGAAAATCCAATGATACCCCATCAATAATTTCAATATCATTAAAATCACTTGAAGGATCTATTAAAATAGGCTTGATTCTCTCTTATAATTGAATTTCTTTATAATTTATATTACTCTCTGGTATTTTTAATGTTCGGAAATATGCTAATAATAAGTTTATAACATTCAAAGGATTGATATTCATTTTTTAAATCTAGAATAAAAAATAATGACTTAATATGGATTACGATTTCATATTGAATAATTAAAAAATAATAAATAAGTGGTAACAATAAATGTAAAACATTTTATTATGCAGTGGTTTCTCAAAATATCGGTTAATATGGTTCTTTTTGCAATATTTTAAAAATAGAAATTTAGAATTTCTTTTTTAAAATATTTACTTTCAATTTATAATTTGTTCCTATATAATACATCATAAATGAGTTTAATAGTTGCTTGAATATACTAGATATAATTTGTTAAACATCGTGAGTAGTTATATCCTCGCCATGTCCCGTCATAACAAACTAGATACATATATAGTACGTGTGTTTACGGATGTGCAAATTATTTAAATTTGGATTTTATTGATAATCTGTCAACGGCGTAGGATTCTTCGTGTTAAAATACGTATAGATTTCGAAAATGGCGTGAATAACTCGAAAATTAATGTTTAAAAAATTACGAATATTTATAACCTAAATCTGTAATTTTCGGAGTATTCGCGCGATTTTCAAACTCTATGCGTATAAGATGGCGACAAATACAACTGAAATATTGGATTAATAAAAAAGTAGAAATTCATGAATGATTTGTAGCAGTAAAATTGTCTTAACTACGAACACGATGTAGCAGCTGAGGCCTTATATTTTCAGCCGAAAGAAATGACTCATTTACGAATTTTAAAATTTTTCCATTTGGATTTTTTTGTTAATCTGTTAATCAAAAGTTGAATTTGCCCTGTCAAAAACCGTATAGATTTCGAAAATCTTATAAATACGTTGAAGTTCGTTGAAAATTAATGATTAAAATATGTCAACTCTTAATAAACTAAATCTTTAATTTTCAAGTTATTTGCACGATTTTCACACTCTTCACATATTAAAATTAATAAGATTTAATGAAATTGAGAATTTAAAAATATTGATAAATAAATTTATGTGAGTAAAGATTAAACTCAAATGATATTAGCTGAAAAACAGTTGATAAAATACTTACGTAGTTAGAAAGAAAATACAAAATAGTCCAATTTTTCATGTACTGTTATTATTATTAGTTGCTGCTTCCAATGAGATATAAAGTTAATTCGCACCAATATAATAAAATTCCTTATAACTTTTCTGTAAAGAAGTTATTCGGACAGAAACGTTAACTTTACGTTATTAAAGTAGCTTAGGACGCATATCATCCTATCGATACATATTATCAGGTGACAAGCAAAATACAAAATACTAATAAATATAAAATGTAAATAAGTAGTAAAATATAAATTTTGATGAAATAACAACGGTGTGTTATTGTATGAATTTATCCCTCGGCTGGTATGATTATATTGGTATGTAGGAGTTCGATCTTCCCGAGGCAAGGATGTGAGAAATAAATTTTCACATGTGTATGATGACGTTTCGGTGAACAATGTCACCCTCATCAGAACAAAAAGTTAATTTTGTCACGAAAAACAATTCTTGTAGACTTTCTTTCTCCTCCGCCGCATAAATGCGGGGGGGGGGGGGAGAAAATTTCCAAAGTCAATGTAGGAAGGATTGTTGTGAAATTTTCTTCCACCCCCGCATTTATGCGGCGGAGGAGAAAAAAAGCCTACAAGAATTGTTTTTCGTGGCAAAATTAACTTTTTGTTCTGGTGAGGTTGACATTGTTCACCGAAACGTCATCATACACATGTGAAAATTTATTTCTCACATCCTTGCCTCGGGAAGATCGAACTCCTACATACCAATATAAGTAAAATATAAATATTTAGAAGTATTTATTTCTCGCGCAATTTACAATAATAAGGAAAGAGATGATTCGCGGTCTGATGCTTAATGCTTTCTGCTCACTCAAATATTCGGTGGGTCTTTTCCGTAAGCTTACTCATTCATTAGCTTTTAGCTTTATTTTGTATTTACGTATTATTTTTAAATGGGCACGTGATTTGCATAACAGAGAAACAATGGTTATTTTTGTAACTTCATCCAATAAAGGTGATATGCACACAATTACATTGCACATGTAAAAACAGCCTAATGATTTAACGGAAATTTTATTTAATACACAGAAATATTTTTTTCTCATTTCATAAGATTATTTTGTAGTTCTTGCGAAAGAAATGTGATTAAAAAAATAGATTTTTTAAAATAATTTTTCATCCCAGAAATGTGCTTATTAGCAGATAAAAAGAATACGAGTTATTTATTTCTTAATGTACTACAGCATATCCAAAAATTATTGAAATCGGAAAGTTGTGGTTGGGATATGTTAGCAATTTCTGTATGATAAAAAATCTTTTATGAAGTCACAATAACCCCTACCAAAATAGGAATTGCAACCCCTTAGAATTAAAGTCACGTCAACGTGAGCGTCTTTTAATAGGAAATAAACTGACGTTTCTTTCATTAAAACATTCCAATTCGTTCCCGAGGTATTGAAAAAAAACGGTTTTTGGGTGTAAGTCAGCCCTTGCAATGAATTTCTTCAAAAATTCAAAAACACGTGAGTTTAGTTTTTAATTTACTTGATAACAGTACAACTTTTAATCAATTTCAGAAACTTTAATAATTTCTATGCCAAAATAAACGTTAAAAAATCACATTCACCCTTATAAAAAATAAGGGTTGCAACCCCTTAGCATAAAATTCACTCCCGTGCGTCTTTATATATATAAGCGTCTTTTTATAACAAATAAACTGGTGTTTGATACATCAAAAATTCCAATTCGTTCCGGAGATATAAAAAAAAAAACATTTTTTGGGGGTAAGTCACCCCTTGCAATGAATTTCTTAAAAAATTCAATAACACGTGAGTTTAGTTTATTAATTTACTTGATAATAGTACAACTTTTAATCATTTTCAGAAACTTTAATAATTTCTATGCCAAAATAAACGTTAAGAAAATCACATTCACCCTTATAAAAAATAATGCTTGCAACCTCGTAGCATAAAATTCACGTCCATATAAGCATCTTTTTATAACAAATAATCTGGCGTTTGATTCATCAAAAAATTCCAATTCGTTCCGGATATATAAAAAAAAACTGTTTTTGGGGGTAAATTTTAAGGGTGATTTTCACCCCTTAAATCGACGAATTAGCAGATAAAAAAAATATGTGTCACTTACTTTTTAAAGTACTACAACATATCCAAAAATTATTGAAATCCGAGAGTTTCGGTTGGAGTACCTTCCTTGTTAGCATTATAAACCATTAACTTATATGGAAAAAAATGTAATTATTGATCATTAGCGTAACACTAATATTTTAGATTATGTTTTTAGTCAATATAAATTGTGTCATCAGATTCAGCGGTCCATAATCTATGAAAAATTTCTTGAAACATTTGTATTGTGTTTGTTCTTGAAACGTTACTGCAATCAATTACACAAGCTTTTTAAAAAAATCGGCAGTTTTAAACCGTATTTTCGAGGTTCTAATATTATAATAACACTTTCCGTATAATTTTCCTATATTCCGTAATCCTTAATCTTCAATATTCAGCAAGAATCATAGCATGTTCCTATCGCAAGTTCTACGATTTTGAAAAGGAAAAAGTCAAGCTTGTTTTACTTTGTTGCCTGTAAATGTTTGCCTGTATTGCATGCTCTTTTTTGCTTGCTAACCTGTTTGCTTATACCCTTTACTACTTTCCGTACCTTTTTATTATTTATAAATGATACCTATGAATTTGAGTTATCACTAAGAGACAGTATGATGATAATTGAAAAACGAAATCAAGCCCACAGCAAACGTAAGTTTTCACTCAAAATGGTTTCGATCAAACTTATACCTAAAAGCATGGTTTTGAAAATATTCTTACGGCTAAACCTGCATGATTATTCTTTATTATTTAATGTACAATTTTATTATTTTTAATTCAAACCTATGCGTTTGTCACTCGTAAATAATTTCATTTGAAACGTATCAGGTTATCACTAAAAGATACCATGATGTTAATTGGAAAACAAAATCAAGTGCATGGCAAACACAAGTCTTTGCTCAAAATGATTTCTGTCAAGTTCACTTGACCTCAAAACATTACTTTGTGAACAATCTTTGTTTATTGCATGTTCTCTTTGCTACATAAATCTCTGTGCTTACTGTTGGGATAGTCGGGAAAAAGATAAGACTACTTGAGATGGTAGAATTAAAATGTTTATTATACTAAACTTAGCCTACTTTACATGATTACTAGGCGCGGGTTTGAATAGATCTGATTCTAGGTGCGCGGTAGCGTCGCTCGCTCGTCGGCTCTCGTATCACACGATACGCACGGGAGGGGAGGCGTACATGTGTGAGTGTGACGCGTGCTTCGGCTTGCTCGTCGAGTCTTGCGTTATACTTTCTTACATATCTATTCGACTGAGCATTTATGTATAATACAACAGTACTGTTTTGCAACACGCCCCCTTACTTTTATATTGTGCACTTTTACATGTCTTTATTTTTCATTACATTCATTAATTTGCGGAATTTTTCAAACTTCTCTTTACATAATTCCTTAGTAAATATATCAGCTACTTTTTCATTCGAGTCAATATTTACTACTTCAATTTATTTTCCTTTCAGACTCTTATGTACAAAGTGATAATGATTCTCAATATGCTTTGATTTCTTCGTCAAATTATCGTAATTAGCAATATCAATTGCACCTGAATTATCCTCATAAATTTTTATCGGCTTACTTATATTCAAATCAAACATGCTCTGCATACGTCGAAGCTTTATTTACACATTTTTGACTACGTTGTTTCCAGTCAATCACATTTCCAAATAATCTAATTATACAGCCTGATGTGGATTTCCTATCAATATTATCTCATGCGCAATCTGCGTCTACATAACAATCTACAATTTCACACTTTTCATTTCTTTTAAAGTTCAAGCTTAAATCTTTCGTATATAAATTATAAGTAAAGTATAAGTAAAAAAAAATATAAGTACTTCAAAATTCGAATATTTCCAGTCAGTCTCATTATAACAATTTTGGAATCTACTTAAATAATTCACTTTGTAACTTATGTCTGGTTACGTACCTGAACTTATGTACAACAATGCATCAATTAAATTTCTATATTTTAAACATGTTACACATTCTCCGACCTTATCAATTTTTAAATTTGTTTCCATTGGTATATTATATAATTTACTATCTTCTACTTTATACTTACTAACTGACGACTCAATGTACTTCGTTTGACTTAATTTTACTTCATGTTTATATATAATCATAATCGACGTTAATCCCAAGATAGTATTTTATTTCGCCTAAATCTTCCATTTTAAATCGATCCGATAATAATTTCTTTATACGTTGTGTTTTCTTTTTATCATTTCCGCAAATTAATAAATCATCCGCATATATTAATAGATAAATAATATCTTCACATTCTCAAACTTATCTTCAAACTTATACAACCTGTTCGGAAAATGTATGTTTTGCTACACACGGTCGTGTAGAGGGCAAAATTCTAAGACAAAAGTCCCTGTGCCGTTTTTGCAAATTTTGCATATTAACGCCGTTACAGGCGATCAAAAGTTCAATAAACCGGCCAATCAGCACCGACGACGGCGCGCGCGACAGAGAAGTAGGCGGAGCTCCAGAACTACGGCCGCAGGAGTGGGAGAGGCGCGACATCAGCGCTTCGGCCACTGGAGGCGGGCCCGCCGGCGTCTATCGATCTATCGACTACTCGTTCGCCCTTTTTCCCGCACTTTCACGCTCTCTCTCGCCCTTTCTCGCTCTCTCTCGCTCTCTCTCGTTATCCTTGCTCTTTCTCGCTCTCGCTCGCTCTTTCTCGCTCTCGCTCTCTCTCTCTCGCTATCCTTGCTCTTTCTCGTTCTCTCTCTCGCTATCTTTACCCTTTCACGCTCTCTCTCGCTCTTTCTCGCTCTCTCTCGCTCTCTCTCGCTATCCTTGCCCTTTCATGCATACCCTCGCTCTTTCTCGCTCTCTCTCGCTCTTTCTCGCTCTTTCTCGCTCTCTCTCTCGTTCTTTCCCGCTCTCCCTCGTTATCCTTGCTATTTCACGCTCTTTCTCTTTCTCCCTTGCTCTTTCTCACTCTCTCGCGTTATCCTTGCTTTTTCTCGCTCTCGCTCGCTTTTTCTCGCTCTCTCTCGTTCTTTCTCGTTCTCCCCGTTATCCTGGCTATTTCACGGTCTCTCTTGCGCTTTCTCGTTCTCTCTCGCTCTTTCTCGCCCTTCCACGCTCTCTCTCGCTCTTTCACGCTCTCTCTCGCTCTTTCTCGCTCTCCCTCGTTATCCTGGCTATTTCATGGTTTCTCTCGCTCTTTTTCGTTCTCTCTCGCTCTTTCTCGCTCTCTCTCTTGCTATCCTTGCCCTTTCACGCTCTCCCTCGCTCTTTCTCGCTCTCTCTCTCTCTCTCGTTCTTTCTCGCTCTCCCTCGTTATCCTGGCTATTTCACGGTCTCTCTCGAGCTTTCTCGTTCTCTCTCGCTCTTTCTCGCCCTTTCACGCTCTCTCTCGCTCTTTCCCGCTCTCCCTCGTTATCCTGGCTATTTCACGGTTTCTCTCGCTCTTTCTCGTTCTCTCTCGCTCTTTCTCGCTCTCTCTCTTGCTATCCTTGCCCTTTCACGCTCTCCCTTGCTCTTTCTCGCTCTCTCTCTCTCTCTGTCTCTCTCTCTCTCGTTCTTTCTCGCTCTCTCTCGTTATCCTTGCTCTTTCACGTTCTCTCTCGCTCTTTCTCGCTCTCTCTAACTCTTTCTCGCTCATGTCTAGCTCTTTCTCGCTCTCTCTCGCTATCCTTGCCCTTTTACGCTCTCTCTCGCTATTTCTCGTTCTCTCGCTCTATCGCTCTCTCTCTCTCTCGTTATCCTTGCTTTATCTCGTTCTCTCTCGCTCTTCTCGCTCTCTCTCGCTATCCTTCCACTTTCACGCTCTCTCTCGCTATCCCTGCACTTTCACGCTTTCTCTCACTCTCTCTTACTCTCTCTCTCTCTCTTCCGATGTTCTACTATATTTTCTATTACTCAGTTGATATGCAAATATCTAATGTATAACTTTAAAAAGTGGGTAACTTCATGTCAGCTGTTCATCTCAAAATTTTAAAATCGCTCAAAATTTTTTTACTCATTTCAAATTAGCACCCAAACAGAAATGTAAAGTTTTAGAGCAAAATATGCAATATTTCTAATGTTATAATTAATTGAAAATTTGCAAATGTTGAATTTTTTCGTAAATCTTAAAATTTTAAGATTTTTTAACTGAAAAACTTGAAACTTTTTGTATAGCATATTAAATGGGAAAAAGTTTGAAAATTGTGTGTAGAATTGCTCTGAACTTTTTCAGATAAATGCCAATTATTTTGCTAATTTGTACTTGACAGAACACCATTCAAAATATACTTAAGGCGAATGCGACAGTATCAATATCCTTCACCAAAGGCTAAAGGATTTGTAAAAAATGTTAACTTTAAAATGTGACCTTGATTAAGATGTAAATAGATCACTGAAAAAAGTTACGAGCAATTAAAACTATCAAAACACCAAAAAAGTACTATTTTCACTGATTTTACAGCTTTAATTGCAACTTCATGAATATGCTATACAAAAAGTTTCAAGTTTTCGCGTTAAAAAAATCATAAAAATTGAAGTTTACGAAAAAATTCGAAATTTTGAAAATTTCAATTAGTTATAACTTTAGAGCGATTGCACATTTTGCTCTAAAACTTTATATTCGTATTTTGGGGCTAATTTCGAATGAGTAAAAAAAAACCGCTGCTAACTGCTTTAGCAGAATGCTTTCTCAAAGAGAATTGATTAAGTACATCAAATAATTTTTTTAAATGTATATTTTAATATAAAATGAAACGAGACTTTAGAAATCGTCAGCTGATGGATGAAAACATACGGCCTCAACCTGGCTTGTTAGAAAAAGTTGCTACTTTTTCAAATTCTCAATTGTAAGTCAAAAATTGTCAGTAAGTAGTTTTGAAATACATAATTTAGAAGGAAATTAAACGTATTATAAGAATATCAGTCTCTATTTGGCATATCTTCAAACAAATGAAAAAAAAAGAATTATGTTTGTAAAAAAAATTTGCAAAATTGTTATTTTTTTTTTTAAATAAGACCTTAAAGTTATCCATTCAACTCCAAAATTTAATCAGTTCTAAGTTGAGACATACCAAAGGTTCACGCGAAATTTCAGCTAATTCCGTCCATCCATTCAAGAGTTATGACGGGGACAAAATTTGGTTTCATACATACATACATACATACATACATTTTTTTAAAACCTATTATTCTGACTCAGGAACCTCAAAAACATCGAAATTCATCAAAATCTTTGATTCGAAAATTTTCACAGTTATAAAGCTTTTTCTTCGAGAAAGCAATTTTGAGCGATTTTATAATTTTGAGTTGAACAGTTGACATGAAGTTACCCAAAGTACATTATTTAAGTCTTACAGTTTTTGCAAGCATTTAGTATTTTCTTACAATTCATTTAAGTTAAGGTGAGTTTGAAATTTTAGTATTTAATCACAACCATTAAGAATAATAAAATATAAGTATTTACACCCTGGTGAAATGGATTCCATTATTTACCTAATAAATAGCTAGTTTCCCCAATAATCGCCAAAAATTACACACTGTTTTTGACCATTTCTATTCATCAATTAAACGATTTTTTCGGTCATATTTGCCATTTGTAGCACGGTGTAACCTAAGTCTGCACTTAGGTTACGCCTATCCGTGACTTAAGTAGTCGACGATTGCACCGTGTTTATTGCACTCGCTACGCTCGTTCTGACGGTGCAAAAATGAACTGCTTAAGGCACGAATAGGCGTGACAGCGGATTTAGGTAAACGTATTATAAAATATCTGCTATAAACAAGAAAAACTTCAGTTTCTGAGAACCGGGAAACTTAATTCGACTTTTAATACTTCTGAAGTTGGTACAATTTTTATCACAGTTCACAAATTAAACGTTTGGTGCCCGTTCAACATTCATTAATTAATCGATTTATGGTCCATAGGTTTGAAACAGTACATTACACAACAAAGTCACAGAGTTGATAATTGTCGCTTTTTAGTACTTTACTTCTGTTACGAGTGAGTTATCTCAACTTTTAATAATAAAAAGCGATGGACTCTGGGATCGAACCAGAGCCGCCGACTGGCTAGTCAGAAACACAACCAACAAGCTACAGCCGCCACCGACCGGACTTCCGCTAATAGGGATCATATTGTAATCGGATGTCTTGCTTATTTCGTTCTTTCATATTCATGGCCTGGAGCCTGATTCTCTAAGCGTCTCATATGTGACATGTACCAAGTGACGATACACTGCTATGTCGGCTGAAATTGTGGCATGCGCATGCGCAAACCCCTATGTTTTTGGTTTTTTTAGTAGGTCTTAGAGGTCGGAATCGAGTGAGACACAAGTTAATGTTAATGTCTCGTCTCGATCTAACATTTGTCACATCGACTTAGATATTTCAAATCTATTTTCATGAAACGACTTAGAATTCTTCATAGACTTATACTTGAAACATCTGCACTCCCGGTCATTTGCTTTTGCCCACCTAAACGTCCTTTCGGGTCATCGAAAAAGTGTTATAACTCTGCTCCCTATTGGGCTACCAGAACGGGCAGGATCGCATTCAAAAGCGTAAAGCAAGAGCTTTAAGACCCTTATCAAGTGTTAATCTATTTTATTGTTTTCTTTTCTATTTTACATTAAAAAGTAAAAATAAATTGATCCCGAATTTTGTTCTCAACTTTGAATAAGCGTAGTTTTTGAATCAAAGCTCGTAGGATAATTTGGTAAAATGAAATGAAAAGCTTGAGTCCAAAGCTTCAATTTCGACTTTTAGGAAGTTTTTTAACGCTGTTTTAGTGAGAGAGCATGAGCGAGAGAGCTAGAAAGAAGAGAGAAATCGTGAACGAGCGAAAAAAACGAGAGAGAGCGAGAAAGAGCGATAGCAAGAGAGAGCAAGATAGACCGAGAAATAGCGATAGAGCGAAAAAGCGCGAGTGATAACGAAAAAGAAATGAGAGAGCAAAAATGAAGAGGGCGCGAGAGAGAGCGAGAAGCGCGAGTGACAGCTAGAAAGAAGTGAGAGAGCGAGAACGAAGAGAGCGAGCGTGAAAGTGCGAGGAAGCGAGAAAGAGTGAGAAAGAACGGTAGCGAGCAGCACGAGCGAGAGAGGGAGCGTGAGAGAGAGCATTTAAGTGCAAGGATAGCAAGAGAGAGCGAGAGAGAGCGAGAAAGAGCTAGAGAGAGCGAGAGAGAGCCAGAAAGAGCGAGAGAGCGAGAAAGAAGAGAGAGATTATGAACAAGCGAAAAAGAGCGAGAGGGCGAGAAAGAACGAGACGGAGTGGGAAAGAGCAAGGATAACGAGAGAGAGAGTGAGAGAGAGACAGAGAGAGAAAGAGCGAGGGGGAGCGAGAAAGAGCGAGAGAGAGCGAGAAAGAGCGGGAAAGAGCGAGGGAGAGCATAAAAGGTCAAGGATAGCGAGAGAGAGTGAGAGTGAGCGAGAAAGAGCGAGAGAGAGCGTGAAAGAGCAAGGATAGCGAGAGGGAGAGAGCGAGAAAGAGCGAGAGAGAACGAGAAAGAGCAAGGATAGCGAGAGAGAGCGAGAAAGAGCGAGAGAGAACGAGAAAGAGCGAGAGAGACCGTGAAATAGCCAGGATAACGAGGGAGAGCGAGAAAGAGCGAGAGAGAGCGAGAACGAGCGAGAGAGCGAGAAAGAGCGAGGGAGAGCGTGAAAGGGCAAGGATAGCGAGAGAGAGCGAGAAAGAGCGAGAGAGAGAGCGTGAAAGAGCGAGAGAGAGCGTGAAATGGCGAGAAAGAGCGAGAGAGAACGAGAAAGCGCGAGAGAGACCGTGAAATAGCCAGGATAACGGGGGAGAACGAGAAAGAACGAGAGAGAGCGAGAAAAAGCAAGGATAACGAGAGAGAGCGAGAAGAAGCAAGGGTGAAAGAGAAAGAGCGAGAGAGAGCGTGAAATAGCAAGGATAACGAGGGAGAGCGGAAAAGACCGAGAGAGAGAGAGCGAGAAAGAGCGAGGGAGAGCATGAAAGGGCAAGGATAGCGAGAGAGCGAGAGAGAGCGAGGAAGAGCGAGAGAGCGTGAAAGGGTAAGGATAGCGAGAAAGAACGAGAAAAAGCAAGGATAGCGAGAGAGAGCGAGAAAGAGCGAGAGAGAACGAGAAAGAGCGAGAGAGACCGTGAAATAGCCAGGATAACGAGGGAGAGCGAGAAAGAGCAAGGATAACGAGAGAGAGCGAGAAAGAGCGAGAAAGAGCGAGAGAGAGCGAGAAAGAGCGAGAGAGAGCGAGAAAGAGCGACAGAGAGCGTGAATGTGCGGGAAAAAGGGCGAACGAGCGAGTAATCGATAGATCGATAGACGCCGGCGGGCCCGCCTCCAGTGGCCGAAGCGCTGATGTCGCGCCTCTCCCACTCCTGCGGCCGTAGCTCTGGAGCTCCGCCTACTTCTCTGTCGCGCGCGCCGACGTCGGAGCTGATTGGCCGGTTTATTGAACTTTTGATTGACTGTAACGGCGTTAATATGCAAAATTTGCAAAAACGGCACATGAACTTTTGTCTTAGAATTTTGCCCTCTACACGACCGTGTTTAGCAAAACATACATTTTCCGAACAGGTTGTATAAACATGATTCTACTTTGCTTTTCTTAAAGCCTAGTATTGTAACATACTCATCGAAACATTCATACCAGTCCCTAGGACTTTCTCGCAATCCATACAAAGCTTCCGATAATTTATACCTTCGTTGTCACTTTACCATTTAAGAAAGCAGATTTAAGAAAGCAGATCGACATCCATCTGCTCAATTATTAAACCTTTTTGACAACAATATGAAAATAAAATTTTTAATGTTTGATTTTTAGCAACAGAAGAGTTTATGTCATCAATTACGTCAGTTTGCTGAAAGCCCCTTACAACTAATCTAGCTTTATATCTGTTATCCGACATTCTTGCATAGTCTCATTTAACATCTAGTACCTTTTTATCTTGCTCTCTGTCGACTAATTTCCAAGTTTAATTTTATTTATACAACTTATTTCTTTATCCATTGCTTTTTCCCAATTATTACTATCTTTACTATCAATCGCTTCCTCAAATGTACAAGGCGCATCTAATCTACTATAATTAACAAAAATATTATAACTATCTGGTTTTGGATATCTTACCGGGCTTTCCCGTTCTCGTTCGGATTTACGTGAAATTTTGAGTTCATTTTCATTTTTCCTTTCTTTTATTTTATCCCTCTTTTTCCAAATTCATCCGCGTTTTCAAAAACATCATCATCAATTTCATCATCATTACTTGTACTCGTGACGCTTTCATTGGCGCTAACAAAACTATCAAGACCAATGCACTTGACATCTTTTTCTACTATATCTACATGCCTAGCTACTACTATTTTATTATTTGTTAAGACTCTATAACATACTTCATTATATCCTAATAAAATTTCCATATTCTTTCTTCTTCCATTTTGAAACTCTTTTCTATTCGGGTACCCTTGCAAATACTTTACTACCGTACAGTCGTAAATCTTTAACATCTGGCCTTTTATTAAAAAATATTTCGTAGGGAATTTTTCTCTCTATTGTATTTGCTACAGTACGGTTTTTCAAGTACGTCGCCGCGCATACTATTTCTGGCCAAAACCTTTTGTATACATTCGCCTCGGTTAATAAACAACGCACCATATCCATTATCGTTCTAAAATCTTTCCGCGGTACCGTTTAACTCATGTACGTACGCTGGACAATTATTCAAGATAATACCTTTTTCTTTTGTAAATTTATAAAAACCATTAGTTAAATATTCTTTGCCATTATCGCATCTTAATATCTTTACTTTCTTTTCTGTTAAATTTTCACATTCATTTACATATCTCATCAAGCAATCAAAAACTTTATCTTTCGATTTTATACAATAAATCTTAGCAATTTTCCTATAAGCATCAATGAAAGAAACAAAATAATTTTCTCCGTTAAATCCCGTAGTTTTAAATGGGCCACATACATCGGTATGTATATTTCCTAAAATCTTTTTCGCTCTACTTCTATTATTCTCGAACACTAAATTGTGCATTTTATTTTCAATATAAGTTTTAAATTTTATAAAATCTGTTTCAAGTTCACTCGGAACAGCTTCCAGCAACTGCTGTTTACATATCGTATTCAAATAACCGAAATGCACATGACTTAACACTCTGTGCCACCTTTCCTTTTGACTCATATTATTATTTCGTTCAACACTATTTACACAAGTCTCGTTCATGTTCAATTTACTTTTCATCTTATAAACTCTATTTTCATTGACCGCTACTGCTACGACTTTAATATTTTCATTAATAACTTTTGCAAACTTTCCTTTAGAAATAATAGTATTTTTATCTCTTATTTTTCCGTAGCTTATCAAATTGACATTCATATCTTTTGCGTTACTTTCATTACCAAACCCGTTAAAGTAAGTTACTATAATTCCTATTTTCGTAGCTTTTACTGATCTATTACTCCTAAACAAATATTTGCTGGTTCTTTTAAATTAATATACTTTTCAAAATAATTATCATTTTTAATTATGTGATCAGAGCAACCACTATGGAGTAACCATTCTATTTCGTTATCACATAACTTGTTTGTCTCGCTGCTGTGCGCCGTGTGCGCTGTCGCTACCGAATCGTTCGCTCCTTCGCTGCTCTCCTCACTCATATCGACTCCATGTTGACAACGTTGACCCCATTGGATTGCACGCCTCCTGCCGTAGCTGCCTCTTCCAGCTCAGCTGCGTCTGCGCCCACGTGTCGTCGATCCTCGCCATTTCCGCTGTTGCGTACTCCTTAGCCGCCATCTTCACACTTGCTGGCATAATGACCGCTTACTTCCACATTTGAAGTAATTTCTTTTTTAGCCTCTCTTTGCCATAGAACCGTTTGTTTCTTTACCACTACCCTCATTTCTATTCTTTATTTCAGCTAATTTTATTTTATTTCGTACGTAATCAGATGTTTGATATTCTTCCTTTAGAGTATTAATTAAATCGCCTATATAGATATATGAATCTGGCAACGTGTTGAGTATATAATTCAATTTTTTCGCTCACTTTCGCATCCGCACCTTTCAACTCATTAACTGTTCTTTTGAATTCACTGAAAAATGACTCAAAATCATTGTAATTATTTTATCTCATTTTTTCTAGTCTGTTCCTGCACACAATTTGTCAAGACGTTGATTCCTTTAAATACATACTTTCCAACTTTTTCAAAATTTTGTAGGCTGTTTCTTCTTCACATACAAACTCCAATTGCTTGTTTGAGATTGCAATATATTTGTAATTTGCTTTTAATTGTTTTTCATCCCAGTCATCTTTATCTGTAGTTACTTTCTCTCTTGTTGTTACCTCATCGCATTTCTTGAATTTCCAATACATAATTATCCTCTTTTTTCAAATACTGGAATGATAATGTCACATCTCTCTGCCATTTCGTCTTCTTGATCGCTCTGAACGTTCCTTCGTGTTCGAACAAGAATCTTGATCACGATAATCACTTATACGGCAAACACCAATCATGGACCTCTGCCACCATGTTGGAATAGTCGGAAAAAAGACAAGACTACTTGAGGTGGTGTAACTAAAATGTTTATTATACCAAACTTAGCCTACTTTACATGATTACTAGGCGCGGATCTGAATCGGTCTGACTCGTGGTACACGGTAGTGTTTCTCGCTCGTCGGCTCTCGCATCACACGATATGCTCGGAAGGGGAGGCGTACATGTGTGAGTGTGTCGCGCACTTCGGCTTGCTCGTCGACTCATGCACTATACTTTCTTACATAGCTACTCGACTGAGCATTTATGTACAATACAAAAGTACTGTTCTCTAACATTTACTTTTTACTATTTTCTTTATTTAGCTAGGATATTTAGATCTTATTAGCAGTAAATCATGTAGTGGCAAATGAAGCAATAAAGTCTTGAATAATTAACACTAACTTGATATTTCGTTATACCATTGTATTTACATATTGTTGTATAATTTAGTGTTGTCTATATGTAGTTGCTTTCATTGACCAGCGGGTGGATCAAAAACTCTTGCATTTGCGCGCTGGCTCGAATCAACGACCCCCGCGCCCTCACTGGTAAATATTCGTTACGACTCCACTGTTTACGTATGTCAACATGGCATCGCTTAAGCCTTGGGTAGTTGTGGCCCGTCCCACTTTGTATTTCCAATTGTTTGGAAATAATAGGCATCTGTGGCCAACTCTGATAGATGAATATTATTCATTATTGTCATGGCTACGGCGCTCAGCTATTTATTTGATATGCAAATGCCTATTTTTTCTACAATTACTGTTCAAAGTGACTAGTGTCACGAATCTCCCACCTGACGAGAGCGCCAGTGTCTTCGTGGAAATTTGGTGAAACTTTTGCTACGACATTCCCTTATGTTTAAGTAGAAGACCGGATGTGAGTTACAGTGTAAATTACTTAAGTAGGTATCAGAATTGTTACAACGGAACACATTTTAAGCATGCTTTGCGTGTATTGAAATATTTGTATTTTAAAAAAGATTTAAGTTTATGTTACCAAAGAAATGGAAATGCGGAAATTATACGTTATTATGCAGATGCCGATTGGGAAGGCGACAATACAGATAGAAAATCCACCTCGGGATATATAATTATTATTAATACATAATTACTTTATAACCAAATGTGATTGACTGGATATTGCTAAAACAAAAATGTGTAACTGGAGCTTCGACGTATGCTGAATATGTATCACTATCAGAAGCAGTAAGTAAATTAAAATACGTAAGAGAGTTATTGAAAATGTTTGAAATAAGCTTAAGTGAACCCGTAACAATTTATGAGGATAATTCCGGTGCGATAAGTATAGCAAATTTTGGAAATTTTACGAAGAATTCAAAGTATATTGAGTTTCTCTATCACTATGTTTATGAGACTGTAAAAGATATTCTGATCAAAGTAATTAAAATAAATTCTGATGATAATATTGCAGATATTGTTATGAAAGCTCAATATAAAGAAAAATTTGATAGATTTAGAAGGATGATAAATGTTAAATAGAAGAGGTGTGAAGATGTAGAATTAAAGTGTATGAAATAAATGTAAGGAGGTTTGTTGGAATATACGGTACATCTATATTGTATGAGTGTAATGAATATTTGTCGCCGCGTCTGCCGAGTATGAGAGCAGATGTACACATATACACCTCCTCACTCCTCTGTAAGTATATACTGCAGCAGGAAATACGAGTGCCGCTAACGCATGCCGAGTTAATAGACTGGTTTAGACCCGCGCCGAGTAAATATCACTAGTTATAAGTGACTGAATAAGACCTTCTATATCTGCTGTAGTCCGTCGTCGTTCTATTGACATCCCAAGCAACACTGATCCTCGTGCCAACATATCTGATCATGGCACTCAGTCTCTTCCGTTGCAATGGAAGTCAAAGCTCGAATCATGAGGAATAAAATTTCCCGTAAAGTAAGTAGGAATCAAACCTCGTTGAGCGAATCATGCGTGAAATCAGCCGTATTCTTCGAATATATTGTTCAGAAATGCACGCGAAGTGGGCGTCATGTATTATATATGTGCAAAATTGTTTAAATTATACATTACCCATCAGAGCACTGGCTATACTGCCTTTTTCCTTCACTACAATAAAAAAACAAAAGAAAATATTCTATTATTGTTTTCGCGGCTTTAGAAAGAGGTGGTTGCGAGGGAAGTACATTTACAAGTTGCAAACGAAAGGCTACAACGGGCCTTCCAACAGTGTTGCATCTCTCAGAAGACTATTGGTAAGGAAAAATTAATAGTAGGGGATTTAGTATTGTTACGCGTGCCGCATCTTTCGAACGCCGCGCAAAGCCAAATTTACAAGTTTTTCCACATTTATGAGGGCCCTTATAGAATATCATGACAAGCAGGATCCAATGAGTTTGAACTAAGCCTACCCGAAAATTGCGATTAGGTTAAAGGTGTCTATAATAGGTTAAATCTGCAGCGTTATTACGAAATTCCTTCTAGTCTCGATTATCACCTCGATTTTCGGAGATCGCTAGCACGGCACGGAGAGTTGACAACCACCACGCGAGCCAATGTCGACGATAGCAGCACAGATGACGAGCCTGACTATGGCACGGCCTAGAGCTGTGGCGACTTTTCTCCGTGTACGTGCGAATATGCAAAGGGATAGTGCGTATACATATAATTGTAATTGACAGCGGCATTTTGCATGCGAATAAATAATTCTATAAAGCGACTACAATCACGATTGATTGACATTTTGTGGTCAGAGTTTTTTTTTGTAATTTGTGATATTTATATGTGCACATGTTAACACGTATCTAACAAGGGAAGGATACTTGGTATCCGCCTCCGATTTTCATGAAACTTTGCAGGTGGTTAGAGTATCGAAAAATAATCGAGACGAATTTTTTTTTTCGGCGGAGAACGGTATCTAGGGGATGAAAGCCGCCCTTAAAGTTCACACCCCAAAACCGCTTTTTTTAATAGTTGAAATGGAATCGGAATTTTTTAATGAAACCAACGTCTATTTGTTTCTTATAAAAAGACGAGTATTTGGGCATAGTTTTAATGCTGCGGGGTTGCCTCCCCTATTTTTTATAAGGATAAATATGATTTTTTCCCTTGTATTTCTGATATAAAAATGTTTTAATGAGCTAAATTTGATTGAAAATTGCCATGTTATAAAGCAAATTAAAAAATATAGTTGACCTGTTTCAGGGTTTAAAACAAACATGTGGACGGGGTGAGTTACCCCTAATTTAATTAATTACCCTTTAGTGATTAAAAGAAATTAATCACAACATTCTTTTTGAAATTTAATTTCGAAATGCTTATTTTGAGTAATATTTATCATTAAATGTGTAATAAATAAAAAGTGTTGTAATTTTAGTAGGGGTTGCAACCACTATCAACTTCATCATTACTAATGAAAACTTTTTTCATTCTTATTAATTTGTTTAATTAGGTGTTTGATGGATGAATCTAACATTTTTTTATACAACAGTTGTCATGTTCGTCTAATTTGAAAACACTCTTTGATTTATTTCCCACCTATAAAAATTCTATTCTCGTGCAAATTTTACGAAATTTAATTAATTGGATAGAATACCAGAATTTTGTGATAGATTTTAAAAACTTTTTACTAATTAGGTTTTAGGTGATGTGTTGGGTATTTTATAGAGGGTAAAAATACACTTAAAGTTCTTTCCAAAAATAGTTTTTCTTCATTTTTTAATGAACCACACACCTGTTTATTTCTTATCAAAAGAATTTTGCAACGATTTTGCTGATAAAAAAATTTTGCAATGTTCATAAAATTCAAAATTAATATTGCTGTGCCTCTAGATTTCGCAAGAAAATCACATTAATGGGGTTAGTTATCCTAAAAGTTTTGCAAAAACAAATACATTTTATCTGTGTATTTTTTCCGCTGGAAAATAAATCTAGAGGATGAAAACCACCCTCGAAGTTAATACATGCATATCAGGCGCATTTAAAACTTTGTATACCTATAGTTTTTGGTTGGCCATACCAAGTATACCAGTATCTGAAAGTTCAATGTAATGAATCTGAGATGGCCGCCATCGCTAGTAAATTAGTGAAAATTTGGATATTTTGCAGTAAACTCATCATTTATCTGTATTTTTTGGGTGAAAGATCTACAGGCATTAGTCAAGCTAATGCCTGTAGATCTTTTATATGTGAGTAAATGCAGCTAATGTGTATTGCAGGCAAAACTTTTTCCGCAAGTGTCCGTTTAGTTAAAGGCCCGAATAAAAAAATCGTCAAAAAATACGAGAAACAATAAGTCAATGTCTTATTGTAGTCAAAGAAATTTATCAAAGGTGTTTCCTCCAGGCTACTAGATTGGACTCATCAGTGATGATCTAGTAGCCGTCATCAGACACCTACCGCAGGATGGTAGCGGCCAAAGGTTTATAGACACAGCAACCTTTTTCCCAAGTGGAAAAGGGGCTCCATCTATCGGTGTATTTTTCATACAAACACCGCATCAAGTATGAATTTAGTGAAGCTAATGCCTGTAGATCTTTTATATGTGAGTAAATGCAGCTAATGTGTATTGCAGGCAAAAATTTTCGCAAGTGTCCTTTTTTCTCCCCACATTAGGTGTCTGATGACGGCTACTAGATCATCACTGATGAGTCCAATCTAGTAGCCTGGACGAAATACCTTTGATAAATTTCTTTGACTATAATAAGACATTGACTTATTGTTTTTCGTATTTCTTGACAATTTTTTTATTCGGGCCTTTACTAAAAGGATACTTGCGAAAATTTTTGCCTGCAATACACAGTAGCTGCATTTACTCACATATAAAAGATCTACAGGTATTAGCTTCACTAAATTCATACTTGATGCTGTGTTTGTGTGAAAAATACACCGATAGATGGAGCCTCCTTTTCCACTTGGGAAAAAGGTGGCTGTGTCTATAAACCTTTGGCCGCTACCATCCTGCGGTAGGTGTCTGATGACGACTACTAGATCATCACTGATGAGTCCAATCTAGTAGCCTGAAAGAAACACCTTTTATGAATTTCTTTGACTACAATAAGACATTGAATTATTGTTTTTCGTATTTTTTACACATTAGCATCATTTACTCACATATAAACGATCTACATTGATTAGCTTCACCAAATTCATACATAGTAGTTTAATAAATGGTATATGAACATAAAGAAGAGTAATAATGCACGCACGCACGCACGCACGCACGCATACACAAATTTAATGCATCAATTGATGAATTTTCAAATTATATTCAATATACGTCTGGCAATAATGATAATCAATGAAAAAGTGTCAAATATGTATACATATGTCACATATTGGTCCCTTTTGGGTATGAAAACAGAAATCTACTGGATTTTGAAATGTTGGAGGCTTTTTCGTTAAATATCCACTTTTATACAATGCGTATTTAAAAACATCTTGGAATCTTGGTGAAGAAAATTGATTATGCGTTAGGGATTGAATTTTTATTATATTATGTCTCTCATGTAAGTTAACATTATAATTCATAAGAAGTGTTATGTCTGATAATTTTCTTATAAAGTCTTCCCAAAATTGAAAACCATATACATCCAGAGGCTGAATATCACCAGTTGTACCTTTCGGTATCGTTTTCAATATAAGATTTGTCTCTTTCGGTATGGCTTCCTTTACAGCAGTTTCACATTGGCCACTAATGAATCTAATAACAGTACAGGTTAATTCTCACTGTGAATTAAAAATATATTTTGTATACAAATTTGAAACAGTTCTTTGGTTAATTTGCCGGAAACTGATGCTTCCACGTATACATTAGATGGTCTGAATAAAGTTTCCATTACTCTAGATCCAAATTGTCCATGGATCTTTTTTAAGACTATAAATAACGGAGACTTTAGTTTTCCCTCTGCTGATATTGTTGGTAGAATAGTATAACTATATGTCGTAGAAGATACCAACTGAACAATGTTTTTTACCTTTTTAGTCCCTTTATAACAGAGCATGCGATCACTATGTAACTCTAAATTGAATCCATTCTGATTAGAATTATAAACGCTTTGAGCTCCATGTACCTTAATTAGATTTTTAAAATCGTTAACAAAATTTTCTTTGTATCCTTCTAATTCTGTTGCTTTTTGTGTAGACGATGTAGTAATCATTTTTGTTATTTTACGTGAAACAATGCAGTGTTTTTTCGTTTAAATATTTTTATCCATCTATGTGAAGCTTTAAACCATGGGATATATACTTCTGCTTTCTTTTGTAGAGCCCATCTTTTTAAATCAATATCATGCAGAGTCATCTCTATCACTTCTTTAATTTTTTGAAGTACACAAGTTGTTATTGCATATAGCTTAGCTTTTCTGTCACCTTCTACTTCAATTTGTAATTTCCATCATCGCAATTGACGATCGGATGTAACTTTTTTATACTTCGACTTTACACTTTCCAAAGTCAATGGTTTTCTTTTTCCACTTTGTTAATACTCCACTGCTCGTTTCTTATATTCAAAATCTAAATCTTCTTCGTACGGTAAACAAGCAGGAATCTCTGCATAATCTGTTTATTTCATCGTCTTCTTCAACATCTTATGGAAGTGTGTCACGGTAGTCTTCCTCAATAAGTAAAGTATGTTCTTCTGTACGTAAGTTGTATTTTACATTATGTTTTATTATATTTTCTATAACGTGATATAATGTTATCTCTTGTTGGTTAGCTTCTGATTGCTTGATTTTAAAATTATTAGCGTTAAAAGTTATAAATAATAAAGATACTACAACCAATGAATTAATAGCCATATTTTTATTATATTTAAGACGTAGATTATTCTACACAATATAAGTAACTGAAAACATTAAATTTAGTTATTATTCTACTTGAAATAATACTGTTTTTTCAAAAGAGATAATTTAACTTACATTTATATTTTTATTTTTTGAAGAATATAATAAAAAGTATAATCACATGAATTTATGTAATGTAGTATGTTACCAGTATAAAGAATAACTATGAACTGGCAACACTTGCATAAAAAGTCTTTTGACGATTTCTCGGAATTTGGCTTGCATCCAAAATCTTTTTTTAAATTCTCAATATTTTCATGTACATCGTTGAAAGAAAAATATTTATAGAGCCGTGATGGTTTGGCAAATAATAGCGTGAAGCTGATAAAATCACTTATATTGCATATTTCATTAGGAATAAAATCTTTGTTATGAAACGAAATTAAATTTTGTGACTTTAACTTGAATTTGGTTTAAGCATTATAGAAAAAAATGTATCTTTATTAAAAAGAGAATTTTTCGATTAGATCCTATAACGTCAAATTCTACAAAATATTCTCCTAATGATGTAAAAAAACGAGATTGATTACAGAATATTCTAGATAAATTTTTTATTTATAAGCAATTTTGTAATTAATTTTATCAAAAAAAAAATTAGTAAATATTTTACTTCAATATATTCAATTTTAAAAATATTTATAGACAACAGTAAAATAATTTTAATACATATTGCTTTTAGTGTGATCTATATTTTTATTAATATTATTATTTTAAGTAGGACCTTGAACATTAAATTTTGCCAAGTATTTTCCGAATACCGACGAGTATATGATTTTTTGCAAAACTTTTAGGATAACTAACCCCATTAATGTGATTTTCTCACGAAATTTAGAGGCACAGCAATATGAATTTTGAATTTTATGAACATTGCAAAATTTTTTTATCAGCAAAATCTTTGAAAAATTTTGTTATCAACGTAAAAAATGTGCTTATATATAAAATTCTTTTGATAAGAAACAAACAGGTGTGTGGTTCATTAAAAATAAAGAAAAACTATTTTTGGAAAGAACTTTAAGGGTATTTTTACCCTTGTCACGGGGTGGATTTTCTGGCTAAGGCACGTTTCACCTGTGTACCTTAGCGGTTCAAATCCATATCTCTCGGTTTAACTCCCGGAGATATAATAGCCAGATTAGGCAAAAGACGCTACAACGTCGTGCAATGTTAACCTAATCTGGTTACTTACCGTGCAACACGCAAGTCGAAGACTTGCGCTTTGTTTCTCACCAGTGACTCGAACTCTCCTCTCGTTTACTGGTTCGTGTGCCGGCTGCTCAGATGAAACGATACGTTTTCTCTTACGTAACGACCGCGGAGGCGGCGGGGAGCGGGGAATGACTAAGGTCGTAAAATAATAACTCGAGCAGTTAAAGTTAATAATAAAAGACTATTGTTTATTAAATAAAAGATGATGAAGTTAAATGAATAATTAATAATTTAGACAGTGGAAGTTTCGCATTGAAATAGGTTAATTTCCCTACCTAACGGTGCGCCAGCACGTTATCTCAGACGTCAGCTGTCTCGAGAGCTGACGTCACGCTCGCGGTAATTACGCTATATACGCGCGGTAACATAAGCCTCGCGTCTACAGTAATATACGTAGAGTACTCATCGTCTACGTGAGTGAGAGAGCGGTCGCGCTCGCGTGTCGCGACACACACACACACACTTAACTTAGCCTGAGAGAGAACAGGCTACTAACGCATGTCATCTGCGCACTTCTTATGCGCAGTTGCCAGTTACAAACTGCCGGCAAGCTAAATCATTGCCCTCATGCCAGGCGAACAGGCTTACTGCATGAGAATGTTGCTGGTTTGAGAGTGCGACAGGTGATCCTAGCCTGTAGCACTATCTCTGAGTTCTTCTCGTGTTTCCGTTGAAAGTACAGAATAATACGTCCCTCAAACAATGATATTAGCCTCAGGATGCATCACGCCTGCATTCCTGAGGTTGAAACAGAGAAACACTTCACTACTTATCGCGGAAAACGCGATCTCTCCGCGAATTCACTTCCGCGCGCGTTTCTGTCCGAACGATAACAACCACATTGATGCCGGTCGCGTCTCCCGCGCCGGCTCGCTCGTCGTCTCGTCGATGCAGCTCCAATTCTGCATCGACGCGCCTTCTAGTGTTCACTACCAGGAACTTACTAGTTACCGACGTCGGTACGGCAGGCCGTGACACCCTCTATAAAATACCCAACATATCACCTAAAACCTAATTAGTAAAAAGTTCTTAAAATCTATCACAAAATTTTGGTATTCTATCCAATTAATTAAATTTCTTAAAATTTGCACGAAAATAGAATTTTTAGGGGTGGGAAATAAATCAAAAGAGTGTTTACAAATTAGACGAACATAACAACTGTTGTATTAAAAAATGTTAGATTCATCCATCAAACAAATAATTATACAAATTAATAAAAATGAAAAAAATTTTCACTAGTAGTGATGAAGTTGATAGGGGTTGCAACCACTACTAAAATTAGAACACTTTTTATTTATTTCACATTTAATGATAAATATTAGTCAAAATAAGCATTTCGAAATTAAAATTCAAAAAGAATGCTGTGATTAATTTTTTTTAATCACTAAAGTGTACTTAATTAAATTAGGGGTAATTCAGACCGTCCACGTGTTTTCTTTTTTTCTTTTTTTTGAACCCCGAAACAGGTCATCTATAATTTTTAATTTTCTTTATAACATGACAATGTTTAATCAAATTTTGCTAATAAAAACATTGTTATATCAAAAACACAAGGGAAAAAATCGTATTTACACTTATAAAAAATAAGTGATGCAACCCCGCAGCATTAGCACTGTGCCTAAATACTCCTATTTTTATAAGAAACAAATAGACGTTGGTTTCATTAAAAAATTCCGATTCCATCCGAGCTATTAAAAAAAAAACGATTTTTATGGATGAACTTTTACGGCGGTTTTCACCCCCTAGATGTTGTTTTCCGCTGATAAAAAGAATACGTGTCGATTATTTTTCTATACTCTAACCACCTGCAAAGTTTCATGGAAATCGGAGGCGGACACCAAGTATCCTTTCCTTGTAAGATAAATATATTCCAGTTAGTGAATCTATAATAAATATTTTGTTACACTCTCACACACACACAATAATTAATGAAAATAACAACTATTAATGAAAAGAACAACATTTAATTTATTCAAGGTCGTAAACACATACGATAAAACGTATTGCCAATAACAATCTCTCGAATCAACTAACTTAAAAACTAAATTGAATCGAGAAGAGCAAACTAATCGCTTAGCAACACTTTCGTTCTTTTCATGTTCGATGACAAGAGACTAATACATAAGATTAGTCCCCCTCTTTTCCGATTGCCGTCCTGACAATCTTAAGAAGAAAACGAAAGAGAAGGCGTCTTCTTCAAGCAGGCTGATCCTTGGCTCACCCGACCAAAAGGGCGCGTCTCTTGAGAAATAGTCCTCTTCATCCAAAACCGAATTAAAATGGCATCATCTTCAAGCGGGCTGATTCTTGACTCACCCAGCGAAAGGGCCCGTCTCTTGAATTGGTCCATCTTGAAATCATCTTGAAATCATCTTCAAATCTTTTTGGAATGATCTACTTTTTAAGCGGGTTGATCCTTGACTCATCCGGCCAGAGGACCCATCTCTTAAAATGTAGAATCGTCATTTTTGTGTATCATCATGTCATCATCGGTGGGAAAAGTCTTGTTGGTAATTCTTGGACACAAGTGGGGAGTTGGCACGCCGCGGAACCGCACCTATGTCCCTGCCTTGGCATTTGCCCTGTGTCTCACGGGAAAAACCACGGCTCAAAATAACCGTGAGTAGAGCAAAAGAAATGACCTATCGTGGTAGGTTGCCAAATGTTTTTAGTCTCTGGACATAGCTACCGTAGTTAAGATAATCTTCTTCTTCTGGAGGACATCCGCGTATCAAATCCAGAGGAAGACTCAAGTCTGTACCGGTGTACATCTCCGCTGGTCTGGTCGCAGTTGTTGAGTATACCGAGGATATGTAAGCTAATTGATTGTGTGTTCCTGTTACTCGTGTAAAGCACGTTTGTTGTTGCTGTTATTTGTGTATTAGAATGTTGGGTCGTATTCATCTGGTTTAATTTTTGTCGAAACTGAGCAAGTTGTTCCTGAAGAGAAAGTCGCTATGCTCGCAGGTCATCGATGGTACGCTAACGCTCAATTCATTCAGCGTCTCGTATCCGTAACTCTATCGCGAGGTGTTTCTCCTTGGTGCTGTGATATTGTAGTCTCGCTTCAAGCTCATTACGTTTGAAGAGTGTTTCACGAAGAATAGTAGGCTGGAGTATACCGACCGTCAGTGAGACATCAGCCACCGTCGATGAGTTATCGGTCATCACACGCGCATCAGTTACCGAGCGCGTGTCACCAGGTAAACTTAGGTCGACGACAATCGGATCAGAAATTGCAGGGTTAGGTGCACCTGTTTGATTTGGCCTTAAATTTTCAGTAGCAGTGATGGTATCGGTGTCGGTGGTATTGACCGCAGCGGTTTCAGCAGTAGAAACTTCGGCAGCAGCAGCAGCAACTTCGGCAGCAATCTATGCTCTGGTCCTCGTCTGAAAGGGTTCATGTGGCGGTGTATGCGTCGTTTTCGCTGATTTTATAAATCAGTCTATTTCGTCTTCAAAATTCCGGATGAGCCCCCAAAATGTTACACTCACACACACATACAATAATTAATAACAACTATTAATAAAAAGAACAGCATTTAATTTATTTAAAGTCGTAAACACATACGATAAAACGTATTATCAATAACAAGCTCTCGAATCAACTAACTGAAAAACTAAATTGAATCGAGAACAACAAACTAATCGCTTAGCAATGCTTTCGTTCTTTTCATGTTCGATGACAATAGGCACATAACCATATTTACATTTATTTAATCCTGTTTTCTACAATTTTTCTTTTACTTTTTCTAACAAAAACAAACAAAAATATTACGATTACATTTTAATATACCTGAGATTTTTATTTTTCAACAGTGAAACAAGGAAAAATTTGATATATAATAATGATGTGTTACTAAATAATAAAATTATTTAATATAATTATTTAGTGACAAAGTAGAAAACATTACAGGGCTCAATTTAATAACTTATTATTCTATCTTTGAATAAGAAAATATAGGACTCATCCAAAAGAAAAAGAAATAAAAATAGTTCTAAATCTTTCAACTCTAACAAACATATGATAACAATAATCTGACTATCATTTTATGCAAAATTAGACTGTATTTGCCTTCAAAAATTGTTCGTACTAAAAAAAAAAAAAAAATTATGAAGAGTTCATGAACAAAAGAAATAAATTATGACGGAGACAAGTCTCCACACATACGCTACTGCATAACAAGACACACACTCCCGCAAGCACAAACACAAACACAGCGCAAGCAGCCGAAGCGAGAGGTATGGCGGCAGGAGCCGTGCACGAGCGGCACATATACGAGTAGGGAAACGACGAAAGATAAGAAAGAGCGGAAGAGAGATATAGTAGGAGAGAGACAGAGAAGACGACGCTACCGAGAAGAGAGAGAGAGCAGGAGAGACAGACAGAGAAGACAATGCTACGGAGAGGAAAGAGTAAAGCTCGTGAGCAGTCATAATTGAGCCGCACAGCCGATTGCCGGTGACGGGGGAGAGCGGCGAAGGATCGTGGGACCAATTTGATAGCCCGTGACATCACGCCAGGGTGACGACAAGAAAAATGCGCACCACGACACGCGCTCCAGACTTCGCCGTCGCAGTCTCCCTTCACATCATAGTCTCGCACCAAACCTTCGTCGTCGACCGCATCACGAGTCGGTGTTACCAGAGAACGCGACACTGCAACACCAACGCACAGCGAGGAGAACGCAGAGGACCGGGCGTCTCCAAGCCCACTCTGCCAGCGGCCGACGTAAAGTCAGCACCGCGGTCTCACACACCCGTAAGTGCACGACACCGATTCGCTGGCTGAAGATGGGTCGGCAGACGTCCTACGCCGACTCACCGATGGGGCGATCGTCCTTTCTCTTTCTCTCACCGCGATTATAGATCGCGATCATTGAAGCGCGCATGTACAAGCGCTACGCCGACGCGTCTCGCCTTCAGCGGACAGCTTCTCAGCGCTCTCCGAACGCGGCACACTAACACACGAGCAACAAAGGCGATGCGACGCGTAACTTTGTAAGGCCCACCGGGCACATGTAATTCGTGTTGAGTTAATAATAAGTTAAGATTCTCTCGCAAGCTTGCCTACTTTTATTGGCATGCGCAATTCCCTCGACACTCGCCGTTTTTTGCGACATCTTTTCAGTGCAGTTTCATCCCGCCCAACCGAATGAAGCCCAGCGAGGTAAGACCAGCTGCAGTATCGGACCCGCGCCCCAGCCTGAGCAGCCAGGCGATCGTCCGAGCGCGAGCCCCGTGAGCGGGCTCCCGTATTAGCGACGTCGTTATCTCGTGCCACGCACTCCGACTTGGGGAGCGTGCTTTGTTAGGTAGACGACGATAGGTCTAGATAGCTAGTTACAGAGCGTACGGTAAAAACGTGACAACGGCGCCCAACTCGGAAAATAATTTGAATAAAGTATAGAAGTTGAATAAAATGTAAAATAAAGTAGTCGCCACATCACAATGGCGCCCAACTTAGGTTAGTTAAATAAAAGAAAATAATGATAGAGTAAAATTGTATGGTTAAGTAAGAAATACGGTTATGTAAGAAATACGGGAACGTCATAATAACGCCCAAGAAATGGTAAATTATCGAAAACAAAATTACTTAATTAGAATAAAATCACTCCAAAGAAAATAAATAGGCGAATCAGTACTAGGCAAGCGAGCGAACGTAATTATAAGAGAATAAAAACTGCTATTGATAGCGTTATTAAAAAAAAAACACAATAATGAAATTAAGGCGGTCTTACTCCTATAGGCCTTTCTGGCCAAAATTACCCAAACAAATTATAAAAAATATTATTATAATAGAATAATGAAAATATATTGTAAATATAACTTATTTTGAATAAAAAGAGCCATGGCAGAGGTCCTTAAATACATTTTATCCTCTGGTATAGCATTTTAAAGAAAAGCAGTTTGTCGTAACCTTTCTCTGATAAGGCATGATGGATTTTCATGGGACAAAGTACAAATTGTTCCTAATTTATGCAGGTATGGGCCTAAGAGTTGCAATTTTAAGATTTTTATATAGAAGTACCTTTTTCATGGCAAAAACTGATGTTTTGCCATAATTTTTTCCATTTTTTTAATTTTCAATGTTTTTAGGATGGAAAAGGTACTTACACATGAAAACCTTAAAATTGTAACTCTTAGGCCCTGACTACACAAATTAGGAATAACTTGTACTTTGTCCTATGAAAATCCATCATGTGGTCTCAGAGAAAGGTTACGATAAACTGTTTTTCTTGAAAATGCTATAACTGAGGATAAAATGAGTTTAGGGACCTCTGCCTTGGCTCATTGTATTCAAAATAAGTTATATTTACAATATATTTAGATTATTTTATTAGAATAATATTTGTTATCATTTTTTTAAATAATTTTGGCCAGAAAGGCCTATAGGTGTAAGACCGCCTTAAGCAATAGACGTACACTAATTATAACGCATAATAATTATAAGTTTTTTAATATATCTGTAACAAAACTAAGGCTATAAATTGCGAAAATTATTAGTAGTAATTAGAACTAAATAGAAAGCGCGAATCATTGTTAGTGCGAAAGCCAAATACAATAAGCAATAATAGAAAACGCGATAGAAACGGAAAAATTTAAATCAAATTGAATTAAGAATATTAGAAGACAAGATAAACGATATATGCAAAGTGTACTTGGCTCACGCACAAAAGCGTAAGCGACATCAACACAAGCGCTAAGTCGATCATATAAACAAAGGATTCGTGGCAGTAGATCGAAACGTAGTGAATATTCGCAATCAAATATTATAATTCAAATAAATCTTTTGCCAAAATTTTATATTGTAACATTTTATATTGTGATATTAGATTGAATTGGGGACTAAACCAACTAAAACGAAAACTAGTATGAAAATGGAATATTAGAAAATTACTTGAAATATTGGGGATAATATGAAAGCATAACCAGTATTCTTTTTAAAGGCCTTATTAAAGTCCAGAAAAGTTTAAGAAAAATAAGCTCAATTACATACTAAAGCGCGAGCATAAGTTACAAGTGTATAAAATAAACTTGACACCGCGATTAACCTAAATAAACAAAAACAGTAATACACATAACACCGCGAACAAATTAAATAAATTGAACACCGATAATAAAATTAAATAGATAAACGCGCTTAAGAAAATGGCGAGAGAAATAGACATATTACAAATCGACGAATTCATGAATAATGTCAATGACAAGGAACTAGACGCAACGCTGGATAAATTATCACTAGATAGGTACGATTCAAAAGCGGAAAGACGAACACGATTAACCTTTAGAGGGCCGGAAAGCCACTAAAATGGCACACCCCCTCATCGACACTTTGTCTACGTTCGATCAATGATATAAGATACCTTTTGTCCCAATTTTTTAAGGTGAATTCCCCTCTCAAAATCCCGGCTCTCTAAAGGTTAAGGCGGTTAGTGAATAACGAGGACACAGAAAAAGATTATGCAATCGAGGCCAGAATCGGGGACAACACGGACGAACCGACGGCAGAACGCATAAAAGAAAACCGCGAAGCGGTTTTAAACGATTGCATAGCCCAATACGAATCGACAATACAGACGTCAGTAACCAATCCATTAGATGCGTACCAGAAAAATCCGACTGCAAACGTTACACAGCGAAGTCACAAAGTCAAACATAATTTCTCAGTAGCAAACGAACAGTAACAATCGAGGGAATAATTATAACAGTAACTATAGAAGGGGCAGTAGAGATGGAAACCGCAGAGGACGCGGCAGTTACAGACGCGAATAATAACGCGAACGAACCATATAACACAATACGCAACAAGCAGGCAACCAAGGCTGACAATTTTACAATATACCCGAACACAACGCGCGTATCCTCAATTCATCAACATATAATAACAATAATATCGCCCCTACAAATTGGAATACGCCCAACTACAGCGCGTCATATGCCGCACCATACGCATATGCTCCACCCGAGAATTCACAGTACAACGCCCAATACTCCCTTCATATACAAATAATCTGCTCCAAAATACACAATATAACGCGCAAAACACCGCGCCATACGTTAACACTCTGCCGTAAACTACACTAAATAACGCACAAAACATAACAGAGGCGAATATAGGTAACGTAATTATAAACCGTACTGCCGCGGACATTATGTGAACACAAACTCAAATTGCGACACGCAACAACCAAATGAAATCGAAACCGCGCAACAACAAAGAACCACACATAGCGCGAACATTGACAACAACCCAGGAAAATCATCACCGACGGTGAAAACGAGACCGTCACAATGTGAACCCATCCAAAGGTCTCAAATGTTAGCGAGGTAGAAATAAAAAGAGACCATGCTAAGCGGAATAAAATCAGAAAAGGCGAATGTAGACTCGAGTTACCCCAGATACTGGTTAAAGCTGAAGATCGGACACATCGAGCTAACAGCTCTGGTCGATCCAGGCGACGCGCGAACTATACTAGGAACAAAAGGAGCAGAAACTGTGAACGAATTAAAGGCGATGAAACACGCCGCAGTAGCTAATGGCGAAAACGTACCGGTAACAGGCGAGATTAACGACCCGCTCGAAATCGCGAATGATCGAAAACAAGTGCGAATAATTGTGATACCGAGCATTCCAACCGATTGCATCCTAGGCCTAGATACTATACGTTTATTCGGCATGAAGATAGATGTCATTAAAAATATTACTTATGTCGACTTCAATTTACTATCAACTGAGAAGAATTTTCCATCGGTCTTACAGTCTTACAAATTTAATTAAAATAATTAATATTTATGGCAGTCAGATTGCCCTTGTTTATAAATTACAAAAATAAATTACTTAACTTAGAAATTAAGGCCATATGATACTCAAGTGTAAATCCCTGCGTTACCGATATGTCAGTCACATACTACATATTGAGTAATAATTAAATTATTAATAATTTTTCGGACAAAAATGCTCTGTCAGGCGCTCGGGAATTCTTTGAAGATGATTATGCCAAAGTTTCAGAATTGAAATGATAATTGTCATCGAGTTATCCACTTTCTAGTGAAATTTTTTATCTAAAAAGTGGATATAAGCTCGAATATATATCGGATCTGCCTGAAATTTTACACATATCCTCCCTGTACCGTTTGCGAGCGCCTGACAGACTTCGTTTTTCGAAAATCGATAAAAAGTATTATTTTATTTTTTTCCATAAATAAACTTTCGACAATGAGTTGTGAGGTTGGCAAAACTACTCACCACTAACGTAAAATGGTTGTACATGGTGCAAAGTAAGTCGTACCAACCTCTTTTGAAGCATTATATTTGTTTACGTTGTATAGTTCTCATAAATGACTATAGATGGCGCAATGACTCCGCGGCCGCGGGACTGCCGGGCGGCCGGGCGGCCGGGCGGCCAGGCGGCCGGGCCGCCGCCGTCGCTATTCTCATCGACCACCGTGTCGCGTCCGTTATGTTGTGACCTAGTGACCTAGTGACTCGTGACTAGTCAGACTAGTGTAGTGGAAATAAGTGCAGTATTTAGTGCTGGCGAGATCGACATCGCTGCACCCTCTTCGTTGTTTTTTTAGTGTGCCGTGTGCGGGTATGCCCAAGCGCATGCGCTGCAGCTCGTTAGTCATCGTGCAGCGTGCTCACTCCCCTGCTCCGGCTTGTTCTTTCCAAACATGTGCCCGCAGCATCCTTCGGCGCCGGCGCGCCGCATGGCCCGCATCGACCAAAGCTCTAGTGCGCACGCGCTTCCAGGCTTAAGTACGACGACAGGAAACGATTTCTTCGGTATTGAGGTTGCTGCTCTGCTGTTCAAAAAGACCTTCTGCTGCTGTCCAAGAGATTGGCTTCGTTGGACTTCTCTCCTGCGCTGTTAGCATACGACGGCTGCCACTCTTAGAGGTTATGTTGTTCTCTGTGTTTACAGGTGAGATCAGTGCGACTATTATACTTTCTCTGTCTCTGCTGTTTTCTTATATTCTATTCTTCGTAGATCTGCTACGAGAGAGAGCTGCCATGTGGAAGTTGTGCATCTTTATTCTTCAGGTCACTGCTGCTCCATCCTCCAGATCTCAGCTGCTGCGCTGCTGATGTTTTTCGAGCCAGGAATAGCTCCCACTTTAGTTAAGTATAATACTGTCTCATTGAAGAGATCAGAAATTGCATACACAATCCCTTTGTATGTATTGCATTGTGTCTGGACATTCTGGTAAACTTTGAGCGAGGGTAAGGAGGTCTTAGTTGGAAATGCACATGCGCTTTTTCGACTTTTGATTCCAAAGAACCCTTTCCATTCTCAACAAATATCTTAAACTTTACACACACTATGTTATACATGCTGAGATATTATATATCTAATTTCAGATCTAAATAATCAGCCAGTGTGGAGGTACAGCATTTTCTGTGTTTTTCAAGAAATTATAAAAAAAAAAGTTATTTCCTCCATACTGTCTGATTGAGGAGATCAGAAATTGCATACACAATCCCTCTGTATGTATTGCATTATGTCTGGACATTCTGGTAAACTTTGAGAAAGGGTGAAGAGATTTTAGTCGAAAATGCACATGCGGCATTTCAACTTTTCGTTCCAAAGATCCCTTTCCATTCCCTACTAGTATCTTAAACTTTGCAAACATAATGGAATACATGCTAAGGGACAGTTTATGAAGTTTCAGACCTACATAATTAGCAAATCTGGAGGTATTGCAATTTTTGTGCCTTTTCAGGAAATTTTTAAGAAAGAAAAGTAATTTCCTCCAAACTGGCTGATTTAGTAGATCTGAAACTCAATATACAATGCCTCAGCATGCATTGCATTGTGTGTGAACATTCTGGTAAACTTTGAGAAGGGGGAGGAGGTTTCAGTCGAAAATGCACATGCGGCATTTCGACTTTTCGTTCCAAAGATCCCTTTCCATTACCTCCAAGTATCTTAAACTCTCCATACATAAAGGAAAACATGCTCAGGGACAGTATATCAAGTTTGAGATCTACATAATCAGCAAGTCTGGTGATAATGCAATTTTTGTGCTTTTTCAGGAAATTTTTAAGAAAGAAAAGTAATTTCCTCCGTAATGGCTGATTTAGTAGATCTGAAACTCAATATACAATACCTCAGCATGCATTGCATTGTGTGTGAAGATTCTGGTAAACTTTGAGAAAGGGTGAGGAGGTTTTAGTCGAAAATGCACATGCGGCATTTCGACTTTTCGTTCCAAAGATCCCTTTCCATTTCCTACTAGTATCTTAAACTTTCCATACATAATGGAATACATGCTAAGGGATTATATATCAAGTTTCAGATCTAAATAATCAGCCAGTGTGGAGATACAGCATTTTCTGTGTTTTTCAAGAAATTTTCACGAAAAAAAGTTATTTCCTCCATACCGTCTGATTGAGGAGATCTGAAATTGCATACGCAATCCCTCTGTATGTATTGCATTGTGTCTGGACATTCTGGTAAACTTTGAGCAATGGTGAGGAGGTCTTAGTTGGAAAAGCACATGCGCTTTTTCGACTTTTCATTCCAAAGATTCCTTTCCATTCTCAACAAATATCTTAAACTTTACAGATCACTTGTTATACATGCTGAGGGATTATATATCAAGTTTCAGATCTAAATAATCAGCCAGTGTGGAGATACAGCATTTTCTGTGTTTTTCAAGAAATTTTCAAGAAAAAAAGATATTTCCTCCATACCGTCTGATTGAGGAGATCTGAAATTGCATACACAATCCCTCTGTATCTATTGCATTGTGTCTGGACATTCTGGTAAACTTTGAGCAAGGGTGAAGAGGTCTTAGTTGGAATTCACATGCGCTTTTTCGACTTTTCATTCCAAAGATCCCTTTCCATTGTCAGCAAATATCTTCAACTTTACACATACTATGTTATACATGCTGAGGGATTATATATCAAGTTTCAGAACTAAATAATCAGCCAGTGTGGAGATACAGCATTTTCTGTGTTTTTCAAGAAATTTGCAAGAAAAAAAAGTTATTTCCTCCATACCGTCTGATTGAGGAGATCTGAAATTGGATACGCAATCCCTCTGTATGTATTGCATTATGTCTGGATATTCTGGTAAACTTGGAGCAAGCGTGAGGAGGTCTTAGTTTGAAATGCACATGCGCTTTTTCCCCCTCAATCACTCTGTATGTATTGCATTGTGTGTGGACATTTCAATAGTATAGCCAAACCTAGCCTCCAACTTCTTTTTAATAGTATAGCCAAATCTAGTCTCCAACTTTTTATCGGTCTACTCATTTGTTCCTGGCAGTTCGATACTACTCTCCCCGTCCCCACTGCTTAATACATTATTAATATATTTAACTTTGCTCTAGTCGAAGAGCTCCTGCAGAAGACAACACCTCTTCATACAATTCTACTCTCTTCCAGGGCAGCCAATGCAACTACCACCTCTCAAAGACATTATGTAGGCGATGATATTGTGGAAGTGACGACGGAGGTCTAATTGAATGTAGTCAGCGCTCCCGCGACAGACTCGAGTAAGTACTTCACTTCGGATTTGGTCTTTATCCTGTAGTATAGGTGAACCTAACCTCCAATTTTCCATCTGTCTACTCTTCTGTTTCTGGCAGTTCGATACTGCTCTCCTCGTCCCCACTGCTTAATGCATTATTAACATTTGTTTTTGCCCTCGGCGAAGAGCTCCTGCAGAAGACAACACGTCTTCATATAATTGTACTCTCCTCCAGGGGAGCCAACGCAGCTACCTCTTCTCAAGGACATTATGTAGGCAAATATATTGTGGAAGTGACGGCGGAGGTCTAATTGAATGTAGATCGCGCTTCTGCGACAGACTCGAGTAAGTACTTCACTTCGGATTTGGTGTTTATCCTGAAGTATAGGTGAACCTAGCCTCCAATTTTCCATCTGTCTACTCCTCTGTTCCTGGCAGTTCGATACTGCTCCCCCCGTCCCCACTGCTTAATACATTATTAATATATTTTGCTTTGCCCTAGGCGAAGAGCTCCTGCAGAAGACAACACGTCTTCATATAATTGTACTCTCCTCCAGGGGAGCCAACGCAGCTACCACTTCTCAAGGACATTATGTAGGCAAATATATTGTGGAAGTGACGGCGGAGGTCTAATTGAATGTAGTCCGCGCGCCCGACAGACTCGAGTAAGTACTTCACTTCGGATTTGGACTTTATCCTGTAGTATAGCCGAACCTAGCCTCCAACTTTCCATCTGTCTATTCCTGGCAGTTCGATACTGCTCTCCTCATCCCCACTGCTTAACGCATTATTAATATTTTTTGTTTTGCCAAAGGCGAAGGGCTCCTGCGGATGACAACACGCCTTCAAATAATTATATTACCTTCGACGGCAGCTGAAGGAATAGGAGTTACCAGTTTGTTTTATCCATCACAGAAGGAGTTGCAGCGTGATTGTGATGGTGTTGTCTTAATTGTATTTAGATTAGTTCAGCTCCAGATCAGTAAGTTACACTTATTATTTTGGATTCCACTAATTAATATTAGTTGTAGCATGTATTAATTATGACCCTGTGTAAACCTTTTATTAATAATTTTCATTTATTATTAATCAATCTTTTACGTAATTAGAATGAAAATCAAAATGTAAAACATTTCGAGTTTTAACTTATTATCTGCTTTTATAATTTTTTTTTTAAATAATGGGTCATACCTGCAGCTTTGCGCTAAACTGTGAAAATTCTGGTCAGAACACCGCGTGCTGGCGACAGTTTCTTGTCAGAATTTTTGGTCCAATAAAATCATTATATTTTAGGTTATGTGTAAGTCCTGTATATATAATGATGCTCACTGCTATACATTCATCTGAATGCAACACGAATAATGGATCTGCCTTTTTGTAGCAAATAGATTTTTTCAGATTGTACTCCATTTTATCAAAGCAGAGCAGCATCTATATATAGTTTTGTAACACTACAATGATTTTTAATATATCATAAAGTTTTCATTGTGAAAATGAAAATATAATTAGAATTACTTTGTTCTATCGATACTAACGGTCGTGCTGTCCAAGGAGTCAGGATGGTAAATGACAAGCCGTGTGTTTAGCTTAATGTCGACGTTTCGGACTCTTTTTTTATTGAGTCCCTTCTCAAGACTAAGAAACAATAGTCTAACAATTTTTTTTTTTTTTTTTTTTTTTTTTTTTTTTTTAGGTGGTCACAGCGATACCACCAGTCAATTCAATTTTGAATTGACTGGCGGTATCGCTGTGACCACCTAAAAAAAAAAATTTGTTAGACTATTGTTTCTTAGTCTTGAGAAGGGACTCAAAAAAAAAAAAAAAAAAAAAAAAAAAAAGAGTCCGAAACGTCGACATTAAGCTAAACACACGGCTTGTCATTTACCATCCTGACTCCTTGGACAGCACGACCGTTAGTATCGATAGAACAAAGAACTCTTGAAGCAGCTGTCGTTAGAATCATCATCTCAATCAATAATTAGAATTATTTTCAAGTAATGTATCATAAAGACATTACCTCTGACAATGTGAGCTAAGTTAAAAATTCCTAAACCCATTTTATGCATCGGTAAAGCATTTTCAATATTTTGCCTTTGGTAAATAACTAATCGGGTGATGGATTTTCATGAGATAAAGCTTATATCCTTGATATTTTGGTCATATTTATGATTTAAAAGTTGCAAATATGAAAATTTCCTTATTTCAAGGTTTCTTACATTTTTTCTGATTTTTACCATTTAACTGTTAACTGATAAGAATTTTTCCATCGGTCTTACAGTCTTACAAATTAAATTAAAATAATTAATATTTATGGCAAGTCAGATTGCCCTTGTTTATAATCACCCCCGCAGAATCTGAAATAATAATTTCAATAATTAAGTAAATTTTAATAATTTTACCATTTAAAAATGATTTATTGAAGTAAATATCTTTTCCCAGCAACCGGGTAATGGTTTTTTACGAGTCAAAGCTTACATTCCTTGTATTTTAATCACAGTTCTAGTTCGAAGAGTTGTACTTGAATAAATTACTTCAATAAGTCACTTTTAAATGGTAAAAATCACAAAAGATATAAGAAAACTTAAAATTAGGAAATTTTCATATTTGAAACTTTTCAAATCATAAATATGAACAAAATACGAAGGATATAAGCTTTATCTCATGAAAATCCTTTACCCGGTTAGTTATATACCAAAGTCAAAATATTGAAAATGCTTTATCGATGTATAAAATGGGTTTCGGAACTTCTAGCTTAGCTTACATAATTTAGAGAGGTAATGTCTTTATGATAAATTATTTGAAAATAATTCTAATTATATTTTCTTCATTCATGCAGGGTACGTTAGATGTAAAATCCTAAGTTGTTATATTCTTTTAACTTGTTTGTATTACTGAGTGGATTATTAGTGAATGCAAGTAATGAAGTGATAGCAGTGACAATTTCGGAATGAAAATTTTACAAAATATCAATGCTTTTTGATAATGACACTCATGTCATAGATACTTGTTACTCACGTGATAGAATGAAGGAGTACTGGTACATTCTAACATTTAAAATCTGAATCTGCTATTGTTGCGTCTTTATTAGTTCTATTAATGTTACACAAATAACCTACTAGTCAGTGCCCATAAATTTTAACCTAATAGTAGCACAGATGCCGAGGGTCTTTTGTACTTAAGGATGTATTGGCTATACAATTAGTGTCAAAAGTTATTTTTTATTTAAAATATTAATAATTTGTTATATGGGGTTGTTTTTTTCTTTTTTATTTAAAAACTATGTAGGAGGGCATAAGACCAATAGTTAAAGTCCCCAAAATAAGAAATCAGACGAAAATTTTTGAAGTATTTCGACTTTTAAAAATCATATATTCTAAAACATTTTTAATTTCATTCATTGCTTTATTAAAACATTTTTTTTTCTACCGAAGGCGAAGAGCTCCAGCAAAAGACAACACGGCGTCATTTGATTCTCCCCTCGAGGGTGGCCGATACAGCTAGCTACTACTTCTCGAGAGGTATCACCGTGGTGAACAAAATGGAGAAACGACGGCGATGGTCGAGTTGAATGAAGCGCACCTTCTTGCGACGGACTTGTGTAAGTACTTCGCTTCCGACTGGGACTTTATTATGTACGTAGCATAGATGAACCTAACCTCTTAATTTTCGTCTACCTGCTCCCTTATTCCTGGCAGTTTAATACTGCTCTCCTCATACCTAATCTTTGACACTTTATTAATACATTTTTTTTCTGCCAAAGGCGAAGAGCTCCCGCAAAAGACAGCACGGCGTCGTTTGATTTTACTCCTTTGGAGGCTGGCCGACGTAGTTACCCTTCCCAAGGCATCACCTAGTTGAATACTGAATTGATGACGACGTTCATACTAAATGGAAATATGTTGGAGAAGTGTTAACGCTATAACGAGGTGGCATTATTTAGAGGTTCTCCAAGTAAAATGTAAGTTGCGTATGCACCTGCCATTGCCGTTTGTACAACTGATGCACAACAGTGGTCCAGACACTGCTGCAGAGGCTATAATAGTTGGCAATCTGACAGCTAATGACTGCCTGTTACATCCTTTACAGTGCAGATCTTGTATTAATTAGTACTGCTAGTAGTCATAAGTTATTGGATGTGTTTGAAATTCCGAACGTTCGCAGTGAACGAAAAAACTAAAATTTGCGATTTACATTATAACCGGTTTAAAACCATAAAACAGGGTAGGAATGGACCAAAAATAGTGTAAAAACCAATTTAGCACTCCGCTACCCCCATAAACCACCTCCAAAACCACCCTCACAGACAAGTCAATTTTTCCATAGCCACACATACGAAAACTGAAATTCCCAGAGTCGCAATAACTTCGTTAGGAAAAATTTTGTGACTGGTACTTGAAGGAAAGGTCCCACACGGTCTAAAAAAAATTATGAAGGAAATCGCTTTTCTGGAAAACCCTTGCACGGCGATATACAGTGTCGGAAAAGCGAAAAAAAATTCCCACAGCCGCAATTACGTCGTTCGAAAAAATGTTTCGACGGTTTCTTGTAAAGTCTCCAAATGCTTAGAAAAAAATTATGAATGAAATCGCTTTTCCGGAAAAGCCACCCCAGGGCGATAAACTGTGTCGTAAATAGGAAAAACAATTCTCAGAGCCGCAATTACGTCGCTCGGAAAAATGTTTCGACGGTTTCTTGTAGATAAAGTCCCCAAATGCTTAGAAAAAAATTATGAACGAAATCGCTTTTCTGGAAAAGCTCCCCGACGGCGATATACTATGTCTTAAACACGAAAAAAAATTCCCAGAGCCGCAATTATGTCGCTCGGAAAAATGTTTCGACGGTTTCTTGTAAAGTTCTCAAATGCTTAGAAAAAAATTATGAACGAAATCGCTTTACCGGGAAAGCCCCTTCGGGCCGATATACCATGCCGTAAACTCAAAAAAATATTTCCAGGTTCGCAATAATGTCGTTAAGAAAATTTTTTCGACTGTTATTTGTAGAAAATGTCCACCAAAGCTTACAAAAAAATTATGAACGAAGTCACTTTTCCGGAAAAGCCCCTTTAGACCGGTATACCATGTCGAAAACTAGATAAAAAATTCCCAAAGTCGCAATAACGTCGTTAGGAAAAATGATTCGACTGGTAGGTACTTGTAGAAACGGTCCCGCAAAGTTTAAAAAAAAATTATGCACGAAATCGCTTTTCCGGAGAAGCCCCTTCAGGCCGATATACCATGCCGTAAACTGGAAAGAAAATTCCCAAAGTCGCAATAACGTCGTTAGGAAAGATATTTCGACTGGTACTTGTAGGAAAGGTCCCCCAATGCTTAGAGAAAAGTTATGAACGAAATCGCTTTTCCAGAAAAGCCCGTTTGGGTCGATATACCATGCCGTAAACTCGATAAAAAATTCTCAGAGTCGCAATTACTTCGTTTGGAAAAATGTTTTGACTGGTACTTGTAGAAAAGGTCCCTGAAAGCTTAAGAAAAAATTATGAACGAAATCGCTTTTACGGAACTACTCCTTTAGGCCAAGGGTGCAGGTCAAAAACATGAAAACAATTCTCACAGTTGCAAAAATTACGTTAGGAATGAGTTTGCAATTTTTCAGATTTAACTAAGACACTGCTTGTGTATTTTTTTGAACTGCCAGACTGAAAAATTACATATTTTTATTTTTTTATTAAATTATATCTACTTTCTGATTGATAAAGTCAACTTAAAAATACATGAGATATCTGCGATGCATTACTAAAGTGGATATCTATTATTCTTATATTCTTTTAGATTAAGTACGGTCACATCACCTCAAAGTAAGTATCAATAACTTTGAATGGCAAATACACCCGCCAAATCTGATAAGGCTTTTATATTGTTGGAACAAGATGAATTTACTTTTTGAGTTTTAAATTTTGGCCCATTTAATGAAGTAAAGTGTTGTGAGTGTTATCGAAAGATCTATAAATCTATATGCTGTTCTCGACGTCATCTTCGACGGTGGTGTCACACTTCTCGCCAAGGCTGCACGCATAGGACTGTCACTCACGGAGGTTATGTTGCTTTGTTGTGGTTGTAGGTGAGGTCTGTGTGTGGTCATACTTATGCACACAATATGCATGTGTCTGATAATTAGTGCTCTTTTCAGTGATGCCAGACAATTGCTGTAGATGTAGGCAATCTAGCGGGTTGCCCCAGCTGCTGTAGTTGCTGCCTCAAAATGCTTGCTCCATGAGCAAGTCAACAGGTGTTGGATATACATAACTCTCCGCTTCAAGTTATTGCAGTGTCTTTCAGCAGGTTAGTACCATTTCAATGTTTGTGTGGTCTTACTGCTATTTAAATTAGTGTTCTTCTTACAGGTGAGAGGTTCCATCCAGTATGGTGATCTCCTGCTCGAGCGACACCATCTCCATATGCGTTTGAAGGGTGATTATAAAAGCAGTGGCTATCGTTCCAAGGACTTAGACAAAGTCGGATTCGAAAAACTATACAGTGAGTAATTTATATCCTACAGTAATTATTTTTAATGTGTGTTTCAGGTACGATATAATTCAAATGTGAGAGAGAGAGATACTATCAGCATGGTGCAGAGAGGCGAAAGGGGAATCATTGGGAGGCTACGACAGCTAAGCCTCCTACAAGATACATGTTGTTGCTATTGTTCAAGGTCTTCTTCGTTTATCGATGTAGAGAGTTCGCATACTCTCTTGTATATGTGTAGGGAAAATACATGTAAGTACTGTGTTTAAAGGGGTGTTTATAGGCTACCTAGAGCCTACTCTTCAATCAAGGTTTTTCTCTGGTTATAGGCTTATCTGTTCGACTACAGTATGCTGGTCATAGGTCGAATCTCTACTTTTACTATTGTAACATCAAAGTTGATGTTACAGTATTGTTTTATTTATCAATCTGCAATGAAATGCATGTGTTACCATATTGCGTGATTTTATTTAATACAACAGTAATTGATGATTTCTTCATCAATTAATAATTATCATAATTTTAAATATTATTTAATCCGCAAAAAATTCAGTAATAGATCATTCCTTTATTGATTTGCAATAAAAAATTTGTATAACTTAATGTGCATGTTATTTTATATGTAAATATTCTTTCTAAATCTGCAATCAAATGCAGTAATTAAAATTTTGCCTGATTTAATTTAATACTACAGGAATCGATTTCCTTTTATCGATCTGTAATCAAATATTATGTTTATGATATTGCATATTATCGTAAACTACTGCAGTAATTGATAATTTCTTTATCAATTAATAGTTATCATAATTCTCTATAATATTATTAAATCTGCAGCAATAGATCATTTCTTTATTGATTTGCAATAAAAAAAAATTTATAACTAAATGTACATGTTATTTTAAATATTTTTTTAAATCTGCAATCAAATGCGGTAGTTATAATTTTGGATGATTTTATTTCATACTGCAGGAATCGATTTCCTTTTATCGATCTGCAATCAAATATTATGTTTATGATATTGCATGTTATCGTAAACTACTGCAGTAATTGGGAATTTCTTTATGAATTTATAATCAAAGTTCGTTTTGCATGTGTTACATTGTTGCATGATTTTATTAAATACAACAGTATTTGATGATTTCTTCATCAATTAATAATTATCAAAATTTTGTTTATTATTTAATCTGCAGCAATAGACCACTTCTTTATTGATTAACAATAAAATATTTTTTATAAGTGAATGTGCATGTTATTTTAAATGTAAATTTTGTTATTAAAGTGCAATCAAATGCTGTAGTTATAATTTTGCATGGTTTCATTTATACCGTAGGAATCGATTTCCATATCGATTAGCAATAAAATATTATGGTTATGATATTGCATGTTATCGTAAAATACTGCAGTAATTGATAATTTCTTTATGAATTTATTATCAAAGACCGTTTTGCATGTGTTATATAATTTTGCATAATACTAATAAATGTGCCATTATCGCTTTATTCAGTACTATTCTGTACTACGAAATTACTATCAGTAAGCGAATTACATTACATGATAAATATAACGTATGAAACAAAAATAAGAAATTATTAGTGTGTGATTTTTATTTATAAGAAATAAATAAATTAATAATAACGCATGATATATTAGAAATAAGAAATTTCAGAATGCATTTTGTAAAAAAGTTGTATCTAATGATACTAATACATGTGCCATTATCGCTTTACTCAGTACTATTCTGAACTACGAAATTACTATAAGTAAGCGAATTACTTTACATGATAAATAATGTATGACACAAAAATAAGAAATAAGAAAATTACTAATGCATGATATATTAGAAATAAGAAATTTCAGAATGCATGTTGTAAAAAACTTGTATCTAATGATACTTATAAATGTGCCATTATCGCTTTATTAAGTACTATTCTGTACTAAGAAAATACTATCAATAAGCGATTTACATTACATAATAAATAATGTATGAAACAAAAATAATAAATTAATAGTGCATGATTTTTATTTATATGAAATAAGAAAATTAATAACGCATCATATATTGGAAATAAGAAATTTCAAAATGTATGTTGGAAAAAAGTTGTATCTAATGATACTAATAAATGTCCCATTATCGCTTTATGCAGTACTATTATGTACTACGAAATTATTATCAGTAAGCGAATTACATTACATGATAAGATGTATACTTTGATTCGTAAACCGATTTTCAGCTTTGGAAATGGTTTTTGAAAAATATTAATTTTACAAAAAAAGAATCTTGTACGAGAAGCTAAATTACAACTTTCTAAACATAACCTTAAAATCTATGTTTATTTATTTATTTATTTAACCAGAGTAGTACATGTTGTTATAGATGTTATTATTTACTTCAAGACATAGTTATATGTCTGAAGCAGCTAACATCCTATACAGGGTAGGCATAGCTACCTGGGGTGTGATTCTGTAACGATAAAAAAAGTGATAAATTATTTATCACAAGTTCTTATGACGATAAATGAAATTTATAAAATAAAAAGACGCGCCCCTGTACATAGGTCCGAAAACTTTTTAAAGATCCATTTAAAATTTCATTTATTCTCGCATAATTAGTTTGAAAAAAATTTATAAACTTGATACGGATATTTTCATAATTTTTTATGAGAAAAATTATTTCCTATATTATGCACTGAGAGAAGAATACTTATGTTCTGTTTGAATTCGAAAGTGCAATATTGTAACTGTTACAATATCTTATATTCGAATAGTGGAGATTTTAGACGGCAAATCTCATATTGCACCTATTACAATATCAATATTTATAGCAACATATTGAAATTGTTTAGAAGAACATGGTGACTTAACTGTTACAATGCGTATATTTGGAAATATTTAAATATATAGGCATGTTAATAGTTATGAATCTTAGGATCCCATGTTGACATTAAACACTTCTCTCAGTGCACGCCATCTGTGCGAGTATTTTGGAACTAAAAATTCTACGCATATAGATTAAGCATATCTTCAGCGCCATCTACTGTTTAATATACAGTAGTTGGCTCTCCCTACATTATCGACTGAACCCAACACGATTTTTGTTGAGTATCATATGGCCTTAAAGATTTTAATTTTGAAATTAATCGTTTGAATAAATATTTATTAGAGCTTGAAAGATATTTATATAATGAAGTAGAACAGAATGATTTGCAAGATCTTTCTCGTGGTCAAAAGAGGCACTTTGAAAAAGTAAAATATAACCAATATAACCCCCTATTGTTAAACCCCCAAAATTTCGTCCGTTTTTCGATCCGAGCGCTCCTTCTCGAGATATAAGCAAAAAACCAAAATTTCTACCCCCACCACCGATTTTTGGAAATTCTGTCAACGTTGTCGGATAGTATATTAAAAGTATGTCCCGCCTATTGTTACGCGCCCAAAATTTTGTCCGTTTTTCGATCCGAGCGCTCCTTTTCGAGTTATAAGCAAAAAACCAAAATTTCTACCACTACCACCGGTTTTCGAAAATTCTTTCAATGGATAGTATGTGAAAATATGAGATCACGCGCATGTACCCCTCAGAGTTAGATAAAACGCCCCGGCCCTGTCAGGATGCGTACGGCAGGTCTTGAACAGGTTGCCTTAAAATTTTGATGCTTGTTCAATACTTATCTAAACCTAGGCATATGCCCTATTTTTTGAAGTATCATCCAAATAACGCTTCCGAATTTGACAGTCCCATATACAGACTGTAAATATTCATGGGAAAATTATAAAAAAAAATGGGCTGGCACCCGCCTGGCAACATGTTATAAACAGGCCGCATGACTCAACTGATGTGGTTAGGCGCGAAAATTAAAAATATTTAACTCAAAATAGAAAATAGTTTGAGACCTTTGTATTATAAAAATAATACTGTTATTTTTTTACGATTACTCCAACATTTTTGCATCACAGACGTTTAAATTAATACTTTTTTAATATTTAGAAAAGAAATGTAATGTATTAAAATATATATAGTGTGCGCTTGATTTCAGCTAGTTTTCTCTTTTCAAAATAATACCTTTGTTTGAATGCAAACTATTCGGACCACATATGATTTATTTATAGTAACCTTCCCAAAGTGAAATAAAAATTGCAGCAAATAGTTTATTTATTTGATTTCACAAACAATATATCACTAACATATTACACAAATAAAACAAAATACGTAGGTATTTTGCCGGTAGTAGGATAATTTGAGTTTCTGCTAGTCAATATTAGATTTTAGTGAGTTTTCAACACTCTAAAAACACTAAAAATAATGTTTTTTCTTTTGCCCGCAAATAATTATTGCAAAATTATAGTAAAAAAAACATTATTGAACCACCTCTATTCAGAATATAAAAAAATGTATTTAGCGACTCATTTATATTATCCTATCATAAATAGTTTATACGTGTAATAAGTCTTATAAAATAATAAATGCTCAAATTTATTGTAGAAAATGGCAATGATATCCGTAAAGTAAATAAATAAATATTACTCAATTATAGACACCCTACATACTTAAAATTTAGCGAGGCATTCAATTTTCGTATCTTGAATAATAGTCGAATGTTTATAAACGAACTGAAAGTATAAACATTATTCAAAGAAAGAAAGATACATAGTTTTTCAGATGACTTTTATCATTTTAAAATTGAAATGAATGAGGTGGTTGAAAAGGAAATTTTTACTTTTATGATTTTATTTATTGGATAATCAATTTAATACTGTCGCGGTCACCCACCTGTTTTACAGATTAGAGCTTAACATGTGCAACTCGGAAAACTCACGTACGCAAAACGTGAACTGCTACGCAGTTGAAAATCTGAGTTCGTGATCTTAGCTCGGTAGTCACTGCAGTTTTTCCGCGACTCTGAATCCTTTATATCATTCACCTTAAATAATCGGTAATTTCAGGCTTTTCATTTGTCAACAGAGCATGGCGGGAAATAAAAAAAAAATGACGGGGTATTTATAACTAGAAAATATTTGTTTGCCAAAATAATTTTATTGAAAATTAACATGTGGCTTAGCCAATATCTCAATTTTTAGATAATCTAGTACAATATAACTTTGAAAGATTAATTTATGATACTAGCATTGCGAAGTTCACTAAGAATAAAACGGATTTCACCATAGTTAGTTCTTATTCCCATGTTTTGCTCAGAACGAGTACTTGTAAGCGATCAACTAATTTGTTAGGATCATCCCAGACGTCGAGTTCGTATGCAGTTGTAACATCTACTCGCGAGATTTTGGGAGCAACTTCTTCCTCTTCATCATCAGTAGTCCACTGTCTCCTTTTACTTTCATGTTGATATCTCCAATTAATAAAGTTATAATACTTACGAATTCTTCTAGGTAAATATTCATTGGTTGAGAAATCTGATGCATCTTCACTAGAATGATCAGCTTCATAATAATTATCGGTCTCGTTAGAAGTTGGAAGATGCAAGTTAACTCGTGTATAAACAGTTATCTTTTTCGCTGCCACTGGATTAGTTTACTCAACCCTTTCCCTTTTTTCTCTTGCGTTTTCTACTTCGTTAACATTATCTTCTCGATATAATGGTGAGATACTTTTTACAGACGACTTTTCGAACATTGGAGCAATAAAATTATAAAATTTGTTACTCTTTAGTTTTCGAATCGACTCATTCATGCAATAATGCTTTTTGTGAGCGTTCGTAACTTCAATAATCATACGATAATTGTCCAAATCATCTGAATTGATAAGACTTTCATCTGGAAGTTTTCTGAATAGTAATTGCAGTAATCCTACGGACAAACGATAGTTTCGTTCGTTTATCTGGACAAAGTCGCCTTCAAACTTTATTGGAGAATTTCCGATCATAAGTAAATTTCCTCGCTTGTAAACACCATAAATATTATCGAGATATCTACTAGAATTTCCGTTTAATTTCGTTACATGTTTCTTGACTAGTTTTGCAAATTTACGATTATTGGAGCTAGCTATTTATTATGGTCAGGGCTCATATTAGATAGTTCGATTTCAGAAGTTTCTATATCATCAGCTGCATGCAGAGATTCAGCACTTTTTGTCAAAGACTGTGATTTATGTACTACTGCATCCGGTATGTTTACCATGTTTATGCTTCAATAGTTTAGCATCAACTGAATAAATATACCGCCAACATCCTTTTTATACTTTTATGCTATTATAGAGTAACACCTTCTATGTCATACAATCAAAACTTTTTAAACTTTGTGTCATAGAGTAACACCTTTTTATGTCGTAGAGTAACATCTTTTTTATGTTATAGAGTAACACCCTTTTTATGTTATAGAGTAACACCTTTTTATGTCGTAGAGTAACACCTTTTTTATGTCATAGAGTAACACCTTTCTTATGTCATAGAGTAACGCCTTTTTTATATCATAGAGTGACATGATTTTGTCATAGAGTAACATGCTTTTTTATGCCATAGAGTCACACCCTTTTTATGTCATAGAGTGACATCTTTTGTATGTTATAGAGTAACACCCTTTTTTATGTTATAGAGAAACACCTTTTTATGTCATAGAGTAACACCTTTTTAAAGTCATAGAGTGACATGTTTTTTTTATGCCATGGAGTCACACCTTTTTTATATCATAGAGTGACATCTTTTGTATGTTATAGAGTAAGACCCTTTTTTATGTTATAGAGAAACACCTTTTTATGTCATAGAGTAGCTCCTTTTTATGTCATAGAGTAGCTCCTTTTTTATGTTATAGAGTAACACATTCTATGTCATAGAGTAACACATTTTTATGTCATAGTGGCATGTTTTTTATGTCATAGAGTCACACCTTTTTTATGTCATAGAGTGACATCTTCATGGCTATAGAGTAACACCTCTTTTATGACATAGAGTAACACGTTTGATATTATTTAGCATCATCTGAATAAATATACCGCCAAACTCCTTTTTATACTTTTATACTATAGAGTAACACCTTTTAATGTCATAGAGTGATACCTTCTTTGTTATAAAGTAACACGTTTTTGAACTTTTGTACTATAGAGTAACATCTTTTTGAACTTTTATTCTATTATAGAGTAACACATTTTTATGTTATAGAGTAACACCTTCTATGTCATACAATCAAAACTTTTTAAACTTTGTGTCATAGAGCAACACCTTTTTATGTCGTAGAGTAACACCTTTTTTATGTCATAGAGTAACACCTTTCTTATGTCATAGAGTAACGCCTTTTTTATATCATAGAGTGACATGATTTTGTCATAGAGTAACATGCTTTTTATGCCATAGAGTCACACACTTTTTATGTCATAGAGTGACATCTTTTGTATGTTATAGAGTAACACCCTTTTTTATGTTATAGAGAAACACCTTTTTATGACATAGAGTAACACCTTTTTAAAGTCATAGAGTGACATGTTTTTTTTTATGCCATGGAGTCACACCTTTTTTATATCATAGAGTGACATCTTTTGTATGTTATAGAGTAAGACCCTTTTTTATGTTATAGAGAAACACCTTTTTATGTCATAGAGTAGCTCCTTTTTATGTCATAGAGTAGCTCCTTTTTTATGTTATAGAGTAACACATTCTATGTCATAGAGTAACACATTTTTATGTCATAGTGGCATGTTTTTTATGTCATAGAGTTACACCTTTTTTATGTTATAGAGTCACACCTTTTTTATGTCATAGAGTGACAACTTTTTTATATTATAGAGTAAAACCTTTTCATGTCATAGAGTGACATCTTCATGGCTATAGAGTAACACCTCTTTTATGACATAGAGTAACACGTTTGATATTATTTAGCATCATCTGAATAAATATATCGCCAAACTCCTTTTTATACTTTTATACTATAGAGTAACACCTTTTAATGTCATAGAGTGATACCTTCTTTGTTATAAAGTAACACGTTTTTGAACTTTTGTACTATAGAGTAACATCTTTTTGAACTTTTATTCTATTATAGAGTAACACATTTTTATGTTATAGAGTAACACCTTCTATGTCATACAATCAAAACTTTTTAAACTTTGTGTCATAGATCAACACCTTTTTATGTCGTAGAGTAACACCTTTTTTATGTCATAGAGTAACACCTTTCTTATGTCATAGAGTAACGCCTTTTTTATATCATAGAGTGACATGTTTTTTGTCATAGAGTAACATGCTTTTTTATGCGATAGAGTCACACCTTTTTTATGTCATAGAGTGACATCTTTTGTATGTTATAGAGTAACACCCTTTTTTATGTTATAGAGAAACACCTTTTTATGTCATAGAGTAACACCTTTTTAATGTCATAGAGTGACATGTTTTTTTTATGCCATGGAGTCACACCTTTTTTATATCATAGAATGACATCTTTTGTATGTTATAGAGTAAGACCCTTTTTTATGTTATAGAGAAACACCTTTTTATGTCGTAGAGTAGCTCCTTTTTATGTCATAGAGTAGCTCCTTTTTTATGTTATAGAGTAACACATTCTATGTCATAGAGTAACACATTTTTATGTCATAGTGGCATGTTTTTTATGTCATAGAGTTACACCTTTTTTATGTTATAGAGTCACACCTTTTTTATGTCATAGAGTGATAACTTTTTTATATTATAGAGTAAAACCTTTTCATGTCATAGAGTGACATCTTCATGGCTATAGAGTAACACCTCTTTTATGACATAGAGTAACACGTTTGATATTATTTAGCATCATCTGAATAAATATATTGCCAAACTCCTTTTTATACTTTTATACTATAGAGTAACACCTTTTAATGTCATAGAGTGATACCTTCTTTGTTATAAAGTAACACGTTTTTGAACTTTTGTACTATAGAGTAACATCTTTTTGAACTTTTATTCTGTTATAGAGTAACACATTTTTATGTTATAGAGTAACACCTTCTATGTCATACAATCAAAACTTTTTAAACTTTGTGTCATAGAGCAACACCTTTTTATGTCGTAGAGTAACACCTTTTTTATGTCATAGAGTACCACCTTTCTTATGTCATAGAGTAATGCCTTTTTTATATCATAGAGTGACATGTTTTTTGTCATAGAGTAACATGCTTTTTTATGCCATAGAGTCACACCTTTTTTATGTCATAGAGTGACATCTTTTGTATGTTATAGAGTAACACCCTTTTTTATGTTATAGAGAAACACCTTTTTATGACATAGAGTAACACCTTTTTAAAGTCATAGAGTGACATGTTTTTTTTTATGCCATGGAGTCACACCTTTTTTATATCATAGAGTGACATCTTTTGTATGTTATAGAGTAAGACCCTTTTTTATGTTATAGAGAAACACCTTTTTATGTCATAGAGTAGCTCCTTTTTATGTCATAGAGTAGCTCCTTTTTTATGTTATAGAGTAACACATTCTATGTCATAGAGTAACACATTTTTATGTCATAGTGGCATGTTTTTTATGTCATAGAGTTACACCTTTTTTATGTTATAGAGTCACACCTTTTTTATGTCATAGAGTGACAACTTTTTTATATTATAGAGTAAAACCTTTTCATGTCATAGAGTGACATCTTCATGGCTATAGAGTAACACCTCTTTTATGACATAGAGTAACACGTTTGATATTATTTAGCATCATCTGAATAAATATATTGCCAAACTCCTTTTTATACTTTTATACTATAGAGTAACACCTTTTAATGTCATAGAGTGATACCTTCTTTGTTATAAAGTAACACGTTTTTGAACTTTTGTACTATAGAGTAACATCTTTTTGAACTTTTATTCTGTTATAGAGTAACACATTTTTATGTTATAGAGTAACACCTTCTATGTCATACAATCAAAACTTTTTAAACTTTGTGTCATAGAGCAACACCTTTTTATGTCGTAGAGTAACACCTTTTTTATGTCATAGAGTACCACCTTTCTTATGTCATAGAGTAATGCCTTTTTTATATCATAGAGTGACATGTTTTTTGTCATAGAGTAACATGCTTTTTTATGCCATAGAGTCACACCTTTTTTATGTCATAGAGTGACATCTTTTGTATGTTATAGAGTAACACCCTTTTTTATGTTATAGAGAAACACCTTTTTATGTCATAGAGTAACACCTTTTTAATGTCATAGAGTGACATGTTTTTTTTATGCCATGGAGTCACACCTTTTTTATATCATAGAATGACATCTTTTGTATGTTATAGAGTAAGACCCTTTTTTATGTTATAGAGAAACACCTTTTTTATATTATAGAGTCACACCTTTTTTATGTCATAGAGTGACAACTTTTTTATATTATAGAGTAAAACCTTTTCATGTCATAGAGTGACATCTTCATCGCTATAGAGTAACACCTCTTTTATGACATAGAGTAACACGTTTGATATTATTTAGCATCATCTGAATAAATATATCGCCAAACTCCTTTTTATACTTTTATACTATAGAGTAACACCTTTTAATGTCATAGAGTGATACTTTCTTTGTTATAAAGTAACACGTTTTTGAACTTTTGTACTATAGAGTAACATCTCTTTGAACTTTTATTCTATTATAGAGTAACCCATTTTTATGTTATAGAGTAACACCTTCTATGTCATACAATCAAAACTTTTTAAACTTTCTGTCATAGAGTAACACCTTTTTATGTCGTAGAGTACCACCTTTTTTATGTCATAGAGGAACACCTTTCTTATGTCATAGAGTAACGCCTTTTTTATATCACAGAGTGACATGTTTTTTATGTCATAGAGTAACATCTTTTTAATGCCATAGAGTAACACCGCTTTAATGTCATAGATAATGCCTTTTTTATATCACAGAGTGACATGTTTTTTATGTCATAGGGTTACACCTTCTTTATGTCATAGAGTAACATGTACTTTATATTATAGAGCGATCTTTTTTATGTTATAGAGTAACACCTTTTTTATATTATAGAGTAACCACTTTTTTATCTCATAGCGTATCGCCTTTTTTATATTATAGAGTAATACCTTCTTTACGTCATAGTTTCACAATTAATTCATGTGATGCAGTAACACTTGCTATGTCATACAGTTAAAACTTTTTAAACTTGATTTCATAGAGTAACACCTTTTTTATATCATAGAGTGACACCTTCTTTATGTCATAGAGTAACACCTTCTTTATGTGATAGAGTGACACCTTTTTTATGTTATAGAGTTACACCTTTTTTATGTCATAGAGTAACACCTTTTAATGTCATAGTGTTACACCTTTCTCATGTCATAGAGTAACACCTTTTAATGTCATAATATTACACCTTTTTCATGTCATAGAGTAACACCTTTTAATGTCATAGTGTTACACCTTTCTCATGTCATAGAGTAACACCTTTTTTAAGTCATAGAGTAACACCTTTTTAATGTCATAGAGTTACACCTTCTTCATGTCATAGAATGAAACCTTCTTTATATCATAGAGTGATCTTTTTTATGATATAGAGTAACACGTTTTTTATATTATAGAGTAAGGCCTCTTTTATGTCATAGAGTATCACCTTTTTTATATTACAGAGTAACACCTTCTTTATGCCATAGAGTCACAACTATTTCATGTTATGGAGTAACACATTTTTTATGTCATAGAGTGGCATGTTTTTATGTCATAGAGTAACACCTTTTTTATGTCATATAGTGAAACCTTTTTATGTCATAGAGTTACACCTTTTTCATGTTATAGAGTAACAACTTTTTTATTTCATAGAGTGGCACCTTTTATGATATCTCTCTATCCATAAGCTTTTCGTATACTAGCTGACGATGGTGCTGGTGATGGCGTCACCCTACCCTTGAGCTTTTCCTATATAATAAGTGTTGACGATGGCGGTGATGGTGGTAGTGATGATGGTGAGATCTCCTGTCAGGATACGGCGGGGATCGAAGCCAATCCTCTAAGCGAACGATTGTCTTAGTAGGTGCCCTGCCCAACTTGGCTTCAAAGGTGTTACTGTATAGGATAGAAAGGTGTTACTCTATAACAAGAAAGTAAAAAAAATGTATTACTCTATATCATAAAAGTTCGGAAATGTGTTTCTCAATAGCATACAAGTTCAAAAGGTTTTAATCTCTGATATAAAAGGTATAACTCTACGACATAAAAGTTCAAGAAAAGTTTTGCTTTATGACATGAAAGAACTATAACATAAAAAATGTCACACTATAACATGAAAGGTGTAACTCTATGACATAAAAAAGGTGTTACACTATAACATAACAAAGATATTACGCTGTAACACAAAAAAGGTGTTACGCTATCACATAAAAAACAAAAATGTTATACTATCCCACAAAAATATGTTACTCCATAATTTGAAATAGTTTTGACTCTATGACATAAAAAGGTGTTACTCTATAGCATAAAAATATAAAAATATGACACTCTTTGTTTCAAGGTGATATTCAATGACATAGTAGGTGCTAGTCTGACATAAAAAGGTGCTACTCTATGACATAAAAAAGGGGTTACTCTATAACATATAAAGGTGTCACTCTATAACATAAAAAAGATGTCAGTCTATAACACAAAAGTTCGAAAAGGCGCCACTCTCTGCCTTAAAAAGGCATTACTTAATGGGTTTCTGGTTCTGGACTTTGACGCTGTACATTTTACTCCGTAGCCCGACGAACTCTAGCATAATCTGGCCGTTGCACTCATCCTTCATCAAGCCAACCTTCTTCTTATTAGCTTGTGACATGTTAAATGGATTGGTCTGTGGATAGTCTGATGTGTCGAACTCGTGGATGTCTTGCCGCATCACGTTGTACATGTCAAGACCCATAACCTCATAGATCAGACTATCCGTGTCGGTGTACAACAATTTGCCGCTGCCTCCTACACGTTCTTGCATATAGTCGTAATGGAATCTGTACACGAGTGTTTTCGACAAATCCAATACGCTTAAGCTGATGTAAATTGGCTTTCTTATGCAGATCTCCGTTCTTAGCAGTTGTATAGCAACGAGCTGCTCATCAAAAATATCACTGCTGTGAAAATTCGGTTTGGCGATGAGAGCTTCGGCTCCATAGCGACCTTTCTATTTGTTGACTAGCTTCACGTCAACGCGTTTCCTCTGGTTTTCCATCGTCTTGCCATACACAGCGTTGTTAAAAAGTTTGAAAAGCATTTTTTCAAACTCGTTCTTGGCTTCCTTTCGTTTTGCGCTGTTCAAGTCGATATACTTTTTTAGCCAAGGACTCTGTTTGAATTGTATGGCACGATGGACTTTGACTAGAACCAGGCCATGTTTCAAGGCCTGATTAAGTGCTCGATAGTGTAGCATGTAACGAGTTTTGTTGTGAAGCGTCGTCATAAGTTTATGCTGTTTCGGGCCAAGGGGCGCCATGTGTTCGGCACAGAACGACAGATCTTTATGCGAATCATGCAGTGATTCGTGATACTTCAGGTCCACTTCAACAAAGTATCCAAAGTCACAGTCATCGGAGATGTCGAAGAAGTTTGGTTCGTTGACATTCTGCACCCACTTGAAGCCGCCATAGGGTAAGGGCTCAGTCATTGCCCAACCGTACAAATTATTCACGTCGTAATACATCAAATATTTTTCATCCACGTTAGCGTTATAGCCATCCTTCATGTACGGGTTGTTCGCTTTTGCATAGCGATTGCAACATTGACTGATTCCTACCCGTATGCCGCGCTCGATAAACAGCAGCATGTCTACATCGGTGAGAAGCTCAAGTTCGATAAAGAAAAAAATTTTTTTTTGAAATATGAATTTTAATTAAATTTAAGTGAATCATACCTGTGTAATTTTGAGCATGGCATCCCAAGTCAATCCGGGCGTAGTGTAATAATGGGCAGAATCCAACTCATAAGCTTCAAGGCAGTTATTTCTAAAGTTCTCAAAAACTTCAGCCAATAGGATAACGTCTGTTTTGAGATATAAGTCAGAGTATTGCCCTAAATCTTGAATACTGAAACTCTGCCAAACATTCTGAACATGTTCATAATCCTCATCGCTGATATAAGCATCATATAAGCTACTAAAGAAGTCACCTTTCGAGGGGAGATTTGGCTCATTTAGTTATTCGAATGATGAGACATAGTCGTATGGAAAAACTCCTTTTCTTTTCAATAGAGAAATTTGTTCATCACATAGACCATCTTCTTTAAACATTCGCTCCAGAGTATTCAGTTTCTCAAAATATAGTGCCAACTTGTCTAGCGATGAAGCCATGAACTTGAATGAGTTGATGAATCGCAGGTTTATATCTGTACCTTCCATAATCTTTGTAAAAGATATGTATTTCTCTTTTGTTTCTGGAAGTAGCGAAACTCGTCCTGGGAAGCATGTCGCTATTTCTCTAATAAAGAGATGAGAATCGTATCCGCTCAAGTCGTGAAAAACTATGGGGATCGTTCTCGAGTCTTGGAAGCCGATGTTACATTTGCTATGTGCAGGTCCACGATATCTGCAATAATTATAATTTTTAGTTGAGAGAGAGAGAGAGAGAGAGAGAGAGAGAGAGAGAGAGAAATAAGTACTCACTTTTCCGTGAAATGGCAATGATCATGTACTCTCTCGTCATCTTTCATAAATGGCTTCTCGCAAATATGGCATAGACGTGCTCCGTCAAACATAATTTTTTCGAGCGATGGTAGATTATTCATAGGGTTTGGATTTTTGTACATGTCATTCAATTTCATCGCCAGGGAGTGAAGACTCTGTACACACCATTTGGCTGGAGATTCAGCTTGTTCATCCTCTTGTCTGTAACGCTTATATTCCGACAGAGTCATCGTAACTACATTTAATGAAGAAGCCCACTCGTTCATCATCAATCACAGGCTTCAATATACATTCAAAGTCTGCGTATATTACGAACGGCACACGATTTTTAAAACCAATGTTCGTAAACTCTAAAGTATTGTTTTTTACAGATGGAAGTGTAATTTTACACTGGTTCATTTTTTCACAGTCAATCATATGTTTCATCAACTTCTCTTCAGTTTGAAAATAATGTAGACAGCGGTCACAGATGAAAGTTTTACGGTTGTGCGAAGATAGCTGTTTACTACATAATCTTGATAAATTTTTTATCCACACATAGTGAAATTTAAAATCAATGTTAACATCATCATCGAGAGCCGAGCCATCTTCATCCTCGTCAACATAATTATTTTCAATGAGTAGTAAATTAACATGTTTATCTTTTTTGTCAGCCGTTAAGTGCCGCGGTAAGACGTTAAACGCTTCTCTTTGCTTCTTCTTCAAATAATACACATTCACAGAAATGTCATTACTAACTTTTCTGGGATCAAATGGAAAATCGATTCCCTTAAAGTTAAAATCGTTTTTATGTGATATATAATTTGTCACTCGATTGGCATGCATCTTAGCAGGGTGTAGTGCCGATAAAATTGCCCATTTAAAACATTCATTGTCCATATTTTCTACGTTTATACAGGCCTTCTTGTTCTTGATGAACGGCATCAAATCGATGTACGAGCTTCCTCTCATCGGATTGAACTTATAAATATTCACACTAAATTTAAAATTGATTTGAGTATCCAGCCCGATTCGCGCTCTTGAAACTCCTCCATATCCGTATCGATAGGATTTCGCACGTTCATAACAAACCACTCATTTAAGTCCGTAGTCGAATATATCGGAGCTGTTTTCGTGTTGAAATATTTTATTTCAATTGTCTCTTCACAATCTTTAACTATCGCGTACCCAGCCGCTAACACTGTGTTCACTTTCAAAGGTTCTTTAAAAATTTCACTCACTTTTTCAATAAATTCCTTCTGAGCGTCTCTCATAAACGTTAATAAATTCAGGTGTCTACGGTTTGTGATGACACTCGTCTTTATTCTATTCTCAAAAGCTGATTCAACATCATCCCAGCTTACTGAGGGGCCATTTTCACTCGCTTGTAGTCCGGCACCCACCACTCGATGTTCACTCAACAAGCGTAGAACACTTTTTATAAGCGCGATGGCAGCTTGCAACTTTTGCCTATCAGCCACTGTTAAGTCAGTCACCTCGGGCCTGCGCTGAGCCAATTTTTCAGCTTCCACTAGAGCTCTGCGGCCAAGCGTAATCCAATTATTCACATCATCTTGATCAGCAGCACCACTTAAAGCAAGCCGATACGATTTACATAGCATGAGAGCGGTATTTTTGAAATGCTGAGGCATCTTGAGCCACGGACCGCGCGAGGCAGTCGAATGACTTTCTACCGTACGCACACTTCCTTTTATCTAAAAGAATTCGCGAAAAGAGATCGATTCTGATTGAGTGTAGGCGATGTGGTAGGGGGAAAAATAACGCCATTGGTTAAACAAAATAGGAAGGACAACTATAAAATAAACAGCAAGACGTTGAAAACCTCATTCGCTCCTTTGCTCTCGTTCGAGAACAGTCACAGCAGCACGATGAAGTACATTGTCGACGTGCAAGGATTCAAGGTTACCTTGAAAGAATTCGTTTTCAAGGAGGTAGCCATCATCCCTCTCGAGGAAGACCCTACTCTATCGGTTTTCCTATTTAAACCACCTTATGCACGGGACAAATTGTTGAACAAAACCAAGTCTGAAAATCGCTGGCTTGAACAAAATTTCAATGGAATAATGTGGAGAGCCGGCAATATCCCATACGATGAACTTAAAAACACTCTAAGTGGTGTACTCTTCGGAACAGAGATTTACTTGAAGGGGCTTGAGAAAAGTAAATGGTTGAAGAGATTTTTCCCCAATCAGTAAGCTATTTTTTGTTATAAAATTATTTTCATAAAAAAGGTTTTCTTATAAGTTTTTTAATTTCCAGATTAGTTACTAATATCGAAGAAATGGGATGTCCTTCATTGAAAAGTTTACCTCCAGAATCAGTCTCATGTACCAACTATACTGGCTGTAACTTTCCAGTATGTGCACTTCGAAACGCGAAGGAGCACGAAGACGCCGATGATGAGATGGATGTCTCATGCGACCTGCAGTGTAGGCCTCGGAAGCGACGTCATGGTCGCGAAGACAGGTCGCCATCACCATCTCGTCGTCTCGCCATATAATCGCTCCTTTTCAGGATCAAACTCAATCAGACTTTTTTAAGACTAATCCAATTGGCCCTTTTCAGGGCCCTATATATTTTATAATGTTTGAATGAAATTATTTATATTATAATCAGCTTTTTTTTAAAAAAAAAAAAATTCGAGTTAAGGAAAAAATAATATGGAGAGAGAGATCTCCATAGAGAGAGAATTTTTTATTTGAGTTTTTAATGTATAGGGGATTCTTGTAAGACTACAGTCACGTAAATCTAACTTCGCTACATGCGAGCGAACGAGTGAGCGAGCGAGAGAGAGAGACAGAGAGAGAGAACATACGCTCCCTGCGTGTAAGTGCCTTTAAATGAAAATATGACGCCTATGCTATTTGACCGTCAGATTCTTGTACGCTCTGTATAATATAGTTTCTCTGGTCAAACATCAAAACAAAATAAGCAGGTGATACTTTGAGACAATCTACTTTACACCTGAAGGTCAAATAGAAAAACATAACCCGCTACGTGCGAGCTTCTTCGAGTGCAGATATATGTGGATAAGGATTTATGAAAGGTGTTTATTTATTTATTTATTACTATTATATATATATATATATATATATATATATATATATATATATATATATATATATATATATATATATATATATATCTCAAAGGTAACTTATGTGGACGCATCCTTAATGGGAACGGTACTTATGCGGACTTTCATAGACTTGTGCAGACATTTTTTAGTGTCTACATAGAGAGAGAATTATTTCTTTAGTCAAGCGTAACTTCTGCAGACACGGGTCTAATGGAAACGATACTTATGCGGACAACTTACGTAAACGGATCGGGACTTATGCGGACGAGTCTACACATGTACCTATACATCTGTTTGTATATATATATATAATATGTTTGTAAATTGGTACTTTTGAGGAGATGTGAACCTTTCGCTCAGAGTTCGGACAATGTGACTAAAGAAATAATGACCCTCAGGTTACCGACTCTGGGAAAAGGGGGTATAGATTTCTCCTCAAAAGTCGCGATTCTTGCTTTGAGAGATTTGAGGAGTCTCTTCAAAATGTCGACATCTCTTCAAAAGTACCGATCTATATGTTGATATCTCTTCAAATATACCAATTCCCATATATATATATATATATATATATATATATATATATATATATATATATATATATATATATATATATATATATTTTAAATATTTTGTTCAACGTTATAAAATATTAGTGGCCCTGAACAGGGCCGATTGAAAAAAAAGTTTAATATTGGTCGTCGTCGTCGTCGTCGTCGTCGTCGTCGTCGTCGCCGTGGTTGCCGTCGTGCTCGTCGTGGTCGTCGTGGTCGTCGTGGTGCTTGTCGTCGTTGTCCTTGTCGCCGTTCTCGTCGTCGCTGCCACCAGCGTCTCCATCGAAGAGACGCTTCCTCGCGCGGTCCTTCCGTTTTTTTAGGACTGGCTGCTGAGGAAGTCGTCTCCGAGGTGTCGCTGGATGAGCGGGGATCTCCAGGATGCCGGAGATACGCTCCCGCTCCCACCGCGCGACGACGGCTTCATCGACAGCGCTTAGCCCAATCCGGTACGGTGATGGTGCATCCGCAAACACTGCCGGGCGTGGTCGAAATGGATAGGGCAGCGGGTTTCGACTGTCAACGAAAAGCACGACGACCTTAGGTCTTGGTGGCTTCGGCGGTGGTGATGGTTTCGGCGGTGGTGGTACATGCCGACGCCTGTTCCTGGCCTGTCGCTGCTTCTCCGAACGCGGGCATTTTCTTCCCATTGTTGTTGTTGTTGGTGCTGCTGCTGCGTGCTGTGCAATACGACTGATGCTATCTCGTGTCCGTTCGCCTCTGATATAGGCGCCGCGAGCGCCACCAAGCGTGGGCTCTCCCGTGTATAGGTATCTATAATATATACCTATATACACGTTAGCATCAGTCGTGTTGTAGCAGTTAGATAACAATAACAACAAACAACAACAATGGGACGAAATTATAGATACCTATACACGGGAGAGCCCACGCTTGGTGGCGCTCGCGGCGCCTATATCAGAGGCGAACGGACACGAGATAGTATCAGCCGTATTGCACAGCACGCAGCAGCAGCACCAACAACAACAACAATGGGAAGAAAACGCCCGCGTTTTCCAGTTGTTTAGCTTCGGATACTTCGCAACGATTGAGAAGACTAATGCAGTTTTGCTATCACTGCCCGCGCTTTCGTCTACACGCGCGAAATTCTCTCTCTCTTTCTCGGTATCGCGAGGTTGTGTGCAGCTTATGTCTGTACGTGACCTTTTCTAAATTATTCATGATGATGATGAATTAGTCCTTTTAAGGACTACTAATTTATTACGATAATAACACGCATATACATGCATGCGCTCTCTAAGCGGTGCACATATGTATGCTCTGCATATATATATATATATAGAATTCTATATATATAGAATTCTATATATATATATATATATATATATATAGAATTCGCGCGCTTGCGCAGAGCATACATATATGCACCGCTTAGAGAGCGCATGCATGTATATGCGTGTTATTATCATAATAAATTAGTAGTCCTTAAAAGGACTAATTCATCATCATCATGAATAATTTAGAAAAGGTCACGTACAGACATAAGCTGCACACAACCTCGCGATACCGAGAAAGAGAGAGAGAATTTCGCGTGTGTAGACGAAAGCGCGGGCAGTGATAGCAAAACTGCATTAGTCTTCTCAATCGTTGCGAAGTATCCGAAGCTAAACAGCTGGAAGCGTACCGCAACGATTGAGGAGTCTAGTGCAGTCGTAAGCTGCACATGACCTCGCGCGCTCACCGAGCCTGAGAATTCGCGCGCGAAAACACGACGGGCGCATAACGTTGCGCGCGCGCACGACACCGACAGCGAGAAAGCGAGAGAGATAGATAGATAGATAAACTTTATTTGCCTTCGCGGCAAAAAAAATTAATACAAGATTTTATGCAGTGCATATTTTACAGTCGAATACGATAGATAACAAAATAAAACAGTAAAATATATAAAAATACAATGTTTAAAAGTGAATAAAACACTATAGTATTAACGTAAATAAAATACATAGTAATAAATACGCGGACCTTCAAATTAGAGAAATAATACTACAAATAAATAAAGGAATATCACAGCTGGTACAGGAAAAAAAATCACAGTAATAACACGTTTTATAATATCACAGTAAGAGTAATACAACTGCTTAGTCAAACTCGCAGATCTAAGTTCTGCTTTGTCAAAAGCGCAAATCTATATAATAGAAGGTCCCGTGCTGGCAGCTTCCAGCCCACATAGAGAGGCTAGGTGTCAAGCTCAAATAGGTGCCGGCGCACCGCCCACTTGAAAGACGAAAATGATGGTAAGTGGCGTAGGGAGGGAGGGAGAGAATTCCAGAGTTTTACACTCTGAACTTGAAATGCCCTATCGCTCGTTTTGTAGTTCAAGGCAGGGGTTTTAAGTTCTGGCTGCACACCCCTGCTGGTAGGCCTAGGCTTGTGCTCCGTGAAGAAGGCAGCCAAATAACTGGGCTCACGCAGTCGTAGTATTTTATACATTAGTAGTGCTGCGAAGTAAAGTCTGCGTGAGTCCGTACGGAGCCAGCCCAGGCGTTTCCTGTCGGGGGTTATGTGCTCATCCTTCCTAGTCCCAGTGATAGACCTCTCGCATGCATTGCTTAATCGTTGCACTCTCCCACATTGATCTTTAGATGCGTCCACATATACCACCATACAATAGTCAAGGTGCGGTTGCACTAATGACTCAACTAGTCTTTTGCGGAGGGTCTCGGTGGTACATGCCCTAATTGCCGATGAGAAAGTGTCCGGGTGTGAGTGCATTTATGTCTTCTGGGTCTTCACTGAGTGGTTCTAGCGGCCGTGAGTTGAGTAATGCTTCTATTTGAGTGAGCAAGGTCGCTGAAGCTTCAAAGGTGAGTTGAGTGTCCCCAATGGTCCGTCGCAGGTGAAATTTGACTGATTTCACTACTGCTTCCCACTTGCCTCCCATGTGAGGTGCAGCAGGTGGGTTGAATATCCATTGGGTTCCCTCGTTGGCTAGTGAGTTGTACAAGATTGAGTTTTCATGTTGGTGTTGAGAGAATAGAGTCTTCAGTTCCCTTGCTGCTCCGATGAAGTTCGTTCCACAGTCTGAGTATAGTTTGGAGGGTATCCCTCTCCTTGAGGTGAACCGTCTATATGCCGCTAAGAAACCGTCCGTTGAGTAGTCACTGACCAGTTCTAGGTGAACAGCTGACGTTGAGAAGCACACAAAGATACAAATCCAGCATTTGTATGGTTTGGATCCACGTCCTTTCCATGAGTTAATGGTGATTGGCCCGGCGTAATCGATCCCAGTGTGAGTGAAAGGTGGTGATGGGGTGACCCTGGCCACAGGTAATTGCCCCATGAGTTGCTGAGCCCGTTGAGCCCGATACCTTGCACAAGTCACACACTTTAAAATATGTGACTTGACCGGTGCTCTGCCTCCGATTATCCAAAATTCCTGCCGAGTGTGTGCCAGAGTGAGTTGAGCGCCACCGTGCAGAGTTGAGAGATGAGCGTTCCGAATGATCAGTGTGGTGAGTTGACTGCTCCGTGGTATAATTGCTGGGTGTTTTGAGTGATGATCGAGTTGAGTTTTTTGAAGCCGCTCTCCTACTCGAACAATTCCTGTTGAGTCTATGTAGGCAGTCAATCGGTTGAAGACATGGTGTCTTGGGACTTGAGAATTTTCCAGTATAGCAATTTCTGAGTGTAAATGAACCTGCTGAATTTTCTTGACCCAAAAGAGTTTTGCCTTGATGAGTAAATCCGTAGTGAGTTTCGATTCATGGTGAGTTTTTCCTTTAGCCTTAAATCGATCACATGCGAGCATTACCCATCCAGTTATTCTTATGAGTTGAGTGAGTGATGAGTAATGATCGATGATGTCCCACATTTTGCTTGAGTTTGACTTGGCTGCGGTGAGTGTGACCTTAGCCCTCATTTCTGGAAGGTTGGTTTCTTGGATAAAGGTTGCTTGAGAAGGCCAAGCTGATTCTTCCTGGCAGAGCCAACTTGGTCCATGCCATCATAAGTGATGCTCTCTGAGTTGTGAAGTGAGTAATCCGCGCGAGGCACAATCCGCTGGATTGTCTGCTCCAGGCACATGTCTCCATTGTGCTGTTGGAATGAGTTCTTGAATTAAGGCAACTCTATTTCCAACAAAGTCCTTCCATTTTGAGGGGTGTGAGCGTATCCATGTGAGTGCTACCTTTGCGTCTGTCCATAAATGTATGTATGAGATTGGCAATCGTGAGTAGTCCAAAATATGTTTTACCAGCTTAGTGAGTAGTACTGCCGCTCCCAATTCCAATCGTGGGATTGACAGTCGTTTGAGTGGTGCCACCTTTGTTTTGGAGATTAGAAATGATGATGTTGAGTGAGAGTTTGGTGTTGTAGATTTACTGTATAGAACTGCAGCCATTGCTTGTTGTGAAGCATCCGAGAAGCCATGAAGTTCTACAATTGAGTTTTCCTGAATTCCTAACCACCTGGGTAGGGCGATTGTCTTCAGGTGAGTGAGATCTTCTCGGATGTGCAGCCATTTCTTCACGATTGAGTTTGGCAAAGCTTCGTCCCAAGAAAGCTTGTGTAGCCACAGTTCTTGTAGGAGGATTTTTGATGTGATTATGACCAGTGAGATTATTCCAATGGAATCGTATAGTTGAGATACTTCTGACAGTATAATCTGTTTTGTTATCATTTCCTGAAGAGGTGGCAGAGTTGTTCTGAATGTGAGTTTGTCCGAGTTTGGGAGCCAGTTCATCCCGAGTATATTTGTCGCGCAATCATCTAAAAGCACAGCTTCTTCAGCTGTTGGCTCTTTGAGAAATTCCTTGAGGAAGCCGGATGAGTCTGAGTTCCATTTTGCTAATGGAAAGCCGCCCGCCTTGCATAGTGCGGTTAACTGCTTGGCCTTGTCAATGAGAAGTTCCTTTGATGCAGCTCCACCGAAGATGTCATCCACATACCTTCCGAATAGGAGCGATTCAATGGCAAGTGGATAGTTGTCTCCTTCATCCTTTACCAGCTGAAGGAGTGTCCGAATTGCTAAATAAGGAGCTGCTCGTGTTCCATAGGTGACTGTAGTCAAATGGAAGTGAGTGAGTTGACCCATTTCATCTACCCACAAAATGCGTTGCAGATTCCAATCTTGAGGGTGAACCTTGATCTGACGATACATTTTTATAATGTCAGTTGAGAAGACAAATGGGTGAGTTCGAATCCAGATGAGAACATCCACAATGTTGGGTGAGAGATTAGGTCCAGTATGCATGATGTCGTTGAGTGAGTTTCCATTTGTTGTGAGTGCTGAACCGTTGAATACTGCTCTGCGTTTTGTCGTTAAACTATCTTCTCGTAATACTCCATGGTGAGAAAGATAGTAAGATGGTTTGGCGGAGATTTCCTGTTGAGGGTTCTGCACCATGTGGCCCAATTTGCAGTATTCATCCATGAAAGCGTAGTACCTTTCCTTGTAGATGCTTTCTTGATTGCATTTTGTGAGTATTCTCCTGAGACACGCTTGAGCTTTTCCAAATGAGTTTCCAAGTACGTCTGCAGATTTTGTGAGAGGTAATCTGACTTGGTAACGTCCATGAGTATCTCTCGTGTGAGTGTCAACAAAGTGTTGTTCACACAATGCTTCTTGTTGAGTTTGACTGCAGACGCTGGTGGTGGTTCTTCTTGAACCCAAAAGCGTGTGAGTAGTTCCTGCAAATCTTCAGTGTTGAGTGAGGCCGTTGTATGATGGACTACCTTGGATTGCACAGCTGAGTTTGATGGACCTATTAGCAGCCAACCGAAAATTGACAATTGTGCGGCAGGTTCAATCGCACTCCTCTTTATTAGGTTCGGTTTGATGATTTGGCCGTAATAGTCCGCTCCGATAAGTACATCTACTGGTTGAGGTTTCCAGAATGTCGGATCAGCCAAGTTGAGGTTCTCTGTATGTTGCCACTGACGTTGCTCACATTCTTCTGATGGTAATAGTGTTGAGACTTGGCGTATAATATGAGCTGTGATCCGAAACGTGAGATTTTTGTAGATGGTGCGTAAGGTGAGTTGAGCCTTTCCGAGAGTTTTTGTTGATTGCGTGCCGCCAACTCCAAGGATTGGTATAGTTGAGTGTTGCCGCTTAATGTTGAGTAAATCCACAGAATCCTTGGAGATGAATGAGAGTTCCGAGCCTGAGTCAATGAGTATTCTTAATTTATGAGATGTCACCGTTAAGTCGTACCATGCCAATGTAGTTGCAAGTAAAGTGAGTTGAGGAGTTGAGTAATCATGTTGAGTTTGACCGTGATGTAAGATGATTGCGCCGTTGTCCTAATTTTGAGTTGATCCGGATGCTGAGGAGCTCTACGCTTTATACAAAAAGGATCATGCGTTCATAGAGACAAGTTGTCCAGCAGCCTTCGCAGACAACGACTACTTCAAGGCAGACTTTCACAAGTCGATCCATGAATCGTACCATACAATTGTGTTCGAGGTGAGTGTTGAGCCGAGTGTAACCGCGGGAATTCAGATTATTGAATTCCCAAACACAGACGTATTTGAAGCCCAGCCCCTTAGCAATGGGCCTCAAATTCTTAAAAAACAAAAATTTTTCTCGGGGCATCATTTCATTAAAAAATATCCTAGAACTTGGCATGCAGGCGGCAGAAACTGGTCCAAGCAGCTCAGACTTGATGTCCGACGATGTTAGGTAATTGTTGGAGAGTTTACGCTTCGCTTTCATCACTTCTCTGACAAGGTCCGTGCTTCCAAAGCTCACTACACAAGAGCACGGAGCGCCTGAGCGCGAAGCCAGGCTCTCTCCCGTCTCTTCAGCCTCCTCGAACGTGCATCGGGGCCGCAGATCACGGACTCCGAGAATATTCTCCTTGGTCAATGACGGGAGGACAGTACTGAGAACCGCGAAGACAATTTCATTTCTAATTTCTACCGTTAAATCATTATCTTTCTTAAATATTCCATTAAGAATTATCTCGCTGGGCTCAGCACTGTGATCCCCGGATCCCCCGACAGAAACCCCGACGTATGGGTGAGAGGATGGAGATGATAATTGTTTATTGACGACAGAGGTGGAGCCACCAACATTACAAATAATCGGGATATCTAGACCCACGTCCCTGTTTCCATCCAGATGAGCAGACTGGAGTCCTTCGGTTCTGCTTAGCATCCTATTGGTTTTGTCTAATTTCAACTTAAGGGTTGAGTTTTCCTCGAGAAGCAGCTCACATTTCGCATTTAAACTCCCTAACAATAAATTTTGATAGCTAATTAATCCAAGAATGGACACCCGTGTAGCCAGCTCCTTGTTATTATTAACTTTATCTGTTCCTGAAAATGCAGTGACTGTGCTGTGCGACGCGAGGCTCCGATTCCCAAGGGACGTCAGATCATCAAGCTGCTTCTCGAGCATATCAAAACGCTGGAAGAGAAGATCCAGTGTGCTCACCGGAATCATTATATTATTAACACCCTCTAGATTGACATCCCTCATCGGGGGAAGATACGCTGGTGTAACTTGTTTTGAGCACTCTTCATTTGATGTCATCTGTTGTTGTGCTCGAGGTGGCCCCTGTGTCATGTTAACCGGTTGAGCACTGGTATTCAGCGCCAGATCACGCCTCTGCACACCGGCAACCTTCGACGCCGTGCTTTCGGCTGTGCTAAGCCCCTGCGGCCCGAGTACCCGTCCGACAGACTCGGTACTAGTGCCGAGTAGAAACGTACTCGCGCCGGTGTCATTGCTCTGCGGGGGGCGCTTGCCCGCCGGCGTTGATGACTGGAAAGATACGCGGTGCTGGGGCGTCGTACGTGAAGGAGCTGGCGTACGGCGCTGCGACGGCATAGAAGAGAGACACGCGCTCACCTGCGTGCTGCTTAGCTTCATAGCTTGCGTCTTCTGCTGCTTACTGATGGTGGTGGTGACGGCCGGCTTCTTATGTGGCGTGGGTGGATTTTTGCGACACAAGTCGCACGCCGCTCCTTTGTGTCTTCCAGAGCACTTTGAGTGGCACGGCCGCTTGCATATTGGGCACAGTGCTAGTGGGCGTGTGGATTCTTCCCCACATACGGCGCATCTGTCGTTCGGCATGTTTCAAATGAAAACACGGCGCCAAGGTCGCCTCTGCTGGTGAACAAGTAGCAGCTCTCTCTCGGCTATCGATGTAAACACCGAGTTTGAACTGCGACCGTTGATTTGGAGAAGTCACTCTGATGTTAAATTTTTGATGAAGGGGTAGATTGTTGCAGTATGGTGCTGGTGGTTGCTGGCGCAGCTGAGCGATGCAGCGGCACGCTGGTAGCGAGTGCAGGTGGTGCACTGCAGCAGACGAAACAATCTCCCGTTGACTTCTCCCGCCGGTGTCCGAAGTTGACTTTCGAGGTTAGAGTGACCGTCGTATCTACGGAAAAGTAGCACCTGGTTCATAGAACACCATGCCGAGCATGAGTTCTTAGGTGGAATAGCTTAAGAACCGAATAATCAAACTTTGTTTGATACTCCTTACTTTTACAATAGACACGTGAAGCTTTCATGCAAAATAATGCTTCATGATTTATTTCCCTATATAATTGGCAAAAAACTTGTTTAATTTTGTTTGGAATTGGAGTTTCGAAATTAAACAATATGCTCGTGTATCATTCCTTAAGCTAGTTTGCTTTTTAAAGTTTGATTATTCAAAGTTTTATAATTTGAAGAGTGAAAAACACTTAAAAAAAAGCTCTAATAATGGCGAGCAGACGATGGACGGTGTCACTTACCCGACAGGCAGCGCTCGAGAGGGAGAGAGAGAGGGACAGAACTCGCGCGCGCACCGAGCCCGATAGAGAGAGAGAATTCGCGTGCACACGACTGCATTAGTCTTCTCAATCGTCGCGAAGTATCCTAAGATAAAAATCTGGAAGCGTACCGCAACGATTGAGAAGTCTAGTGCAGTCGTAAGCTGCACATGAGCTCACGCGCGCGACACCGAGAGCGAGAATTCGCGCGCGGAAACACGACGTGCGTATAACGTTGCGCGCGCGCGCGACACCGACAGCGAGAAAGCGAGAGAGAGAGAGAGAGAGATAGAGAGAGAACTCGCGCACGCACCGAGCCCGATAGAGAGAGAGATAGATAGATAGATAGATAGATCTCTTTTTCGCCTTTAAGGCAAAACTTGATACATACAAGTAACAAATAAAATACGTATACAATACTGAATCATATAATACAGAGTCAATTTAAAAACAATTTTTAAAATACATAATAAAATCAAGAAAGAGATATATAAAAATATAAAATATAATAAGTCGCAAATACATAAATAAACTTCTTTTATAGTTCAACTAATAGTTTTGTCAATGTTATAGTATCGCAGTTTATTATATATCCTAGATTTGTATCACAGTATAATGCCATTTGGCAGGGTCATAAATTAGGTTAACATTAAACGGTTTCTTATTTCTAGTAGTTTCTAGAAAGCTCCTTTCCCACCAAGAGAGGCTAAGGATCGAGATCAATAAAATGTTGAAGCACCGCCCTCCTGAATGATGAAAATGAGGGTAGGTAACGTATGGAGGGAGGGCGGGAGTTCCAAAGACGGACACCTTGGGCCCAAAACGCCTTATCACCCGTTTTGTAGTTTAAGGCCGGAAACTGAAGTTCCGGCTGCACTCCCCTGCTGGTCGGCCTAGGCTTATGCCTCGTGAAAAAAGCAGCTAAATATGATGGCTCACGTATCCTTAATAGTTTGTATAATAGTAGTGCTGCAAAGTAGAGCCTACGTGAGGGTGATGTGCTCATCCCTCTTAGCTCCGGTGACATATCTCACACAAGAATTGCTTAATCGTTGCACTTTCTCGCGCTGCTCGTCTGATGCGTCTAAATAAACTACTGTACAGTAATCAAGGTGCGGTTGAACAAGGTACTCAACTAATCTTTTGCGAAGGGTCTCAGTGGTACATGCCCTAATAAACCTCAAACTATAAAGGGCTTTATTAACCTTCTTTGCAATTTGTTCAATGTGAGGTTTCCATATTAGTTTGCTATCAAGTATAACACCGAGACTCGTAACTTCGCTACTAAATGGGATGAGTTCCCCGGATCGCAAACCAATGCCTGGCAAATCCAACGAATTCGTATAATTAACTCCAACTCTGGAGCCAAATACCAGACCAGAGTTCTCCGCCCATCCAGCCATCATTTGCGCCGCATTGGATAATCGAGCAATACCTTCCAAGATTTCGTCCTTGGTAGTGTGTAGGTAAATTTGCAAGTCGTCCGCATAGAAAATATGTTTAATAGTGTCATCGTCAAGTACGTCTCATAAGTCATTAACGTAAAGACAAAAAAGCAGAGGGCCCAGAACAGAACCCTGTTTGTATCTAGCCAATCAGAATTGCCACTTTTGTTAGAAATGATCATTTGGGTGCGTCCTTGTAAGTACGATTTGATCCACAGGAGAGCTGATCTAGAGAACCCTAGCCGACAGAGTTTACGTAATAGTTTTGTCGGTGAGATGGTATCAAAGGCTTTGCTAAACTCAAAAAGTAACAGTGGCGTCAGTTTTCTGTTGTCAATGCCTAAACGAATGTCGTCAGTCAGCTTGAGAAGTGCCGTCTGAGTGCTGTGGTGCTCTCGAAATCCGACCTGGAGGGGATCTAGTAAATTATAATTGTTGAGATACTCCGTGATTTGGTTATGGGCAATTTTCTCAAGCACCTTGGAGAGGAAGCAAAGTAATGATGTAGGACGAAAGTCCGAGACGGGAGATGGCGCTTGCTTCTTTTTAAGAGCAATTACCTGTGCTTGCTTCCAAGAGCCCGGAAAAACTCCCAACGCAAAAGAGGTATTGAAAATCCTGACTAAAAATTCGCTGATTACAGGTAAAGCTTTCACGATCACACTCTGGGGAACTCCGTCCACCCCCTTTGCCTGCGAGGAGAAGTGTGATATGGCAAGGACTACCTCACTCAAAACAACTGGTTTAAGGGGGCTAGACACCTTTTTTCTCTGAAATAAGAAGTCACATTTTAATACATAAATGTAAACTAATTATTTCATACTTTTTACATATAAAAGTGGGTATATTTACCTTACCTTAAAACTTTCTCCGATGGGCCTTTTATATGGTCCAGAACCATAGTCATCGATGAAACAAGTTTTTTCACTAACCGTAAGCTTTGAAATTTTCCTGTGGATGGATTGACTCCAGATTTGAACTAAATTACTCCTGAATAGTATAATTCTCATATGAGTGTAGGGATTTAGGATTAAATGTCGGAAAAAATTTTTACATCAGAAAAATATGACAAAATATAAAAAATTTTAAAAAATTTAAAAAAAAACTCTTGAAAAACAGCACAATTTTTTTTTTCATTAGATCAAAAATCCCTACACTCATATGAGAATTATACTACTCAGGAGTAATTTAATTCAAATCTGGAGTCAATCCATCCACAGGAAAATTTCAAAGCTTACGGTTAGTGAAAAAACTTGTTTCATCGATGACTATGGTTCTGGACCATATAAAAGGCCCATCGGAGAAAGTTTTAAGGTAAGGTAAATATACCCACTTTTATATGTAAAAAGTATGAAATAATTAGTTTACATTTATGTATTAAAATGTGACTTCTTATTTCAGAGAAAAAAGGTGTCTAGCCCCCTTAAAACAAAAACCCTCATCAGTCGTGGGCCAAATGACGTCCATTGCTTCGTCAATATTTTCAAGAGGGGACACGGAGACCCCAGCAAAGTGAGCGTTCAGCTCCCTCGGCATAAAGCCTTGAAGATCATCCTCTCTACGCTTTGGTAGAAGGCCGAGATTACGCATTTCCTTCCACATGTCCTTGTTATCATGAAGAGCGTCTGTAAGATGATTATGAAGGAACGAGTTACGCTCTTGCGAGTTGCGTAAGTCGACTTCATTGCTGAGCCTGAGGAACTCATTCAACACAGCTACGCGCCCAGTACGTTTGTAACGTCTATGGGCTGCATTGCGTTTGTTGATCAGCTACCTCAGCTCAGAACCAATCCAAGGAGCATGTTCTTTTTTAGGGTTCACAGTTTTTAAAGGAGCTAAGTTATTAATGGCAAGATTCAAATTGGAATTTAAAGAATGTAAAGCTCCCTCCAGATCGGATTCAACCGAACTCGTCACAGCTTGCCAGCAGTTCATTGAGTGTGTTCGGACAGATTTTTTTGTAGTGTCTGTAGGAGAAGGAGTCTATTACAGGCGCTGGCACGAAATAATTGATAGGAGCATCAATAATAGCGTGCTTACCGAAACTGGGCAAGCATTCATTCTTATAGTTAAGCACTTCGTCGTTTTTGTCTGTCAGAATCAAGTCAATCCAGGTATGAGATGTTAGAGATTTGTGATGTGTTGGGCCATGCTGAACAATTTGAAGAGACAGCTCTTTAGCTAAAATTTTGATGGTATATGCATCAGCATCGGACGCCAACGACAAATCAGCATTCAGATTCCCCAAGATGAATTTGTGGCTGTACTCTCTGCAAAGATCTCGCAAGACGTCAAAAAGGTCGGTGTCCTTTTGCATGGCAATGTGGGGGGGGGGGGGGTCTATAAATGACACCGACTAGAATGGGTGCATCGGAGCTCTGTTGTACACTACAAAATAAATACTCAAGTATGGAAGGTCTTCCTATTCCCTGAGTATTAGACGATGCTAATTTTGTGACTTTGAAATCACTTCGTACACACAGAGCAACTCCGCCCCCATTCGTACTACGATCCTGCCGCAGTACTGACTAACCACCAATCTGAATGACACTGTCATCGACGTCCGGGCCCAACCATGATTGTGCTATGCCAAAAAGGTGGTAAGAGGGATTTTCAGCAAGATACAAACGTAGATTATCAAGTCACGGCCTGATCGAGTTGATGTTGAGAAAGCCTGCCTTGAGGGAACCAATAACCCAATAACCCAATAACCCCCACTCCCTGGCATACTTGCAGCAGTTGATCCTAGTCATGATGCCTACTCCGACCCGCCAACCTGTTCTACTTCCTTACATTAGTCATATTGATGTTTCTAGTTACATTTACAGAGTTTGATATCTTACTATTGGACAGATATTGTTTGGAAGTAGACTGGCTCGCCGTTAGAATGACTTGCAGATCGGTAGCAGTGGTAAAGCCATGCGCTCGCTCACCATCCTTTCGCCTTGCCAAGAATCTGCCACCCGAGTGCCAAATATATTTAAAGCCCAGCGTCTGGGCAATGGACCTTAGGCTTTTAAATGCCTGAAATTTGTCATGGGGCAACACCTCATTGATAAAAATTTTGTGGTTTGGCACACAAGCAGCCGAAACGAGGCTATACGATTCGGGGTCTATATCATTCGTGGTGAAATAATTATTATCTAGCGAGCGCTTGGCTCTCATTACATCTCTGACCAGGCTCGAACTGCCGAGCCTAACTATACACACACACGGTGGGCAGGAAGCAACGATAGATTGCATGAAAATGTCGACAAAAATGGCAAGCGGGGTTGTCTTTGTTGATGATTATAGATAAAAAATTCGTTGGATTTGAAATCCTAGCTGCTCCTATTTCAAAGATATTCACATTTTACATATTTCTGACAGCATTAGTTTTTGCGATATAGAAAAGGCGTGTTTTTTAATCTTTGGAACATATTTATGCAATATATATTTGATATTTTGTATTTTATACGTAAATTTACATATATTTGTACAGCAATCTGTAAATAAATAAATAAATATATACACGGTGATCCATTTTAATCGCCGCACCCGGATTTCTCGGAACCTAAGCCAGATAGAGAAAAATGGTTCAGACAAAAGTTATAGGGGACAAAGGGGGCCACATAATGGCGCTAACCTCTTTGACCTTGAACTTGACCTTTGAGGTTATTTCAAGGTCAAAGTGGTTTTTTCATATGGAAATACCTAGTGTTGACCCCGGATTCGGAAAGAGCGAGAAATTTTACGTTCAAAATCATATTGAGAAATTTTTTCCAAGGTCATTTCAAGGTCAAATCTAGGTCAAACTCAGAAAAGTCCGTTTAAAATCGTTTTTTTCCATGAACCACACGCTAAGCTGGTTCAAATTGATCGTAGGCTTAATAGAGGAACCCACACACCCAAAACTTACACATCCTAGTAAACAAAACTCAAACTCGCACATCTTATCCCCATACACTTCATGCTCTCACATGCTGAACTGTTACACCCCGGCCCCACAACCATACCCCACACCTCCCAGTCCCACACGTCCCTACCCCACGCATGCTAATCCCATACACCCCAAAGCCACACATCCTGAACCCTGAAAAATTTTTCTCAAGGGCAAAATGATTTTTTAACGGGAACTTTAAGATCGTTGAAGCTTCTGTTATAAATGTATTAACCTTACTTTTTGCGCTACCCAGAAACAACGACGTGGATGTAGTAAGGATTGTTTCCTTTGGGGTGCTTAATTAATGTGAGTCCCCTTGCCTCTCACTGTTCGGGGTGCTTGTTTCTGGGTAGCGCAAAAAGTAAGGTTAATACATTTATAACAGAAGCTTCAACGATCTTAAAGTTTCCGTTAAAAAATCATTTTGCCCTTGAGAAAAATTTTTCAGGGTTCAGGATGTGTGTGTTTGGGGATGTGTGGGACCGGGGTGTAACAGTTCAGCATGTGAGGGCATGAAGTGTATGGGGTTAGGATGTGCGTGTTTGAGTTTTGTTTACTAGGATGTGTAAGTTTATGGTGTGTGGGTTTGGCGTGTGTGGGTTCCTCTATTAAGCCTAAGATCAATTTGAACCAGCTTAGCCTGTGGTTCATGAAAAAAAAGATTTTAAACGGACTTTTCTGAGTTTGACCTAGATTTGACCTTGAAATGACCTTGGAAAAAATTTCTCAATATGATTTTGAACGTAGAATTTCCCGCTCTTTCCGAATCCGAGGTCAAAACTAGGTGTTTCCGATGAAAAAACCACTTTTACCTTGAAATAACCTCAAAGGTCAAGTTCAAGGTCAAAGACGCTAGCGCCGTTATGTGGCCCCCTTTGTCCCCTATAACTTTTGTCTGAACCATTTTTCTCTATCTGGCTTAGGCTCCGAGAAATCCGGGTGCGGCGATTAAAATGGGTCACCGTGTATACCTGGGGAGAAAGGGAAGCTTTATCTGATGATTCGCCCGAAAATAAATATTTTCTTACTTTACAATCCAGAGTGACTTTTTTCTTTATTGCGTTGAATAATGAACATGAATACTCAATCAAACAAAGTAGTACGCAGGACTACCGCTACGTGGCGTAGTCCCTGGTGCGCATACAGAGCATATACTAGCTTCTTTCCCACTATAAAAAAACTGTCCGTAGGATGTAAGTATACCGGCCCAACGATTCGCTTCTATTAATTTGCGACCAAGTTGTTTGTCACTCGATTGCTGGTTTCCGAATTCTTATCAACTGATTATTGTTGAAAGAGCTTTTCATCAGATATATTTGTATTTTTTTGAAAATTGCATAGAGTATTGATATAAGTATCGTCGATAATTTCTGAATTTTTTAAAGTAAATAGTGCTTATTTGTATAGCGATCAGAACATTTTTCTATTGATAAATAATGTCCATTATTCATCCGAAAAATAAATGCGATCACAAAGAAAATCGGACAAAAGTATGCGCTCCATGCGGGAAGAAAATAATTTTTAACGATAAACCTTCTCAAAAATTTTTATTAACTAAAGAACATATCAAAGTGATAAAAGAGCATATTAATGATCAGTTCGATACTTCTAATAGAAAATTCCCGAAAAGTATATGTAGTACTTGTCGACTAACTATGAATGAATATGAAAAGAAGTCTTTCAAAAGACCTTGTGCAACTATGCCCAATTACGAGGATCTTAATTTGGCAAAAGAAACAAGAACGAATATTTGTAACTGTTACATTTGCCTAACATCGCGACTTACTAGCCATTCAAAATCAAAGAAAGGTAAAGGTCCCGTTCGTAAATTTTCCATCAAAATTGATTTAAATAATGGCCTTGATGGTACTGTGCGTCAAAATGCTTCACTTTCTGAAAGTGAAGCAAATGTAACTCAACCTAGAACTTCAATTGAAATTTGTAGCAGCTGTTTCCAGGTAATAGGCAAAGGCATTCTACACTATTGCATGGGTTCTTCTTCGGCTAGCGCACGTGATAACGTACTTAATATAGTAAAAAAGTTATCTGAGAAACAGCAGAACCAAATAGTGACTACTGTTTTAAAAAGAAAAATTTTGAACAGTGAAGAAAAAGCCAACGGTGAACTTCTTTTGAATACGTCGGGATCTAAACTTCGCATACCTGTAAATAAAAGAAAGAGAAGCAAATAAGCTTTTCTGCTCAAAGTTTAGATAACTTTCAAGCTGCAACTGCATCCTCTTCAAATTATATGAAAAAATTAGTAAACTTTATTCGTAGTTCTGCTGGGAGAAATTCCGTTCCAACGAATTACAACCAACATATGTATGACAAATCTAAGATGATGGAAGATATTTATAAAGAAGGTTTCCACGAGTTCGATTAATTTATAGACACATTAATTTATAGATTCATTTCAGACTTAAAACTTGTTCTACTTGCTAATGGACAGCAATCAGCATCAGCTACTTACCCTTGCCCTTACTGTTTTGTGACAACAACTGAATTGGAAAGTTATGATAAAGTGATTGACAATGATGGAAACAATAATGAAGAAAATCTTAATTTGAAGACATACAAGCAGTTGAAAGAGCATTATTTTCAATTTGCAAATTCGAAACGGCCAAAGGAGAAATTAAAAAAAGACCAGTCGTGTATGCTAATGTTACAGAACTTCTTGACTTTATTTTTGATAAACGAAAAATTCAACATATACAAGAAACAAAAATAAAATTAATGGCAGATGGAGGCCAAGGTTCCTTCAAAATTTCTCTTTCCATTTTAACCCAAGAAGATAAGCTAAAGGAAAATGAATCAGGTGAATGTAAAACTAAAAACGTTTCATATTACTCCTCTGGTGGAAGTGTTGCAAACGAACGCAAGCAGAATAGTGTCTATAAATTAATTTTATTATGCATAGTTCCTGCGATTAAAGAGACCTATGAAAATTTCAAAACCTTAGTCGAATTAACTAGACTGAATGAGATACCTTTCAAATTCATTTCAGACTTAAAACTTGTTCTACTTGCTAATGGACAGCAATCAGCATCAGCTACTTACCCTTGCCCTTACTGTTTTGTGACAACAACTGAATTGGAAAGTTATGATAAAGTGATTGACAATGATGGAAACAATAATGAAGAAAATCTTAATTTGAAGACATACAAGCAGTTGAAAGAGCATTATTTTCAATTTGCAAGTATCGGAAGCGACAAAAAAAAAAGCTAAAGAATGTCATAGCACAGTGCATCATCCTCTTTTTGTTGAAGAAGATAACGATGAAGATGATGACATATACGTACTTGCAAGGGTTTGTCAACCATCTCTTTTGGGATGGTATAGTTAAAATTAAAGCTATTGGCAACTGCCGATCGGAGGAAAACGCGCTATTTATATCGCACTCCACGGAGCTGCTCCGGCCCAATCAGCAAGCAGCAGGCCGCCCGCCGCTGCGCAGCCGATGTGCGCAGTGGTCTGCTCGCGGGCTCTTACCCGCCGCGCCGATTCCCTGATTCACGGGGATGGGTTATCGACTCCTGGTGCATGCGACACACCCCACCCCCACCCCCACTCCCTTCCTCCCTCTCCGCCAAACCCTTGGCCGGTTCTGGAGCAGCACCTGGTATGGCTCCCCGTGCAGTTACGGGAGCTCCAGAAACCCTAGGCTGGTTCTAGACCACCAACGGGGGGAAAGGTGGGAAGGGGGGAAGGGGAGGGGCCAAAAACCCTAGGCTGGTTCTGGACCACCAGATCACGACTTCAAGTGGTCCAGAATCAGCCTAGCTTATCTACTCACATCTCAATAGACTACAAGATAAATTGAAAGAATTATTGATGCATTGGAAAACAAAAGCTTATATTAAGGATAGTACGTTTAAATATTTAAAATGTGAAAATGGCACTGTAGCTAAATGTTATGGGATTCCTAAGATTCACAAAGAACAGTTGACATATAGAATAATAATATCATCGATAAATTTTCCGACGTATAGACTTGCTAGATTTTTGTCTAATATATTGTTCATGATAGTGGGTAAAAACAAATTCATATATGAGGCGTTTCACGTCAGCTCTCCAGGCGCGGCGCGCGAGCGCGAAATCATGCTGTTTTCAGCTTGTGTTTGAAGGGCTAAGATGTATCTAAAAAACATAATCCCCAAGTGATTTCGATGTATTTTTTCCTCAGCTTTCCGATGGTGCTATTAGTTTCTCAAAATTTTTCAATTCTAAGTATTTCTTGAATAATATCTCGAAAAAATAAAAAAACCCCTATGTAGAAAAAGGCTATATCCATGTAAAATTTCCTCCTCTTTCGATCTAGCAGGTCAAAAAAAAATATTAATATAGTTTTTGAGATATAACATGTTTTATGTTTTTTTGAGGTTAGAATTGAAAAATTTTGAGAAACTAATAGTGCCATCGGAAAGCTGAGGAAAAAATACATCGAAATCACTTGGGGATTATTTTTTTTAGATACATCTTAGCCCTTCAAACACAAGCTGAAAACAGCATGATTTCGCGCTCGCGCGCCGCGCCTGGAGAGCTGACGTGAAACGCCTCATATTAAAGATAGTTGGAGTTCTTATGATATAATGAAAGATATTGTTATTCTGAATGATCATAGGATGATTTCATTGAAAGTTGTGTCTTTGTTTACAAATATACCTTTAGAGTTGTTGAATGATATTATACAAGATAAATGGCCTGAAATTAAAGTACATACTAGTTTAACAAAAGATGAATTTAAAAAAGCCCCTAAATTTGGTTTTTAAAAACACAATTTTTTCTTTTATAATAGTTTCTGTGAGCAAATATATGGCTGTCCAATGGGATCACCTTTGTCACCTATTATAGCGAATTTAGTAATGGAAAAATGTTGCTTTGTCTAAGTCGGTTTTTCAGTCAACTATTTTTAAAAGATATGTTGATGACATTTTTGCAGTTGTACTTGTTGTGGATGAAATAGTGGATGTGTTTAATTCTATCCATGATAGAATTAAATTCACAAAAGAAGTTGAGAAAGATAATCAATTGAGTTTTTTTAGATATTAGAGTCATTAGAGTTAATAATAATAGAGTGAAATTAGATTGGTATAGAAAACCTACATGGTCAGGTAGATTTTTAATTTTTGATTCTCACCACCAATTCGGAAACAAGACAGGAGCGATCAAGGGTGTCATTGACAGAGCGACTAAATTGTCACATAAAGATTTTAGGAAAAAGAATTTAAATTTAGTCAGAGAAACATTTATTAAGAATTGTTATCCGGAAAAAAATATTGATAAAATGATTGATGAGAGAGTGTGGGAAATTTATAATGGTGGATTGAAGCAGCTGGTAGATAATCAAACAAGGAATAGAAATGGAAAGAACGCATATTTTAGTTTACCATATGTTAGAGGTTTGTAGGAAAGGATTAGAAGGGTTTTTAGTAAACATAATATTCAAGTTTTCTTTAGATACGATAATAATTTAGAAAGGTTATTTAGTAATTGTAAAGACAGGGATAATAAATGTTTAAAATCGGGAGTAGTTTATAAAATTAATTGTAGGGATTGTAATGGCTGTTATATTGGTCAAATGGGTAGATATTTGAAAAAGAGAATATATGAACATCAATATAATTTACGCAGCTCAAGTTGTACATCGGGTTTGAAAGAACATTGTTTAAATAGTTTGCATTCTTTCGATTTTGGGAGTGTGGATATTTTGGAACAGGGGATTAAGAATAAATATAAGAGGGAAAGCCTTGAACGTATTCACATTCTAAGAAATCGGAATAATGTAAATTTAATGATAGAGTCAAGTAAATTAGATAACATTTATCAAGTTTTTTCCAGGTTTTAATTAAGTTTTTATTTCAGATTGTGCGGGGGTGATTATAAACAAGGGCAATCTGACTGCCAGAAATATGAATTATTTTAATTAAATTTGTAAGACTGTAAGACCGATGGAAAAATTCTAATCAGTTGATGAAGATGGATGGACTATTACCGCGAGAAATTCCAACGTGCAAATATTTACCGACAACGGATTTAATAGAACACGAAATTAAATTGATATATTGCTTGATTTTTCAGTATCTGAAAAATTAGAACAAATAATGCATGCGGAATTAGAAAAATTAAGAGAGGCAGGTATAGTTGAGAAGTCACGCAGTCCGTCGAATAGTCCATCCGTGATGATCAGAAAGCCAAACGAGAAGCAGATTATGCATATTGATTTAAAAGCCGTAAACGCGATATCGGAAAAAGACGCATACCCGACACCGTATACGGACGTCATATTAAACAAATTAAAACGCGAAATTCATATCAACAATAGACCTAAAAAGTGCGTACCACCAAATAGAACTAAAACCCGAATCGCGACCAATTACCGCGTTTATAATACCAGAACGCCGCCACTGGTAGTTTACACCGTTATTGATGGGATTAAGCGGCGCAGGCGCGACCTTTCAAAGATTGCTAGAGGAATTAATCAGAAAGTTAGAGCCATACAATTACTTAGACGTTATTGTACTTGCAACCGAAACTTTTGAAGAGCATATACAATTGTTCAGGAGCTTAATCCTTAAAATAAAAAATTCGGGGCTAACAATAAATCGCGATAAAAGTAAATTTTGTTGCAACGAAGTAAAATTTTTGGGGTTTAAAGTTAACGAATATGGGTTAATGATCGATCCGGACGAAGCGGAAGTGATAACAAAATACCCGAAACCAAAAACACTGCGACAGCTGCGCAGGTCTTTGGGAATGTCCTCCTGGTACAGGAGATTCATTAAAGATTATGCAAAGATAGCGGATCCGTTAAATAGGTAAACTAAGAAAGATGAAAAGTTCGCGTGGGAAACCGCGCAAGACAACGCCTTCGAGGTTTAGTCCAGTCAAATTGGCACGAAAAAGGGTGATTTTCGAACAAAATTAATATTAGGGTGCGACAACATTTTTCTTGTTCAGTGGGCCAATACAGAGCTACTATAAAAAAGGAAACTCGCAACTTCTGGCGGAATTGGTTATATCATTGTTTAAAGGGTCAAAATATGGTTTTTTGCATTTTGCGAAAAAACTAACGCTCGGATGAAGTTCAATGTATGGAAGAAGTAGTAGGCATTCAAAAGACCTACAAAACGAGCTTTTATTTATTAAGATTCGTCAATTATTTACGTCGCAAATTGAATAAAACAATTAAATTTAAGTTTTTCGATCTTTTGCAATAAAAAATGTCCTATTATAGTTATTGATTAAACCTTTGCATATTTGGATAGGTCTTTTCAAGACGAAAAAAATACCATTTTGGCATTTGTGATAACTCAATTATTTATTGCTAAAACCCATTTTGCAACAAAAAACACTTTTTTTTTAGATATTAATTATTATAGGAATGGGAGGTCGCACCGACATGGGGTGAAGCTTATTCTCTTCTTAAAGAGTTGTACTTTAATTACTCCGTAAGAAGTATATCGGGTTTCTTAGTTAAAAGCTATGAAAAATGGCTTCACAAAAAGAGCAGATAATTGACGCTAATCGCTCGACCGTACGCTGCCTAAAATCTGAATTAGAGACTTCAAAATGACATATGCTGAAAAATTTAGCTTTTCTCAGCAACTAATTAATGGATTTAAATGATTCTTTTTTTAATTTGGGGTAGCACTAAAAATTATGACGACCTATCGTAATCGTTTTTTAATAAAATTGTTTTTTAATCTGTAATTGTTTATTTAACTATTAATTTTGCAAAAAGAACCAAAAATTGATATTCTTCTAAATTTTTTCAATGTAATAATTGAAGTTATTTATTATTGAACATTTCCTTTCATTTTTAGTAATTTTGAGTAATTTTGAGTAATTATGTAAGGTGAAAGGTATGTAAATAATTTTAGTTAAGCGAATTTTAGTTATACTCTTTATTAATAATTAACAGACTTCAATTCGCTTAATTCAAACATTAATGAAAGAAATGTTCAATAATAAATAACTTCAATTATTACATTGAAAAAATTAATAGTTAAATAAATAATTACAGATTAAAAAACAATTTTATTAAAAAACGATTATGATAGGTTGTCATAATTTTTAGTGCTACCCCAAATTAAAAAAAGAATCATTCAAATTCATTAATTAGTTGCTGAGAAAAGCTAAATTTTTCAGCGTATGTCATTTTGAAGTCTCTAATTCAGATTTTAGGCAGCGCGCGGTCGAACGATTAGCGTCAATTACATGTTCTTTTTGTAAAGCCATTTTTCATAGCTTTTAACTAAGAAACGCGATATACTTCTTATGGAGTAATTAAAGTACAACTCTTTAAGAAGAGAATAAGCTTCACCCCATATCGATGCGACCTCCTATTCCTATAAAATTAATTTAAAAAAAAAGTGTTTTTTGTTGCAAAATGGATTTTAGCAATAAATAATTAAGTTATCACAAATGCCAAAATGGTATTTTTTTCGTCTTGAAAAGACCTATCCAAATATGCAAAGGTTTAATCAATAACTATAATAGGACATTTTTTATTGCAAAAGATCGAAAAACTTAAATTTAATTGTTTTATTCAATTTGCGACGTAAATAATTGACGAATCTTAATAAATAAGAGCTCGTTTTGTAGGTCTTTTCAATTCCTATAACTTCTTCCAACATTGAACTTCATCCGAGCATTAGCTTTTTCGCAAAATGCAAAAAACCATATTTTCACCCTTTAAACAATGATATAAACAATTCCGCCAGGAGTTGCGCATTTCTTTTTTTACAGTAGCTCTGTATTGGCCCACTGAACAAGAAACATGTTGTGGCATCCTAATATTAATTTTGTTTTGAAAAAAGTCTTATTTGACTGGACTAGTTATTAAAGAGATGATTGCAAACGCACCATTACTACACAGGCCCGATCCCAACGCGGAATTCTGTATTCAAACAGACGCAGTTGATACCGGACTCGGCGCGGTAATAACGCAAAATATTAATGAGCAAGAGAGGGTAATCGCGTTCGCGGGCAGGACGTTACGTAAAAACGAGCTCGAATTTAGTACCACCGAAAAGGAATGCCTCAAAATAAAATGGTCAATCGAAAAATTTAGGCCGTATGTAGAGGGTGGCATATTCACTGTAATCACGGACCACAGCGTGTTGCAATGGTTATTTAAGAAAAAGAATCCCGTAGGTAGATTAGGTAGATGGGCTCAGGAGTTAATGGCTAATGATTTCAAAGTTATACACAGAAAAGGCGCACATAACGTCATCCCAGACGCGTTATCTAGAATATACGAGGACGAAGTCGAAATACCAGTGATTACCGCGACAGAAATTACACAAACGACAACGGACCCGTGGTACAAAAAGCGCGTATACCAGATAAGAAAATATCCGCGACGATATAAAGACTGGAAAATAATGGACGGAAAAATATATAGAAAATTGGGCTGAAAGAATGCAAAAAGTAAAACACATATACGATGATACGTTAACAAAAATTTACAAGGCAAAAGAAAAATACGAAAAAAATTACAATAAGAGAAAACTCGAAGGAACATTCAAAAAAGGCGACTTAATATGGAAAATAGATAGAGAACTATCAAACGCAGAAAAAGATATCAGCGCGAAGCGAAATTAAGTATGCGATATGACGGTCTATCTGTGATAGTGCAGCAAGTAGGCAAAGACATGTATAAGGTAAAAAGAGACGGTTAATTAATCAAAAGTGCGTTTCACGTAAAGGACTTCAAACGCTGCACAGATAATATCCGTGAAAAACAAGAAACTATCAAAACAGCAGTCAACGAGCAGCCGACAAGAAGAAAGCCAGGCAGGCTGAAGAAAACTGCACCAACATCAATGAAGGCAACCCAAAGCGCAGTTACCAACAGCGCGGAAGCACAGTAGACCGCGCGGGAGGATCATCAGAGAACAGAGAGAAAAGCGATCAGCGCCACCTAAAGTCAACGTGTCAAAAAGTGAATAAATGCGATAAATAAAACGGCAATAAGCAAAACAATACGTACAATATTTTTTATAATTAAGTCATATTCTGCGTTACCAAATATAATTTCGAGGTTTAGATTTAAGGTTTGAATGAAGGTTAAGTTAATGCCAATTATAGCAGAAATTATTTTCATACAAAAATGTAAGATTAAAAACAAAAAATAAGAATTGCAAGAAATTTTTTAGTTTTAAGGTTTTTTGGAACGCAAGGGGCAAGATACTTCTATATTTCGGGAGTCTTGAAAGATTTCTCGAGAGATGAACGGGAAACGTACGACGTTTGATTTGATATTGATCTTCAGGTGATAGTTTTTTTATGTCTGTCAATTTGTGAGAGTAAATATTTAACACGTATATGATAAGCATCTACAATCGAAACGTGATGAGCGTCAACTACTGTTGAAGATCCAGTTGACGTTGTCAAGACCCAGCCAAAAACAGTATTTTGAGCAATAGTGATCAGAAGACCCCGAGAGGAGTCCTTTACGAATGATGGCAGGATAAACATCTGCATCTAGGGGAAGGTCTATCTTATCTTGCAAATAATAACCAGAGCCAGCCAATTGCAATCCACGCATATGAGACGAATGGCGTGGAACTATCTTGCTTTGCGATAAGAGACGAGTCAGTTCCGCCTGGACGAGAGCATCATAATTGAACTAGGACGGCGGTTCAGGGGGAGAGCAAAGACGTAGCGGCACCTCTCCGTTTACCCGCAACGTTATAGTGCCTCCCAAGCCGCGAACGGACACAAATGTTGAGCGCGGTGCGGCATGAAGAAGCTTTACCGTACGATCCGTGACAAATGATCATTCAGCGGCTGGATCAATTAGGGCTCGAACAGATATCAGATCTCTCAATTCGGTCATTAGAGTGACATTAGCAGTGTCGAGCAAAGCTGTCTGCTTTGGTAACGCGAGATTTGTTGAAATGTTTTCACCACCTACTGAGTTTGACGGGGAAGCCGGAGGGGCACGTTTATCTTGCACTTCAGGAAAATTTGCCGCTTTCCCATTGGACAATATGTGCAATTTAGTACGGTGACGACTTTTGCAGTGATAATACGAATTACGAGACGTGCAATTAGTCACTGTGGGGGAGGGACTGAAGCAATTTAAACATAATTTGTGTTCTTTGCAAAACGCGAACAGATTATCTTGCGGCATTAAAAAAAATTGCTGACGCCTAGTCAGTAAATAGTCAGCCTTGCATTTGAGATAGAGTGAACGAGACTTGATGACTTCAGATGCTGTTGCCGTATTGACTGAAACATGCCGTGATTAATTAGATTGCAATGTTTTATTGACAGATTTATTACACGAAGTCGGAGGGGACCGAGAAAAAAAAAATCTGACGGGGTTGTGAGCTTGTGCAAGAGACCAGATACGATCCTCAAGATAACCGAGAAGATTGGTATACGTGGAAAATTGTTCTTTATTTTTTTCGGAAATTTTCCAATTCTCTCAAGTGCGTATGTCTAATTTACGTGTGATAATTATTATGTCTAATTTACAGAGATCTTTTAAAGGCCGGTATGCTTCTTCCGCATGATCTACATTAGAATTTAAATCAGCAGCGATACTCGATTTAACCGAGGGCAACTGGATTAACGACTCTAAAAGATTGTATAAGCGTATGCGTTTATTATCGTACCGACGAACCAATTTACCCCTCTATCCCTCGCGATTTCCAAATTTGTGGCTGTAACCTCGATCCCCTTTAACGGAATTACAGCTGGACCCTGTACAGCATTTAATAAATGTTGCAATTAAGACACGTCAGAGAGAGCTGCCTTGTTCTTTATTATCGATGTAAATCTTTGCTTAAAAGATTTCCATTCTTCACGTTTACCAGTAAAACATGACAAAGATAAAGCTGGTTCAGAAAACGATGCCTAATTTTCCGACTGGTTTGGCGTTTTTCTATGTGTAAGACCTACCTATAATTGCTAATTATAACAACCAGTTCAATCTGTGATCGTTTTCAGTTGAAAAAATATACAGAATTTTTTATCGATATTTCAGACTTCGAAAACATTCTATGAAAACATTCTACAGAAATTTTTACATTTAATTCTGCATATTTGTACAGCAAAAATTAATTATACTTTTTATACATTTTTAAGCCAAAGCAGATAGCTTAGAGTCGCAATAAAGGAGTTACCATTCGGATGATAATACTCAACGGGGGGAAATGCTGATGCAACAATATTCTAATTTTTTAAAATAATTTTACAAATAGTGATTTTTAAAAATAATTTGTTTTAACTACCCCACTTTGAGAGTTATCATACGCATGATTACTCCCATACAGAGACTCCCAGCTATCTGTTTTGATTTTTAAATACATACGAAAATATGGTCAATTATTGCTGTACGATTGCTTGAGAGAATTCCTTAGAGCACTTAAAAATTGTTTAAAAAATTATAATTTTTTATTCGCAAAATCTTTGTAGAAATGCATTGCAAGTATGTCTACTGAATTTCTTCTCGAAATGTCTGCAGACATTTCACTGGATTATTTTCTCACGGGTTGTCTTATATAGTTGTCGTAAATACTTTATACTCACGTCAGATCTTTTTCAAGCCATAGCATTTCCTGTTTGTACAAATCTTCATCTCGACATAACCTGACCTTTCCTGCGTCTCCAGACGCCCAGGAGTTATCTCCGCTTGATATTAGCATACCCCTGAAATTTTCAATACATAGTTTTAGACAAAAAGAAAGGCAAAAGGCATACTTAATTCTTCCAAGCGTAAAACCTGATAGCGATGAAAGTGTCGCGCATTGTATCGCGTACGGTATGCGCCTGTGATTGCGAGAGTCGCCTTAGATTTCTGATTTCCTGCTGTAGGTCTATAGCTTTCTTCTGCAGGCCCCTAAACTGGTTATACATTTCGGGCGTAAGTGCAAGATCTCGATAAACGTACTGGCTCACGGTTCCTAGGGCCACTGGCTTTGGTGGTGGAGTCGGTTTGTGTCTATCCCTCTCTGCATTAAATAAAGAATTCATTAAATTTGTGTATAATTTATTCCTTTTGTAGTAACAGATTTTTTTCGTCCAAAAATATATTCCATGATCGTAATGAAAAGATATCGTAACCTCTATAAAGAGTTAGATACACTGAAAAAAAAGTATTGTGCACACGGCCATATCAAATTTCGAATAGGGAATGTATTACTGAGAGAAATTCGTACTATTTCCCTCGCTTTATGTATTCCTCTATAATTGAAACTTCAAAACTTAAAAGAAAAAAACTATTTTTATGTACAAGAATGCCGGAATATCTTTAAAACAATACGCTAAGGCAGTTACTCCAAAATCGGATATTCGCGCTGTACGGAAATTAGTTTAGCTGAGAGAGCAATCCCAATGCTTGTGTCAACTAAACATTGGTTCCCAAAGAGAAACGGCCGCGCTTAATAACCAACCGCATAGTGATAAGTTGCGGTATCAACGGGCAGCATGCGAGGCAACGTGACATGTGCGCGCGGATTTTTTGCACTTCATCTTTTCTATGACTGCTGCAAAAAGTACGTATATGTGGGTGAAAAACGTGGTCTAGGTGTTCAGAGTGGTCGATAACGGAGTCTAGGGGGTGCGTTCCGCAGTTTTTGACTTCTAGGTGTCGGCATACATTCTATGCGTGGTCTAGATGGTTGTGGTAGCCGATGAAGATAACTAGGTAATCCGTAATTTTAATCGTCCACCACGTTTTCGACGCATTCCAAAACCTAGGGCAAAAAAACTACGGAGCGCATGACTTAGACATCGTCATTGGCTACCCCGAAGTCCTGGACCATAATTAGATTCGCTCTGATATCTCAACGCAAAAAACCAATGTGGTATGCATCGTAGGATTTTGCCTCTAGGTATTGGAACTCATCAGGTGCATGGTCTAGGTGTTCAGGGTGGCTGATGACGGACTCTAGATAATACGCTGAGTAGTTTTTGACGTCTAGGTGTCGAACAGTATCCAATGCTTTATCTAGATTTTCAAGATAGCCGATAACGCAGTCTATGTGGTGCTCACCGTAGGTTTTGGCCTTTAGATAGTGGAACTCACCGAATTCATGGTCTAGATTTTCAGAGTTGGCACGTGTTAGGGGGTTATATGAAAATTTATCGAAAATATACGTCTCCACTAATTGAAAAAAATTCTACCTCTATTCACGCAGTATTAATTATTCATATAACCTAGTTTTGGGAAGATTCTAACACAAGTTCACGTGCTTGACCCAAGTTATACTCTAGAAGAGAGTAAGACTAGATAAAGGTCAGGGAGCGGAACGTAATCGGGCGGATCGCGCTCGCTACACGCTCAACCTCGCACGTTCACGCTTGACACGCTGCCGCATAGTGATCCCAAAACGATGAAAATGGAAAACATTCGTGCTTGACGAGGGAATAAGATATAAATATTTCAAAGCTGTTGAAAAAGCTTCTCAATACTATTGTTCCTTAAGCCAGATACCGCTTTGTTTCGTCAAAACCTGTCCCGATTTTTACGGGAGCCATAAAGTTGAGTAATTGGAATTATCATTTTTGGCTGGGAATGCAAACTAAAGCTTTTCTGCACTGTTTATACACTTTTCTGCTCTTTTTTGTACACTTTCTTGCACATTTTTGTACAAAAAAGAGCAGAGAAGTGTACAGAACAGTGCAGAAAAGCTTTGGTTTGCATTCCGAATATCCCAATTTACGAGAAAAACGATAATTCCAATTACTCAAATTTATGGCTCCCGTAAAAATTGAGATAAGTTTTGAAGAAAAAAACTATATCTGGCTTAAGGAGCAATAGTATTGAGGAACCTATTCAAGAGTTTCGAAATATTTATGTCTTATTCCCACATCAAGCATGAATTTTTTCCATTTTCATCGTTTTGGCATCATTGTGTACCGCGTGTGCCGCGTTTACGAGGATCTGAGGGTTGATAGTGCAGCTGCTTGCCTAGGGCCGTTACAGGATGGCCAATGATAGAGTCTAGATGATACGCTCAGTAGGTTTTGACTTCTAGGTGTCGAACTGTATCCAATGCTTAATCTAGGTGGTCAAGATAGCCAATAACGAAGTCTACGTGGTGCCCACCATAGGTTTTTCCTCTAGGTATCAGAACTCACCGAATGCATTGTCGAGGTATTCAGGATGGCGATGAAGAAGTCTAGGAGGTGCTCTCAGTAGTTATTTGCATCTAGGTGTCGGAATACATTCTATACGTGGTCTAGGTGGTCGTGGTAGCCGATGAAGGTGTCTAGGTAATCACTCAGTAGTTTTTATCGCACACCACGTTTCTAATGCGTTCCAATACCTAAGGCCAAAAAACTAAGGAGAGCATTATTTAAACATACCTATCGGCTATCCCGAAGACCTGGACCACGTATTAGATTCGCCCTGATATCTAAACGCAAAAAAAAAACGGAGCGCACCACCTAGACTCCAGCATCAGCCCCCCCCCCCCCCCCCCCCCCAGAAACTACGCATTCTATGCATTCCAACACCTAGAGGCAAAAAATTACGGAGCACACCACATAGACATCGTCATTGGCTATCTCGAATACCTGAACTACGTATTAGATGAGCCCTCGTATCTAATCGCAGAAACTACGGAGCGCACAGCCTAGACTCCATCATCGCCAACCCAAAAGACCTAGACCACGCATTCGATGCGTTCCAACATCTAGAGGCAACAAACTACGGAGCGCAACATCTAGACATCGAGATCGGCTACCTCTAACACCTGGACCACATCTTAGATGCGCCTTGAGATCTAAACGCAAAAAGCTACACGTAGCGCACCACCTAGAAGCCATCATCGGCCATCTCAAAGACCTTGACCACGTTTTGATGCTTATAATTATCTATAGTTCACCAAACATTGGCTAACCGTTGGTCAATATATTTGTTATGCGTTTTCCCAAAAAATATCAATTAACATTTACTATTTCATGAGGTTTTATTATTTTTCGTTAATAATTAAGAAATTATTTAATTTGTACAGTATTTCACCCATAACCTATATCTTTGACGTTTGAGCATATAAAACGTTAGCTATTTTTTATTAAAAGTCAACTTAGTATGGTCATCACAGCTATGCCAAATCTTTTGATTGCGAAACGACACTAACAATACCAGTATAATTGTGACAACTATATGGTATCGGCTATAAGCCTAACAGCTATACTTTATTGCTGTCAGAACAAGAATATAGTCAGATTTCTTATACTTTTTTTTCAGTGTATAGGTATAGAGTGTATTGCACGGTATCAAGTAAAAGTATAAGTAAGTGAAGATAGGAGATAAATGAGATTTTTAAATTTAATGTAAAAGCACTGTACCTTGTGAAGACATTCTCGGCAATGTCGAAGATTTGATAGCCGGTTTTGTGGGTTTTGTATCCGCTAATATATTCAGAGATCAAAGCACAATCATATTAGTGACGTTATAATACTTTAACTCACAAATCGCCGGTACCGACGAAAACTATACCACGTGAACGTTGTCCACGAACAGAATCTCATATAAAAAAAGACACGAAAACTATCCTCCATCAGCATTCGCCATGAAAAGAATCCCGTCTACAAAAGTGCCACGAAAACTATCCGGCATCAATGTTCGCCACGAAAAAAATTTCGCCTACAAAAACCGATGAAAACTATCCCCCTTAAAAAGGTGTCCACGAAAAGTATTCCGTATCGATATCCGCCACGAAAAGAATCTCACCTATAGAAAACGCCACGAAGACTATCCTGCATCAATATTAGCCACGAAAAGAATGTCAACAAAGAAAAACGCCACGAAAACTATCTCGCATAAAAAAGAAACTCAAAGATCATTCTTAAATCCAAAAATCTACTTTCTCAAAAATATGTATCATAAACCGATTAAAACGCCTAATTCACATAAATATTATAAATCGATCATTCCGTTATAATTATGGTTTTGAATCTTTATTCATAGAGAGAAATCTGCGAATCAAGAAAATAACCAGAAATGAAACGATTTGCTTTCAAAGAATTTTTATAGATCACCGAAAGTGAATAAATAAAATTCGAAAGACATTACTTTTGTATAGAATTTTTGGGGAATCCGAAACAGCACTCAGAAAAAATCTAAGAAATAAGTAAATGTTGGAATATCAAAGAAAAGTGGAACAAACTCTAAAGAATCGCTAAAAACTGGTTAAAAGGGACTGTACCGCTTATTCGTCTATAATATACTTTTATATTATAATGGTATAGCGCGAATTATATCAGCTTAAAGTCTATATATTTTTAACAGCACTTTGACAAATTTTGGTGACAAAAGAAGTGTCGCATTTTTGCTATGAATTTTGTCAAAAAACCGCTTTTTTCTAATTTTCCGACTTTTCACATAATTTACAAATTTTTTTGAGGGCCGGATCGTGTCCAGCGGTAAATTTGACATTGGAAATAACATCTTGGGTATTCTTTTGATATACGAAGCCGAGAAAGCGAAAAATGGACAAAAAATCGTTTTTTCTTGTGTTTATTTTTTAAATGAATTTCAAATCGCGCTTCGTATAAACGCGAGTGTAATATTATGATGAAAAGAGTAAATTTGTTTTAATCACTCTTTTCACTAAGTAGTTAATCTTTTTACTTCATATCGTCATTTTATTGTACTACATATCAGTATATATACATATCCCTTTTCATAAGACTATAAAAATCAAATACTAAAATTCTTATGGCCCGCAGGCGGCAATTAACATGTGATTAGTACTAGACGTTATGCGCGATGCTTTATCCGCTATTTAACGCCAACCTCGGATTAATTATACTTTTTGATTTAAAAAAGGGAGAATAGTTTCAGTGTGCGCAGCGCGCACGCTTTTCTAGTATAGTATGTAATAAGCATGATATAAATATTACAGCTTAGTTAATATTACAGGTACACTAGAAAGGGTGGATTGAAATTTATAAAATAAAAAATAATCGTTTTTAATCCGGAACTGTACTCCGGAATTTTGGGATTAAAACTAATCAAACTTTTTTTTTCGATTGATACGGATTGTTTTGAGATTGACGTCATCATAATGCAGAGTGAACTCACAAAAGCTGGACAAAAAGATAGTCTCATGGGTTGGATTTTGTATCTAATAAACATTTTATTTTCATACTATTAGCTCAGACTTAATTTATATCAAACGAAAATTTTCCGCCATACAAATCAATCCACATTCATCGAGACATTAATCCTTTTTAAAAATTTTGGAAAGAATCGGATTTTTTATGTGGATTATAGCAAACAATCTGAAACAATCCATAATTCAATAGTTGTCAAACCTTTCCCATTCAATAGTACTCTCCAAACTATTGCAAAAATACCAAATACCAAATTGCACTAGAAATACCCTGAAAATCGAAGGATAAAATCTGATTACAAGCACACGACAAAAAAACTTGACAAAATTTTTTAAGTAATTTATATGTAATATAAGTATATTTATTGAGAGACAAAATTCACAAACCACTGGAGCCAGTATTGCCGAGAATCTAGGGAGTACATATTTTCTAATTTAATAGTCTGTTTTTATTGCTAATATAATAGCTATGCTTACGTATATATTCGCTAATTTTCGCCCACTGTAAATCGGTCGAATGGTTTCGGAAATATTTACAATGCAAGCAGCATACTTTTGTTACGGGCATTGTTTATACTGTTATTATTTAACAATGAGAATGAAAAATCAATAATAAAATTTTTTTCTTATACTTTAATAATGTATTAATAAACTTTAACAAAATTGAACCTATATCTCTGTAGAATCGCTAAAAAAAACTCGCAAAATGACACACGAGAGTTTATCTGACACTTCCATATTTGTTGAGTAAAATGAATACGCCAGCACAATGAGAGACAGCAATTGTCAGTCGAAGGTGCACAAAGTATATTATAATATATTATAATATTACCTATCTTAGGGTTTCCAGAAAAGAATAAAAGAGAAGAAGAAGAACAATATGAAATAATGAAACTAGAAGAAATGGCCTCCATTTCGCTTCTTTGAACATTTTTTTGGAGGATGTGGCACCGAGATATGACGGTTCAAGATACAATTTTAAATCCTGAAATTTATATGGATTTTATTCCAATAAAAATTTACTAATTTTTATGTCATTTTTAACTGGTTGACTGGCTTTGTCGCATATATGCACAAATGAGTATCGTAACAATTTTGCTTATACATCCGTCGCGAATTTTATAAAAAAATTTGAAAAAATTCATAGTTGTTCGTAATCTCGAAGAATTCTTCAAAAATTTTTTTTAAAAATTCAAATTTTCTTAATTTGTTTAAAAAACAATGTTTAAACAACAATACACAATTTTTGGGCCTGTCAACATCCAAATATGTTAAAAGGATCCCTTTTCCAATATGATTCCCCAGAAAACCTAATCCGAGTATTATTTCTAGTGGATCCGACGTATAGCTACGGACTAATATTGATGCGAGATAGTTTTCGTGGCGTTTTTTTTGTTGAGATTCTTTTCGTGGCGAAAATTGATGGGGGATAGTTTTCGTGGCGTTTTTTTAGCTAAAATTCTTTTCGTGGCGAATGCTGATGCGAGATAGTTTTCGCGGACATATCTTTAAGCGGGACAGTATTCTTGTCGTTTTTGTAGGTGGGATTCTTTTCGTGGCGAATATCCATACGGGATAGTTTTTACGGACACTTTTTTAAGAGGAATAGTTTTCGTGGCGTTTTTGTAGGTGAGATTCTTATCGTGGCGAACATAGATACGGCATAGTTTTCGTGGCACTTTTGTAGATGGGATTTTTTTCGTGGCGAATGCTGATGGGGAATAGTTTTTATTGCATTTTTTAACTAAAATTTTTTTCGTGACGAATGCTAATGGGGGCTAGTTTACGTAGCATTTCTGAGCGGGATAGACTTCGTCAGCACCGGCGAAATGATGTTTTTCTTTTGTTTTAAGAAACATAAAATTTACCATGCGAGAAAGGATTCCATTGTTCTTTAATTTCATTAAACAATCGCCAGATACCTGATATCGAATGCAAGATACTAATAAACATGGCCATCTTGAGCATACTAAAATATGGAGATAAATACATTTTTTATATAATGTCATATTTTGATATCAGACATTTTATAAGAAATTGATTTAACAACACAAGCCTGCGAAATTTTACTGACTTTCTAAAACAGAAACCGGAATAGACATTCCCAAAGGATTTTGACGCGCTGAATTTGCATCTGGCGGCAGAATTGTTCCACCAGGTCAGGAATTCGGGATATTCTAACCTAAAAGTACAATAATCACTATATTTCGACATATTATACTAAGATAATACCTATGGTCAAATTTCAACTTAAATGCCAAATTATTTCATATGATACCTTTTTCCGAGGAGATATCCTAAGTTGAGGATCATACATGAGCCCCACAGCAAAAAAATCCCAAAATTCTTAAACCCTAAAATGCATAAACCTCAAAATCCATAAACCCCAAAAATAATAAATCCATAAATCCGTAGACCTCAAAACCCAATAGTCCGTAAAACGATAAACCCCGAATCCCATAAACTTCGAATCTCAATAACCCCAAATACCATAAACGACAAATCCCCAAATCTCCAAATACCATAAACCACAAATCCCATAAACCCCAAATCTCATAAACGGCAAATACCATAAACCCCAAATCATATAAATGACAAATTCCATAAACCCCACATCTCATAAACGACAAATACCGTAAACCCCCAAATCTCATAAACGAGAAGAATCGTATACCCCATATAGTGATCATTCCGCTGTAATAACGTTATCCGGATTGAACCTCTTGGCAGCGATAACGTCTACAATCCTTTTCTGCTTCCTCCTAGAGAAAGCTTTGTAATAGTAAAATTTTAAGTTTCGTTTAATCTCTCTAGAAATATGATTAGATATGCTAGAAGTTTGAATCACATGATTTTAGAAAATTTCTGTATGGATGTGTGTGTGTGCGTGCGTGCGTGCGTGCGTGCGTGCGCGTTTTATGTCGAATTTTTGATTTTTGAAAAATTTATTTTTGAATTTTTTTAATAATCGGATTTAAAATTTTAAATCAAATGGGTAGCATTCAAAAGAGCATAAAAAATCTGTTTTAAAAAAAATAATTTCTCCAGCTATCGCGGTTCTTTTGTTATTCACAAAAATGTGTTTTTATTAAAAAGCTTATAACTTCCAAACTAAATGGTCAATTTTTTCGAGAAAAATCATGAAAATGCAGAATATAAATAGCTATAATCTGTGAAAATTTGAATTCATTTTGTTAGTTAGTTTTCGAGAAAAAAATTGAAAAATGAAAAAAATGAGTTTTGTATGTCCAACGATTACAGGAGTAAAATTGATTTAATCGCTTCAAAATTCATTGTAGAGATAGATTTTGGATAGCTGCGGTTGAGTTCGTTGGGCAAAATGATTGGTCCTTAAATTTCAGAGATATTTGAGGTTAAGATTTTTAACAATTTTTTTCCAAATCGTAATTTCTCGAAAACGGCTTGATGAATAAGCTACAGATTTATAGACAATTTTGTGTGTGATATAGATATTATGTATGTGATATGTAGTTGAAATTACTGGTTGCACTGTCGGGGTGGTTTAAAGAATAAATGAACACTCAAGTGTGTTTAAGAGTCGACGTTTCGATCACTTAACAGTGTTCCTCATCAAGACTAAAATTTATTAAAGAAAAATGATTAAAAGATTACAATTTTATAAAATTAAAAACACAGTTCATCAAGAATTACAAACTTACACTAATTGATATACATAATAAACTTTAGGCAGTGTCACTTACTACCAGTCAAATGATCGAAATTCAGTTATACATGTCTTTATATATCATAGTATGAAGTAGGAGGAGAGGCGCACATAGCGATACTGTGCGGGTTTTTCATACCCCTACCAGTACGGAGTTTATTGACTTCTTATTTCAAAAATTTTTTATTATATATAAACGATTTGTATTCACTCTTTAATTTCGCAGTATCTGTTTGTATGTTCATGCTATTTTTTTGTGCTGTTACGAATAACATTTCAGATAAAAGTCGTTTTTCAAGTTTGCATTCTTTATCTAGTATTTTTATATTGTTGAAATCTATAACATGGTCATTATCTTTTATATGGTAGAAAATACCAGATTTCAATAGTTTATGTCAGCAGTCAGCATTATGTTCTTTAGTTCTTGTTATCAAGGAGCGAGAAGTTTGGCCAACATCGGATGCGTCGCATGTATGACAATTAATCTTATAAACTGCGCTTGTATTTTCGTTTTTTTTACATTTATCTTTTCCTAATTTTATCAAGCAGTTTAAATTGTTAATAGTTTTATATACTGGGCTAATGCAAAGTTGATTCAAAGCTTTTCGAAATTCATTATCTATTTGTTTTGTAAACGGTAGGATTATACGTTTAAATCTATTAGTATTATGTATAGGTGTACGTCCTTGATAGATATGTTGTAACCGTTTTTTGATATGTTTTTCAATGAATTCTGGGAGGTATTGGTTATTAACAAGCAATTGCTTAATAAATTTTACATTGCTATTGTGGTATTGTGTATCAGCTAATTTTACAGCTCTATCTACTAAATTACAAATAACGCCTATTTTTGTAGCTACAGGATGGTGTGATTTATAATTTAGAAACCGGCCAGAAAAAGTAAGTTTCCTGTACCAAACAGTATTAATTGTGTTATCCATATTTTTTATAATAAGCAAGTCTAAAAAATTTATTTTATTTCCAACTGATTTCTCTATTGTGAATTGTAAATGATTGCTATAACTGTCAAAAATGTTCTTTCTATAATCGATGTGTTGTTTTGGTACACAGATTAAACTGTCATCTACATATCTGAAATAGAAAGTGACAGGAAAGCTAAGTTTCGAGAGGGCGTAGTTTTCTAAATCTTGTATAACTATGTCCACGAGAATAGGACTGATGGGATTACCCATCGCGGAGCCGAAAATTTGTTTATAATAAATGTTATTGAATTGAAAAACGTTATTGTTTAGAATAAAAGTAATAGCGTTGATGAATTCGTTATATGTTAAATTAATTTTATTAAATAGTTGGGGCCATCGTTTCTCAATAGAACTATAAATAAGAGCCTCATGTACATTTGTAAAAAGGCTGACTACGTCAAGGCTAATGATTTCATATTGGTCCGGAATTAAAATATCTACTAATTGGTTTCTTAATTCATAGCTATTGTTAATATGCGACTTTGGTTTTTTTTTAATTATTTTGTAAGAACTTCGCAAAAAACTTTGAAAGGCCATACGTAGGTGAATTGATTGCTGAGATAATTGGTCTAAGTGGAAAATCTCTGTTATGTATTTTTATTAATCCATAACATTTTGAAAGATTGGTTTTGTTAAGTGTGATCTGAGTTTTTCTATTTTGAAATATGTTAAATTTATTGAGATTCTTATATAGTCTATCAGTGGATTTTTCTAAGTCAGTAAGAGGATTCGTAGTAATTATTTTATAATATTTTTGGTCTTTTAATAGATTTTCCACTTTTTTAATATAATCTGTATGTTTTATAATGACTGTAGCTTTGTCAGCTTTCGTAACTAATAGGTCCTTATTTTGTTTTAAAAAGGTTTTTGTTTTCTTAAATTTTATATTTAGTATTTTGTCATCATTATTATCTATTAGATTGTTATTGTAACATTTCTTGACAATATTGAGAACTTTGTTTCTGGTAATGCAACCCCGTTCTTCATCAGTTTCATTGTGATTTAAATATTGTTCTAAGCATTTTATATGTTCTAACGTGGTGCCATTATCAAATTTATTATTAAAATTAAAATTATCACCCAGTTTTAATACATCAACAACGTAATTCGGCAATTGTGTATCAGAAAGATTTATCAGCCATTTATTTTCTATCTGTTTATGCGTGAGTTCATTACTCTGGGGTTCAATGACCTGTGTGTTTTTACTGTGTGTCGAAGGTTGATCTGACTTATAATAGTAATTCGGCATAATATTTGAATCGTGCGTTATGTAATATAACTTATCACATTTTTGGCCAAGTTTTTTTGATGCGTTGTTTGTAATATATACTAATTTATTATTGTAATATTAGATAGAACGGCTAAATTTTCTTTGTTTGTTAATTTTTTTACTAAGATATCTTATATGTAAATTAATATCAGAGATTTCAGAATTTAAAATCTTTTTCTTAATATTAGTTGCTAAAATTGATATAAACTTCTTTTCTCTATTAGAAGCCATATGTAAATTTTCAATGTTTTTCGTGGCGTGACAAATATGATTAGGAGTAAGAACATAGAATCTACATAAAACAAGAAATTTACATTGTAACCGTGCATTCTTTAAATCGTGTAATAAGTCGGCGAATTTTTGAAAAGCTGATCTGGTATAATGGTCAAACTGTTTAACAATTTGAAACAAGATTAACTACAAGTTTACATTACTGTTATTCTTGAGAATTTCGATGATATCCGTACTGTGTAAGCGTATATTTTCTTGATGACGGTGGATTTGACTGTTGGAGAAAGTGGATATTCGTCACGCACCATTGGCAGAAGCGTTGGACCCCGTGGTGATGGAGGTGCAGTCCACTTTTTTTGTAGCAGGAAGTAAATCAAGACGCGTCGTTGATCCAGCGTTGATATGAATGATTTGATGGTAGAACGGACTGACAGCGATGGTTTTTAATATGTAGTGGAAATTACTGGTCGCACTATCGAGGTGGTTTAAAGAATAAATGAACACTCAAGTGTGTTTAAGAGTCGACGTTTCGACCACTTAGCAGTGATCCTCATGAGGACTAAAATTTATTAAAGAAATCGAAAGTCAGTTATACATGTCTTTATATATCATAGTATGAAGTAGGAGGGGAGGCGCACAAAGCGATAATGTGCGGGTTTTTCACATCCCTACCACTACGAAGTTTATTGACCGCTTATTTCAAAAATTTTCTCTTATATATAAACAATTTGTATTCACTCTTTAATTTTGCGGTATTTGTTTGTATGTTCATGCTATTTTTTTGTGCTGTTATGAATAACATTTCAGATAAAAGTCGTTTTCCAAGTTTGCATTCTTTATCTAGTATTTTTATATTGTTGAAATCTATAACATGGTCATTATCTTTTATATAGTAGAAAATAGCAGATTTCAATCGTTTATTGAATTAATAAAATTAGGAAAAGATAAATGTAAAAAACCCAAAAATACAAATGCAGTTTATAAGATTAATTGTAATACATGCGACGCGTCCTATGTTGGCCAAACTTCACGCTCCTTGATAACAAGAACTAAAGAACATAATGCTGCCTGCCGACATAAACGATTGAAATCTGCTATTTTCTACCATATAAAAGATAATGGCCATGTTATAGATTTCAACAATATAAAAATACTAGATAAAGAATGCAAACTTGAAAAACGACTTTTATCTGAAATGTTATTCGTAACAGCACAAAAAAATAGCATGAACATACAAACAGATACTGCGAAATTAAAGAGTGAATACAAATCGTTTATATATAATAAAAAATTTTTGAAATAAGAAGTCAATAAACTCCGTACTGGTAGGAGTATGAAAAACCCGCACAGTATCGCTATGTGCGCCTCTCCTCCTACTTCATACTATGATATATAAAGACATGTATAACTGAATTTCGATCATTTGACTGGTAGTAAGTGACACTGCCTAAAGTTTATTATGTATATCAATTAGTGTAAGTTTGTAATTGTTGATTAACTGTGTTTTTAATTTAAAAAATTATAATTTTTTAATCATTTTTCTTTAATAAATTTTAGTCCTGATGAGGACCACTGTTAAGTGGTCGAAACGTCGACTCTTAAACACACTTCAGTGTTCATTTATTCTTTAAATCACCTCGACAGTGCGACCAGTAATTTCACCTACATATTAAAAATCATCGTTTTCAATTCGCTCTACCATCAAATCATATTATGTATGTGAATTTTTATCAAGATCGTACGATTACTTTTTGAGATATTTGATATTCAAAATTTTCGTATTTTACAAAGTTATTTGCGTTGTTGCATGGTAACTAGAGAAAAATGGTTATAATTTCTTTGAAATTTGTTTGAAATGCAGAGTTTGTTTATTATTTATTATATCTTCTCTTAAGGTAAAAAATTCGTTTATGAATTTCAGAGATTTTTGAGGTTAAAACTGTTTTAGCCCTCTTTTCAAATCGTAATTTTTCGGGAACGGCTTTATGTATACTAGAAAATGGAACTGACGCGTGCTAGGCGTGCGTGTTGCTTACTTTCTTTTGTTCTTTATTGAAGTTAATTTACAGCGCGATTCATCGATACATGCATGAAATTAGATGGATACGCTGACGAATTAGAGGCCGGGAAATACGTTTAACAATACTTTTGGTTGCACTTCGATATTAATCGCGTTCTCTTTTTTATAAATGGAAACATGAAATTTATAGACAATTTTGTGTGTGGTATAGGTAATGTATTTGTCAAATTTCATCAAGAAACATTATCTATTATACAGAATATTGAAGTTCAATAATTTGGAGGTAATAGAAATGTAGAAAAGGGGTTCTTATAGATGGTGCAGTGCATGTCTGTTAGCTGCGCTCCAGGTAGGTAATATCTGTCAGAAAACTACCCGGAATTTTTAAATAAAACACACAATATTCAATTATTTCTCAATATTTATTTTGTCGCCTTCACAGTAGGCCCCATTTGATGCGACAGACATGTGCCAACGATTTTTCCAATCATCAAAACATTTTTTATAAGCATTTTCTGGGATGGCCTTCAGTTCCCTCAACGAACTTTGTTTTATGTCTTCGATCGCTTCAAAACGTTTTCCACGGAGAGGTGATTTTAGTTTCGGGGACAGTAAAAAGTCACATGGGGCTAAATCTGGTGAATACGGTGGTTGCTCGATTGTATTTATTGAGTTTTTGGCCTTAAATTCGGTTACAATTGCGGCTCTATGCGGTGGTGCATTATCTTCGTACAAAATCCACGAATTGTTCTTCCACAATTTTGGCAATTTTCCGGACCGAGGCAAATCTTCACACATTTCTCGACCTTTCTTGAATGCTTTGTATGAATCGTAAATTTGTGTTTTTGATAAAACTGATTCCCCATAAGTCTTTTTCAACATCTTCAAAGATTCCACGCACGAAATTTCGCTGGTAACACAAAATTTGAAGCAAACTCTTTGTTCAATATTTGTATTCATTGTGAAAATCGTGACGCACTACTGAGCTTAACTGACTATAACAGCTGGCGTAAACAAACTGCTTGATGGAACGCGCTCAAACTTGGCATCATAATTTGGTACAGTGATGCCAACATACAACGACAGAACAATTTCAACTATCTATAACGCGGGAGATTTAAAAAAGCTTTTCCGGGTACTTTTTTGACAGAAGGTATTTTGTATTATTAATATCTTTAACATAGTGCTTTTGTGTTGACATATTATCAGTGGCAGCTTATAAAGGATTTCAAGAATAAGAAATAATGTGTAATTTTTGTAAATACTAATGAAGTTGTAAATTATTGAAAAAACATGTAGAATGAATATACATATTTTATATTTGAACTATATACTATATATATAGGAGTGATAAATTCATTTGGAGGTAGCTACGTGCCAATATATTGGCAGCGGTTTTTTTCTTGTTTTTATTTTTATCGTCTAGTTTTTCTCAAAATCTTCATGTGATAGAGAAAGTTACGTTCATATTCGGATTCAGCATGACAAAATTGTTAGAAATATCAAGGAGCGCGGGAGCGCTCCGAAGGCAAGTATAGAAGAAGCCTAAAGGAGCGACGACCCGCGCTACTTATACATTGAAATCGGTGCGCAGAATTTCACTCATTTTTTGCGCCTTGGAATTATGTTTTTATCTCATATATATAATGTATCAATGGATAGCTGTTTTGATGTATTACATACATAAAAAATTTCAATTAAAAATATGCCGTCGTTTTCAAGTTATATTAGGGTAAAAATTCGAGGGCCGATTCCTTTTCAGATTTTTTTTCTTTTCTCTTTCCTACAGATCTCGATCAGCTGTTTTGTTCCGACCGTTGCTCTCTCGTGATTGGTCTATCCTATATATCTCCTCCACAGTCCACAGCTCTGTGCTCTGAGAGAGAGAGAGAGGGAGAGAGAGCCCAGCCACGGTGCTGTTGCTGTATAAACTGCCGCATATATATCGCATACATTCGTATATAACCTGTCGCATATGTATGTATAGGTTATTATATGTAGTGAAGTATAAGTAACAATCTGATTATATACGAAGATACATGGAGTATATATAACTTACATAGAAGAGAAACGTTATATACAGGACTTGAAAAGAAAGAGAGAGAGAGAGAGAGAGAGAGAGAGAGAGAGAGAGAGAGAGAGAGAGAGAGAAGAATATACAAAAAAAAAATTATAAAATAAATAAAAAAATAATTGTGGTATTTGAAAGGAGAAAGAGACAAAGAGAGAAAAGAATATACAATAAAATGAACAACAACAATTGTAATTCTAAAATAACCTCGAAATATGGTACGGTTATATACTTTTATAATTCAAATCAGCTGATGACATGGCATCATATACTTTTATATGTAGATAAGTATTATTTTTATACTAGAAGATATATCATAAAAAAATATAATGCAATAAAAAATTGATACTTTGTGTAATCTTTTTCATTTTCAGATTATACAATTCTCAGCCTTTGATAAATATACATAATCATGTATATTATACAAGCATATACATAACTAATTGCTTTAGATAATTATATGAGTGAAAGTGAACCAACAAATAAATACAAATTAGGACTGTGCAATGATTTATATAATGCAGTACAAGAAAAATATGACAAGAATATTTTTATACAAAGGATCATTTTTCTGCTTAGTACCATACTTCCTCAAGATCCAAAGGAATATAAGCGATAACTTGCACGAACAGACAGCGGATATGATTCAGATAATTAAGATAATATAAAAGAATGTCAAGAAAGCTTTAAATAGCATAGTTTGAGGTATTAACATTTGTGATGTGCCTCGTTTTTGGCTATGATGCATACAAGTGAAATAATATCTGTAGACTTTTCTGTAAGTGGAATAATATCTGTAGATTATCTTATTGGCAAAAAGTGTGATTTTATAATTGTATAAGTATATTCAACTACAAAAAAATCAAGTAACAATGCTTGCTTGTAAATATTTTACAGATGGAACTTAATTCGACAACATACCTATAAGTATTAAGAACTTGTCAAATTTGGCAAGATACAAGAGTAAGTGCGAGTGGGAATGGGTATTTTGTGAAAAATGTATAAACTGCTCTTATGGAAATTGTAGTCAACTTTGAGCTTCAAGTTTTGTAAAAGCTAGAGGATCATCAGTTAATACTATGACGGAAAATAATTCTTCGTCATTGTCCCCTCTCTCCGCATTAAATCTGTACTAACCTCCTACCTTCTGTCAAAAAAGTACCCGGAAAAGTTTTTTTAAATCTCCCGCGTTATAGATATTTGAAATTGTTTTGTTGTTGTATGTTGGCATCACTGTATCAAATTATGATGCCAAGTTTGAGCGCGTTCCATCAAGCAGTTTGTTTACGCCAGCTGTTATAGTCAGTTAAGCTCAGTAGTGCGTCACGATTTTCACAATGAATACAAATATTGAACAAAGAGTTTGCTTCAAATTTTGTGTTACCAGCGAAATTTCGTGAGCGGAATCTTTGAAAATGTTGGAAAAGACTTATGGGGAATTAGTTTTATCAAAAACACAAATTTACGATTGGTACAAAGCATTGAAAAAGGGAAACAAATCGTATTGGAAAATCGCCATTCAGGATTAAGAGAGATAGCACAAGAGCTAAACATCTCCCACGAGTCAGTTCGTACGATTTTGGTTGATGTTTTTGGCATGAAACGCGTCGCCGCTCGACTTGTTCCAAAAGAGCTAAATTTTCTTCAAAAAGAGTACCGTAGACAGATCTCTTTGGACATGCTGGATCGTGCTAATTCCGATCCTACATTCATGGAATGCATTATAACTGGAGATGAGACATGGGTCTACGAGTTTGACATGCAAACAAGTCAACAGGCATCTCAATGGCAAACAAAAGACGAGCCAAAACCGAAAAAACCACGTCAAAGTCGATCAAAAGTGAAAGTCCTGCTGACTATTTTCTTTGATATTCATGGTTTGGTACATCATGAATTCCTACCAGAGGGACAAACGATCAATAAACAATATTATTTGATCGTTTTGAAGCGTTTGCGTGAAAAAATCCGTCAAAAACGGCCAAAATTGTGGAAGAACAATTCGTGGATTTTGTACGAAGATAATGCACCACCGCATAGAGCCGCAGTTGTAACCGAATTTAAGGCCAAAAACTCAATAAATACAATCGAGCAACCACCGTATTCACCAGATTTAGCCCCATGTGACTTTTTACTGTCCCCGAAACTAAAATCACCTCTCCGTGGAAAACGTTTTGAAGCGATCGAAGCCATAAAACAAAGTTCGTTGAGGGAACTGAAGGCCATCCCAGAAAATGCTTATAAAAAATGTTTTGATGATTGGAAAAATCGTTGGCACATGTGTGTCGCATCAAATGGGGCCTACTTTGAAGGCGACAAAATAAATATTGAGAAATAATTGAATATTGTGTGTTTTATTTAAAAACTCCGGGTAGTTTTTTGACAGATAGTAAGATTCTGTTACAGGTGCAGGCAACGTAAAAGGACGCCTAGCCAAGGAGGGGAGAGAGAAAGAGAGAGAGAGAGAGAGAGAGAGAGAGAGAGAGAGAGAGAGAGAGAGAGCGCGAGGAGTGCGAGCGACCCGGTAGACTCGAAAGTCTAAATTAGTCTCGCTTTGGATAGCGCCCGTGCTCCTTAAGTATAGGGAATATCGGGAGAGTTTCCTTGACGCGTGAGTGTCTGCCCCGGGAGAGTGATTGGGCGTACTGGTATGCACCCTGCCACGGCGCGTGGCCGCCATCGAGGAGAACGAGAGCGTGCGACGCATCAGGCACGGGGCCTGCAGCGAACCCACGACCGGCGACAGCGATGCCACGTAGCTGTAAGTACCGGCCCGATTACACACACACTCTCTCTCTCTCTCTCTCTCTCTCTCTCTCTCTCTCTCTCTCTCTCTCTCTCTCTCTCTCTCTCTCTCTCTCTTTCTAACCCACGGCAATTCGTGCCTCCTTCGGCGTCCGCCGACCGTGAACTACGCATTGTTCCGCCTTTCCCTTTTTCTTCTTAATAAACCTCACTTGTTACCTTTATCAAGCGTGAATACTTAATTACATTACTCCGTTCTCCCATAATTATTCATTCATTAAGATTCGCATGAGGTGTGCATTGCACGAGGTGTGCTAGCCTCGCCGCCGCATGCACTATTTGTAACAGGAGAATTGCCGAGCAGCCGGAGAATTAATTATCCATTACAATACATAGATTTGAATGTAAATTCTGAAGATTGAACTATTATACCTTCTTAAAAAAGTGATGAGCGTCCATGTTTAAGCATCTAAAGGCTTGATTTTGATTGGTCGATAAGAAGAAGGCGCGAGAAATTTACTGTTTGGAATTTAATGTTTGAATTTTTTAAATAGAATTTTTACATTTAGAGTAATATACAAATGATTAAGTTCTGACTTTGAAAAAATACTTAAATAAGTTAAAAGTAAAACGTAATGAAGATATCGTACATAACCTCAAAAACAGAAAAGTACGCGCGAAGCGCGTTTGAATATCGCTTGTGTAGTAATAGCAGCATTGGCACCTGATCTTATTTATATAGATAACTTTAATTATTGTGGCTAAAAGTTATGTTGTTGTGATACTAAAACCCGGAAATAGTGAGATGTAAGATTTTCCCAGATTATTGGAAGTGCATCAATTTATTTATTTATTTCACCAAATTAAATTTACATAGGTAAATCCTATAGAAGTATACGAGATACTTGTACATAGGTTGGCACAAATACTTACAAAACTAAATACTTAAAACTAAAAAATAAATATAATAATCTTTAATTTCGCAGTAACAAATTTCTAATTCATATAAAATGTGTACTCGCACATAACAAATTGATAAAAATTTTAATTGATAAAAATTTTAATAATTTGTAACATCGTAATTAGATCTCATGAATTTTTTAATTTAATTTTAATACTATTCTTATTACTAGATAGAGTTTTATTTCACTATCAAATAGTTCTTGATTTCCGTGATTTGTATCTTTGAAATGAGTTTCTTCATCCATTGTGGTGTGTTGGTGTCGTTTGTCCAGTCTGCTTAGCTACGATGTTTTCGTTCATTAACCTTAGCTTTGACGGTGATAGATGGGACGTCCCCTTTACCGGTGATAAGTTGGAGATCTTCGTTACAATATGCTGGTACTGGTAGTTATCTACTTTACCCATGTGTCTTGGAATAGTGGGTTTGATGATGTAGTCAGTGGCGTCGACTAACTTTTGTATCTTACCTTGCAAAATTTTGCATGCGTAGCTATCCGTTGCTATATGTTTCGTATCATAATGTGTTCCATATTTTCTAATTGTATAGTCACAATTTATGCACTTGTTTTCTTTTTCACCATTACACTTACTTGTTTCATGTTTATCTGCGCACTTAAGACACGCATGCTCATTTCTGCATTTTGATGTATTATGCCCATGTCTTGCACATTTTCGGCAAGAAGCAACGTTTAATATGTCATACACTTTACAATTTTGATACCCCACAAAAATTCTATTGTTATTTTCTTTAATAAATTTGTGTATGTCACCTGTAACTTCCAAGACGATTGATTGCAATTTACTTTTGTTGTTCGTATATGAATGTAGTATGTGGCACTTTTTATCAATGTTTTTGAAATTTCTCAAATTGATATCTTCTTCAAGTGCTGAGTCATTCAATTCTAGGATATTATCTATGCCAGTCACTCTCACTTTAGGGTTTAAAACTTGTTCCTTTTGCACTTCACAGATTACACCTAATTCTCGATTTTTTAATAGATTGAGCGCTGTATTAACATTTTCTTCTTCTAGACAGGATATAATTAGTTCATCATTGTTTTTCTTTTATATTTTTTTAGCCTGTATTGATTTTTCTTGAATTAGACAGCGAGTAACGGCACTCTCCAAATTTTCCATTTTTTCTTCTTTTTTATTTTTTTTATAACAATTTTTGGCACACATTTTGGTTTTGGTTTGGTATTTGTAAGTATTTGTGCATAAGTACTATTAGGTACCTGTAGATTATTACCTTTGTAATTTAGTTTTTGTATCAATAGGTTGTTTTTGTCTGTTAATTCTTCGTTAAGCTGCTTGAGAATGGTATTTTTGTCGATCAATTCAGCGTTTAGTTGTTTCAGCAAGGTTGCTTCTATTAATAAATTTTGTTACATGCCATCGTTTTCATCGGCAATAGTTTCGTTGAGTGCTATTTGGGTCTCTTCGTGTATTTCTTCTAATAAGTCTTGTCTTACTAAGTTTTTTGCTCCCAGTTTTATTTGTGCAATCATAGTTCTAATCTCTGCTGCCACGAGCACATGGTCAAATTTAGAGGTTAGGTCCAATTTTGTGTGCTGATCACAAATTATGAATGCATCACTAATCCTTTTAGCTCCATTTATAGGTTTAAAATGTCCCACATGATACGGCGTCTCACATATTATAAAAATTAGAGTTTTTGCTTTAGTTTTACTACAGCACTTATAAGTTTTGTTAGAGCTCCCGTCGGGAGGCTTCGTTCCGTCCGACGGAGCCAAAATTTTTTTTTACAGCAAGATCAAGTATATTATACTTTCAGACTCAGATTTCACTCCTTGAAGAAGATATTAACATAAATAAAAACTAATACTACAAATTGATAAAGTTTATTGCATATCAATGCATTAAAGAATGGATTACCAAGTATTTTTTAATAGTATCAGTAATTTGAAAAAACAACCCGTAAACATATTAGTAAACTGTTTAGACTATCTTATTTTCATAGACAACTTTAATTATTGTGATTAAAAGTTAGGGTGTTGTGATAAGGGTTCAATATATTATTATTATTATTTTTTACTTTACAATAGAAGTGGATAAATAAGTGAATTTAGAAGTGCATTTAAAAACATGTTTATTATGTTGGTGACCTATGGATCCAAGGTCTTATGTGAGTGAACCTTGGAACACGAGTTTGTTTTATGTGAGTGTGTGTGTGTGTGTGTGTGTGTGTGTGTGTGTGTGAAAAAACTATTTGAAATAAACAATAAAAATTAATGCAGAGAAATAAACATTTGGCATTTGTGAAATAACTTGTTTTTTGTAATATAAAAACATGGTGCTTGCCAGTGAAGTATGTTAATGTAGTTCATTCTGATTGTATATCCATCGAGTTGCGTCGGTGGGGAGAAGAGTTCCCCCACTATAGCAGTGTGTCGCGCGCCCCTGCTCGGCGTCTTAGACTGCATCACTTTCCTTGTGTGCATTCAGTTCGTCCTTGCGTCTCTGACAAGGTGTATGCGTGTGATACGCTAAGTTCCCTACTGAATAAATACCTTCTGATATTAATCGGAGCTGTCTTATTTTTATTCATACCTACGAACCTCAGTTTAACAGGTTATGGGCCCAGTCGCGTTGTCGACTACGGAGGTGTGAATAACGAAGGGAGTGTGTTCTTTTCTGGTGAGAGACAGACAGTTGCATCGGGTGTTAAGACGTTTTCTTTTTTCTGTGATACGTGTGTGAGTGCTGTAAATAGAGAACCGAGATGGCTAGCGAACTTTCAGCAAGATAAATTTGAAGGCACGAATTTTCTGGGATGGAAATTCCAGATGAACTCGCTGTTTGTAGCACACGGAATATACGACATTGTTACAGGCGCATGAGCGATGCCGCTCGATCGAGAATTGGAGGACGTCAAAACATGGATTAAAGAAAATGCTAAAGCCATGTTTCTAATTTCTTCCGCTATGGAAATTCACAATTAGAAAGCTTACTCGTGTACACTACCGCGAAGGATATGTGGGATGCCATGAAATTAATATACGAGCAGAAATCGGCATCGAACAAGCTCATGCTTACATAGCGTTTTCACGCGTATACCATGGATCCCCTGGACACAGTCGTACAACATATAGCAAAAGTGCAAAACATGGCGATGCAACTTTTAGATCTAGGTGAAAACGTGTTCGAAGTAACTATCATGGCTAAAATCCTGGCGAGCTTGACGCCTAAGTTCAATCACTTCCAAACGGCCTGGATAGTGTTGAGCCGAACAGACAGAAGCTTGAATATCTGAAAGAAAGATTAATTCAAGAAGAAAACAGGCTTAGTCGCGAAGATGCAGGGGTAACAGCGCTGGCAGCCTTTATTCGAAAACAAAGTGGCAATGTCGGAAGTGATTCTCAGAAGAAGAAAACAGACGCCAAGCCCGGTCAGAATTCCATGAAAAACATCGTGTGTTACCGCTGTAAACAAAAAGGACATTTCGCACGCGTTTGCCCGAAGAAGAACGAATCGAAGGATAAGAGCGAAATAAAAGAGAAGAAAACAAACAGCTGGGAATCGGAGGATTATGCCTTAGTCGTGAGTTCTATGAATGTCGCCGAAAACAAGGAGTCAGCTGACGATGAAATCCAACGATGCCTAAGGGCTGGCACGGAACAGGCATGGTTACTCGACAGCGGCGCATCAGCACATATTACTTTCCGTCGAGATTGGTTCACCGAGTACCGACCACGAAAAGAGGGCAGCACGGTATCGCTGGGCGACAACGGGCTGTGTGACGTCGTCGGTGAGGGAACAGTACTGATCGACAAATTGGTAAACGGCAAGGGGTTAGATTCGCGCATTGAGAAAGTGCTATATGTTCCAGCTGTACGTAAAAATCTTCTCTCAGCCAGTGCATGTACAAAGAAAGGCTTGAAAGTGCTATTCGACGAAAACATAGTAAAAATCACTGGTGAGTGTGAAATCGCAAACGGTATAAAACAATGAAATAACATATATAGAATGTTGTTTCGTCCGAAATTGTCAACGTGTGAGAAGCAGCCCAAGGTCGAAGCCAATTCTGCTGAGCTAAGCCTCAAGAATTGGCATGAGAGACTCGGTCATCTGAATGTGTGCGTTCTCAAGCAGTTAATCAAAAGTGGGCTCGTCGATGGAGTAAATGTCAACGATGTCAGCGATTTTTTCTGTGAGGCTTGTCAATTAGAAAAAGCGCTTCCCTTTGACGAAATCGAGATAAGACCTACTAAGCCCGGAAAGTTCGTGCACAGTGACGTAAGCGGCCCAATGTCGACGACGTCTCTAGGTGGCGCACGTTTTTCGTCACATTCATAGATGACGCATCAGGTTATCGCAGTGTTTATTTTATGAAACACAAGTCGGACGTAGCAGAACGCTTCATGGAGTACGGGCGACTAGTCGCAAATCAATTCGGCCGCCCGATCAAAACATTACGCTCTGGCAATGGAAAAGAGTACTGCAATGAGAAGCTAAGCAAGTACTGAAAGTCGATAGGAATAGCGCACGGGACCACTGCTCCATACACGCCCGAGCAGAACGGAAGTAGGAGCGCAACAACCGTACGATTGTCGAGTGCACACGTACACTGTTACATGCGCGAGACCCGCCAAAGCATCTCTGGGCTGAAGCAGTCAGCCAAGTCAAAACAACAATATAACCTCCTACGAAATGTGGACAGGGCGGAAGCCAGACTTGCAGCACGCAAGAGTATTTGGTTCCGTGGCGTATATTCACGTACCAAAGCAGTTCACTTCAAAGTTCGACGCCCGGTCTCAAAAAGTTTATTTGGTCAAAAAGGTATCAAAAAGTTTATGGGCGAAACCCATATGTGTACCTTTAGATCCTAATGTTATTTTAAAACCTGTAGAGTCACAAGGTGAAGCTGTCCACGACAAACCGTACCGTGAAGCTATCGGGTCCCTGACGTTTTTGTCTACAGTCTCGCGTCCTGATATCTGTTTCGCGGTAAATGCTCTGAGTAGATTCAAAAGAGTGTTCGCCTACTTAGCTGGAAGTATAGACGTGGGTATAGAGTACCGTCGCGGCGGAAGCAAATTGACTGTAACAGGGTTTTCGGATGCCGATTATGCCAGTGATGTTGAAACGAGGCGGTCCACCACAGGCTATGTATTTTGTTCAGCAAATGGAGCAGTGACCTGGTCATCTCAACAATAAAAGATAGTGACACTCAGCACGAATGAAGCTGAATATGTCGCTGCGGCAACGGCCGCCAAAGAATTAATCTGGTTAAGAAAACTAGTGTGTGATATTGGTTATCAATGTGAAGCTGGCACTTGCTTATTCATTGACAATCAGAGCGCTATTAAGCTGAGCAAAAATCCTGAATACCATAAGCGTACCAAACACATTGATATCCGGTATCATCTTTTACGCGAAAAGCACGAAAGCGGCGAAATCTGTATTGTATACGTACCGTCAGAAGTATAGAAGGCGGACGTTTTTACAAAAGCTCTCCCTCGAGACCGTTTTAAACGCTTGTGTAACAGCATATATCTCTTTATAATTCTTTAATAAAGCTTATCACAGAATGAATCTCGAAGTGTTAATGAAGTTGATTCTGATTGTATATCCATCGAGTCGCGTCGATGGGGAGAAGGGTTCCCCCACTATAGCAGTGTGCCGCGCGCCCTCGCTCGGCGTCTTAGACTGCCTCACTTTCCTCGTGTGCGTTCAGTTCGTCCTTGCATCTCCGACAAGGTGTATGCGTGTAATACGCTAAGTTCCCTACTGAATAAATACCTTCTGATATTAATCAGAGCTGTCTTGTTTTTATTCCTGCCTACGAAATTGTCAAAAAATGGCTATTTTCGAAAAATTCTGTAGGCTCGTTTTTTGATCGATTTGAATGATTCACGAAGGAATTTATTTGGTATTTTGTCAAATTTTAGAAAAAAAATTTGTGGAATAAAAATAACGCAATGAAATTTTTACACAAAGGAAAACGTGAATCTAAATACTTTCATTTTTAAGGTTATCTTTTAACTTTCGTAGTTCCTCTAGTTTTATATATATTGAGATCGGGTAGGGCCTATTTTCTTCGCCTTAAAAATACGTTTCATTTTCACTCGCCCAACGATTGATTTGATTAACTAGAAGCAAACATACAGCTCTTTCAAAATGGTCGATTTTCGAAAATCGCAATGTTGGCACCCCTGTAACTTTTTTCTATCAAAACCGATTGATAGCCTTCTAGAAAACGACCCAATTGGTTTCGTTCGGTTCTTTGGATATTTGCAAAAATCACAAATTTTTCAAAATAGGTGTTTTTCGTATACGTATCCATTAAGGGCGTGTTACACCTAGTGACTTCTGAGGCCAAAATCAGCTGAATCGATGGCTTTTCATGGGTCTAAATTACTTGAAATTCATGTATTTATTTCCCGAAGATTTGAAAATATTAAAAATATTTTATTAAATAATTTGAAAATGCTGAAAACGACAAAGAAAATTACAAAAGCTCTTAAAATTAAGCAATTAAAAGTGGGTTTTCCATTTTTAAAAAGAATTAATCAAATAAATTTAATATTTCCCACTCTTCGGGCCATTACTGCATGAGTTTTAAGTAATTTAGGACTTGTCCCATGAAAATTCATTGAATACTTTTTTTTAAAAAGGCTTCAGAAGCCACTATGTGTAAGACCCCCTTTAAGGAGGTTCGATACCGAAATCAAAAAGGTTACGTCATTCCAAAAACTAAATATTGTTGTTCTTCGATTGATTTTCTATTAGTGTGTGAAATTTCAGATCGTTTGTCAACTCGATTATGAAATTATTCAACTTCAAAGTTCAACTCACACGACAACTTATACACGCTCTTATGGAAGTACCTTTGACCCCCTCCCAACGCCCCGCGAGCGGTGAGCTATCGAACCACCTTAAGGTGGCTCCGGCGCGCTGGGCCGTATCATTGGGAGGCTCTTTAGGGTGCATTGTATTTTTACTTAAAGAATCGATCAAATTGCACTAAACAGTTAATAGGAAAATGTGTATGATTGGTCTGACGGAGGCAATCAAAGAAATACAACTGATTTCTTTATTTATTTATTGCGACGTTTCGTTCGCCTGGTCTGCCAACCTCTTCAGGCTAATTTATTTGAATAGAAAAAAGTTTAATTAAAATACATACGTTGTATACAACTATCAATCGCAAAACACAGAGATTAAAAAAAAAAAAAAAAAAAGCAATAAATACCTTAATATCGTTCGTGTGATAAAGTTTACATATCGTCAAAGTAAGCGCAAACGTAACAATCATATTTATAGTACGCAGTGCGACAGTATTAGTGCACATGTTTACAAACAAAAAGGGGTATTTACATATATACATATTTATATACATACATATTTCGATATACGTAGACAAACCAACCGTACAAACATTTAATTTAAAAGTCTTAATAACTGAAAATAAGTCGGGTTTAAAAACTTTACATCATCTTTTTTATTTATATTGTTATTGTTACTTTTTATGTGGATCATTTCCGATACCAGTCGTTTATAATAATGGGATTCATAATCTAGAATTTTGGTATTATCCCAGTTGAATTCGTGTGAGTGTTCACTCATGTGTTTGAATACAACTGCATCGGGGTTATTATTATTTTGGTGTTCTTTGATTCTTGTTTTTACCGTACGTTTGGTTTCTCCCACATATGACGCTGGACATAATTTACATACAAACTGATATACAACACTAGTCCGATCCCACTTCTCTGTTATGGCTTTCCCTAATTTTATTATGGAACTAAAACTTTTCAATTACAGGTAAAGTTCTGAAATTGAATGATTTTAAAATAGATGATATTTTATTAAATTGATCGTTAAACGGTAACGTGATGAGCGGAGTAAATCTGTTGTCTTGAATTCTATTTTTTTGATGACCTTTGTCTTTGATATACTGCAGTCTAGTATGTATGAAACGATTAATGAAATTGCGAGGAAAGTTATTATTTTGAAGAATGCGGACTACGGAATCTAAATTTTTTCTATGGAATTGTTTCTTAGATAAAGAAATTGCCCTATCGACTAAATTGTATACAATGTTAATTTTCTGTCTTGTTGGATGATTAGAAAGAAAATTAATTAATCTACCCGAAGAAGTAGGTTTATTATACCAGTCAGTAATGATAGTATTATTATGTCGTATTAATGTCATATCTAAGAAGTGTATTTTTTTATCTTGTTCTATTTCATATGTGAATTGTAACCTATTATTGTAAGAGTTAAAAGTTGTGACTGCTAAATCAATATGTTTTTTGTCGATGCACATTATAGTGTCATCTACGTAACGGAAGTAAAATAACGGATTGACATTATGTGTTTCTTTTAAAGTACTTAAACAATACGTTTCTAAATCATCCATTACCATGTTCGCAAATAGAGGAGAGATAGGAGAGCCCCTCGGAGTACCCTCTATCTGTCGATAGTAATTCTTATTGAACACGAAAAAAGTGTTTGGAAATAAAAATTTTGTACAATTCACTATTTCTACAAATGGAATTTTGCATTTATTGTGAATAGGATCGGATCTTTTATCTAAACTGTCTAAAAGTAATTGGAGGGGTATATTTGTAAATAAGGAAGAAACGTCTAATGATAGAAGAATGTAATTATTTGGAACAATAACAGAGTTAAGTTTTTGTTTTAGTTCAAAACTCTTATTAATGTGAGATTTTGGTGGCTTAACGGAAAACTTAATTTCTTTGTATATAGTTTTAGCTAAAAAGTGGGTCTGACTATTTATTAAAGAGATAATCGGACGGCAAGGAAAATCTTTTTTGTGAATTTTTGGTAAACCGTAGCATTTGGCTAGTGTCGTGTTAGTGAACGTCAGAGCATTATTGTGAAATTTAGTATGTAAATAATTGTTGTTATTTAGATTTTTCAGAATTTTGGATGTATCAGTTTGTAATTTTTTTAAAGGATTTTTCTTCACGTTTTCATCAGTTGTTACATCAGATAATAGATTTAACATTTTCTCATTGTAATCAGATTTATATAAACAAACAGTTACATTTCCTTTGTCTGAAGTGGTGAACATTATGTCTGGATTATTTTTAATGAATCTCTTAGTCTCTCTTAATTTTATATTTAAATTCCTATCGTTAGTAGTCATGTGTTTTTGTTGACTAAAACCTAATCTGAGGTTTGAGGCAACATTTTCTCTAATTTCTGATTTTAATGATGACGGTACTTCGGAATCTCTTAAACTAATTTCAACATTTTTCACAGTGTCAATAATGTCTTTTTTGCTTGTTTTTTCCCTAATACTGAATTTTGGTCCTAATGAGACTACGTCAATGACTTGGTTCAGTATCTGAGTGTTTGTCAGATTTTTGAAAAACTTTTTTGGTACAATTGGTTCTGAATTTTCTAACATTTTATTAAGTAAGAAATCAAACTTACGTTTCAAGATTTTCTCATGTTTGTTTAAAATACGTTTAGTTTTCTGGTCGGTAAAAGCAAAAAAGTTGTTTATAGTGTGCGTGTCAATGTTTAGTTTAACTATCTTATTTTTCAGAGTCGAAAGAGATTTTTTTAAAAAGTTCATGTGAAAATTAATGTCACGAATCTCTAGATTTAAAAGTTTGCTCGTTATATGTCTATTAATATTCGGAAGTTCTTGTTTACACATAAGGCTATGAAAGGAGAGAGTACGGATACGCTTACTTAAATTTAACATATGTTGCGGATGGATGTCGTTGGATCTGCATTTTAACAGGAACCAGCGTTGAGGCGTTGCTTCTGCAAGTTAATAGTTGAGGTTGGTCCACATCTTAAACAGGCGTTTTATGTGTGGGCCATGAGATTTTTCGATGTCGTTGAAAAAAGATCTGCTTTGATGGTATGAATATGAGTCCATTTCTGACCTAAGACTCTCGTGTTTGTAAATTTATTGCGACGTTTCGTTGGCCTGGTCTGCCAACCTCTTCAGGCTAATTTATTTGAATAGAAAAAAGTTTAATTAAAATACAGACGTTGTATACAACTATCAATCGCAAAACACAGAGATTAAAAAAAAAAAAAAGCAATAAATACCTTAATATCGTTCGTGTGATAAAGTTTACATATCGTCAAAGTAAGCACAAACGCAACAAACAATCATATTTATAGTACGCAGTGCGACTGTATTAGTGCACATGTTTACAAACAAAACGGGGTATTTACATATATACATATTTATATACATACATATTTCGATATACGTAGAGAAACCAACCGTACAAACATTTAATTTAAAAGTCTTAATAACTGAAAATAAGTCGGGTTTAAAAACTTTACATCATCTTTTTTATTTATATTGTTATTGTTACTTTTTATGTGGATCATTTCCGATACCAGTCGTTTATAATAATGGGATTCATAATCTAGAATTTTGGTATTATCCCAGTCGAATTCGTGTGAGTGCTCACTCATGTGTTTGAATACAACTGCATCGGAGTTATTATTATTTTGGTGTTCTTTGATTCTTGTTTTTACCGTACGTTTGGTTTCTCCCACATATGACGCTGGACATAATTTACATACAAACTGATATACAACACTAGTCCGATCCCACTTCTCTGTTATGTCTTTCCCTAATTTTATTATGGAACTAAAACTTTTTTTAATTACAGGTAAAGTTCTGAAATAGAATGATTTTAAAATAGATGATATTTTATTAAATTGATCGTTAGACGGTAACGTGATGAGCGGAGTAAATCTGTTGTCTTGAATTCTATTTTTTTGATGACCTTTGTCTTTGATATTCGGCAGTCTAGTATGTATGGAAACGATTAATGAAATTGCGAGGAAAGTTATTATTTTGAAGAATGCGGACTACGGAATCTAAATTTTTTCTATGGAATTATTTGTTAGATAAAGAATAACAGAGAAGTGCGATCGGACTGACTAGTGTTGTATATCAGTTTGTATGTAAATTATGTCCAGCGTCATATGTGGGAGAAACCAAACGTACGGTAAAAACAAGAATCAAAGAAAACCAAAATAATAATAACCCCGATCCAGTTGTATTCAAACACATGAGTGAGCACTTACACGAATTCAACTGGGATAATACCAAAATTCTAGATTATGAATCCCATTATTATAAACGACTGGTATCGGAAATGATCCACATAAAAAGTAACAATAACAATATAAATAAAAAAGATGATGTAAAGTTTTTAAACCCGACTTATTTTCAGTTATTAAGACTTTTAAATTAAATGTTTGTACGGTTGGTTTGTCTACGTATATCGAAATATGTATGTATATAAATATGTATATATGTAAATACCCCTTTTTGTTTGTAAACATGTGTACTAATACAGTCGCACTGCGTACTATAAATATGATTGTTTGTTGCGTTTGCGCTTACTTTGACGATATGTAAACTTTATCACACGAACGATATTAAGGTATTTATTGTTTTTTTTTTTTTTTTTTTTTAATCTCTGTGTTTTGCGATTGATAGTTGTATACAACGTATGTATTTTAATTAAACTTTTTTCTATTCAAATAAATTAGCCTGAAGAGGTTGGCAGACCAGGACAACGAAACGTCGCAATAAATAAATAACGAAATCAGTTGTATTTCTATGATTGCCTCCGTCAGACCAATCATACACATTTTCCTAATAACACCGAGAGGGCAATTTGAACCACACATTAAAAACAGTTAATAGTAAGTTATAAAGTACTTTTAAGCATTTAAGCACCCTACAATATAAAAGATAAAAAAGTTATTGATCACTATTGATCAAGTACTACGGCCCTGGTAGTATATATAGATATATCTTATACACAGGAAGCACGGCTTTTCATTTTATACGTAAAGATTTCTTCGAAATTTTGTCGTCGATCGTTATTTTTCAATACATCATTTTAAACTATAGATGATTACCAGTTATTTACAAGTAAATACACGTACATACAAGAGTACTTTATAACTTACTATTAACTATTTTATTGCAATTTGATCGATTTTTTAAGTAAAAATGCAATGCACCCTAAAGAGCCTTCCAATGATACGGCCCAGCGCGCCGGAGCCACCTTAAGGTGGTTCGATAGCTCACCGCTCGCGGGGCGTGGAGAGGGGGTCCCCTTTTTAAATGAATCGCGTCATAAGTGTTTTGCGTTTTACCAAGGTACTTCCATAAGAGCCCGTGTATAAGAGTTGAACTAAGAAGTTGAATAATTTCATAATCGAGTTGACAAACGATCTGAAATTTCACACACTAATAGAAAATCAATCGAAGAACAACAATATTTAGTTTTTGGAATGACGTAACCTTTTTCATTTCGGTATGGAACCTCCTTAAAGGGGGTGTTACACATAAAGGCTTCTGAGGCATTTTAAAAAAAAAGTATTCAATGAATTTTCATGGAACAAGTCCTAAATTACTTAAAATTCATGCAGTAATGGCCAGAAGAGTTGGAAATATTAAAATTATTTGATTAATTATTTTTAAAAATTGAAAACCCACTTTTAATTGCTTAATTTTAAGAGCTTTTGTAATTTTCTATGTCGTTTTCAGCATTTTCAAATTATTTAATAAAATATTTTTAATATTTTCAAATCTTCGGGAAATAAATACATGAATTTCAAGTAATTTAGATCCATGAAAAGCCATCGATTCAGCTGATTTTGGCCTCAGAAGCCACTAGGTGTAACACGCCCTTAATGGATACGTATACGAAAAACACCTATTTTGAAAAATTCGCAACTTTTTCAAATATCCAAAAAACCGAACGAAACCAATTGGGTCGTTTTCTAGAAGGTTAAAACTTTTTTTTCCGCTCAATACGAGCCCAATCGGTTGTGATAGAAAGAAGTTACAGGGGTGCCAACATTGAGATTTCCGAAAATCGACCATTTTGAAAGAGCTGTATGTTTGCTTCTAGTTAATAAAATCAATCGTTGGCGGAGTGAAAATGAAACGTATTTTTTAGACGAAGAAAATAGGTCGAATCCGATCTCAATATATATAAAACTCGAGGAACTACGAGAGTTGAAAGATAACCTTAAAAATGAAAATATTTAGATTCACGTTTTCCTTTGTGTAAAAATTTCATTGCGTTATTTTTATTCCACAAATTTTTTTTCTAAAATTTGACAAAATAACAAAGAAATTCCTTCTTGAATCATTCAAATCGATCAAAAAACGAGCCTACAGAATTTTTCGAAAATAGCCATTTTTTTGACATTTTTTCGAAATTCAGCACAGTGTAGCTGTCTCAATATTGGATATGGGGAGCTAATATTGGGGCTTTCTCACTTTTTTTATATGTACTTTCACCGGAAAAATCAGCGAGGAACACGGTTGACCCCCTGCGACCGGTATGACCGAAAAGTACAAGAACTACCCATATATATATATATATATATATATATATATATATATATATATATATATATATATATATATATATATATATATATATATATATATATATATATATATCTCAAATGCAGCTTTTGAGGACATCCACAAAATTCCTTCGGTATGAAACGGTAATTTTGAGGATTTATATTAATACCTTCAACGCAGAGAGGGAGTTATTTCTTTAGTCAAGCATATACGAACTCTATATATACGAGGGTCATTTGTCAAGTACCTAGGCTCACCGCCAGATGGTGCCACTATCGCACCAGAAATACACTACAGTGCAGTATCTTCCTGTAAACGGTTACAGACGAAATTTCAGCCGGATCAGAGTTGTAGTTTATTTTTGAGAGCGTGTGAAAGCAAATGTGTCCGTTGATTTTTGAAAAAATGGAGAAAGAACAATATCGGTCGGTGATTCGATTCTTGTTTTTGGAAGGGAAATCGCGCACTGAAATTAAAGAACGCTTGGATGCAGTGTATGGGGATGCTTCTCCTTCGATGGCGACCGTTAAATTTTGGTATAACGAGTTTCAACGTGGTCGTACGTCGGTTTTTGATGATCCACGCCCAGGTGCTCCGAAAACAGCCACTACGGAGGAGAACGTGACAAAAATACACGATATCGTTTTGTCAGACCGCCGATTAAAGGTGCACGAGATAGCTGCGATAGTAGGCATCTCAGAAGAACGCGTGTGGCATATCCTACATGAGATTTTAGGCATGAGGAAGCTGTCAGCAAGGTGGGTGCCGCGTTTGCTGACTGCAGACAACAAGCGCATCCGTGTGACCAGTTCAGAGCAGTGTTTGGAGCTGTTTAATCGCAATCCAAAAGAGTTTTTGCGTCGTTACGTGACCGTCGACGAAACATGGATTCACTACTACACTCCAGAGACCAAGGAGCAGTCAAAACAGTGGACCTTACCCGGTGAACCTGCTCCGAAGAAGGCGAAGACGGTCCCGTCGGCCGGAAAGGTGATGGCCACTGTTTTCTGGGATTCTCAAGGTGTGATTTTTACTGACTATCTGAAGAAGGGCAAAACGGTCACAGGACAGTACTACGCCGAACTATTGAGCCGATTTGATGCCGTGTTAGAAGAAAAACGGCCCCATTTGTCTAAAAAGAAAGTGCTTTTCCACCACGATAATGCACCGGCTCACACTTCTGCACTCGCCACGGCTAAATTGGTCGAATTACGCTACGAACTGCTGCCCCATCCACCGTATTCTCCAGATTTGGCTCCCTGCGACTTTTTTTTGTTTCTGAACCTAAAAAATTCGCTCGCCGGGAAGAGATTCCACTCCAATAACGAAATAATCGCCGCCACGGAGGCCTATTTTGCAAACCAAGAGAAAACATTTTTTTCAACGGGGTTAAAAAAATTGGAACACCGCTGGACCAAGTGTATTCAACTAAAAGGAGACTACATTGGAAAATAAATTTTATTTTTTGTAAAATTTTGGTGTTTTCTTTTGTAGTCTAGGTACTTATCAAATGACCCTCGTATATATATATATATATATATATATATATATATATATATATATATATATATATATTTACATTGCGGGAACCGGTACTTTTGAGGATCTATAGTTTTTTTCTCCAGAGTTCGTATATGCTTGACTAAAGAAATAACTCCCTCTCTGCGTTGAGGGTATTAACTCTTTCTCCCCTGTCTCTCACGACCTCTCTCTTTTTCCCTCCCCTCTCTCTCTCTCTCAACATCTGTCAAACTGAGTACCAAAAACTTTAATGAGAGCTCAAATATTTTTTTAAAATAATCAACACATTTTTTAAAATCTAATTTTTTTAGTACGTTCTAACAACAATTTGTCTAGTCCTTTTAATTCTTCTTGTCTCATCTATTCAATTAGCACTCTCTACAAATGATAATAATTTTTTTCATGACTGTCAAATAATAATATTGTTAATATAAAACGTTCTACGAAAGTATAAAATTTCAACTAAGGCAAGTATTATTCTCTCTCTCCCTGGCCCTCTCTCCCACCCTTTCTCTCGCTCTTCCTCCCTCTCTTTCTACCCTGTCTCTCTCGCCCTCTCTCACTCAACATCTGTCAAACTGAGACCAAAAACACTAATGAGACCTTAAATATTTTGTTACAACCATAAGAAAAACAAATAGCATTATTAATAAAACTTTCTACGAAAGTATTAAATAAGGCAAGTTATAAGCGTTTTCTGTATAATATGTAGAATTATAATAAATCTTTAAAAAAAACTTTTTTCAAAAAGTAAAATATTGGCTAGTAAAACATCTCTCTCTCTCCCTCTCTCTCTCTCCCTATCTCCGTCCTTCCGTCCCTCTCTCTCTCTCGCCCTCCCCCTTTCCTCCTCTTACTCTGCCTCTTTTTCTCTCTTCCCCCTCTCCATCTTTCTCTATTTCTTACCCTCCCTCTCTCTCTCTCTCTCTCTCTGTGCTTCTTTCCAAAAGAATATCATAGTTTAAAACAAACACATGAACGAAGTGGAATCAATTAATATGTTGACAAGTACGTTTTTGTAACATAACAATTATAGGAATTACGGAGTTATTTTTATAACAAAAAATCGTATAAGGACTTCTAAAAAAAAAGTCATGAAAGTGGTGGAATCAATTTAGTGCAAGCAAGTACATTCTTATACTAAAGAGATTATAATAATTTAAAACAAACACATCATAAGTATTTTCTGACTAGCGTTAATCAGCACGCTACGCGTGCCACTGTTCGTCTTTTGTCTCGCTCTTTCCAAAATCCGAGCTGGACTCTATTTTTCGATATCATTCGGGGACAGCATAGATTATCTCGAATTCTCAGATTATATAAGTGAAATTTTAGCTCGCTTACACCGATGAATCGCTAGCGGAAAAAAAACGTACATCAGTAAATGTCAAATATCGGGTACCTGTTAGGAATTCTCATGTTTCAAAGATGTAGAGCCTCATGTTAGAAATTTTGTTACAAATTTTCATGTTTCAAAGATGTAGAGCCTTATGCAAACGTAATTTCAAAATTATTAAAGGTTTACACGCAAAAAATTTGCATTTACAATTTACAGTTCACCTAAAAACTGCGAAACGACGCGTCCGGCAAGTATGTGTATTTTAATAAAAAAACAGCTAAAATTTCACTTATATAATCTAAGAATTCGAGATAATCTATTCTGTCCCCGAATGATATCGAATAATCGAGTCCAGCTCGGATTTCGGAAAGAGCGAGACAAAAGACGAACAGTGGCACGCGTAGCGTGCTGATTAACGCTAGTCAAAAAATGCTTATGATCTGTACTTAGAATTTGTGTTTGAATTACAGTTTTTGGTATTTGTAAAATTATAGTTTTTGGTATTTGTAATATTTTATGTGTTAGGCGTAATTATTTTTTATATAAATTTTTATAGTAAATATATTATACAAATTTTATTTTTAAATATTTTTTTATTATAATAATTGGCTTGCCTACTGTACTTAATTGATTCCACTTATTTTATGTGTTTGTTTTAAATTATTATAATCTCTTTAGTATAAGAATGTACTTGCCTGCACTAAATTGATTCCACCACTTTCATGACTTTTTTTTTAGAAGTCCTTATACGATTTTTTGTTATAAAAATAACTCCGTAATTCCTATAATTGTTATGTTACAAAAACGTACTTGTCAACATATTAATTGATTCCACTTCGTTCATGTGTTTGTCATGTACTTGCCTGCACTAAATTGATTCCACCTCTTTCATGAGTTTATTTTTAGAAGTCCTTATACGATTTTCTGTTATAAAAATAACTCCATAATTCCTATAATTGTTATGTTACAAAAATGTACTTAGCAGCATATTAATTGATTCCATTTCGTTCATGTGTTTGTTTTAAACTATGATATTCTTTTGGAAAGAAGCAGAGAGAGAGAGGGAAGGTAAGAAAGAGAGAAAGAGGGAGAGGGGGAAGAGAGAAAAAGAGGCAGAGTAAGAGGCGGAAAGGAGGAGGGGGAGAGAGAGGGAAGGACGGAAGGACCGAAAAAAGGGGAGAGAGAGAGTGTGAGAGAGAGATGTTTTACTCGCCAATATTTTACTTTTTGAAAAAATTTTTTTTTAAAGCTTTATTATTATTCTACATATTATACAGAAAACGCTTATAACTTGCCTTATTTGATACTTTCGTAGAAAGTTTTATTAATAATGCTATTTCTTTTTCTGATGGTTTTAACAAAATATTTAAGGTCTCATTATTGTTTTTGGCAATCAGTTTGACAGATGTTGAGAGAGAGAGGGTGTGAGAGACAGGAGAGAAAGAGTGGGAGGGAGAGAGAGAAAGGGATGGTGAGAGGGGGAGGGAGAGAGAGAATAATACTTGCCTTAGTTGAAATTTTATACTTTCGTAGAACGTTTTATATTAACAATATTATGATTTGTACAGTCATGAAAAAAATTATTACCATTTGTAGAGAGTGCTTATTGAATAGATGAGACTAGAAGAATTAAAAGGACTGGACAAATTGCTGTAGGAAGGTACTTATAAAATTAGCTTTTAAAAAACGTGTTGATTGTTTTAAAAAAATGTTTAAGCTCTCATTAAAGTTTTTGGTATTCAGTTTGATAGATGTTGAGAGAGAGAGGGGGGAGGGAAAGAGAGAGAGAACTCGAGAGAGACAGGGGAGAAAGAGAGGGAGGGTGAAAGAGAAAGGGAGGGAGAGGGGGGAGGGAGAGAGACTAATACTTGCCTTAGTTTAAACTTTTGTAAAAAGTTTTTTTAGATATATTTAACAATTTTTGAAGAGAAAATAATAATTACATAGTGTGATTACGTTACGAGAGTTTATTATAGTATATTTTTAATATCATTATTAAATGGCAGTATTTATTTGTACAGCCATGAAAAAAATTATTACCATTTGTACAGAGTGATTATTGAATAGATGAGACTAGAAGAATTAAAAGGACTAGATAAATTGTTGTTAGAACGTACTTAAAAAATTAGCTTTTAAAAAACGTGTTGATTGTTTTAAAAAAATATTTAAGCTCTCATTAAAGTTTTTGGTACTCAGTTTGACAGATGTTGAGAGAGGAAGAGAGGGAGAGAGAGGGGTGGGAAAGAGAGGGAGGAAGAGAGAGGGCGACAGAGACAGGGGAGAAAGAGAGGGAGGGAGAGAGAAAGGTAGGGAGAGAGAGGGGAGGGAGAGAGACTAATACTTGCCTTCGTTTAAACTTTTGTAAAAAGTTTTTTTAGATAGATTTCACATCTTTTGGAGAGAAAATAATAATTACATAATGTGATAATGTTACGAGAGTTTATTATAGTATATTTTTAATATCGTTATTAAATGGTAGGATTGTTATTCACAAAAGTTTTAAATTTGAATGTTTCTTCAAGGAGCTCGATAAAGTGATTAAATTGTAAAATTTCTTGAAATAATATAATCAAACGTGTATTTTCTTAGGTATGATGATTAACTAACAATACTATTAATTGTAAAGTCATATGATAAATAAATTAAAGAATTTGCAATGATTTTATATTATTTATTCATACACAGTTGAGCTACTCTCATAATATTTGAAACTCAAATTTAAAAAGTAAAAGTTAAATTTAGTTGATTTTATTTATTATTTTTTATTTAATTTTTTTATTTATTTAAATTGTTGATTATAAACACTGATTTAATTTCATGTAACACATCATACTGGTACTTTATTTTATTTAACACAAAACAATGATTAGATGTCACTTTTTGACAATAGAATAATACCTTTGTATCGGGAAGATCACTATTTATTTGTTGGTTATAACACTGTTTATTTATACTACTTATTTAAATTGTGAATTATAAACACTGACTTGATTTCATCATGTAACACATCATAAGAGTACTTTATTTAATTGAACGCAAAACACTGATTAGATGTCACTTTTTGATAATACAATAATACACTCATATCAGGCAGATATCAACTGATTAAATTTTGAGAATCTATTGGATCTTTTATAACATTGGAGAATCAAATCAGTATATTTCTACATTATTGTCTTGTAGATGACGCTTGTAGATTTCCATTTCAGGCAGTCTTTTATAATATAAAAAAGTATATTTTTCTATTGCCAACATATGTACAAACAGTATTCCCGGGCAAAAATATTTGGACGGAATCTGAACTGAAATCCGTACACTGATTTTAGACCGAAATCAGTCCGAAAACACCGTACCGAATCAGTAGAGATTCCTCATCGATTCTGGGGGGAAATCAAGAGCCAGAGATATCTCCTCCATATCCGTACTGATTCTGTATGGATTTGATACGGATTCAGTTACGTTAACCGACACTTGGATCACTCCGATAGATCAACGTAGTGTCTACGCTAAATCCAAGCAGATTCCATAGAGCAACTCGCAAATATTAGTACTGAAATCCACACAGATTCTTCCTGGAATCTGGACGGATTCGGTTTGGTAAAGCCTCGCTAAGCTGAAAATGATAGTACCGATTCTGTACTGAATATTGGACAAAACTCTGTACTGATTATGTACCTAATCCGACTAAAATCCGCTCAGAATCTGCACAGTTTCCGACTAAATATAACGCTTGTTCCCGATCAAAAATCCGTACCGATTTATCAATTCGCTGATTCTTTGTGGAATCTGGACGGATTCGGCTTAAAGCCTTGCCAAGCTGGAAATGATATCAGCACCAATTCTGTACTGAAAACCCAATCCAACTGAAATCCGTTCAGAATCAGCACAGATTCTAGCGAAATATAGTGCTTGTTTCCGATCAAAAACCTCTGCTGGTTTATCAATCCAAGAAGAATGCAAGAAGAAAAAATAATATTTTAATGAAACCTTTGCACTATAATATATATAATATATATAATATATATAATTATATTTATATGAAAATATTATACTTTTAAAATCATCCATTTAGTCGAACATATAGACTTAAATTTATTGTTATAACAGCTCCCGACGCCGACCCGTGATAGCAAATTGACACGAGGCCGGCGCCGAGCACGCCCACGTGTACTCGATAGTAGCAGCTACCAGGAAGAGTTGCGACGGCGGCGGCGACAGTTCATCAAGGCGATATCTTGGCGATGAAGTTCCTACTGAATGTACTAAGAATCTTGTGAAATCTCAGATAGAACCTTGAATCCAACAATAAAATCCGAGTCTCTTACGAAATTTCTAAGGCGTGACTAAAAAAATGACTTACCGCTATGGTGGCTAGTTTTTTTTTATTTTTAATAATGTCATTAGAGTCTTGAGTTAAAACTATCCAAGCTATCCTTTTTAATTTAAATTTATGGTTTGAGGGTTTGAAAGTAATATCTAAATCAATGCTACTTAAATATACTCATACAGCCTACAGTACGGGAAAAGTCCATGTAAAAAATACTTTAATTTACTAACACAATGTACTACACACTACAAACACACTATAAACACAAGTTCACTTCTTCATATAAGTCTTAAATTAAAAAAGACATGAATGAATCGTTATAGTACCAGACTTGAATATGGAAATGCTCTTTTACAATTAAAGATATTCTATAAAATTATATGAATTGACATAAGCTATGTCTGTTATTTATTTATGCTTGTAATGGGGAAATTATATTTATTCTTTTTCTGCAAAAATCAATGTATCTAAGAAAAATAAGCCAAAACATCCAATTGGTTTTATCGCAAGAAAATAAGGAGCATCGTAGACTGTTGTCAAGTCATATATTTATGCTTTGGATGCTAGATAGTACGAAAGAGCATTTTTGGATGCTATAAGTATATTGCTTTACTACTAAAACTGTCAGTACTGCATCTTTATAAGTACTGGTAACAGTAAAAATTGATTACTGAGTTTACAATTGTGGTGAATTAAAATAAAATCAAAGAAAATTTTTTTATTGTGTTTAAATATTTTTTTCTCATTTATTTACAGTTTATATGTACTAAGTTAAAATTCATTCTAATTAAGTTTACTATGTAACAGGCAGAATGCCGTACATACACGTGGTTGCACGAGTCAAATAAAAGCTATGAATTATGATTCTAATTAAAGGAATTCTGGTTACCGACCAAAGCTCCCGCAGGGACCCGAGCAACTCAAAACAGTACTCGAGATACCATCTATTGGCTATCATGGGTACTCAACCGAAGGACCTCTAGTTAGCCATATCGGTCCCGGCTGGAGATTTGAAATCTGAATCTGTGTTTGTCCACTAACAAAGCACGATGCATGTAAAATCCATTCTAAATATATCAATAACTATTGATGATTTATGTCATAAGGTATTAATAACCAAATAGTATTTTTTCTACGTTGTGTTTTACCCTTTTTTGAATCACGCACCAATTAATTCCAGGCGGCGCCCAGAGTGATGTAACTAAATATTTACATCACGTCCACGTGGAGATGATGAAATAAGACAAGGAGAGAACGACAGGCGTGTGAATGAGTGCGATTGAGATAGATAATGAAATTATTACTTTAACATATCCTGTGATTTATGTTGTTCCCAGAGAGTAACCAAGATATTTTTCTGATGAAACAAGTTGTTTCCTATCCAGTCATATGCACACCAAAGTATATAAACCCATATCTCGAAAATTGTCGTCCCAGTGATGGTCCCCATATATCTGTGCTAACCATCCTTCTTTTAGACGAATAATTAACGAGCATGATGTGTGACCGTTCTGACCCCCTCAATATATGTTCGGCCCATATGTATTTTGTCCATAGATCTCATTATTGATAATAATCGAGTTCCGGGGTGAGGTGAGGGGCACGGAGGGGGCCATGAAGTGCCGATTGTGAGGGGATGGCGGCGCTGGAAGCTGCGCAGGCTCAACCCTGCGTGTATGGAGATAAGCCAACTGCGCATCCCCCAAGCAGCCTTCGTTTGGTTTCTCCGTCGGATATTTTTGTTTCTTGCGAGAGTAAGGTATAGTGTAAGCGATAGGCCTGCGACTACTCCTTCGGGATAAAGCGGGCCGAGTCGAGTTGGTTCGCCCAACTTGGCGCTATTTATCTTACAATTAATCGGGCGTAGAGGTGTAAAGCCAGGGAAGACATAGTCTCCCTCCAAAACCCGGTGTTACTCGACCGCAAGGTTACCAACACATAAGGGGACCGGGTTGTCTCTGCGTTACGACATAATGCGTCGCGAGAACCAGTAGTATTTTCTATTTATTATCCGGGATTTTTTTTTTTTTTTGTTGCTTTTCGGGCAAGCATCGCGGGCGGTTAGGTATACGCGTAATAGAAACATATAGAAACACATAAATTTTCTTTTCCTTGTTATGTTTTGTTTTGTAACTTCGCGGAATTTCGGGAAATCCGAGAATCTTTCTTGCCGTCGTAGGCCTACGTGTTGTGGGAAGCTAGGTATACTCGAGATCGTCGATAAATTTCAAAATACCATATCTCATTGAATTTCGCTAATAACCGGGAAATTCCTTTTGTAGTGCAACCTTAGAAGCGTCATATCTCCGGAAGTTACAGTCAGATTTCGGAATATCCGCGTTTTAGAGGTACTAGCGACCACGTCGGTCACGTGTATGCGATTTAGACAAAATTTCGTTAGCATACCTGATCAGGTTTTTTATACCTAGATCCATCTTTTTCTTTTGTTTCGAGAATCTAGGAGAGACATCCGTGCAATAAATAAACCGTAGTCAAGATTGTTAATAACTAATAAAATTTATATCCTTTTTTTTGTTTTTCTTAATTTTACGGTGTTTTGCGTTATATCGAGCTACCGATAGAGGTCATCCCTCGTTCTTTTTTTATGTATTTTTTTCTGTTGTTATATTACTTATCCGCGCCTGATCCACATATTTTGTATCAATAATTCTTGAACACTACCCAAATAAGGGTAGCGAATAAAAACCTTTTTTTTACTACATTTTATATTGTTATTTAACACCTGGCCGTTTTTCCACCACCTATCCTATCTCCTGACATTTTCACCTGCGTATTGATTAACAAATTACCAATATTATACCACAGCGAATCAAGCATCTCGAAAACGCGTACGAGGGGCAGCGCAAGTACCAGGAAGTCCTAAAGGAGTGGTGTCACTATAACCTCGCGGAGCTTCGGAAGTTCGAAGGGAAACAGCGACGCATAGGGAAACACCTGGGAAAGATCTCAACGTTTGCGATCGGGAAATATAAAGGCATCGAACGGCGTCTGGACAGGGCGGAGTGCGACCTTGATATGTTAGCAGAGCATTTCGCTAAGTTAGAAATAAAATAAGGTTGTTATCCGATTATATGCCTATCTAGATAAGAGACTGACTAACTATTAGGGAACGTTTCAAAATTTTTTTTTTGGGTACGTTCACAGTCGTTATGTTTTTTTGTAATCAACAGTCGAATCTCTTATTTCATGACATTAACTCACGGCATTGAATAAGTTATCTAGTTTAATAATCATGGTTGTTTATAAATCAAAATGTATTTTAAACGTTCCAAATCTGTTTTGGGTAGTGAGCCATGGTCCCCGAACTGTCCAGTGTCAATAAGGAGTCGATGCAAATAGTGCGATTAATCGAGTTGGAACGCAAACTCCAGCACCTACGGGGGGAAAACGAGATATTGGAGTAGCATTGCTCTCTCACTACTGCTCTCCTTTCATGACTAAAAAGGCAGCAGGATCGACTCAGGGGACACCTCGGAAATTTCACAGGGTTTACCTATCGAGGTTATCAACACGCGGAGAAACGAGTGGAAGAACTAGAGGATAAACTCGAGGAAGTTATTGACCGCATAGCCCATTTACGACTAGCGTGAGCTCTCTATTTTTATATATATATATATATATTCACATCTGGGACTCATTTTGAGGATTATATAAGTCATATATACCGAATTTTGAGGATTTTGTAGGCATTTTGAGGAGTCTCCTCAAAAGTCCAAAGCACTCGAGAGGCATTTTGAGGATTTTTCAGCGGTTTCCACAATAGTGTGTTAATACATCGATTTCGGAAATTCCGTAATATTTTTCCGTAAAAGCGGGCGCCGCAGGCGTCGTGGTGTTAGTCAATAACCTTAGGGTCATTATTTCTTTAGTCACGCGCTTGTTTATTGGTTGTTTATAACAATGTTTATATTTGTGTCACCACTATTGTACAAATTCTTTATGAAATCCTCAAAATACCGTATAATGATATTTATATATATATATATATATATATATATATATATATATATATATATATATATATATATATATATATATATATATATACACACATATATACATATATTACTACATTTAGGCCACCCTTTATTCCCGTTCCTTTTGGTTGCGCAATTTTTTTTGGGATAGGAAGAATTTCGAGACATATCATAGTAGTCTAATAAATTGGGCCACGCCCACCTTCCAGGGGGTCAGTCTGTCACAGATAAATTCACATAGCGATAAAGAGCACGACAACGAGACAGACGTAGACACTCGAGGAACCACGGGCTTATTGGCTAGCGCTACCAGAGCAACTAAAAAGAAACGTAGGCGATTACCGGTGGGGGCCCCAACGGATCGAATAACGCGGAGTAAGCACACGGAAGGTTTAGAACTGGCCGAGATAAACGACCTCATGACTAACGTGAGACGTTCGCTGGATTTCGGGGAGAGGAACCAACACATAGGGGTTAGTCTAGTCGACCCATATGCGGATCTGACCATGAGTGATGGGGAAACGGTCGCGAGCAGAGGGAAGAACGAGAAGGACCAAGGGGATGATTTTAAATTGTGTTTCCGGCGGAAACTTAACGAACTACGGCACGAATTACATTCGAACACCCTTAAGTTAGACGTCCATGAGAAACGGATAGATGCATTAGACACTTTATGTACGCGATTTAGTGCTCTGAATCCAGTGATTCAGAAGCATAGCGAGGGCATACAAGAAAATAAAGAGACATTACTGACGGTCGTAGACGAAATGGTAGAACTAACTAGGCAGGTAAATGTAAATAAAGGATCTGTGGGACACATCGCAACTTCATGTAGGACAAGCAAAGATAAGATCATGGGGCTCGAGGAACGGTGTCAGGGGTTAGAGCAAAAAATCGATGAAAATAAATACGAGATAGAAAACATCCTTAGAAATAGGCCGACCCAAGCAAACCCCACCTCCCCACACATTCGGTATGAAATTCCCACTTTCAAGGCAAGCGCGGGAGAGAAACCAGCGCGTTTTATAAAGTCCCTTATGGACTACTTAAAAGCTACCAATGTAACTAAGCATAATTTTAAGCATGTCATTAGCCAAGCATTACAAGGGCCCGCACTCGAGTGGTGGGAACACGTTGAATCAATAGTTGAAGACGCGGAGCAATTTAAAACCCGGTTTTTGAGTAGGTATTGGAACAGTACGTTGCAATCACGCGTTAGAAGGGATTTAGAGTTCGGTTACTATCGAGGCGATACGGGGAGGACGCGGAGCGGGTATGTGCTAAACCTCTATAACGACGTGCGCATGTTAGACGACACACCGAGTGTCAGCGCGATAATTGATAAATTCTCCAGATATTTTGATGAACACGTGCAGGCAGCGGTTTTGGCGCGAGGTATCAGTACGATTGATGGTTTAATAGAATTATTAGACACCTCAGACCAGATAGGATATTTGAACTCATATAGGGCGGTACAAACTATACCTATAACCAGTCAACCACCACCGCGATATCAAACACAAAGAAACTCGCCTTTTGAAAGTTCTTTTAGACCAGGCGACAATACGTGCGTCTACACCGAGACCGAATAACCATCACAATAATAATACAAGTTATAATCAGCCCCCACCCACGCACCAAAACCACTCGAACGGACAGACATCGGGCCGGAACACCAGCGAGAACTGGCGTGAACCGAGCCAACCATATCGACAAAACGACCCGCATAACACATCACAGACATATAGAGGCGGGGGGGGGGGCGGGGGCGGAACGAATACGCGACCAGGGAACAATCCTTCCACGGTGAATCAAATCGATGTCGAGGTTAACGAGTCGGGAAACGAGGATCAGTCGTATCAGGAGCCTCTGGTGTCATAAACAACCCAGTCGAACGGGAAAATGAACAACCACTTGATACAACTGAGAATCACGAGGTTAACACGATTTTTGACAATACGCGAGATTTCCTATTAAAGGAAGAGTCAGAAAATGAGGAAAATACGGAATTGAAAACCATAAAATGCCCAGAGGTCAGCCTCGAAATCGAAAACTGTAAAGTAATGGCACTAATAGATACCGGAAGTAAAATCACGTGCATATCAGAGGACATATATAATAAATACCTCACAATCTTTAAAAAGCATGTGCCTCTTTTCCACTCGTGGGGGTCAAGTCTAGCGGTTTCACGGGTGAAAAATCGGTGAGACTTAAAAAACAATTTAGGGCAAAAGTAAGGTTAGGAACCTGGAAGGGAGAACTAGACTTTCTCATCATACCCAAGCTCGTCCGCGAGTGCATTCTGGGAGTGGATGCTCATATGAAACTAAAATTAACAATTGACCTTGATCGTCAAATTATTTCATTTGAGAATCCAACTGATCCAAACAATAAAGACGTTATGCACTTATCAACGAAACAAGAAGTAAATAGAATAACTGTCCAACTACAGGACCCGGACGATTCCCTGGACTGTAACGATACCAACGGAAAACCGACTACTGACGAAATAACGGACGTGGAGATTGAGAATTAATTAGCGGGCGTTGACGACATCACAGACGCACAAAAACAACGCCTACGCGAACTCATCTACAAATATAGAGACATTTTTAGAAAACCACCCGGCCGTTTTCGATCCTTCGAATACAAGCAAGAATTTCAGGACGAGAAACCCTATTGCTTCCTCATAGAGGAAGCTTTGTGATAGTAAAAAAGAAAGTTTATGAGATAATGTGTTAGAAATGTTATTTAGCAAATTTGGAATCGAAATACACTAGTTTTAGAAAATTTCCGTATGGATGTGTGTGTGTGTGTGTGTGTGTGTGTGTGTGTGTGTGCGCGCGCGTGTGTGTGTGTGTGTGTGTGTGTGTGTGTGTGTGTGTGTGTGTGTGTGTGTGTGTGTGTGTGTGTGTGTGTGTGTGTGTGATGTCCGTATACGCTGATATCTCATGATCTACTCGACCGATTTTAACGGGAGAGTGATCATTTTTTTAGATTTTGCATCCACAATTGGGGTCAATATTCTATATTTGTAAAATTTATTTTTTTTTTTATAGCCATTTTTGAATTTTCAAAATTTTTTTTTATTTATTTATTATTTAGAACAAATATTGTTTATATATCATGAATTCTCTGTATGTAGGATAAAATTATCTACAATTTAAAAAAAAAAAAAATCGGTAGCTATATTTCGTCATAAGTTATTGATGAAAACATAATTTTTTGTAAATAGGTTATATTTCGAAATTAAAAAAAGATATTAACATGAATATTTTTTTGGTTATAAAGGATATTAAGTACTATAACTTACTAAATTTTTAAATTTGTTTATTCATTATTTTTTGAGAAAAAAATAATTTATAAAAAAAAGTGATTTTTTTTGTCGTTCAATAGCTATTGGCTTAATCTTGTTGAGTGAGTTCTTTGGGCAAAAGGATTGATCCATAAATTTCGAAGATATTTGAGGTTAAATTTTATTTCAATTTTTTTTTAAATCGTAATTTCTCAAGAACGGCTTTATGTATCTAAATGGGGTGGGTGGTATTCGAAAGAGAATTAAATTACCTATATTTTCTAAAAAAATTAATTCTCTAGCTATCACGGTTCTTTTGTTATTAACAAAAACCTAAAAATTGAAAAATGAAAAAAAATGAGTTTTATATGTTCAACTATTACAAGAGTAAAATTGTCTTATTCGCTTCAAAATTCATTGTAGAGGTAGGTATATTATTGGTAGTTTTCGGATGAGTTCTTTTGGGAAAGTGATTGGTTCATAAATTTCAGAGATATTTGAGGTTAAAATTTTTCTAGACATTTAGCCCTAAATATCAGTTGCAAATTTATAGGAAATTGTGATATATATTTTATGTATGTAAAATTTTGTGGAAATGTATAATCTATAAAAATTTGAATAAATTATGTTGGAGTTTTGTTATTTCTGTCTTTCTGAAGTATTAAATTTAAAATATTGGAATTAAAAATTAATTAAAGGAATCAGTAAATTAAGTTTGAGGAAGCTACGTGCCAATGAATTGGCAGCGGTTTTTTTTTAAGTTATACCCGATACCTTTAAAGCATCTCGAAAAGGTGGATCTAGAAATCGAAAGAATGTTGAAATGTGACGTTATTGAGAGATCACGAAGTCAATATATTAACCCCATTGTGCCGGTGGTAAAGAATTCGGGGGTGGTTCGTTTATGCCTGGACGCGCGCGAACTTAACTTACGCTTAAAGAATGACCATTACGGGCCGGAGGGGATGGACGAAGTTCTCCGAAAATGCGCGAAGGTACGAGTCATGACGAGCCTCGACTTAACGGCAAGTTTTTGGCAAATCCCTTTGAGCAAAGAGTCTCGCCCGTACACCGCATTTTTGCACCGCGGAATGACGTACCACCACAAGGTCATGCCCTTCGGTACTCAGATCAGCAGCGCGGCATTAACAAGGGCATCCGAATTTGTTTTACGGGGATTATCCGAATTTATTATAGATTTCGTGGACGACTGGTTATGTATATCGGAAAGTTTCGACGATCACCTTAACATTTAGAGGTGCTTTTCGGGAGAATATTTTTAGAGCAAATAACAGTAAATTTTGAGAAAGTGAATTTTTGCCGCCGCGAGATGCATTTTCTGGGACATATTATCGCGACGGAGGGCATCCGTATCGATCCAGATAAGGTGGAGGCTATCCGTCGGTTCCCAGCGCCCAAAAACGTCCGACAATTAAAAGGGTTTCTGGGGCTCATAAATTTCTGCTCAAAATTTACAAACGAATTAGCACACAAAACCGTACCGCTATTTGACATGATGAAAAAAGAAGTAAAATGGAACTGGGGGGAGGAAATACAAAGGGCGTTCCAAAGAGTGAAGGAACTTCTCTGTTTGGAAGCGATCCTATACCATCCCTCACGGGACAAACCTTTCTTTTTAATGACTGATGCAAGCAAGACCTCGTTAGGGAAGTTCCTTTACCAAAAGGACGATAATGACCAGAGACGAATCGTGAGCATGGCGAGTCGAACGTTAAGGGGGGCGGAAGTAAATTATTTTACGACGGAATTAGAATTATTAGCCATAGTCTGGGCATTGGGAAAGTTCCGGTCATTCATTTTAGGGGGAGCAGTCAAGATCGAAACCTACCACCAAGCCCTTACATATTTACTATCATGTCGTTTTCTTAACAGTAGGCTAATAAGGTGGAGGCTCGCGATACAAGATTATTGTCTCGAGATCACACATATTCCGGGCACTAAGAATCAAATCGCGGACGCCCTTAGTTGCATTCCGTTAAATAATAGAAATGAACTGACCGACGAGTCTCAATCGCGCTCATACTGACACGGAGACCTACCCTGATATACAAAAACGATTAAAGAATGTGTCCTCGGAACAACGAGAAAATGAGACCCTGAACACTATCATAACCAAGCTAGAAAGGGGGGAGGAATACCGAGACTTTAAAATTTAAAAAATACAACCCTGATCGAGGGAAGAGAGGGACCTAGTACCTTCTCCCTCAACAATCCCACGACATATAACCTAAGGAGGGTGTTCCACGTATCTAACTTCCGACCATATTACAGAGATGTCGACGCGCCAGGAACAGAGACGTATCTGAAGGAGATTAGGGAGGCAGATATGTAAAATTAAGGGCTTAATCAAAGACCTGGAGGAGGCCCAACGACGGAGCCAGGAAAAAAAAAAAGAGGAACTGCGGGCCCTTTTCCCAGGAAAAAGGTCAGGGGAAGGGCTTGTGGCCCGACTCAGGCTGGCAAATGAGGTGTGTGAGAGGATGGATAAAGTGGCAGCTTGGTCAGACGCACATTTCCCAACTGCCTCAGTACCAAAGTCACCCGTACCAGAGGACCCACGAGAGAGACGGTCCCGGGTACAAAACTTCGTGGCACGAAACCCAGGAGTACGCCTGGTGATCCGGATCGCACTGCCTCCACCCATAGAGGCCGACGACGACGACGTCCTCCTCATAAACGAGGACGTGACCATAAATTAAATTTTTCGTATTTAACAATCTTAGTTTTGCTTCCTCCTAGAGGAAGCTTTGTGATAGTAAATTTTTGAGTTGTTGTAAAAACATGTTATAATTGTGTTCCGAGGTGTTAGGAATCAAAATACATGGTTTTTGAAAACTGTCTGTATGGATGTATGTGTGTGTGAGTGTGTGTGTGTGTGTGTGTGTGTGTGTGTGTGTGTGTGTGTGTGTGTGTGTGTGTGTGTGTGTGTGTGTGTGTGTGTGTGTGTGTATATGCCTGGATCTCAGCTTCTACTCGGTCGATTTTGACCGGCAGGTCTCATTTTTTTGTTTTTTTTTTGCATGATGGCGGGTCAAAAATCCGTTTTTTGATTGGGGAGATGCGTTTTTGTTTTTTTTCAAATTTTCGATTTTCTCAAAACTGTTTTTTAATTTTTTGTAATGATAGGATCGAGTTATTCGAATCTGATGGGTAGCGTTCGAAAGACAATTAAAATACCTATATTTTCTAAACAAAAAGAAAGTTTGTAGCTATCACGGTTTTTTTGTTATTAACAAAAACGTGTTTTTTTTAGAAGCTTGTAACTCCTAAACTTAACGGTCAATTTTTTTGAGAAAAATCATGATAATACAGAATTTAAATAGCTATAATCTGTTAAAATTTGAATACATTCTGTAGGCTAGATTTTGAGTAAAAAATTGAAAAATGGAAAAAATCAGTTTTGTATGTCCAACGATTACAAGAGTAAAATTGGCTTGATGGCTTCAAAATTTCTTTTAGAGGTAGATTTTTTATAGTTCTCAGTCGAGTTCTTTGGGCAAAATGATTGGTCCATAAAGGCTATAGCCGGATAAGCATGTTAAAATTGCCCCCTACGTAATCGACAAACTAACTTTACTGGTCGATAGAACATGTAAAAAGAATTTCTGCGCTAAATTTTTAGACCATAATATCTTTCCCATGACTAATTAACACCAAAAACGTGTTTTTTCGATTTTATTTTTTTCCGAGCGTCAGTTAACTTTTAAAAATCTGAAAAAATTCAGAGTGATGTATATGTAGGTCCCAAATAACCATGAATTTTTTCAGATTATGCTAATTTAAATTGTGCTCTAAAAAAATTCCTAAAGATTTGTATTGATTTTTTAAATTGGTTCCCTATCAATGACTAACTTCCAATACCATTATTTTTTTTGTATTTTTTTTTCGCTCTTTCGATTTCCATTATAAAAACTGTGATAAAATGGGGTGGAACACCATCAAAAATCAAAAAAACCGTTTTTTTCTTCATTTTTGGCATGTTCTTTTATCCAAGCGTCAAAAATAACCCCAAGAATCGAATCAGCACATAAAAAAATCCTCTAGAATAAAGTAAAAATATAAAAATCGTCATAACCAACTTAATACCAACGAAAAAAATTCTATATTAATCGTGTAAAACCATGTAAACAACGATTTAGCCTAAGAAATAACTCCATAAATCAATTTAGTGCATCAAAAAATCTCCTAAAATACAGAAAAAAATATAAAACTTCTTAAAACTTCTTACACCAACGAAGAAAATCTGTATTAATCGTATGAAGCGATGATAGGCGTGATTTAGCCTAAAAGTAAGTCCATAAATCGATTCAGCGCATATAGAAAGTTCTACAATACTGTTAATACTCGTATATAAAAAACCGTTAGTACTCCCTGTATATGTAGCTAATAAGAAATTGAGTGTAACAGACAGAATTGGTAATTTTATAGTCAACAATTGATACTCAAAGTATATAGATTACGAAATATGTCCAGAATTGACCCGCATGTCGGCGCCCGAGCGAAGCGATGGTGAAAAGTCGCACGAGCCAATAATCACTTACACACCAGTTTTATATAGTATTTTACAGCAAGAGGGCCTAAAATTGGCATTATAGTTGCCATATTTTGAGGTTATAGTGCTATAAATATACTTAATTAGAATCAAAATTACATTAAGTATGTCTGTATCTATATGCAAACGCGCACATTCGATATTTATGTTTATAGAATATTTGTTCAGCACTTCCACAGTTTACGCTCACATGAATGTACGAGTAATTCATATCAGCTGGCAATTAATAATTTAATTTATTAATTTACTAATTCAATTTATTAATTTAATTTAATTATTTTAAATATTTTTAATTTTTGTAATTTGATTCTCACTTATTTATCAATTTAATAATTAATTATTTAGTTGTAACTATAAGTATATTTGCATTATCAGATGATAGATTTTTCTGTCTCTACTATATTATACTTAATATACACGAGTACACGTGTAATATACACGTGTATACACTAACACTATAAATATAATAACTTTATCTGTTGACGGTGCAAGTAACTAAAAAATTAATAAAAAGGAGCAAAAATAAATGTATAAATTGAATTATAAAATCACTTACCGATTGAGAAAAAGATAAAAATAATATTTGAACTCGAGAAACATCACATTTAGCAACCCAAGTGGTTTTTTTGGCCGTTTTTTTAGGTAACCTTTTAATGTTGTGTATAAAATATGTAAACATTTGTAATAAATGAATTATTTTGTTTTCCAATATGAAAAGGAAAAAATATATCATTAAATTATATTGTCTCAATTACATTTTTAAATAGAAGAATTTTTAATAAAATATATAATGAGGACTTCGATGGTTTCATATAAATAGTTGTTATTCATTGGTTGTTCTTTTATTCACAACATTTATTTCTAAGAAATGCAATTAATTTAAAAAAAATATTGTTTCGGCTTTTAAGTATGAAGAAAGGCATACATTTTTTATAAATCAATCACAAATGTACAAAAACATGGCGTATTGGATCAGTATTGGATCAGTATTGGTACAATACTAGATTTTTTTTACATTTAGATAAATGTTGCTGAAAAATAATTCTGAATTAATTGAACAACATTGAACTTTTAACATTTCTTTTACCGAATAGTTTTAATATAGAGCAAATTTGGGAAAAATAAAAATGAAATAGTTCTTGCAATTAGTGTGATATTGCCCAATTCTATTGTTTTCCAAATATATGACATTACATATAATACATATCTTCAATTCTTGAGATAATTTCTAACGTAGCATATGAATCTAATATTAATTTTAATGTGATTTTTAATATAAAATTACAATATTATATTCTAATATTTCTGAGTAGAAATAATAATGTTATTGTAGTTTTTTTAATATTCATGTATGTTTAAATAAACCAAATAATTATTTATTCAATCAATTGAATTTTTTTGTTTTATGTTAAGAAGGCGACGACAGAAACCTCGATTGATAGAACGTGACGTTCTGTTTGAAATTCTAACCTCAAAAATTAAAGTTTGATACCTCTCTATTATAAATGCAAAATGTAATGATTTTGAATATAATATGTCCAAAACTAATATCGGCGCGAAGCGCAGCTCGATCGCTAGTTATTTAAATTACAACTATTGTTCTTACTTATCGTATAGTGTTCTATTATAAAACATCTTTTTAAGTATATGCTTAATAATTATAGCTCATTAGTTTCTATCTTTTTTATCTACTGCTCACTAATTCCTATATCCAGATGTTATCCCCCTTTTGGCTGACATTTGAATTAGAATTTTTTTGCATTTTTTTGCGGAGTCCAGGTGTGCACAACATTAATAGTTATTGTTGAGATTATATAATAGCATCTATCTCTTTACACAAATAAGATAAAGATTTCTCATTGCAAATAGCTGGGTTATCATAATTTTTATATTTTAACTACGAGTATATTCTAAGAGATTTTTTTATGAACTGAATTGATTTATGGAGTTACTTTTAGGCTAAACCACGCTTATTATCGTTTCATACGACTAATATAGAGTTTCTTCAGTGGTGTAAGGTAAGTTATAAGAAGTTTTATATTTTTTCTGTATTTTACGAGATATTTGATGCACCAAATCGATTTATGAAGTTATTTTTTAAGCTAAATCGTTATTTACACGGTTTTACACGATTAATATAGATTTTTTTTCGTTGGTATTAGGTTGGTTATGACAATTTTTATATTTTTATTTTATTCTAGAGGATTTTCTTATGCGTTGATTCGATTTTTGGGGTTATTTTTGACGCTTGGATAAAAGAACATGCCAAAAATGAAGAAAAAAACGGTTTTTTTGATTTTTGATGGTGTTCCACCACATTTTATCACAGTTTTTATAATGAAAATCGAAAGAGCGAAAAAAAATACAAAAAAATAATGGTATTGGAAGTTAGCCATTGATAGGGAACCAATTTAAAAAATCAATACAAATCTTTAGGAATTTGTTTAGAGCACAATTTAAATTAGCATAATCTGAAAAAATTCATGGTTATTTGGGACCAACATATACATCTCTCTGAATTTTTTCAGATTTTTAAAAGTTAACTGACGCTCGGAAAAAAATAAAATCGAAAAAACACGTTTTTGGTGTTAATTAGTCATGGGAAAGATATTATGGTCTAAAAATTTAGCGCAGAAATTCTTTTTACATGTTCTATCGACCAGTAAAGTTAGTTTGTCGATTACGTTGAGGGCAATTTTAACATGCTTATCCGGCTATAGCCTTTCAGAGATATTTGAGGTTAAAAATTTTTTGACATTTTTCTAAAATCGTAATTTCTCGAGAACGGCTCTATGTATCTGAATGGGGTGGGTGGCATTCGAAAGAGAATTAAAATACCTATATTTTTAAAAAAAAGTAATTTTCTATCTATCACGGTTCTGTATTTATCATCAAAAACAAAAACGTGTTTTTTTTTTAAAACTCATAACTCCGCTACCGCTACCTACCGATACGATATCTACCGCTAGGTGGTGTGGAATGAGGAAACGTCATTGAGTAGGTATTCGATGATTTTTTTTTAATTTTTAAAAACCAACCAACAAAATGAATTAAAATGTTTAAAAATTATATCTATTATAATCTATTATAATTATGAATTATGCATTATGAATGCATTATATTCTGCATTATTATAATTTATTTGAGAATTATGAACTTTTTAAAAAAACACGTTTTTGTTAATAACAAAACAACCGTGATAGCTATTTGTTTTATTATAAAATATAGATATTTTACTTCTATTTCAAATGATAACTTTATTTATCAGCTCAAAATTTATATAAATTTGATATAAATAAATAATAAATAAATAAATCAATTTAAAAATTAACAATTTTTAATATTCATAAATGAATTTAATTATAATTATGCAATAAATTTTTTAAAAAATTATAAATTTTGTTATAAAAATTCATTAAAGGAATCAACAAATTACGATTGAGTAAGCTACGTGCAAATGAATTGGCAGTGGTTTTTTTTGTTGTTTTGACATGTTGCAGTTTTGCATTGGCCAACTTTTTTTTTTGACTTAATGAAAGTCTGTTTTTTTTGATGAAATACTGGTAAACTCGACGTTTTTTTTTTTGTTGTTATAACTAGAAAAAAGAAAAATGAGTTAGAACTCAAGTTATATATATATATTTTTTTTGTTAAATTATTTTTTTTTATATATATAGATACATATTTTTTATTTTTTTACCATTTCGAGTCATTGATTTTTCCCACCCCCGTCTGAAGGATAATCAGAATTCCTTTCTTTAAGCGAGGAGACAAATGTAACAGGCAGAATGCCGTACATTCACGTGGTTGCACGAGTCAAATAAAAGCTATGAATTATGATTTTAATTAAAGAAATTCTGGTTACCGACCAAAGCTCCCGCAGGGACCCGAGCAACTCAAAACAGTACTCGAGATACCATCTATTGGCTATAATGGGCACTCAACCGAAGGACCTCTAGCAAGGGATTAGCCATATCGGTCCCGGCGGGAGATTTGAAATCTGAATCTGTGTTTGTCCACTAACAAAGCACGATGCATGTAAAATCCATTCTAAATATATCAATAACTATTGATGATTTATGTCATAAGGTATTAATAACCAAATAGTATTTTTTCCACGTTGTGTTTTACCCTTTTTTGAATCACGCGCCAATTAATTCCAGGCAGCGCCCAGAGTGATGTAACTAAATAGTTACATCACGTCCACGTGGTGATGATGAAATAAGACAAGGAGAGAACGATAGGCATGTGAATGAGTGTGAGTGAGACAGATAATGAAATTATTACTTTAACACATCCTGCGATTTATGTTGTTCCCAGAGAATAACCAAGACATTTTTCTGATGAAACAAGTTGTTTCCTATGCAGTCATATGCACACCAAAGTATATAAACCCATATCTCGGAAATTATCGTCCCAGAGATGGTCCCCATATATCTGTGCTAACCATGCTTCTTTTAAACGAATAATTAATGAGCATGATGTGTGGCCTTCCTCACCCCCTCAATATATGTTCGGCCCATATGCATTTTGTCCATAGATCTCATTATTGATAATAATCCAGTTCCGCGGTGCGGTGAGGGGCACGGAGGGGGCCATGAAGTGCCGATTGGGAGAGGATGGCGGCGCTGGAAGCTGCGCATGCTCAACCCAGCGTGTATGGAGATAAGCCAACTGCGCATCCCCCTAGGAAAGAATGGAACGAGGTCACATAAATAGGGTTGCGCTCTCAGGAGAGCAGCAATTCACCCTCCGCAGCAGTTCCAGGAAGACACGCGCAAGTGTCTCGCGGAAGAGCCATGTTCTTTTTTCAGCCACGTATTTCGACCACCTGCGGTCGTGCGCCGTACACAGCCAAGCAGCCTTCGTTTGATTTCTCCGTCGGATTTTTTTAGTTTCTTGCGAGAGTAAGGTATAGTGTAAGTGATCGGCCTGAGATTACTCCTTCGGGATAAAGCGGGCTGAGTCGAGTTGGTTCACCCAACTCGGCGCTATTCATCGTACAATTAATCGGGCTTAGAGGTGTAAAGCCAGGGAAGACATAGTCTCCCTCCCAGACCCGGTGTTTATCGACCGCAAGGTCACCAACACATAAGGGGATCGGGTTGCCTCTGCGTTACGACATAGTGCGTCGCGAGGATCAGTAGTTTTTTCTATTTATTATCCGGGATTATTTTTTTTTTCTTTTGCTTTTCGGGCATGCATCGCGGGCGGTTAGGTATACGCGTAATAGAAACATATAGAAACACATAAATTTTCTTTTCCTTGTTATTTTTTGTTTTATAACTTCGCGGAATTTCGGAAAATCCGAGAATCTTTCTTGCCGTCGTAGGCCTACGTGTTGTGGGAAGTTAGGTATACTGGAGATCGTCGATAAATTTCAAAATACCATATCTCATTGAATTTCGCTAATAACCGGGAAATTCCTTTTCGGTACCGTTACGCACCTCGCGCGGAGCCATTTTATACTTAGCAGTAGTGCAACCTTAGAAGCACCATATCTCCGGAAGTTACAGTCGGATTTCGGAATATCCGCGTTTTAGAGGTACTTGCGACCACGGCGGTCACGTGTATGCGATCTAGACAAAATTTTGTTAGCATACCTGATCAGGTTTTTTATACCTAGATCCATCTTTTTCTTTCGTTTTGGGAATCTAGGAGAGACATCCGTGCAGGCAGATAGCTACCAGGCGTAGGCAATAAATAAACCGTAGTCAGGATTGTTAATAACTAATAAAATTTATATCTTTTTTTTGTTTTTCTTAATTTTACGGGGTTTTGCATTATATGGAGCCACCGATAGAGGTCATCCCTCGTCCTTTTTTTATGTATTTTTCTCTGTTGTTATATTACTTATCCGCGCCTGATCCACATATTTTATATCAATAATTCGTGAACACTAGCCAAATAACGGTAGCGAATAAAAACCTTTTTTTGCTACATTTTATATTGTTATTTAACACCTGGGCGTTTTTCCACCACCTATCCTATCTCCTGACATTTTCACCTACGTATTGATTAACAAATTACCAATATTATGAATAATCCATTTGAATTTTTCTTACATTTTGCTATTTATTTTGAGTTTTTTTAAGTAACTATTTTCTGCTTATTAAGTAATTTTAATGTAATAATTTTTTTTTGCTATTATTGAGAATAATTTTTTCATTACCAAATTAATATTTAAAAATATTTACATAAATATAATACATTTATCGAACGACCGAGGACATCAGCAGCAGAGCGAGCGGTATTGATCTCTTCAACGATTAATCATCATATATATAGTTAGTCACCATTGTACTTAGGTGACTCCAAACCTAATTGTCCCTCTCCTATCCTTAGAACCCTTATAACTAAGCCAAGTAAGTAAATTCTGAAATGATTCGCTAACATGTTGTATTTTAAACATAAGTAGAAGTAACTAAAGGGCAGCAGCGACAGATTCAGTTTTAAAGTCATATAAAATTTCTAGTGTTCTTTCCTACTGATACCTGAGTTGTAACCGTATATGACTTAACAACTGTCAGAGTACTTCCTATCCTCTTGTGATGAAATCAGTAGAATCTTGGCTCATTTTCCTATCAGTAACAACAGAGTAAATCTGAGTTATTTTATTATTTCATTAAAAGAAAACAAAAAGCCTGTGCAATACATATTGTCGATTCACACATTTTTATTAAATAAGATCAAGTATTGTGACAATTCATCTTGATATCTGATAATATTCTGTAACAACCAGTGATAACCAGCAACCTGTATCGCATGTAAACACACCCACACACACATTTGAAGATTTCCTCACTTGAACAGTAGCCACATCATCCGCTGGTGGTGAAGGCCAAGTGTAGTCCATCATTGGATGTGTTGCAGTCGAAGACAGACTCAGTGGCGTTTCTACAATAGATTCAGTTCAGCTGCTCAGTTCTGTGGAATGCATTGTGAATAAATCTATATATATATATTTGTGTATATAGATATATTCACCATGTATTCCATGGATCTGAACAGCTGAACTGAATCTATTGTAGAATGGCTCCAGCCTGGGATTTGGTGAAAGCATTCAGCAGCCGAGTGACAGCAAACATACACTATAACTCTGGAGACACAGCATATCGGACTTGAACTCCTTGGAGACAGCTAATAACTAAGAGAATCGGATACAATCACTACACTAAAGGACAATCTGCAGCAGTGGTGTTCGTTCACCTCTCTCGCTGCCCGAGATCTCTGCAACAAGAAAGAGGTACCATTAGGCCCATACCAGAGAGGTTAGGAACGAGAAAGCGCTTACCGAATCTGCTTGTCCTCCAACCTCAAAAATACGTTTGTAATTATTTAAACCCTATAAATCTTCAGTCAAAGATGCCTCATCAACAAACTTTGTTGTATTTTTTATATTATCTACTTTTTATTCATGTTATTCTGTTATATCTTAACTGATTATCGCCAGCTAGAAAACTTAAGGAAGCCCAAGTTGACGTGCCAATGAAGATAAACACAAAAAAATGCAGTTACAATGGTTATGCAACAATGTCTTTCAGTTAGTTGGAGTGTGTGTGCATGCGCGCGCGCGCGCGCGCGTATGTGTGTGTGTATGGGTGTACGAGTACATAATTTTTAGGAAAATAAACAATTTATTATTGTAGGTTTAAAAAATATTATTTAAAATTAAGAAACCGAAATATCCTGAATATACACAAAATTTTATGAAATATTTTTAAACCTTTTAAAACTTAAATACGCTTCGTAGAGTAGTGATAAATCCGTGAAAAATTTAAGGACATTAGTTGATTTTTACACGTGTTATCGTGAAATAACAGAAACGATAATAGTATACATAAATATGTATACTAATTATTTCCGTATATAACCAAATATATTGTTATTTCTCTAGTCAGACGTCAAAGCAAAACAAATATCACAGCGAGGTGTTTTGAAACTTATTCTCTGAATCAGTGTACTTTACATCTGATAGCACGAATAGCAAGAGCCAATCTAAAATATTAAGAGTTGACCTGTATTTCTTTCAAGTAAAATATTTTCCAAAATGGATAGCAGTATTAATATGATTGATGATTTACAAAATAATATAATTAATAGAGACTGTAATTGCGATGATATTTGTGAACTAAACAAATGTGTGGCTTTAGAAAAGGAAGTAATTTTGAATGTAAATATAAGAGGTCTAAATGGTAATTTTAATAAATTACTTGTTTCCATAAAAAGCCTTACGATAAAGCCACGCATGTTTGCCGTGAAATACGAAAACTTGTACACCCTGAATTCTTTAACATAACAGGGTACAAAGTGTACTATAATAACGGTAATATCAATCAAAATGATGGCCTGGTAGTTTACATAAGTGAATACATTACTGAAACGTCGGAAATTATAGATATAAACAACCTCAAAATAATTAATACTAAAATTGCGATAGAAAACAATAGAGAGATAATATTATCTACCCTATATAGATCCCATGATATAAAAAAGACTGAATTCATTTTAAATATAAAAAAACTAATAGAGCATAACAAAAAATATAAAAACAACCTGATAATGGGAGATTTTAACTTTGAAATTTCAAATGAAGATACACTCAATCAGGAATTTTTACATATACTCTTAGAACATGGTTACTGTCCAGGCTTTTGTGATATTACCAGACCATCTGATAAAACAGGTAACTCAGGAACTTGCATAGATAATATTTTTATTAAACTAGATAAAATAGGCTATAAAACATTTACACTCCGTATACTAATAATAGACCATTTCCCACTTTTTATGTCATTCAATAAGATAAGAACAATGAAAATACATACTATAAATCGCATAAATTACAATAAACTCAGGACAGAAGCTTATACAATAAATTGGAGTGAAGTGACACAAATAAATGATCCGAATATTGCTTTAAATAACCTTATTGATAAAATAAAAATATGTCTAAACAAAGCTGAATATACCAGAAAAAATAACAAAACTAACAACATGAAACAAAGGAAAGATTGGATAACAAAGGCAATTATGATATCATGTAATACCAAAGAAAAACTATATAAATTATGGAAAAAAGACCCTAGTAATACTAGAAAAAGAGTAAGGTATAAGAAATTTACAAATATCCTGAAGAATATTATAAATAAAACAAAGGAGTCGTAATAAAAAACATCATAATAAAAAACTAATAGAATCCATCATGAATAATATCAAGAGTATGTGGAATGTGATAAATAAAAAATTGGTAAAAATTGTAAAAAGAAAAATAACATGTAACGATGCACCTTGTAAGTAGGCGCGTTGGTACGAAAATGCGAATGCGAGAAGCTTTCTCTCTCCTAGAACGCGTGCGCTAGAGAGAGAAAGCCGACAAACCTGTCAATGGCATGGGAGAGCGAGCGTACGAGTGTGTACACACATGTACACACGTACTCGTATGTACACACCTACCGGAGCTCGTACAGCGAGGAGAGAGAGCAGGCAACTGACAATGAGTAGCTGACTTCCCTCTCCATCAAGCGCCGCGACCACGCGTCGCGCAGGACGCGCAAGCTACAGCGCGTCCCACCTCGCCGACTATACAGCACATGGCGAGTGAGTATAAATGCCGCCTCGCGCGCCGTAGAAAAGGATTCTCTCAGCCCAGGGCCATACTCGCTAAGCCCTGGAGTCCGCCGACGGAGCGGAGTATACGAGCGCACTCCTTACTCTGCACCCGAAGCGTCGCTGAGACGATTCCCCCGGGTATACGAGCGCACTCGTTACCCGGGTGTTGTCCACGAGTTTTTGTGTCCGGACTGGGATTATTCCAGTTCACGCGCATGCCATATGGCCTTTCGCAGGCAGGGGCGACATTTCAAAGGTTGATCGATAAATTTATCGGCCCTGAAATGGAACCCTACGCCTTCTCCTATCTCGATGACATAATTATTGTCACCGAGACGTTTGAAGAACACGTAAAGTGGCTTGGCCACGTTCTCAAACGAATAAAGGAGGCGAATCTCACGATTAATCGAGAGAAAAGCGTGTTTAGCCAGACAGAAGTTCGCTATCTCGGCGTGCTCGTTAATCGGGACGGTTTTCGTCCTGATCCCGAGAAAATCGCGCCTATAGTAAGCTATCCGGAACCACGCAACCTGAAACAGCTTCGGTGATTTCTAGGTATGGCTTCGTGGTACCGGAAGTTCTTAAAAGATTTCGCTACTATAGCGGAGCCTCTGACGCGGCTCACCAAAAAGGATCGCCGATATAATTGGACGGATGAACAACAGGCAGCATTCGAACTGATCAAAGCTTTTGTTGCGTCTGCTTCAATTTTGTTTCGCCTGCGTTTTGAAGAACAATTCGTTGAAGAAAAAAAAGACGACGACGCGTGGAAAACCGTCTTGCCAAACGAGAGGCGTCTGCAAGCGCTCGCGGAGAGCCACGACGATCCGACTTCGGGGCACATGGGGCGAAATAAGACGTATGACCGCGTTACGCGATTTTACTACTGGCCGCACATGTACAAGGCAGTACTTAAGTATGTACGCGAGTGTCTCGTCTGCCAACAGTGCAAGGTCGAGCAACGCACCCCTGCCGGGTTAATGGGAAAATGCGACATATCGCGCCCGTGGCAGGTAGTCGCCGCCGACATAATGGGTCCCCTACCCAAAAGTAAACATGGCTTCGAATATATTCTTGTATTCGAAGATCTATTCTCGAGATGGGTAGAGGTTATTCTGTTGCGGAAGGCAAACGCAAAATCGATCTTAAAAGAGTTAAAAGAGAGGGTGATTTTGCGCTTTGGCACACCCGAAGTATTTCTCAGTGACAATGGAACGGAGTTTAAAAACCGTGCCGTCACCGAGTACTTGCAAGCCTTGGGGATACATCACACGGTAACGCCGCCGTATCATCCCCAAGCTAACCCAGTAGAACGAGTGAACCGTACGCTCAAAACTCGGTTAATCGCGTTTGTAGAGGAAAAACACACTTCCTGGGCCGAGAACTTGCCCGAGCTGGTGTTTTCCCTCAACAACGCAGCTCACAGTAGTACCGGACTCTCGCCCGCGATGTTAAATTATGGGCGGCAACCACTACCTCCAGGCACGGCCAAGAGGCTCGCGACCGCGTCGCAGAAGAGCGAGCGAGCCAGGCGAGAGTCAAAGAATGGGCCGCGAGGATGAAGGGTCTCGATCAATTAAATCGGGTCGTCGCGGACAATGTCGACGGCGAGCAAGAGCGGCAGGCACATTATTATGACGCAAAACGAGAGCCTCTCTTCCAAGCGGGAGACTACGTTTGGAAGAGAAATCGGATCTTATTGTCTGCCGCGCAAGGAATTTCGGCGAAGTTAGCACCGAAGTCCGCAGGGCCCTATGCGATAATATCGAAAACCGGCGTTAACACGTATCGCATACGTGCGCTCGATTCAAACGACGAACAATTGATCCACGCCGAGCATTTGAAGCCTTACATTGGTGCAACGCCTTCAGATGATGTGCAGGAGGAAGGACCTCAGCCGCCGAAGGAAAGCGCAGCGATATTGGCGATGTGCGACCCGCTAGTTGCGAGCGACGGCGACAATTACTCGCACGTAGACCGCGGAAACGGCGGCGCCGCAGCAGACTCCGATCACGCGCCGAATGCTAACCCAGCGAGCGAGGAGGAGAAATTAAGGTCCCCCACTCAATCATCCAAGCGTAAACCTGGTCGTCCGAGAAAGGCGATACGGCTGGTAGTAAAGCCGACCGCCACATGGGTGATAGCTGCGAGCCCACTAAAGGATCTCACGGCGAAAATGCGCGGACGGCCTAAAGGTTCGCGCAATGCGGCGAATATAGTCGATTCGACGACGATACTGCCCGCGCGGACGCGTGCGCAATCTCGCACGGCGCATTAACTTACATTTGGTTGGGACACCGGGGTCCAACCACCGACGACTTATAATGTAGCTGTCCAATAAAGGCCTGGACCGGCCGAGAGATTACGCCGCCGAGATACAGTGACTCACCGCAGAGGTGAGTGCCTGCAGGCCCTGCGTGCGTGCGAGACTCTACCACGACGCGCGAGATAGAGAGCGACGGAAACGAGTGGTGCACCTCGTCTCCGAGAGTGTGTGTGAACGCAACATCCACGGCGCGTGCGACTCGCGAAGCATTTTGACCTCGCGAGAAATAAACATTGCGGCGCATTAGTCACTTTCGCCTATGTCAGCTTTTATTCTTACAGGCCAATAAACGTGCCTCTTTGGTGTTTTGTATCTCGGGGTTCGCGAGTTATTATTTCGCTCCCTTCCCCCCTCCGCTCGTTATCCCTATTGTTACCTCGGATACCGCCGCCTCCGCAGGATCGCCGACTTCCTCGGCGATCATCCGAGCTCCGGGTACTTGCGCGTTTCCCCCCTTGTATTAATGCGCGCAGAGTTGCACACGATTATTAAAGTCCTGGGTAAATCCTGAGTTACCCGATTGTGACAGCTTGAAGCGAACGGCATTGTACCGAGCGTGCGCGGAATCGGTTATTCTGCCAGGGGGCCGCTCGAGCCGCAACGTGGGTGATCGGCCTCCTCGACTAGCAGCGCCGAGGAAGACTTCGTCGTTGCGAAGCATAGTGAGCGAGAGAGAGAGAGCAACAAAGGTAAGCTTTCGGCGTTGCCGAAAACTCTCTCGCTTCGAAAGCTATTCGCCTTGTTACAATATATATATATATATATATATATATATATATATATATATATATATATATATATATATATATATATACTTATAGAGGCTAGTAAGTTTGAGGAGCTCAACCCCGGTCGGTCAGAGTGGCTAAAGAAATAATAACCCTCAGGTTACCGACTCTAGACAAATAGACTCTAGAAAACCCCTCAAACTTCCGCTCGGATGCTGAATATATAGATTGGAAGTTTGAGGAGGCTCCTCAAACTTCCCATAACCCCTCAAACTTCCAAGCGGGTGCTGAATATAATCCTCAAACTTCCAGAATTTCATATTTATATATATATATATATATATAATTTTATCCTGGGATCCTTTTGAAGATTTCATAAAGGTTTTCTACAATAGGAGTGACACAAGTATAAACATTGTTATAAACAATCAGGAAACAAGCGCGTGACTAAAGAAATAATGACACTAAGGTTGTTGACTAACACCACGTGGCGCCTGCTTTTACGGAAAAATATTACGGAATTTTCGAAATCGATGTATTAACACACTATTGTGGACGCCACAAAAAATCCTCAAAATGCTAAGCGGGTACCGACGACTTTTGACGATGCTCCTCAAAATGCTAAAAAATTCTCATAAGTCGGCATTTGTGCTGAATATAATCTTGAAAATGCTGTAGAGCTATACGTATATATATATATATATATATATATATATATATATATATATATATATATATATATATATATATATATATATATATATATATATATATATATATATATATATATATATATATATATATGTATATACTTATCGGGGTTTATGTAGCCCAAGACTGTATATTAGTATCTACAGCCCAGAGTTCGCTATGGCAAGTGACTAAAGAAATAATGGACCCTGGGGTTATAGACTCTAGGTAGGACCGCATAAACCCCTATATTTAGAAATATTATGAAGTCCGGGCTGCATAATCAAAATCGAGCTCGATAAACCCCTATATATAAAAAAACGGGCTTTATAAATCCCTTTCGAGAAATGTGTATATGGGAGCGTCCAGCAGAAACGGGCCACCGAGCGCGCGCGGTGCCTTTTTTCGCGTAAAAGGTGCTCTGTTTAACTCGCTCATACTCGTATGCTGCGTCTTTGAAAAAAAAAACCAAGGACCTATATCGATAGATTTTTGTTCTGCCCATTTCAATTGCGCTATTGTTTTTATTACGAAACGCGTTCTTCCGGACGAAAACTCGAGTTGAATATTGAAAGCCATTTTTCTCAAAGTATATCATGTTTTTTTTCAAAATAAACTACACCGTTGGAAAGTACAACTCTTAAGCTTGGAAACCCTATCTTGGAGAAGTTGGAGAAATAAAGGGTTTAAAAGTAACAACATGAAAAAGACAGCGCCGAGGGTCCGCGCGAGCCCCTCGCGGTCGTGCGTACGGCACGTTTAAGTGCATGCTCTATTCAATTCGCTAATAATCGTGTACCAAGTCTCTGAAAAAAGAACTAAGGACATATATCGATAGATTTTTTCCTGCTCTTTCCAATGGTGCTATTATTTTTATTCCGAAATGCTTCCTTCTAGTTGAAAATTCCATTTGAATGTTTAAACTCTATTTTTTCAATAAAATATCAGTCTTTTCTTCAAAATGAATTATATTCTTCAAAGGTACAAGTCTTAAACTATAAAATATTATATTTTTAAGTTGAAACATGAAAAGTTCAAAAATAGTAAGATCAAAAAGACAGCGGCTGCCCGAACTTTTTACGCTATGCTCAAGGGCGGATTAATACACGCGATGTGCTATTTCGCCCTTTCTTTTTTGTAAATATAAAATGTTTTGTAATTTACAATGCCAATGCGTGGACATAATTTTGTGGATCTAGTTGTAACAGTTAGTATAATGAACTTTGTTCATTTATATAACAAAATTTGAAGAACATAATATATTAAACATAAAAATATCCATGAACGCACATTTTATTAAGCTTTTTTTTATTAAGGCAATAAGACAAAGCGGCAAAGTAATAAGGCATGTGCATAAAGCACCTGGCTAGTGGGCGACGCAGGCCTCTATTTAAGCCCGCGGGGTGATGTTTTCCATTGAAGGTAGCGCGCTTGGTGCTTGCCATCTAGCGGGCACTTCGGGTACTAATCCCGAACAGAAGCATTTCGGAATAAAAATAATAGCACCATTGGAAAGAGCAGGAAAAAATCTATCGATATATGTCCTTAGTTCTTTTTTCAAAGACTTGGTACACGATTATTAGCGAATTGAATAGAGCGTGCACTTAAACGTGCCGTACGCACGGGCGCGAGGGGCTCGCGCGGACCCTCGGCGCTGTCTTTCTCATGTTGTTACTTTTAAACCCTTTATTTCTCCAACTTCTCCATGATAGGGTTTTGAAGCTTAAGAGTTGTACTTTCCAATGGTGTAGTTTATTTTGAAAAAAAACATAATATACTTTGAGAAAAATAGCTTTCAATATTCAACTCGAGTTTTCGTCCAGAAGAAAGCGTTTCGCAATAAAAACAATGGCACCATTGGAAGGAGCAGGAAAAAATCTATCGATATAGGTCCTTGGTTTTTTTTTCAAAGACGCAGCATACGATTATGAACGAGTTAAACAGAGCGCCTTTTACGCGAAAAAAGGCACCGCGCGCGCTCGGTGACCCATTTCTGCTGGACGCTCCCATATATATATTGTTAAATAAGAGAATATTAATTGTTAAATATTGTTAAATTTAAATAATAATTGTAAACCAATACCAAAAACTAGGAGTGGGCTCTGTTAAATATTCCGAGGAATATTAAAGCAGCTGCAACTCTACGCAATTGTAATTACTAACCGAATTAATTCTAGCTTAAGTTAATTTTAAGTATGCCGGACCAGCGAACAGGAAATTTTCTTCTGCTGGATTACTTGTAATGTAAGATATGTACAATAGCTGCAACAATTGTAATAAGTTATTGTAACTTACTCTGGTATTAAATAAATAAATAAATACAATATGAACTTATTGTAGGAATTCTTGTCGTATTGATTCCGGATCCATATAGATTATTTAATGGTTTAATAAATTTATGCTCTGAATCAAATATTACTTTAAGTAAAAAACTAAGATAAACTGCACTATATTCCGTTGACAGAAAAGCTTACAGATTTACTTCACTCGACACAAGACTTTCCAATAAAGAAAGCTTTGCAAAAGAAATGCATATTATCATACGACATTATCTAATACTATCAAGACACATGATCGATATTGCCCATTGATATTCATTCAAACACGTTTTTATTGATTCTTTTTGCAATCCACTTGTGAGATTGTAATGATGCCAAAAAATCTTCTTGTATATGTGCAAATCCGCGGACTACAGACAACAACTGGGGTATAAAAACGGAAAAGTTTTTTTGAGGGCACACCTACCACATAAGGTTTTTTCGGTTCTTTTAGCCCCCCCCCCCCAACATGATAATACCCGTGAACACTCATTATCCGTTGCCAAGCTTTTTTGCCGAAGAAATCAATTTCTTTTATGGAAATTTAATATGGGAAAAATGGACGAAAAGTAGTCATTGATGATTAACCAATAGCAAACTATTGAAGAGGTTAAACCAAATTCCACGAAGAAGCGATTAAAGCTCGAGAATAGACCTTTAATTTGAGATAAGAATCGTTAAAATCGGTCGATTCTGTGCAAAGATACGTGAAATTGAAAATGGCGAAAGATGACAAAAATTTGAAGAATTACGTGGGTTTGAAAAGAATCGCTCATTTTCGTCATTATTCGTCATATTCAAATTCACGTAGCTTTGCATAGAATCGATCGATTTTAACGATTCTCATCTCAAATTAAAGCTCTATTCTTCAACTTTAATCACTTTTTGTGGAATTTGGTTTGGCCTCTTCAATAGTTTGCTATTGGTTAATCATCAATGACTACTTTCCGTCCATTTTTCCATGTTAGATTTCCATAAGAAAAATTAATTTCGTCGGCAAAAAAGCTTGGTAACGGATAATGAGTGTTCACGAAAAGTTTTATTTTGTACCGAAAAAACCTTATGTGGTAGGTGTGCCCTCAAAAAAACTTTTCCGTTTTTGTACCCCAGTTGTTGTCTGTAGTCAGCGAATTTGCACATATATCTGTAAAAAATAGTAAAAAATTCTCACAAAATATCAACTCTTTTATGTTTTAAAATTATTTTAACCCTTAACATTTAGTATTTAATATACTTATCTAAAAAAAATTATTTGCCCCGTTGATGCTCATAGATAATTCTTTTAATCAGTCGACTTCCTGAGATCTTTGATTATTTAAATTTTAATTTCTTGAACTAGAGTAATGATTCTCAAACCAAGGCTGAGACCAATATTTGAAAAAAATATAATAAATATCGAAGACTTACAAGGGTACTAGATCTAATCACACTATTGCATCACAATCCGTTAGCAAATTAAAAAATATTATAAAAAATTAAGAGAATCACTGAGAATCAAAGTTCCTACGCCCTGGGAAAACCAGACACGAGAATAACTGAGCACTTTTATTTGTTGAAATTTTCACAATAACACATCCTTTTCGCTTTTTCCATTTGACATAATCTTTTGTGAGGTATAAGTTAGATATAAGTTCTTGAAATTATTATTGATTGAAACTACGTAAATTATTAAGTCATCATTACCCACACATAATCTTGTTAAAAAAACACAACCAGTTTATGAACTGATAATCACTGAGAATCAAAGCTTTCTTGATATTCTTGTATAGATAAAACTTTTGACATCTCCCACCCTGGGTAAATCATACATGAGATTAACTGACCACTTTTTTTGTTGAAATTTTCACAATAACACATCCTTTTCGCTTTTTTCATTTGACATAATCTTTTAATTGGTGCTTGAGTAAATATGTACAACAGCATAGCACTGATATCGACTAAGCTCTCTTCTTGAAGATGACAAATGCTTTTCCATTAATAATATAACCACCAGGGTAATGATAGTCCTGGCGCAGCTCCATGGTGGCCGTAGACCATCGATGTCCAAGGCTCCACCAAGGCTTTTCTTGTGTATTTTGACCCCCTGAATCCGAATCCGTAAAGTGTTTTTCGACAAAGTGGGCCATTAATTAGTTATAAACAATTTTATCAACAATTACGAGAATTTAAGGTTTTATAACTTGGTAAGTGCCATTGTAATTTTTTAGTATTTTGGGGCATAATGCGTCACAAAATACATAGGTAATACAAAATTAACAATAATAATTAATATAAAATACATAAACACTTGAAATATTAGACAACTTTAATAAAGATATGTGAATGAAAAACAGATATGGTCATTTCTTGGTGATTTTTTCTAGGGACAGTAAAAATTAAATTTAAGGCGATGTTATTAATTTTAAAAAGAGTACATCTCATGAAAATACCAATAGAATCATCCACAAAAAATTCTGACAAGGAAAGTACCCGAACTGTCAAATTCAAAAAAATTCCAAACCCATATTAAAAAGTAGACCTCCATGCGAGATTCACGAAACCATTTTTTTATCGGCTGAGAAGCGCTTTATAAGGGTTAAAATCACCCCTAAAGTTTACCCCCAAGAAACTTTTTTTATATATCTCGACTTCTACTTAACTTTTTTTAACGAAACAAAATGGAAAGAGTTTCTTATTAAAAAGCCAAGAAATCCGTGGTAGTATGAACATTAAGGGTTGCATCCCTTATTTTTTAGAGGGTGAAATTGTGTTTTTTTAAGAATAATTTTTGTTGTGAGAATTCATAAAATAATTAAAAATAGGTCAAAACATTATTTTTACCAACTACAATAAATAACAGTTGGTGTTTTTGGGCATTCTTCGCGAAACAACCCCTTAAGAGGTGGTAAACCACCCCTAACACAAATGAATTAGGGATATTTTTTTGATCATTAAAAATATTACTTATGTCGACTGCAATTTACTATCAACTGATAAGAACTTTTCCATCAGTCTTACAGTCTTACAAATTAATTTAAAATAATTAATATTTATGGCAGTCAGATTGCCCTTGTTTATAATCACCCCCGCAGAATCTGAAATAAAAACTTAATTAAAATCTGGAAAAAACTTTGTTAGCAAAGGACGATCTGACTGCCCCCCACCACCACCACCTTGTTCAACGTTTCGAGCCCGCTCCGGCTCCTCCTCAGGGACTGAATATATATATTTTTTTGGCAATTATTTTTTTCCTTAAAATGGGTTCTTGAAGTCGTTAATCGGAATCCACAGTTAGATCCACAATAAAAATTTGAAAATAGTGAATTCAATATGGCGAAAAATTTTTTAGAAATATTTTAAATTCCACGAAAAATAATATGTAGACCCCCTAGCGGAAATTATATTATGTAAATAAATGTATAATAATGTAACAATGTTTTGTTATGTTATTCTATTATTTATTATTTTTTTATCATACACTTGTTTATCGTACGAATATTGAATTCACTATTTTCAAATTTTTATTGTGGATCTAACTGTGGATTCCGATTAACGAGTTCAAGAACCCATTTTAAGGAAAAAACTAATTGCCAAAAAAATATACCTAATTCATTTGTTTTAGGGGTGGTTTAGCACCTCTTTCGCGAAGAATGCCCAAACACACCAACTGTTATTTATTGTAGTTGGTAAAAATAATGTTTTGACCTATTTTTAATTATTTTATGAATTCTCGCAACAAAAATTATTCTTAAAAAAACACAATTTCACCCTCTAAAAAATAAGGGATGCAACCCTTAATGTTCATACTACCACGGATTTCTTGACTTTTTAATAAGAAACTCTTTCCATTTTGTTTCGTTAAAAAAAGTTAAGTAGAAGCGGAGATATATAAAAAAAACGTTTCTTGGGGGTAAACTTTAGGGGTGATTTTAACCCTTATAAAGCGCTTCTCAGCCGAAAAAAAAATGGTTTCGTGAATCTCGCATGGAGGTCTAATTTTTAATATGGGTTTGGAATTTTTTTGAATTTGACAGTTCGGGTACTTTCCTTGTGAGTATAGTATTTACATATACGGAGTGCCTGACAGACATGTTTTTCCAAAAAAATGATCAGAGTTTATTTAATTAAATAAAAATCGTACTGTCGGTAAGTAGGAATCTGCAATTGACCTATTTTTAAAACGAACACAGCTAACGAAAATACTAATATCATTAAAAATATTACTTATGTCGACTGCAATTTAATATCAACTGATAAGAATTTTTCCATCGGTCTTACAGTCTTACAAATTAAATTAAAATAATTAATATTTATGGCAGTCAGATTGCCCTTGTTCCAGAATCTGAAATAAAAACTTAATTAAAATCTGGAAAAAACTTTGTTAGCAAAGGACGATCTGACTGCCCACCACCACCACATTGTCCGACGTTTCGAGCCTGCTCCGGCTCCTCCTCAGGGACTGAAATAAAACCCGCGATACACCTCCTTATATACCATGCACCCATACCCCCTTCTTTTCTCTTACCCCACCACCCTCCACATTCCCCTCTCCAACTTGCCATTCTCACTTAAATTAATAAAGAATGATAAATGTTATCTAATTTACTTGACTCTATCATTAAATTTACATTATTCCGATTTCTTAGAATGTGAATACTTTCAAGGCTTTCCCTCTTATATTTATTCTTAATCCCCTGTTCCAAAATATCCACACTCCCAAAAGATAATCAAACAAGGAATAGAAATGGAAAGAATGCATATTTTAGTTTACCATATGTTAGAGGTTTGTCGGAAAGGATTAGAAGGGTTTTTAGTAAACATAATATTCAAGTTTTCTTTAGAAATGATAATAATTTAGAAAGGTTATTTAGTAATTGTAAAGACAAGGATGATAAATGTTTGAAATCGGGAGTTGTTTATAAAATTAATTGTAGGGATTGTAATGGTTGTTATATTGGTCAAACGGGTAGATATTTGAAAAAGAGAATATATGAACATCAATATAGTTTACGCAGCTCAAGTTGTACATCGGGTTTGAAAGAACATTGTTTAAATAGTTTGCATTCTTTCGATTTTGGGAGTGTGGATATTTTGGAACAGGGGATTAAGAATAAATATAAGAGGGAAAGCCTTGAAAGTATTCACATTCTAAGAAATCGGAATAATGTAAATTTAATGATAGAGTCAAGTAAATTAGATAACATTTATCATTCTTTATTAATTTAAGTGAGAATGGCAAGTTGGAGAGGGGAATGTGGAGGGTGGTGGGGTAAGAGAAAAGAAGGGGGTATGGGTGCATGGTATATAAGGAGGTGTATCGCGGGTTTTATTTCAGTCCCTGAGGAGGAGCCGGAGCAGGCTCGAAACGTCGGACAATGTGGTGGTGGTGGGCAGTCAGATCGTCCTTTGCTAACAAAGTTTTTTCCAGATTTTAATTAAGTTTTTATTTCAGATTCTGCGGGGGTGATTATAAACAAGGGCAATCTGACTGCCATAAATATTAATTATTTTAATTTAATTTGTAAGACTGTAAGACCGATGAAAAAATTCTTATCAGTTGAAAATACTAATAGTATCGCTCAAAAAAATTTCTGTATATAGTGTTTACGTGTCCGGAGCGCCTGACAGTCGTCTTTTTCCAAATAAATGTTTGAATGTTGATTTAAAAAATATTGAAATCAGGGTGTCACATCACCTTAAATAAAGTTATAAGATATAATTAATTATTAATAATTATAAATAAAGCAATATATATAATTTAAATTATTTCAATTTGTGAGTTTTTGGGACGAGTCAATAATTGAACTAGTAAGTTTACATAAATAACTTTTTATGCATTTAGTTGACATTAATATTTTCTAAATTCAAATTAAAGAGTAATTCGCACTAAACATGTTGCAAGCCTATAACAGTGCGCCTGCAAGTTTCAACCCGTCGATGGCAAGCTTATGCGCGCGCTCGCGTGTTAACCAATGAGAAAGGTAGAGAGGAGATCATGGACCGGACAGTAGGGCTAAACACGAGCTCGGACCGCCAACCCCTATGTATAGAACTACGAGAGACAGAAAACCCGACAGGGAAAGAAAAGGATGAGAAATGGTTTCAGGACTGCTCAGAAGAGGCAATAGGGAAGTTCAAGGGAAACATTGAACAGACTGATACAGAGAACACAGAGAGAAGCTGGACAGAAGTGAAAAGAAGGATACAAGTTACAATGATAAAGAGGAAGGAAAGAGAAAGAGAAGGAATGAGCAAAAAGAGGTGGGACAAATCATGCCAAGACAGGAAAATAAAACTCAAAGAGGTGCTGAGACGGTGTAAAAAGAGAGAAGTGGAAATAACGAAATATAGAAGAGAAAGGAAAAGCTAGAAAAGGATAGACATTGGATAGAGAGGAAGAAAAAAGAATGGGGAAATAAAAACCTAGGAAAAATTTTAAAAGACAAAAGTGAAAAAAGTTTCTGGAAGATAGTGAACAAAGGAAGGAAAGAAAGAACTCCAGTGGATGAGGAAATATCAAAGGAGAGTTGGATCGAACACTTCAAGATACAGTTTGAAAGAAAGGACATGGACGCGCGGAGAGATAATGAACAGGTGGTCGGCAAGGCGACATGGGAAGAAGAGGAGATTGGGGCAGAGGAAATTGAGAGGGCGGGGGTAAAAATGAAAACCAAGAAGACAGCCGGAAAAGACGGGATTCCAAATGAGGCGTGGATCTATGGAGTACAGAAGATGAGTAAGGCATTACGTACGCAAATGAATAGAGTATGGAAAAGAGGAGAAAGACCAGCGGAATGGACGGAGGGAATCGTGAAGCTAGTGTTCAAAAAAGGAAACAGGGAAGAAGCAAGAAACTATAAACTATAAGAGAACTATAAGGGATAACGATTATGGACATGGGATACAAGATATATATGGAAATACTCAGGCACAGATGACACGCAATTTGGATTCAGGAAAAACAGAGTGACGATAGACGTGGTATACACATTAAAGAAGGCGATAGAAAAAAAATTAGGAAGGGAAAAGGAAGAGTGTGGGCACTATTCGCAGATCTGAAAGGGGCCTTTGACAGGATTAAGAGAGAAGAAGTGTGGAAGAGAATGGAGCAGGAGGACATAGAAGAGAAATTAAGGACAAGGATTAAAGAAATGTATGAGGAGACAGCGTGCACAATAGTAGTAAATGATGAAACAGGTAGATTCTGTACGGAGAAGGGGGTGTAACAGGGATGCCCGATAAGCCCCTCGTTATTTAACATAAGCATGTCAGATCTAGAGAAAGAGCTGGAAAAAGTGCAGATAGGAGGAATCCTCTATGGAAGAAGAAAGTATTCTTGCTAGCATAAGCCGACGACGTCGTACTGTTCGCGAATAACGAAAATGAGATAAAAGATAGAAAGAAAAGATTTGACAGATTTTTAGTGAAAAAAGGTCTGGAACTCAACACGGAGAAATCCAAGATGATGAGATTCCAGAAGGCAGAAGGAGGGAAAAGTAAAAACATCACTGAGTTCAAATGGAGAGGAGAAGAGATTGAGATTGTAAAAGACACGACATATCTAGGATACAAAATTAAATGCAACAATGGGGACACTAAATACATTGAGTACGTAACAGGAAAAGCGAATGCGGTCCTCGGAAAGGTATGGAGCATTGGGGAAAGAAAGTTCAAAAAAGACTGTACAAGAAGAATGACGATATTCGACGCGGTAGTTAGCAGTATATTGATGTACGGATCAGAGATCTGGGGATGGAAAGAGTGGACACAATTGGAAAAAATTCAGGATAAATACATCAGGTGGGTGATGAGGCTAGATAGAACAACCCCGGGGGCGGTGTTGCACGAGAAAACGTACAGATGGAGGATGGAAATAACGGCTGGCAAAAGAGCTATGAAATACGAGGAAAAACTCAGAAACGGAGAGGCACACACGATCAAAGGAGAAAACTGGATAAAAGTAATAAGACGAGGAATAAGACAACACAGGAAAAGAGCAGGAAAAAATTCTGTGAGAACAAAGGATGATTAAGTATAGAGGTGGGGAAAAGATTAGCAGATGGGCAGGACGTGTGGAGTAAAATGGAAGAGAGGCACAAGAACATAGAGCGACAGGAAAGGAGATGTAAAATACGTAAGTCAAGATACGCTGTAGACATCAAGGACCTCATTCACCAAGAGGGCAGACTAGAATACCTAAAAAAGGGCGCAACAATAAAAAAGAAAGGAACATTGGAAACGTTTGGAAAGTTCAGACTGGGCTGCGAAACAAGAGGGTACAGATATTAGAAAGAAGAAGAAGAAAGAAGATACCGAATCTGTGGGAGAGAAGAGGAGACGCTGGAACACGTCCTCGAGAAATACCAGGATACGAAACAAGCAAAAGGATGGAGAGAAATATTGAAAGGGAAAGAAAGAAGCCTGGGGATACTACTAAGAACAACATGGAAAAGAAGGACAGAAGAGAAAAAGAACATATCACAGAGGAACATACAGTAAAGAAGAGGATAAGACGGAAGCAGGGAGCTTGGAAGCTATATTGTAGAAAAGGCCGCAAGCAGAATAGTAACACAAATCCCGGAGACGGAACGAACTATGGAGTGGACAAGATAGATACGAGACTATAGCAGAGCTGCAGAAACCAGCCATAACTGCAAAAGTCTACACGTGGGTAGCAAAACGCGTAGGTGAGAACGAGATGGTGTAAGAAAATAAGAGAGAAACGAAAAGCAGAAAAATGGAAAGAGAGATGAACTCAGTGGAAAAAATAGAAGAAAGGTTGGAAACTCTGGAGAGGCGTTTGGTAGAAGAACCATGGAAAGAGAAAGAAGAGTAATGGAAAAAACTACAGCAGAAATGAGAGAAGAGAGAAAAAAGTGGAAAGACAGTAAAAACGAAGTGAAAAAGAAGTTTGTGCACATCAAAGATGTAGACAGGAAAAAGACTCTTGTGGTGAAAAAAGGCAGGAATAGCAGTGAAATGGATTTTAAGACCTGGATGAAGAAGGAGATGGGAGAGGCAAAGTGGACGGTGGAAAAGATAGAACATGGAGAAGGAATGAGATGGCTGATATTCGAAAGCGAAGCAGCCAAAGAATACGCCTGGAGTGTCAGAGGAAAAGTATTCAGAGAAAGTATATACTACTTCGATGAAGTACTATCTGCAAAAGAGATAAGGGAAAGATGGGAGAGTAAGACAGCGGAGAAAAAAGCACTGGAGAAAAGGACGAGCAAAAACACAGAGGAAGAGAGTACGGAGAAAGAGAACAGGGAGAAATGGAAGGAAGACTGAAGAGGGAATGAAGAGGCAAAGAAGTACACTAACGCAAACACGATACCACACAACACAACACTTGAAACTTACATCAGACTACACTGTGAAACCACTCTATTCCACATAGTTTTCATTTTTTATCAGTTTTCTTTTATTATTTTTTGTTACTTAAAAACAAGTTCTATTTTTGTTTAGTTATAGGCCTGCACACTACACAAACAATCACACTGACAGACCAAACTACGATGCGAGCCAAAGAAATAAAGGAAATTAAATTTTTTTATACGTTTTATAAAAATACTAATGTAATGTACATGACCGAAGTTCAAATAAAGCTCTATTATTATTATTATTATTATATTTATTTGGTGTTATTAAAATTATTTTAAAAACGTCATAACATTGTTTAAAGTTAATATTTTAACACTACGGCTTACCTTCCCATATCTTTATAAGAGTTGTCTTGTTTATGATATCTCAATTGTTTATGTATTTTATATTTATTATTATTGTTAATTTTAGACTACGTATGTATTTTGTGATACATTATGCTTCAAAATACTACAAAAAAATTACAATGACACTTACCTTTATGTGAAAATGTGAAATTCGCGTAATAATTGATTAAATTGTTTATAACTAATTAATCTCCCACTTTATCGCAAAACACCTTGCGGATTCGGATTCGAGGGGTCAAAATACATAAGAAAAACCATGGTGGAACTTTGGACATCAATGGTCCACGGCCACTTATGGGCTGCGCCAGGACTATGAGGACAATCCGGGACAATCGTTCATTTTTGCTAATTCAAAATTAGATTTTTAGATTTTTTAGACAGTACATAATTAGAACTCCTCAACATTATTGGCTATATCTCCAAAATAACTTGAAAAAATCTTGTTATGTAATATTTGTAAAAATTAGAACCTTTCAAGATGATTGGCTATATATCCAATATTACTTGAAAAACTCTTCTTGTGTAGTAACTGTATCTGTGAAAGTAAAAAATCACACAAGTCCCACCAAAAATTATTATTGGAATCTTTGATATCTACACTACTATTCTACTAAACACAACAATTTTCGCATTCTATTTATAAATGTTATAAAATAAAATATAAGATGTAAATATGCTTGTACTCATCGTACATTTTTTATAACTTACAACTCACTGTTTCCATGTTTTAATAATTGGACTTATATCTGATCTGATAGTTTATTCTTTTTGTTGTTTATAAAACTTCTATCCTTCTAGTTCTTGTGTGGTCTTTTCATTTTAGCTAATTTAATTTAAAAAATATAACTTTAACTAATGATGTATCCTTCTTTTGTACAATCATGAATAAATACAGATCATTCTTCTTGTTATGTAAATCTGAAAAAAAAATTTTTGAAATCAACACAAATAGTCGATGTTCTTTTCTCGACGAATTCAAAAAATTTGAAATAAATATTTAAACATTTAATACTTATCTGATGATTATTTTTGTTTTTGATTGATATGATTAAGCTGTATTATTACTTGCAATGTTCAGTTTTGTTTTCTAGTAGTTAATTGTTCAGATGTAGAAAGTTTATTGTGTTTTGTAGGTTATGGAATGCACGATGAAAAATCGATGATCCACGATATTTATTGTGTATATATACTTTGAGCATATACTAACATGCTCGAAGTATATATATGTGTAAAGATGTGTAAGGTTAGGTCGTCGTCGCCCAGATACGGGAATATATATATATATATATATATATATATATATATATCATTGTACGGTATTTTGAGGATTTCATAAAGAATTTGTACAATACTGGTGACACAAATATAAACATTGTTATAAACAACCAATAAACAAGCGCGTGACTAAAGAAATAATGACCCTAAGGTTATTGACTAACACCACGACGCCTGCGGCGCCCGCTTTTACGGAAAAATATCACGAAATTTCCGAAATCGATGTATTAACACACTATTGTGGAAACCGCTGAAAAATCCTCAAAATGCCTCTCGAGTGCTTTGGACTTTTGAGGAGCCTCCTCAAAATGCCTACAAAATCCTCAAAATTCGGTATATATGATTTATATAATCCTCAAAATGCGTCCCAGATGTGAATATATATATATATATATATATATATATATATATATATATTTATATATATTTATATATATATATATATATATATATATATATATATATATATATATATATATATATATATATTAGGCTAGTAAGTTTGAGGAGCTCAACCCCGGTCGGTCAGAGTGGCTAAAGAAATAATAACCCTCAGGTTACCGACTCTAGACAAATAGACTCTAGAAAACCCCTCAAACTTCCGCTCGGATGCTGAATATATAGATTGGAAGTTTGAGGAGGCTCCTCAAACTTCCCATAACCCCTCAAACTTCCAAGCGGGTGCTGAATATAATCCTCAAACTTCCAGAATTTCATATTTATATATATATATATATATATATATATATATATATATATATGTAGATATATATATATATATATATATATATATATATATATATATATATATATATATATATATATATATATATATATATATATATATATATCAAATGCAGCTTTTGAGGATCTATGTCAGCACGGATTCGATACTTTGAAGATTTTTCGGACTTTTGAGGATATCCTCAAAATTCCTTCGGTGAAATGAAACGGTACTTTTGAGGATTTATATTAATGCCTTCAACGCAGAGAGGGAGTTATTTCTTTAGTCAAGCATATGAGGCGTTTCGCCTCAACTCTCCCAGCGCGGCGCGCGAGCGTCAAATCATTCTATTTTCAAGTCGTGTTTACGATATCAATATGAATTTCAAAAAATTATGTGATAAGCGTTTCCGACGTATTTTTTCCTCAGCTTTCCAATGGTGTAAGTGGTTTTTCCGAAATTTTCCATTTTCACCCTCAAAAAGTATAAAACATACTCTATCTCGGAAAGTATATTTTTAATATTTTTTTTTATCATCTAGATCGAAAGCTGAGCATTTTTTACGTCGGAAAGGATTTTTTGCAAAATTTGCTCGAATGTTTTTCTTAGAGAAACAGAACGCGAAAGAGCAGACGCAGCGTCTCCTTCGTGCGCGGTATGCGGCGCGCTGTACAGCGCGTGGACTTGATGTATTTCGCTCTCTAGTAACCTTATTATTTTTATTTATCATTTTTAATTCTTTATGGAATATCTTTTTGCACTTCGAATTTCACTTATATGCACGATTGACATTTTCATAGGTTATTTCGCAAAAAAAAACCGCTGCCAATTCTTTGGCACTTAGCTTCCTCAAACTAATTCATCGTTTCCTAATTAAAAATTGAAATTCTGAAAATACATTTTTCATAAAAAGGAATGCTAAAGAATTTCAATAATACTTTGAACCGATGCGTCTTATACCAGTTTCTTGCAAAATAGTATATTACGTACCTATTTTTAAAAAAGCTTTGACAGACCACCAAGTTAAAAAAAAATTGAGATTAAAAAGAGATAAAAGAAGGGGCTAAAAATGGCACTATTAATACGTTTTGATATTTTAATTTACTACATTATATAAAAATATTAAAATGATAGTTCTCGAAAATAAATGTATAATATATATTCATATAGATAATCACTTAAAATTGCAACACAATATTGCCACCAACAAGTGTAATAAGTAACAGTTAAAATTTCAAGTCGATAAATAAATTATTTTTTGAGATATTAATTTTTTAAATATAAAAAAGTTTTCATTAATAACAAATGACAGAGTGAAGATATTTTAAATTTTAAATTTAAAAAAAAAAAATGTAGGTAATTTGAATACCTTTTAAGAGAAGTATATTATTTTATGTAATAATTACTATAAGATACGAAAAAATCAAAAAAACTAAAAATTCAAAATCGTTTTTTGGTTAGAAAACAAAAGAAAATCAATAAAATCCCAAATCCATCAGGGCACTTTCCTTTTGCCGCAAGACGAAGCGAATAAGCTTTACCCGACGAAAATCGGTTGATTAGTTTCGGAGATATTAAGAGTTGAAATATACACACACACACACGCACACACACATATACATACATCCACGAAATCAAAAATCATCAAAATCAAATAATATATACATATACCACCATAAAACATCTTTTTGAAGACTTTTTTTTCGAAAATTTTTTTCACCGTTACAAAGCTTCCTCTTCGAGGAAGCAAAAACATTACAATCAATTTGAAATAGAAGACGCAACGCTTCTCACTTACTTTTTACCCGATAGGTGGCTTGCGTATAGAAAATTTTTGCCCGAGAGTAATTTGTTGTATCCAATTATATAAGTCTGATGAATTTTCGATCTTTGTTATCCTTGAAATTGTTTAAGAATTTTAACGCTGTTTCCGTTATATTTGTGTTCTTCGTGTGTTTGCTGATTAAATCATAATTTATTTTTGGTTTATTTATTGCATTTATTTTCTCGCTACTGAAATGGATCCAGCTTTGAAGCTGAAATGCATAAATCCTTTTAATAAAATTAATCACTCTGTGCGTAAAAATTTGTCGAATTTTCCTTCAATATTTAGGAGTGCGTATTCCCTCATACCAGAAAACGCGAAAATTTGTTCCAACTGTCAATGTCAACTTTATAAACATAAGTTAGATTTACCTTCATGCAATGCCAAAAAAGCTAAAATTGAATGTACTGATGAATATCATAAAGCAGGCGTGGCAGTTCTCAACCAATTAAAAAAAAAAATTTTAGAATCACCGGGTAAGGAAGATAAAATTCAGCTATTCACGCTTGCTCCTGATTTTTGGTCTCGCAGAGACTTAATCAGAGAGTTCGGTTGTACTGAGTGGGAAGCTCGAGAAGCGAAAAAGTTAGTAACTGAAAGTGGAATTTTTTTAAAACCTGAAAAGAAAAGGGGCAAAATATTTCCAGTTGAAAGTGTAGATTCAGTTAAACGTTTTTATGAGAGGGACGATATTAGTCGTGTAATGCCCGGATTAAAAGATTGTATATCTGTTAAGCAGGATAATGGTAAAAGAGAACATGTACAGAAAAGGTTACTACTTGGTAATTTACGTGAAATTTATTGTTTATTTAAAAAAGAGCATGAATCTGTTAATATTGGCTTCACTAAATTTACTCAATTGAGGCCGCCGCATTGTGTTCTAGCGGGAAGCAGTGGTATGCATAATGTATGCGTATGTGTACACCACGAAAATATCAAGCTGATGTTAAATGCTATTAATTTACAGAGGTTAACTGAAGGTACTCGACTATTTCTTAAAAACTACCACGATTGCATCCAAGCAATCGTATGAAGTAATGCTAGTTCGAAATGTTACTTGGGAGACTGTTTAGATTGCCCCAATATGCCTGTATTACGGAAACATTTGCTTGAATATTTTGAGAGAAATGATATTTTTCAAATACAGTATGAGTCATGGCTTCAGACAGATCGTTGCACAATAGTATCTACAACTGTAAATGTTTATGAATTCATGAACATACTGGGAGAAAAATTAATAAAATTTAAAACTCATGACTTCTTTGCGAGAGAACAATATCTTTTCTTAAGCGATTTGAAAAAAAACCTTCAAAAAGGAGAATTCCTTGTTTGTTGTGATTTTGCAGAAAACTATGCGTTTATAGTGCAAAATTCAACACAATCGTTCCACTGGAACAATAATCAAGCAACAGTTTTTACAACAGTGGTATATTATAACGAAAATCAAGATCTTAAACATATAAGCATTGAATATCAAAAAATTATAATATCGTATTTAAAAAGTAATTTCATAGTCAAGAAAATTTATTACTTAACTGATGAAGTAGGTCAGCATTTTAAGAACAAGTCTACCTTCCAAAATCTTCTGTTTCATCAAAAAGATTTTGGAGTTCCTGCTGAATGGCATTTTCATGCAACAGCGCACGGTAAAGGTGCGTGCGATGGTATAGGCGCAAATTTGAAAAGAGGGGCGAAAAGAGCAAGTCTTCAACTCTCTTCGAGTAATCATATTTTAACACCAGAAGACCTTTACAACTGGGCTTTACGTAATTGCAAAGAAACTAAAGTTTTTTACAGCACTAAAGAGACCTATGAAAAAGCCGTTTTAAAACTAAAATCAAGGTTAAGTAAAATTAAATCTATACCGGGAACTTTACAGTACCATGCCGTTATTCCAATGAATAAAACAACATTAATACTAAAAAAAACGTCAATGAGATCTGAATATCAAATCTTCCCTAAAAATCCCGTAAAACAAAACAAAATAAAATTATCTACTTTAAAAAAAAAGAATTATTAATATATATACTAGTTTATTGTTGCTATTATTAAGGAAATCAAAATTTTAAGTGGTTGTTAGAGAGCGAAATGCATCTAGTCCACGCGGTGTACAGCGCGCCGAAAACCGCGCGCGAAGGAGACGCTGCGTCTGCTCTTTCGCGTTCTGTTTCTCTAAGAAAACATTCGAGCAAATTCTGAAAAAAATCCTTTCCGACGTAAAAAATGCTCAGCTTTCGATCTAGGGGGTAAAAAAAAATATTAAAAATATACTTTTCGAGATATAGTATGTTTTATACTTGTTGGGGGGGAAAATAGAAAATTTCGGAAAAACCACCTACGCCATTGGAAAGCTGAGGAAAAAATACGTCGGAAACGCTTATCACATAATTTTTTTAAATGCATATTGATATCGTAAACACGACTTAAAAATAGCATGATTTGACGCTAGCGCGCCGCGCTGGGAGAGTTGAGGCGAACCGCCTCATATACGAACTCTGCAGAAAAAAAACTATAAATCCTCAAAAGTACCGGTTTTCGAAATGTGTGTGTGTGTGTGTGTGTGTGTGTGTGTGTGTGTGTGTGTGTGTGTGTGTGTGTGTGTATACATTTCTCGAAAGAGGTTTATAAAGCCCGTTTTTTTATATATAGCAGTTTATCAAGCCTGATTTTGATTATGCAGCCCGGGCTTCATAATATTTCTAAATATAGGGGTTTATGCGGCCCGACCTAGAGTCTATAACCCCAGGGTCCATTATTTCTTTAGTCACTTGCCATAGGGAACTCTCGGCTGTAGGTACTAATATACAGGGTTGGGCTCCATAAACCCCGATAAGTGTGTCTATATATATAAATATATATATCCAAGAAGGAACTTTTTTGCTATTTTGTCAAATTTTAGAAAAAATATTTGTGGAATATAAATAAGGCAATGAAATATTTACACAAAGGAAAACGTGAATCTAAATATTTTTGTTTTGAAGGTTACATTTCAACCTTTGTAGTTCCTCGAGTTTTATAGGTATTGAGATCGGACACAACCTATTTTCTTCGTCTTAAAAAGACGTTTCATTTTCACTCGGCCAACGATTGATTTGATTAACTGCAAGCTAACATACAGCTCTTTCAAAATGGTCGATTTTCGAAAATCGCAATGTTGGCACCCCTGTAACTTTTTTCTATCAAAGTCGATTGGGCTCTTATTGAGCGGAAAAAAAATTTTTAACCTTCTAGAAAACGATCCAATTGGTTTCGTTCACTTTTTTGGATATTTGCAAAAGTTGCGAATTTTTCAAAATAGGTGTTTTTCGTATACGTATCCATTACGGGTTTATTACACCTAGTGGCTTCTGAGGCCAACATCAGCTGAATGGATGGCTTTTCATGGGTCTAAATTACTTGAAATTCATGTATTTATTGCCCGAAGGGTTGAAAATATTAAAAATATTTTATTAAATAATTTTAAAATTCTAAAAACGACAAAGAAAATTACAAAAACTCTTAAAATTAAGCAATTAAAAGTGGTGTTTATGTATTTTTAAAAATACTTAATCAAATAATTTTAATATTTCCAACTCTTCGGGCCATTACTACATGAATTTTAAGTAATTTAGGACTTGTCTCATGAAAATTCATTGAATACTTTTTTTGAAATTTCTCACAAACCACTATGTGTTTCCCCCTTTAAGGAGGTTCGATACCGAAATGAAAAAGGTTACGTCATTCCAAAAACTAAATATTGTTGTTCTTCGATTGATTTTCTATTAGTGTGTGAAATTTCAGATCGTTCGTCAACTCGGTTAGGAAATTATTCAACTTCAAAGTTCAACTCTTATACACGGGCTCTTATGGAAGTACCTTGGTAAAACACAAATACTTAGGACGCGAGTCTTTAAAAAAGGTTAGAGCGAATCAAAAAAGTACAGGCAATATAGAAAATACACAGGAGAATGTTTAAACGCATTCTGATCGCGATTGACAACGCCGATTCCGAGTACTGCGGCAAAACGTAAACATACGATTGCGTTCGTTGGCTGCAGGAGGGGGTGCGCGGTGAGCCCCACGTCCCGCGAGCGGTGAGCTATCGAACCACCTTAAGGTGGTTCCCTAGGTAAGAGAGAGACAGACAGCTTTGAGCGAGAGTGATAGAGAGTGCACGCTGGAGCACTGAGCGTACATAACCCTCGAAACATATCAAGTTCTGCGAAAGCGATATGTTTAAGAAGCTCTATTTTAATAATGAAACGATGAATCAACTTCATTCTTACGCGAAAACATTCCTTATTGTATATTCTATGAGTACATGAAATTCCAAGGCTGACTTGAATATCGTTGCTTAGATATTGTTGTAAACAGATACATAACACGACAGTTTCGATTTACAAGGTGTCTCATTTTAATCGCCCCACACAAATATCTTGAAAAGTAAGGGAGATGGAAAAAATCTTTAAATACAAAAGTTGTAGGGTTCAAAGGGGGTCAGCTAATGGTAGGAACGACCTTGACCTTGAGCTCTATTTTCAAGCTTATTTCAAGGTCAAAGTGATTTTTTAAAATGGGAACCCCTACTTTTGGCCCCGGAAATGGAAAGAGCGGAAAATTCTACGTTCAGGAAGGTCTGATATGTTGGGATTTCAAAGACATCTTAAGGTCAACCAACCAATTTAATGAGGTCGATCTGGGCATACCTCTAGGAAGTACAAAATTGATCTTGACGTTCAAGGTCATTTTAAGCTAAGACGATTTTATAAAATGGAACCCCTTATTTTTGACCCCGGAAATGGAAAGAGCGGAAGATTTTCCGTCCGAATATGACCTTGTTCTCGACTTTAACCGCGATCTGGAAGGTTATTTTAAGGTCAAGCCAATTTTTTTAAAATCCCCTTATTTTTTACCTCGGAAATGGAAAGAGAAGAACATTTTACGTTCAGATATGTATCGTCATATGATATCAAAATTGGTCCTTTGGGGTTAATTAAGGGTTTTTTTTTTAAATTGACTTAACCTTAAAATAACCTTCAAGGTCACGGTTGAGGTCAAGTTCGAGGTCAAGGTCATATCCGGATGTAAAATCTACCGCTCTTTCCATTTCCGGGGTCAAAAATAAGGGGTTCCATTTTATAAAATCTACTTACCTTAAACTAACCTTGAACGTCAAGGTTAATTTTGTCCTTCCTAGAGGTATTCCCAGGTCGACCTCATTAAATTGGCTGGTTGACCTTAAAATGACTTTGAAACCCCAACATATCAGACCGTTCTGAACGTAAAATTTTCCGCTCTTTCCATTTCCGGGGTCAAAAGTGGGGGTCCCCATTTAAAAAAGTCACTTTGACCTTGAAATAACCTTGAAAATAGAGTTCAAGGTCAAGGTCGTTGTTACCATTAGCTAACCCCCTTTGAACCCTACAACTTTTGTATTTAAAGTTTTTTCCATCTCTCTTACTTTTCAAGATATTTCCCTGGGGCAATGAAAATGAGACACCTTGTATATAGATATAACTCCCATGTAATCCGTGTAACTTTACACAGCAATTACTCAGTAGCTAAAAGATAAAATGCTCTAAAATTTGGATATGACATTCGTTATGTCTTTATTGACCTACGTGTGTAATTTCAAGTATTTGTTGAATCAACTCTGATCTCCAGGGAACGACCTTAAAGACGTTCTCCGGGTCGAAACAGCAATTTTAGTTTTTATATTTTTATATAATCTTTTATTAATTTGATAATCCAAGAGTAAGTACATGTAACAAATATATACTTGAAAGAACGTAAGACAATTTTTTTCAGACAAATTCAGGCAATAGTCACTATCGTATTGTTCCAATTAAAGACAAAAACTTCAATAAGTTCTTTAAATTTTTTTATTTTTTATCCGATCTTAACAAAATAAAGCTTATTTTGTTCATTAAGAAATTTCAGGGGGAGTATCGATGCGAAAATTTATGATACGAGTTACCAGTACGGCGCAATATCAATTTGTTTAAGAAAAGCAAGTCAAGTCTTCATCAAAACTTTCTTAAACAAATTGATATTGCGCCGTATTGGTAACTCGGATCATAAATTTTCCCATCGATACTCCCTCTGATATTTCTTAACGAACAAAATAAGCTTTATTTCGTTAAGATCGGATAAAAAATAAAAAAATTTAAAGAACTTATTGAAGTTTTTGTCTTTAATTGTAACAATAGCATAGTGACTATTGCCTAAATTTGTCTGAAAATAATTGTCTTATGTTCTTTCAAGTATATATTTGTTACATGTACTTACTCTTGGATTATCAAATTAATAAAACATTATTTAAAAATATAAAAACTAAAATTGCTGTTTCGACCCGGAGAACGTCCTTAATACGTAAAATACAATACACAAATCATCAGTTTCTTGTTTGAGCATCCGCAGCAAAGTTTATATTTCGATACATATTTTTACTATCCCACTTTTTAAAACATTGTTTCTGTATTTATAAAAGCTCGTCTGTAATGGTCCTGTCTCTTTTTCCATGAAAGATTCTTGTATCCGGGATCGTATATCCATAGATTATGTTTTCTATGGATTCATTTTGTTTATTTGAAACAACACTTTAAGCAATGAATATAGTTCGATCTATCAGCCTTTTACACATCTTTGAGGAACAGATCCAAACGATAATGCGGTCATTACAATATTTAAAAAAATGGAATAGTAAAAATATGTATCGAAATATAAATTTTGCTGCGGATGCTCAAACAAGAAACTGAGGATTTGTGTTTTACGGATTAAAGGGGGTCTTACACATAGTGGCTTCTGAGAACTTTTTAAAAAAGGTATTCAATGAATTTTCATGGGACAAGTCCTAAATTACTTAAAATTCATGCAGTAATGGCTTGAAGTATTGGAAATATTAAAATTATTTGATTAAGTATTTTTAAAAATTGAAAACCACTTATAATTGCTTAATTTTAAGAGTTTTTGTAATTCTTTTCTTGTGGTTGTTAGCATTTTAAAATTATTTAATTAAATATTTTTAATATTTTCAACTCTTTGGGCAATAAATACATGAATTTCAAGTAATTTAGACCCATGAAAAGCCATCGATTCAGCTGATTTTGGCCTCAGAAGCCACTAGGTGTAACACGCCCTTAATGGATACTTATACGAAAAACCCTCATTTTGAAAAATTCGTAACTTTTGCAAATATCCAAAACACCGAACGAAACCAATTGGATCCTTTTCTAGAAGGTTAACCTTTAGACTGCCTGGATTTGAACCTTTAAATGGCCCTTTAGAAGTGGCCAAATTAGTGTCTTGTATCACGTATCAACTATATACAAAGTTCATGTCAGAGGTCGAACCTATATATAGGTTGTCCGGCAGGATACGGTAAAGAAAAAAATTTTCTATTATAGAATTTTTTTTACGCTTAAAACTCGATGAAAGTATCATATTATTTAAGTTTCGGGGTCGCTGTTCACGAATCTGAAGTCAGATTTGATAAATTTTTGTCAGGGAGCCCCCCCCCCCCCCCCCCAAATTCCCCTATTTTTGAAGCTCGGTGAAAATGTTACTCCGGGGGTCGCTGATCACGAATTCGGTGCCACATTTGACAAATACGTGTCAAGGAGTCCCCAACTCCTCCCCGAAACTTCCATTTTTTTTTAATTTTTGAAAAAAGAGGTAAATATGTTGATTTTTCAACTCTCCTTTAGAATTACCGAGAGCTAACGACGTGGACGTAGAGAGTAAAACCTCCAGAGTGGCAATTTCACCATGTTTTAGAAATATATAAAAATGGTGGTATTTGGGGGTGGGGGGGGGGGGGGTATTTCGGGCCCTATGAAGTAAATTTGTCAAATTTGACCCCAGATTCGTGACCAGCTACCCCGAAAACTCCCGGAATACTATTTTTCACAAAAAAATATTGATTGTCCTCAAAAGTCCGAAAAATCCTCAAAGTATCGAATCCGTGCTGACATAGATCCTCAAAAGCTGCATTTGATGTATATATACATCTCGTTAACTACTTTTATGGAGCCCTTTTTTAAAGATAGATAGCTTTATGGAGCCCGAATACTTTTACGGAGCCCGAATACTTTTACGGAGCCCGGGCTCCATAAACATTCAATACATCCCGGTTTATGGAACCCGACCTAGAGTTTCTATACCCAGAGCGGGATTATTTCTTTAGTCACTTGTATACGGGAACTCTGGGCGTAGGTACTAATATACAGGGATGGGCTCCATAAAGGGGTTAAGTGAAACATATTATATATATATATATATATATATATATATATATATATATATATATATATATATATATATATATATATGTTCTCATGTTAAAAATGCAATCAACTGACATTTTGAATGCGGCATTCAAAAAGTCAATACATATAGGTATATTATTTCTTTAGTCACGCGATCGTCTATCTTCGTCTTACACATGAGATTTAGCTATAGTTTCCTGCTAAAATGCCGTCGCGCATTCAAAACGCCGGTTTTATTTTACACACACCCACACACACACACACACACACACACACACACACACACACACACACACACACACACACACACACACACACACACACACACACACACACACACACACACACACACACACACACACACACACACACACACACACACACACACACACACACACACACACACACACACACACACACACACACACACACACACAACCACACACACACACACACACACACACACACACACACACACACACATACACACACACACATATATATATATATTATACATTTCTCGAAAGGGGTTTATAAAGCCCGTTTTTTATATATAGGGGTTTATCGAGCCCGATTTTGATTATGCAGCCCGGGCTTCATAATACTTCTAAATATAGGGGTTTATGCGGCCCGACCTAGAGTCTATAACCCCAGGGTCCATTATTTCTTTAGTCACTTGCCATAGGGAACTCTGGGCTGTAGGTACTAATATACAGTCTTGGGATACATAAACCCCGATAAGTGTGTGTATATATATATATATATATATATATATATATATATATATATATTTATCTGCAACGGTTCGTTCCGGGACGTTTACACTGTACATCGCTGTTATTTCCGGGACGCGCTGTTTTTTCCGGGACGTCCCGGAAAATCTGTGTCTGCAACTGTTATTTCCGGGACGTGGTATTAGTCCCACACCCCAGGGATATTATTTCTTTAGTCACGCGCTTATATAGGGAACTCTGAAGAGATAAACTATAGGACCCTGTAGATTACCAGAAATAACGTTTATAGGTCTTTATATATATATATATATATATATATATATATATATATATATATATATATATATATAAACTTGTATAACGTTAGTTCCCAGGACCCCATGTTACTGTATACCTAAACATGACTAAAGAAATAATGTCTCTTATGGGGGCCGATGTCCTCAAAACTGACGTTAAACATATCTAGATTCAGGGACTGTCTCCAAAACTAACAAATGTCCCCGAAACCAACGTTAAACATCTGGAATGTCCTGGAAACTAACATAAAACATAAATATAAGTGGCTCTAACTCAACTTTCGGGGAAGTTTACCCTGTACATCAACGTTACTTCTGGAAAGGGCTGTTATTTATGGGAAGTCCCAGAAAGGAATTTGGTATATAACTGTTATTTCTGGGACGTGGCTAGAGTCAATAACCCCAGGGTCCATTATTTCTTTAGTCACTTGTATATATCGAACTTTGAAGAGATAAACTATAGGACCCTGTATAATCCCAGAAATAGCGGATCGGGGTACTTATATATATATATATATAATCATATGAACATCGACTTATGCTGACACCAATGTATAAGACCACGTGACCTGTCTGCATAAGTGTAGTACCGTTTATACAAGTGTCTGCACAAGTCTAGCGTGACTAAAGAAATAATCCCTCTACTTATGCTGACGTCTGCATAAGTCGGTCTCTGTCTGCATAAGTCTATTTAAATTTCGGAAAGTGTCTGCATAACTAGCGTTTCATATATTTATATATATATATATATATATATATATATATATATATATATATATATATAATCATATGAACATCGACTTATGCTGACACCAATGTATAAGACCACGTGACCTGTCTGCATAAGTGTAGTACCGTTTATACAAGTGTCTGCACAAGTCTAGCGTGACTAAAGAAATAATCCCTCTACTTATGCTGACGTCTGCATAAGTCGGTCTCTGTCTGCATAAGTCTATTTAAATTTCGGAAAGTGTCTGCATAACTAGCGTTTCATATATTTATATATATATATATATATATATATATATATATATATATATATATATACACACACACACATCAAATGCAGCTTTTGAGGATCTATGTCAGCACGGATTCGATACTTTGAGGATTTTTCGGACTTTTGAGGACATCCTCAAAATTCCTTCGGTATGAAACGGTACTTTTGAGGATTTATATCAAGGAGTGCGGGAGCGCTCCGAAGGCAAGTTATAGAAGAGCCTTTTAGGATGACCGCCCGATGATATACATTGAAATGGGTGCCCGAGATTTTGAAATATTTACTGCAATTTTTAACGCTTTTATATTAACTCGAAAAAAATATCAACATGCTTTATCAAGGAACGCGGGAGCGTTCCGAAGGCAAGTATAGAAGAGCCTTAGGACGACCGCGTGAATATATACTTTGAAATGGATGTACGAGAAATTCAATGCGATTTTATACCTATTGCGTTAGTTTCAACTATATAACATATCCCTCTTAATCGAAAGCCATTTCATTGCTCTACTCAAATCGAAAGGTTACATTTAAAAAGATTGTCTCATTCAAAAGATTTAGAGATCTGAATATTTTTATGTACGATTTCCTTTCCGATTTTTTCTCCACATTCTTCAGTCTGCACAAACTATACATTTTTGTCCGACCGGTACATAGTATAGCATTTTTGTCCGACCGACTAGAAGAGAGAGAGGGAGGAAAGAGAGAAGAGCGACGGAGAGAGAAAGAGAGAGAGAATCCGTATATGGTATATATATATATATATCTGGTCAATCAACCTAACCTTTTTACTTTATGTATACATACATAATAACTTTCAATATTTACGCATTAGTTCCGTATACAATCATCATCATTTATACAAGTCATTTATACAAGTTATATTGAAAAGACTTTTTACATCATTGAAATTCGATTTAAATTGACTTGGTGTATATTATAATATATATATATATTCAGATATATTTTCAGATAAGTAGCAAACTTTTATTATAAAATAAAAAAATAATGTTCTTAATATAAGTATTGTTACTTTGTGAAATCTTTTTTTTGTTACAGATTATATCAGAAAGAACAAGGATAATTGACAAGTAGATTATGATTATGATTAAATAGTTTGCAACATATATAGAAGAGTTCAAAATTATTATTATTATGCATTATACATTGAGGCCACTAAAAGATTATTTTCAAGTCTGTCAAAGAATGCAACCACCTGTAATAGAAAAAAAAGAAATACTGTTGCAGATAATATTTCTCTAGCAGAGCCTCGTTCTACTTTATGGTGTTTTAATTATGGATGCTTTACTGGCCCTACGATTTCTAAAGGTAAACTAGCATTATTAAAACCCGGAAATAGTGATATATAAGATCAAAATGTTTCAGAAGAGTTCTCAGTAAATATTGTGAAAATGTCTACAGATAAAAGTGCTCAGTTAATCTAATTTTATAATTTTCTCACGGTGGGAGACGTCAAAATGTTTCAGAGGAGATCTCAGTAATTTTTCTACACAAGATTCAGATAATTATTTCAAAAAGTATACAAGAATGTTACGGAAGCTTTTATTATCAGAAATTCTTAGTTCATAAACTGATACAAGATGTGTGGCAATCATGAGTTTCTACTATAAAGAATGTCGAGAAAGCTTTCTTTTCCCAATGATTCTTAGTTCATAAACTTTTGTTTTTAATTTTGCAAGATGTATCTGATTGCTTATTAATTCAAGTGGTTTCTAGTTAAAATTTAAACGAATCTAAGTGTCGAATATAATGTAATTATATAGTGATTGGCTTATGGCAATGGGTGCCTATAAATAAAATAAAGTATCGGTATGATGTGTTAAATGAAGTGTTGATAACAAATTTCTAACCTCTACTTAAAATCAGAATTTAAAATATTGGTCAGAGCCTTGGTTAAAAAAAAACATTTTTTGTCTATACTTCAAGAAACTTTGTTGATATTGGCGCTGTGCATATTTATTTACTTAAACATCAATTAAAAGATTATGTTAAGTGAACAATAAAATAGAGAAAAAAGAAAAAATGATGTGTTATTGTTGTGAATAAAAGTGCTCAGTTAATCTAATTTTATAATTTTCTCATGGTGGGAGACGTCAAAATGTTTCAGAAGAGTTCTCAGTAAATATTGTGAAAATGTCTACGGATAAAAGTACTCAGTTAATCTAATTTTATAATTTTCTCACAGTGGGAGACGTCAAAATGTTTCAGAGGAGTTCTCAGTAAATATTTTTCTACACAAGATTCAGATAATTATTTCAAAAAGTATACAAGAATGTTACGGAAGCTTTTATTATCAGAAATTCAAGATGTTTCAAGATGTTCTATATTTTAAAAGAATGGAGAAAGCTTTTTTCTCTCAATGATTCTTAGTTCATAAACTTTTGTGTTTAATTTTGCAAGATGTGTCTGATTGGTTATTAATTCAACTGGTTTCTAGTTAAAATTTCAACGAATCTAAGAGTTGAAAATATAATGTAATTATTATATAGTGATTGGCTTATCGTGATGGGCGCCAAATGTTTCAGAGTAGCTATCTGTTCTGTGAATTACCGTATATGAAACCATAATATATAAATTACTGTAATGGCTACTTTTTTATCTGCAACCAATATTTTAATTTGCTAGCGGATTGTGTTGCAGTAGTGTGGCTAGTTACAATGTATTTATTTTATAACTCTCTCCCGCTCCCTCTCTTTCTCTCCCTCAACATATGTCAAACTCTGTACCAAGAACTTTAATGAGAGCCTAAATATTTTTTTTTTAAACAATCAGTAAAACAAATAGTGGCTAAGGCAAATGTATGAGTTTTCTCTGTATAATTAATCAACATCTGTCACACTCTGAACCAAGAACTTTAATGAAAACCTAAATATTTTTTTAAAACAATCAGCAAAACAAATAGTATTATTAATGTAACAACACAATTTGTCTAGTCCTTTCATTTTTTCTAGTCTCATCTATTCAATAAGCACTCTCTACAAATGGTAATAATTTTTTTCATGACTGTACTAATAATAATAGTGTTGATATTTAAAACTTTCTACGAAAGTGTAAAATAAGGCAAGTATAGAAGTTTTTTCTGTATAATCTATGTATAATCTAAATATAAAACTTTCTACGAAAGTATAAAATAAGGCAAGTATAGACGTTTTTTCTGTATAATATACTCTTCCTCTCTCTCTCTTCCCCCGCCCTCTCTCCCCCTCTCTCCCCCTCCCCTTTCTTCCTCTCTCTCTCTTAACATCCGTCAAACTCTGTACCAAAAACTTTAATCACAGCTTAAATATTTGTTTAATACAATCAACATGTTTAAAAAAAAAAATAATTCCTTAAGTACGTTACGTACGTTAATTAAACACAAGAAAGTACTGAAATCAATTATATTGTAGTCAAGTACCCATAACTTAACTTGACTGACATAATACAACTTTTCGTACCTACTCAAAAATATTCAGCTAGCGGGCATGAAGTACTATTTAACACCCAAGAGGCGTAATAGCTCTCATACTCCTACAAAACTTTATAGAACCTACGCACTTTACGTCCGTGTGGGCAAAAATTATTTAAATTATATATAACTATCTTTTACTTCGTCGAGTAAATGTATACTGAACAAATTATATGTATGTAGATTCAAATTCTTCATTGCAAATCAAACAAACGAAAGTTGTGAAATCAATTACCGATAGTCAAGTAATGCAAACAACTCTCCGAAACAACTGTATGACTGATCTCAGAAATATATTATTCTAATTTGTTCATTCTTCCCCGGTCAAAAATATCCAGTTGGGAAATCCAACTGGATTTTCCAAGAGGGAAATCCAGCTGGGGAAGAGTGGATTCCAGCTGGATTTTGGTGGATTTCCCGTCGGATTCCCAGTTGATGATACCAAATATTCCCACCCATTTTTAACTGGATATTTAAGTGGATTCCCACCTAGATATAACAGGATTCCTATGCATTATTAACTGGATTTCCATTGAATAGAAAAGCGAAAGTTAGATGGATTCCCATCTATATTAAACTGGATTTTTACATGGATTTCCGCCGTCACGCTGGGATTCCCATTTATTATTAAGTAGAATTTTGAGTGGATTCCCATTTAATAGAAATGCGAAAGTTAGGTGGATTCCCACCAACATTTAACTGGATTTTTATATGGATTTCCGCCTTCGCCCAGGAATTCCCATTTATTATAAGTGGATTTCCATTTAATCCAGTTAAAAATGGGTGGGAATATTTGATATCATCAACTGGGAATCCGACTGGAAATCCACCAAAATCCAGCTGGAATCCACTCTTCCCCAGCTGGATTTCCCTCTTGGAAAATCCAGTTGGATTTCCCAACTGGATATTTTTGACCGGGTCTGTACAAATTAAACACAAGAAAGTACTGAAATCAATTTATTGTAGTCAAGTATACCCATAAGTTAACTTGACTGAGATAATAGAACTTTTAGTACCTTGCGTGTAAAATTACATTTCACGCCCACGTTGTAACTTCAAAAATATTCACCCAGCAGGCATAAACTACTACTTAACGCCTAATAAGCGGAATAGCTCACATATTCCTACAACACTTTATAGAACCTACGCACTTTACTCCCGGGTAGACGAAAATTATTAATTAATTACTATTATGCCTTCTTTTTATTTCTAAAATTAATAAGAATTTTATCAGATATTTACGAAGTCAATGCCTATATAAAAAAATTACATAGTTACCAACACATCCCCATTTTTCATTATTTTTTCTCAATTTTGAAATTTCTATAATATTACGCATCTTGGGAGGACACGAGAAGTCTAGAGCTGCTCTAGCAGGGGTGGTCGTCCAATCTTCCATACATACTTGGCGGGCCCGACGGTTTGCAGTTTAAGGTGTAGACATTGTCATTTTCATATGAATATTCATACGTTTAAAGATCAGATAAAATGTATAAATCAATTGCTTCTAGATATTCAATACTGATCCGTGAATATATTACTCTTTTTAAATAGAAAAGTCCAAACACAGATGAAAATTTCATATGAGATCTCATATGAGAATATCGGACATCAGATCCCATATGAGATCACATATGAGGTCCCATAATATATAAAATTGCAGATGACATAACATATATATGAGTCTTATCTGATGTCATGTCCGAAATACTCATAACATGATGTCTTATCTGATCTGATGTCCGAAATACTCATATAAGATCTCATATGATATTTACACGCGGGAAAAGGATAAAAATAGGTGGCTCATAAAATAGTTAGTAAAATTTAAAGCTCTTTTGAATAGACTATGAATTTATATGTATCTTTTTATTTCATTCCCATATAAAAAAGACGAACACAAGGAAAAATATTTTAGGTAATAAAAGTAAATCATGATTATGCACACAGTACATGTAGGGATATTATATTTAAACGGTATTTATGGTGGACTTATAGGTATATGCAAAAATCTAGTATTCTACATTTACAAAGCTCACCGGTAAACTGCAAACCGTCGGGCCCGCCAAGTATGTATGGAAGATTGGACGACTACCCCTGCTAGAGCAGCTCTAGACTTCTCGTGTCCTCCCAAGATGCGTAATATTATAGAAATTTCAAAATTGAGAAAAAATAATGAAAAATGGGGATGTGTTGGTAACTATGTAATTTTTTTATATAGGCATTGGCTTCGTAAATATCTGATAAAATTCTTATTAATTTTAGAAATAAAAGAAGGCATAATAGTAATTAATTAATAATTTTCGTCTACCCGGGAGTAAAGTGCGTAGGTTCTATAAAGTGTTGTAGGAATATGTGAGCTATTCCGCTTATTAGGCGTTAAGTAGTACTTTATGCCTGCTGGGTGAATATTTTTGAAGTTACAACGTGGGCGTGAAATGTAATTTTACACGCAAGGTACTAAAAGTTCTATTATCTCAGTCAAGTTAACTTATGGGTATACTTGACTACAATAAATTGATTTCAGTACTTTCTTGTGTTTAATTTGTATAGAAGAATGAACAAATTAGAATAATATATTTCTGAGATCAGTCATACAGTTGTTTCGGAGAGTTGTTTGCATTACTTGACTATCGGTAATTGATTTCACTACTTTCGTTTGTTTGATTTGCAATGAAGAATTTGAATCTACATACATATAATTTGTTCAGTATACATTTACTCGACGAAGTAAAAGATAGTTATATATAATTTAAATAATTTTTGCCCACACGGACGTAAAGTGCGTAGGTTCTATAAAGTTTTGTAGGAGTATGAGAGCTATTACGCCTCTTGGGTGTTAAATAGTACTTCATGCCCGCTAGCTGAATATTTTTGAGTAGGTACGAAAAGTTGTATTATGTCAGTCAAGTTAAGTTATGGGTACTTGACTACAATATAATTGATTTCAGTACTTTCTTGTGTTTAATTAACGTACGTAACGTACTTAAGGAATTATTTTTTTTTTTAAACAGGTTGATTGTATTAAACAAAAATATTTAAGCTGTGATTAAAGTTTTTGGTACAGAGTTTGACGGATGTTAAGAGAGAGAGAGGAAGAAAGGGGAGGGGGGAGAGAGGGTGAGAGAGGGCGGGGGAAGAGAGAGAGGAAGAGTATATTATACAGAAAAAACGTCTATACTTGCCTTATTTTATACTTTCGTAGAAAGTTTTATATTTAGATTATACATAGATTATACAGAAAAAACTTCTATACTTGCTTTATTTTACACTTTCGTAGAAATATAATTATAATATAAAAATCTCAAGAAGTCAACTGGTGATATATATATACACACACAAATCATCTCACGGATAATATTTTGCTTATAATACATATATAGATGCGTGGCACCCGCGTATACTACGAGGGTCATTTGATAAGTACCTAGCCTACAAATGAAAACATCAAAATTTTACAAAAAATAAAATTTATTTTTCAATGTAGTCTCCTTTTAGTTGAATACACTTGGTCCAGCGGTGTTCCAATTTTTTTTACCCCGTTGAAAAAAATGTTTTCTCTTGGTTTGCAAAATAGGCCTCCGTGGCGGCGATTATTTTGTTATTGGAGTAGAATCTCTTTCCGGCGAGCGAATTTTTTAGGTTCGGAAACAAAAAAAAGTCGCACGGAGCCAAATCTGGAGAATACGGTGGATGGGGCAGCAGTTCGTAGCGTAATTCGACCAATTTAGCCGTGGCGAGTGCAGAAGTGTGAGCCGGTGCATTATCGTGGTGGAAAAGCACTTTCTTTTTAGACAAATGGGGCCGTTTTTCTTCTAACACGGCGTCAAATCGGCTCAATAGTTCGGCGTAGTACTGTCCTGTGACCGTTTTGCCCTTCTCCAGATAGTCAATAAAAATCACACCTTGAGAATCCCAGAAAACAGTGGCCATCACCTTTCCGGCCGACGGGACCGTCTTCGCCTTCTTCGGAGCAGGTTCACCGGGTAAGGTCCACTGTTTTGACTGCTCCTTGGTCTCTGGAGTGTAGTAGTGAATCCATGTTTCGTCGACGGTCACGTAACGACGCAAAAACTCTTTTGGATTGCGATTAAACAGCTCCAAACACTGCTCTGAACTGGTCACACGGATGCGCTTGTTGTCTGCAGTCAGCAAACGCGGCACCCACCTTGCTGACAGCTTCCTTATGCCTAAAATCTCATGTAGGATATGCCACACGCGTTCTTCTGAGATGCCTACTATCGCAGCTATCTCGTGCACCTTTAATCGGCGGTCTGACAAAACGATATCGTGTATTTTTGTCACGTTCTCCTCCGTAGTGGCTGTTTTCGGAGCACCTGGGCGTAGATCATCAAAAACCGACATACGACCACGTTGAAACTCGTTATACCAAAATATAACGGTCGTCATCGAAGGAGAAGCATCCCATACACTGCATCCAAGCGTTCTTTAATTTCACTGCGCGATTTCTCTTCCAAAAACAAGAATCGAATCACCGACCGATATTGTTCTTTCTCCATTTTTTCAAAAATCAACGGACACATTTGCTTTCACACGCTCTCAAAAATAAACTACAACTCCGATCCGGCTGAAATTTCGTCTGTAACCGCTTACAGGAAGATACTGCACTGTAGTGTATTTCTGGTGCGATAGTGGCACCATCTGGCGGTGAGGCTAGGTACTTGTCAAATGACTCTCGTATATGTTTTTCATGATTTCGAAGTTTTTAATATATATATTATTTATAACATTATTTATAACATAACCTCTCTATATGTATATGTGAAAATATACATACACATATTACATAAGTAGCAAACTTTTATTAGAAAATAAATATCGTGAGTTAGTTTAAAATTATTTAATTAATATCAATTTCATAGATCTCAAGCAGTCAACTGGTGATAAGAAGAATTCATCTATTCGTATTTCAATCAACGGAGGAATAAATTTTATTAGATAAGTACTTATTGGCTAAATGTTAAATTGCTAAAATCATCTTTTAAAAATTGATACTTTGAGTGATTTTTTACTTTTACAGATACAAATATTACACAAGAAGAGTTATGAAGACATTTTGGAGGTATAGCCAATAATTTTTTGGATATCTAATTTTTACAGATATTACATAAGAAGATTGTTTGGAGTTATTTTGGAGATATAGCCAATAATGTTAAGGAGTTTATGTATATCATAGAAAAGATTATGTCATGTGAAAAAACGAAAAGGACGTGTTATTGTGAAAATGTCAACAAATAAAAGTGCTCAGTTATTCTCATATGATTTTCCCAGTGTGGGAGACGTTAAAAGTTTAATCTATACAATAATATCATCATGAAACCTTAATTGATACTCAGTGATTCCCAGTTCATAAAATGGTTCTGTTTTTTTAGAAGATTATGTGTGGATAATGAGGTGTTATTAATTTACATAGTTTCAATTCAAGAACTTATATCTAACTTATATCTTATCAAAGATTATGTCAAACGAAAAAAGGAAAAAGGATGTGTTATTATTGTGAAAATGTCAACAAATAAAAGTGCTCAGTTATTCTCATGTATGATTTTCCCAGGGTGGGAGACGTTACAAGTTTAATCTATACAAGAATATCATCAAGACACCTTTGATTCTCAGTGATTCCCAGTTCATAAACTGGTTGTATTTTCTTACAAGATTATGTGTAGATAATGAGGCATTATTAATTTACATACTTTCAATTGAAGAACTTATATCTAACATATCTCACCAAAGATTATGTCAAACGAAAAAAGGAAAAAGGATGTGTTACTATTGTGAAAATGTCAACAAATAAAAGTGCTCAGTTATTCTCATGTATGATTTTCCCAGGGTGGGAGACGTTGAAAGTTTAATCTATGCTGAAACGAAACTGAGCTGTTGTAAAAGCAACATTCACATCTCGCTTATGTTTTCAAGAAAAAAACAAGCAGCAATGCCTGTTTGTAAAGAATTGTGCAGCTGGGATCTACTGATCCAACGACATACCTGCGTTAAGATCTTTTTCAATTTGACAAAATACAATAGTAAATGGACTGGAATGAGTATTTTGTGAAAAAACTTTGCACCACCTGCCTTTATGGGTATTGTAGTTGGCATAAGAAATAGAAATGGCATAAATTGAATCGATTCTCACTCTTACATAAAACAGATAGTACACCAAATCGAATCAACTTTCAAAGGAAGAAAAACATGTGATACTATATAAAAGTACATTAGAATTTTTGTTTATGCCGGAAAGCTATACTATCATCAAACATCGACTGCACTCACTATGATACAACTGACATTTTATTTTCTGAAGTGGAAACAGTTATGCACGGCAATGAATTTTTGAGTCGTGAAAAGTTTGCTGCTGTAAACATTTTTATGAAGCATTTGGCCACAGCGATATTGGTTTAGTAACACGTATTCTGAAGTTTAGATTGCTCAACATATTCTACATTTATCTCTGTATATACACGGATCGAGAAAAAATGTGTAGGAAAAATTACAATTTTCTATAGTAACATTTCTATAGTAATGGGACAGATGCAAATTTTTAAGAAAAATTTGACTACAATTTATAGTGAAAATTGGTATTTTTGTAGTAAAATTTACAAAATCATTCGAATTTTTATTGGTATTACATAAGAAGATTGTTTGGAGTTATTTTGGAGATATAGCCAATAATGTTAAGGAGTTTTATGTATATCTTAGAAAAGATTATGAAATATGAAAAAAACGAAAAGGACATGTTATTGTGAAAATGTCAACAAATAAAAGTGCTCAGTTATTCTCATATGATTTTCCCAGTGTAGGAGACGTTAAAAGTTTAATCAATACAAGAATATCATCAAGAAACCTTAATTGATACTCAGTGATTTCCAGTTCATGAACTGGTTCTGTTTTTTTACAAGATTATGTGTGGATAATGAGGTGTTATTAATTTACATAGTTTCAATTCAAGAACTTATATCTAACTTATATCTTATCAAAGATTATGTCAAACGAAAAAAGGAAAAAGGATCTGTTATTATTGTGAAAATGTCAACAAATAAAAGTGCTCAGTTTTTCTCATGTATGATTTTCCCAGGGTGGGAGACGTTAAAAGTTTAATCTATACAAGAATATCATCAAAAAACCTTTGATTCTCAGTGATTCCTAGTTCATAAACTGGTTGTGTTTTCTTATAAGAATATGTGTAGATAATGAGGCATTATTAATTTACATACTTTCAAATGAAGAACTTATTATATAGGTTGTAAATGTGGTTTCTCTGAAACATTTTTTGTAGCTCACTTTTATGGATTATTTTCTCATCACGCTAATTTAGATTTCATGCTAATCCGGGTAAAAATATCTGGACGGAATCCGGACTGAAATCCGTACACTGATTTCAGACCGAAATCAGTCCGAAAACGCCGTACCGAATCAGTAGAGATTCCTCATGGATTCCGAGGGCGACTCAAGAGCGAGAGATATCTCCTCCATATCCGTACTGATCCAGTACGGATTTGATACGGATTCAGTTACGTTAACCGAGTCTTGGATCACTCCGATAAATCAACGTAGAATCCACGCTGAATCCAAGCAGATTCCATAGAGCAACTCGCAAATATCAGTACTGAAATCAGCGAGATTCTTTCTGGCATCTGGACGGATTGGGTTTGGAAAAGCCTCGCTAAGCTGAAAATTATAGCACCGATTCTGTACTGAATATCCGTCAAAACTCCGTATTGATTATGTACCTAATCCGATTAAATCCGCTCAGAATCTGCACAGATTCCAACTAAATATAGCGCTTGTTCCCGATCAAAAATCCGTACCGATTTATCATTCCGCTCAGATTCTGTGTGAAATCTGGACGGATTCGGCTTGGAAATGTCTCGCCAAGCTTGAAATGATATCAGAACCGATTCTGTACTGAAAACCCAATCCAACTAAAATCCGTTCAGAATCAGCACAGATTCCAGCGAAATATAGTGCTTGTTCCCGATCAAAAATCCTTGTTCATTTATCAATCCGCACAGATTCGACGTGGAATATGAACGGATTCGGCTCGGAAAAGCCCCGCCAAGATGAATATAAATCAGCACCTATTCTGCAAGAATAAATGAAGAAAATAATAATTCTGCAAGAAGAAAAAATAATAGTTTAATGAAACCTTTGCACTATAATATTATATATATATATATATATATATATATATATATATATATATATTTATGTTTTATGTTAGTTTCCAGGACATTCCAGATGTTTAACGTTGGTTTCGGGGACATTTGTTAGTTTTGGGGACAGTCCCTGAATCTACATATGTTTAACGTCAGTTTTGAGGACATCGGCCCCCATAAGACATTATTTCTTTAGTCACGTATAGGTATACAGTAACATGGGGGCCTGGGAACTAACGTTATACAAGTTTATATATAGATATATATATATATATATATATATATATATATATATATATATATATGAAAGTATTACATTTTTAAAAATCATCCATTTAGTTGAACATATAGACTTAAATTTATTGTCATAACAGCTCTCAACGTCGACCCGTGATAGCAAATTCACACGCGGCTGGCGGTGAGCACGCCCACGTGTACTCGATAGTAGCAGCTACCACGTACAGTTGCGACGACGGCGGCGACAGTTCATCAAGGCGATATTTTGGCGATGAAGTTCCTATTGAAAGTACTGAGAATCTTGTGAAATCTCAGATAGAAGCTTGAATCCAACAATAAAATCCGAGCCTCTTACAAAATTTCTAAGGCGTGACTAAAAAAAATGACTTACCGTTATAGTGGCTAGTTGAATACCAGACTTGAATATGGCAATGCTCTTTTATACTTAAGGATATTCTATAAAAGTGTGTGAATTGATATAAGTTATGTCTGCTTTTTATTTATGCTTGTAATGGGGAAATTATATTTATTGTTTTTCTGCTAAAATCAATGTATCTAAGAAAAATAAGCCCAAATATCCAGTTCATTTTATTGCAGGATAATAAGGAGCATCGTAGACTGTTATCAAGTCATATATGTATGCTCCGGATGATAGATAGTACGAAAGAGCATTTTCGAATGCTAGAAGTATATCGCTTTACTACTAAAACTGTCAGTACTGCATCTTTATAAGTACCAGTATCAGTAAAAATTGATTACCAAGTTTATAATTGTGGTGGATTAAAATAAAGTCAAAGAAAAGTTTTTTATTGTGTTTAAATATTTTTTTCTTATTTATTTACAATTTATATGTACTAAGTTAAAATTCATTCTAATTAAGCTTACTAAGCCAAGTAAGTAAATTCTGATACGATTAGCTTATATGATGTATTTGAAACATAAGTAGAAGTAACTAAAGGGCAGCAGCGACAGATTCAGTTTTAAAGTCATATAAAATTACTAGTGCTCTTTCCTACTGATACCTGAGTTGTAACCGTATATGACATAACAACTGTAAGAGTACTTCCTATTCTCTTGTGATAAAATCAGTAGAATTTTGGTTTATTTTTCTATCAGTACCAACAGACTAAATCTAAGTTATTTTACTATTTTATTAAAAGAAAACAAAAATTTTTTATGAAATAAGATCAAGTATTCTGACAATTCATCTTGATACTTGATGATATTCTGTAACTTACCAGTAATAATCGGCAATCTGTATAGCATGTAAACACACACACGTATTTGAAGATTGCCTCACTTGAACAGTAGCTACATCATCCGCTGGTGGTGAAGGGCAAGTGTAGTCCATCATTGGATGTACTGCAGTCGAAGACAGCCTCAGCCTGGGATTTGGTGAGTGCATACAGCAGCCGAGTGACTGCAAATATCGACTATTACTCTGGCGGCACAGCATATCGGACTTGAACTGCTTGGAGACAGCTAATAACTAAGAGAGTCGGATACAATCCCTACACAAAACAACAATTTACAGCCGTGGTAATCGTTCACCCCTCTCACGGTCCCAGATCTCTGCAACAAGAAAAAAGTACCATCAAACCCGTATCAGAGAGGTTAGGAACGAGAAATGGTTTACAAAATCTGCTTGTCCTCCGACCCCGCTGTCTTGCTGTCTCCCACGAGTCAGTGCTAACCCACGAACACGACGAGAGGGACGACGTCCATCAGGACGCTGTGCTAGCAGCCGCTGTCATTGCTGGGAATACGCCGGAAGTCGGGTCATCGGGTGTCACGATTGTATATAGCCGCGCGCACGGAATGGCCGTTCAAATAGCTGTTCAATGAATTCATTGCGAAAAGGCGGGGAGGGGTGCTGTCGTGCACACTGCTACATACAATCGTGTCACCCGACGACCCGACTATTAGCGCCAGTATACTAATTCGATTCGATCTTGGACAAAATCGTAGAGCTTCGGACATAAATATGATATCAAAACCAACCAAGACTTTTTGGAAAGATGATGCAATTTCCAATATAAAAAATATCTGATTTATTTAAGAAATCAACAATTTGACCTTGAACGTCAAGGTCAAATGTACGAGTTTTAGAGAAAAATTTCTATTGTTTCCTCTGGTGAACATTAGTTTTTGGTATTTTTTTCGCGGAAAACACATTTTTATAGATTTTAGACCTAGGAATCCAAATCTCACCTCAAAAATACGTTTGTGATTATTTAAACCCTAGAAATCTTCAGTCAAATATGCCTCATCACATTTTATGCTAATTACACACAACAAGCTTTGTTGTTATTATTTTTTGATGTTATCTACTTTTTATTCATGTTATTTTGTTATATGTTAATTGATTATCAACAGCTAGAAAACTTAACGAAGTCCAATTGATGTGATAATGAATATAAACACGAAAAAATGTAGTTACAATGGTTATGCAACTATGTCTTTCAGTTAATTGCAGTGTGTGTGCGTGCGTGCATGTGTGCGTACGTGCGTGCGTGCGTGTGTGCGTGTGTATGCGTGCATGCGTGTGTGTATGTGTGTGTGTATGTGTGGGTGTGCGAGTACATAATTTTTAGGAAAATAAACAATTTATTATTGTAGGTTTAAAAAAAATTATTTAAAATTTTGAAACCGAAACATCCTAAATATATACAAAATTTTATTGCATATCTTTTAACCTTTTAAACCTTAAATACGCTACGTAGAGTAGTGATAAATCTGCGTAAAATTTAAGGACATTAGTTTATTTCTACGCATGTTATCCTGAAATAACGTAATTTCTTTTAAAAATATTTTACTTGAAAGAAATACAGGTCACCTCTTAATATTTTAGATTGGCTCTTGCTATTCATACATCAGATGTAAAGTTCACTGATTCAGAGAATAAGTTTCAAAACACCTCGCTGTGATATTTGTTTTGCTTTGACATCTGTCTAGAGAAATAACAATATATTTCGTTGTATACATAAATAATTGGTATACATAAATCGTTTCTGTTATTTCACGATAACACATGTAGAAGTCAACTAATGCCCTTAAATTTTTCACGCATTTACCACTACTCTACGAAGCGTATTTAAGTTTTAAAAGGTTTAAAAATATTCCATAAAATTTTGTATATTTTCAGGATGTTTCGGTTTCTTAATTTTAAATAATTTTTTTAAAACCTACAATAATAAATTGTTTATTTTCCTAAAAATTATGTACTTGTACACCCACACTCATACACACACACGCGCGCGCACGAATGCACGCACACACACTCCTACTAACTGAAAGACATTGTTGCATAACCATTGTAACTGCATTTTTTGTGTTTATATTCATTGGCACGTCAACTTGGGCTTCCTTAAGTTTTCTAGCTGGCGATAATCAGTTAAGATATAACAGAATAACATGAATAAAAAGTAGATTACATCAAAAAATAATAACAACAAAGTTTGTTGTGTGTAATGAGCATAAAATGTGATGAGGCATCTTTGACTGAAGATTTATAGGGTTTAAATAATCACAAACGTATTTTTGAGGTGAGATTTGGATTCCTCGATCCAAAATTTACAAAAATAAGTTTTCCGCGAAAAAACTACCAAAAGTTAATGTTCACCAGAGGAAACAATAGAAATTTTTCTCTGAAACTCGTACATTTGACCTTGACGTTCAAGGTCAAATTATTGCTTTCTTAAATAAATCATATTTTTTTATATTGGAAATTGCATCTACTTTCCAAAAAGTTTTGGTTGGTTTTGGTATCATATTTATGTCCGGCACTCTACGATTTTGTCCAAAATCGAATCGAATTAGTACACTGTGCGGCGTGTTTCCAGCAATGACAGCGGCTGCTAGCACGGTGTCCTGGTGGACGCCGTCCCTCTCGTCGTGTTCGTGGGTTAGTACTGACTCGTGGGAGACAGCAAGGTAGCGGGTTTGGAGGACAAGCAGATTTGGTAAGCCCTTTCTCGTTCCTAACCTCTCTGATATGGGTCTAATGGTAGCTCTTTCTTGTTGCAGAGATCTGGGGCAGCGAGAGGGGTGAACGACCACCACTGCTGCAGATTGTCCTTTAGTGTAGTGATTGTATCCGATTCTCTTAGTTATTAGCTGGCTCCAAAGAGTTCAAGTCCGATATGCTGTCTCTCCAGAGTTATAGTGGATGTTTGCTGTCACTCGGCTGCTGTATACTTTCACCAAATCCCAGGCTGGAGCCATTCTACAATAGATTCAGTTCAGCAGTTCAGATCCGTGGAATACATGGTGAATATATATATATATATATATATATATATATATATATATATATATATATATATATATATATATATATATATATATATATATATGTACAAATATATATAAATTTATTCACAATGCATTCCACAGAACTGAGCAGCTGAACTGAATCTATTGTAGAAATGCTACTGAGTCTGTCTTCGTCTGCAGCACATCCAATGATGGACTACACTTGGCCTTCACCACCAGCGGATGATGTGGCTACTGTTCAAGTGAGGAAATCTTCAAATGTGTGTGTGAGTGTGTTTACATGCGATACAGGTTGCTGGTTATTACTGGTTGTTACAGAATATTATCTGGTATCAAGATGAATTGTCACAATACTTGATCTTATTTTATAAAAATGTGTGAATCGACAATATGTATTGCATAGGCTTTTTGTTTTCTTTTAATGAAATAATAAAATAACTCAGATTTAGTCTGTTGTTACTGATAGAAAAATAGGACAAGATTCTACTGATTTCATCAAGAGAATAGGAAGTACTCTTACAGTTGTTATATCATATACGGTTACAACTCAGGTATCAGTAGGAAAGAACACTTGTAATTTTATATGACTTTAAAACTGAATCTGTCGCTGCTGCCCTTTAGTTACTTCTACTTATGTTTAAAATACAACATGTAAGCGAATCATTTCAGAATTTACTTACTTGGCTTAGTAAAGTTAATTAGAATGAATTTTAACTTAGTACATATAAACTGTAAATAAATAAGAAAAAAATATTTAAACACAGTAAAAAAATTTTCTTTGATTTTATGTTAATTCACCACAATTGTAAACTCAGTAATCAATTTTTACTGATACCGGTACTTATAAAGATGCAGTACTGACAGTTTTAGTAGCAGTAGTTATTGTGGTACCACGGGGCAGACACAACAAAACCCCACCACCCGCCTTTGAGGTCATTGACCCTTTCTGGTGGTGGGGGGTTTATTATGGCTGCCCCATGGTGCCACAAAATTCAAAATTATGATTTAAACTTAACTCTATGATTTCAGAATTTAAAATTATGATTTAAACTAAGTGGTATTTTAGGATAGGAGTATGAAAGGTAAGTAAAAACATTCAAAATTTGAAACTATGATTAAAATCACACACACACACACACACACACACACACACACACACACACACACACACACACACACACACACACACACACACACACACACACACACACACAGACACACACACGCACACACACACCCACACACATACACACACACACACACACGCACGCGAGAGAGAGAGAGAGAGAGAGAGAGAGAGAGAGGCAGACGAGATCGGCAAGATCCCCAAAATCTTACCGTAGAGCGCTCGCTGTTTCAGAGCGCTCACTATACACACAAGTGCCAGATGGCGCAGGGATTCCCCGTCTGACACGGCCCGCTGCTCCGGGCAAGCTACACGATCGTGCAGTCAGCCACGGCTACGAGCTATAACTCCCCACCATCGGTAGTGGTAGTGGGGAGCAGTTGCAGCTTCCCCCTGCGTCGACATGCACACACACACACACATACACACACACACGCGCGCGCGCACATGCACACACATACACACACACACACACACGAGAGAGAGAGAGAGAGAGAGAGAGAGAGAGACAGAGAGAATTTATTTAAAAACAATATTTATTTCAAAACAATATTTATTTAAATTTAAAAAATAAACAAATAATATAAAACTTACAATTGCTGCAACTGCTGCTACTGCTACTGCTATCGATACAACGTTTACACTACAGTACAACTTTTACACTACTATACACTTTTACAACAAACTTTTACACTACTATACACTATTTACAGAGTTTTTTATGTTTTTAGAAAAGATCCTGTTCATTCTGACAATGAACAGGATTTTCATTACAATCTGGGCAGAACCCGCACGCATCACAACGCCTCCACTGCCGGTTTCTTTGGCACCAGAATCGTTTAGCACAGCCGAAACAAAAATCGAAGTTCCGACGCGGCACATCAGCTAATTCTTGGCGGCGTTGTCGTCGTGCTGCCTGCTGTACTAGCCGTAGTTGCTCACGCAGCAACATTATTTCGTTGTCCGGCGCTTCTCTAAACACAGCGCCGAGGTTTCTGTGAAAGCGTTGCCGAACATTGATGGCGCGTCTTAGCGCCACTTCATTCATCTGCGCGGGGTATTCCGGCACATACTCCCGATCACCGTCACCATCAATATCACCACCACCATCGTGATTGTTGTCGACCGTTTCCATGTCGGAGTCCACAATTTCTTGCTGCTGTTGTTGTTCCACTATTTCTCCGTGCTCGCTCGATATATCTGACTCGTAGCCAGATTCAATTTCATCTTCGAAGTCGTCTTGCACAGCCTCTTCCTCCTCCGCGTCTTGCAGGAGGTCAGCAAGTGCGGCGTCCTCCTGAATTTGACTGCGCCTTTCCTCTTCCATTTGGATGTGCTGTTCCTCTTCAACCTGGATGTGGCGCTCTTCTTCTTCACGCTGTTGTCGTAGGAGGATGTCCTGATTTTGGAGGAACACCTGCATGACCTCCTCAGGTATCAACTCGTCGATTGGGATGTCTTGAAACTCTTCAAGCGGCAATGGTGGTGGTGGTGGCGAATTAGCCATTTCGTCCATGATGAGAGAGAGAGGTGTTGCCTCAATAAAATCTTACAGCAGACTGGTGGACAGTAGGTTGCTCTAGCCATCGTTTTTCAAAAGTTAGCGAAAACTGATGATAAGCTACACTCTTATTACATTGAGAGTGTGTAGAAACTTGCAGAAAATTGGATTTTGCATTCATATTATACATGGCGGAGGAAGTAGGAATTATTTTTCAAGTAAATTCTAAAATCATACGGTAATAAGAGATGGAACTCGGTCACTCTTATTACGTCTGGTGAATACTCTAAAATTTTTTTCTCACGAAAACTTTCAATCTCAGCCGATACCAGAGACATTAGTCTACTATATTATCTAAATAATTTATAAATAATTTGAGAAAAGTTTATATAAGCACTGTTTCAGCGCTTGTACAGCATTTTACCGAGAAATATTCTAAATTATTAGTTTATGTTCATTATTGTTTATTTATTATAAAATTATGCTGAGGAAGTGTTTATTTATTAATTATACATAAAAAGTTAATATTAATATACAATTAAATCGGCCCAAGTTAGCAGAGAAACATCTGAGCGAGTAGGTTTATTAAAAAGCTACGAAAAATAGAATGATAACCACTGCATTAGGACTATCCCACTAGCACGCATTAAGCTACACCTACTTTATGTACATTGCCTTGAAGTTTTTTCGTTTGTTGACTCTTATCATACGTGCAACGAATGAGGTGTCGTCGTTTCTATGCCAAGCAGGCCGTCATAATGGCGAACTGACCAGCCGATGTAATGGTCTATTTATGACTACACACATATACCACTTTCTTAACTTATATGTTCCTGATACATGCTGCGAAAAAACTGCAATAAAAATTATTTATTATGATTTCCAAGTGCACAAACTCCCCTTTACATAACCCTCAAGGCAGGATGAGAAAATAGAGAGAGTTTAGTACACTGATCGGCGTATTGGTACGGTATTGGTCCGATTTACTACCGGAAATTACGGTCAGATCGATTCACGGTATTAGACTTTTTTATACGGTACCATATCTTCTTTTAAATGAAGATGTTTTGGAACCTCAATGCTTGATCGATTTCGTTATCGATACATTGATCAGTTTAATCGATGGTTATATCAGCTCGCGGCATTATACTTTTTTACTACCTACTTTACCCTCTAACCGTTCCGCATATTTATAACTTTCATTAACAATTAATTTTGTTATTGATTCGGTATTAGTAAGGTATTGGTACAGATATCTTGAAAATTTACATACACATTAATTCGTGGTATTGTGCTTTATTGTTAGGTGCAACATTCTCTTTTTATTAGAGGTATTTTGGAACCTCACAGATCGATTGATTTCGTTATCGATATATCGATTGAACCAATCGATAATCATTACAACTACTTAAACTCTTTTCGCTGTTTGTTTCTTATGACAAGTACAATGGGTGAGACATTATCACTTGTATGACTAGTAGTTCGTTATAATAGTCATCTGATCAGATAGTATAATGCCCTACTTATGACTATTACATATGTGACATCTTCTTAGCTTATATGTTCCTGATACATGCTACGAAAATCTACAATAAAAATTAATTTATTGTTATTATCAAACACACAAATCACCCCTTTATGTAAACCTCAATACAGGATGAGAAAATAGAGAGAGTTTAGTAAACTGATCAACGTATTGGCTCGATATTGCTATGATTTTCCACTGGTAATTATAGTCAGATCGATTCGCGGTATTAGACTTTTTTATAAGGTACCATATCTTCTTTTAAATGAAGATGTTTTGGAACCTCATTGCTAGATCGATTTCGTTATCGATACATTGATCAGTCTAATGGATGATTATATCAGCTCGCGGTATTATACTTTTTTACTACCTACTTTACCAATTAATTTTGTTATTGATTCGCTATTAGTAAGGTATTGGTACAGATATCTCGAAAAGTTACATTCAGATTAATTTGCGGTATTGTACTTTATTGTTAAGTACAATATCCTCTTTTTATTGGAGGTATTTTGGAACCTCACAGGTCGATCGATCTCGTTATCGATGTATTGATCGACTCAATCAATTTTCGTATTAGTCAAGAGTAACATAGTTTTTACTACACAATATATTCTTCTACCAGGTGTATTTTATAATTTGCTTATAAAATATTATTTATGGATTTTCGTTTGGTTTTTGTAATTCTATGTTTCATAAAATATTTTACGAAGCTGTTCCATTATAAAATGCTGAGTTGTGATTATTCTTGTATGCTCTTGAAAAGTGTCTATCACTTCAATAGATGTTATTTTGTAGTGCATTCTTTCATCCCACCACTGTCACCGATTTACATGGCTTCAAAGCTCTTTGGCGGGTATATAAGCACCTATGGTACAACGTACATAACAGTTCACTCTGTCTGCACTCTTCGAAAACGATCAAAGATTAGTTGAATCAGTAGTCTAGTAAGATACATATAAAATAATTATAAAATATAATTCGAGGCTTCGTAGATTTCAACACCAGCATATACATACACCAAGGTAAGTTTTTAAAGTATTGATATTGTTTCAAGTTAAATTATAAATGAAAAGTATCTTATTAAGCGATTCATATTTTAATAAAATTACATGGAAATGATTAGAGTATTTTTACATATTCTTACAATTTAAAGAATTTTTTGTAGATACAGACATCACTAGCACTTATACTACAATGGATTCACGTGGAGAATTATTAAGAATTATAAGGGTTATTTATCATATAGCAATCGTAAGGCATAACATTATTAGAACATTTTGTGACAATTAATGGCTTAAAAATTTAAAAACACTTTCTGAAGAAACATTGATTAGAAAACTACGGTTTATTATTAGTCTTTGTTCGTTACGAACAATTTTATACATTTATAAACGAGGTATTTTAAATAACAAGAAAACAATCTTTATACTTGCTGAACACTTCAAATCACGAAATTTACACGATTCACCATTTACTACCGATATCTTGCGACAGTAGAACCACTTTAAACGTAAGTAAATTTCGAACTTATTAATATTATTTACTTACTTAAAATAAATATTCAAAATTTTACAGAACTTGATAGTTTTTATAATGATGATGATGAAGACGATGCGCTCTTCGAAAATATCACGTCTGGTACGATAAGTGATGTCTTTTTATTTTCTATTGACACCCTATATACTAATCTTATTTAATAATTCGTTTTTCAGATAATACAGATAATGCTACAGCCGTAATATTTGATCCCGAGGCTGGACCTTCAACTAGTTCATTAAGAGGTACACATAATTAAGCATAAACTAATTTATTATCATATACTTATATAATGTTTAATAATATTTTTCGTTTAGATAATACCTATGAGAAACAGCCTGTATTGAGTTTGAAGACAAATTCTCATAGTAGAAGTACCAACAGAAGCAACAGCAGAAGCCGTAGCAGAAGCAGTAACAGAAGCAGTAGCAGAAGCAGTAGCAGAAACAATAGCAGAACCAGTAGCAGAAGCAGTAGTAGTAGTAGTAGTAGTAGTACCAGTAGTATCAGTAGCACTAGCAATAGAAGTAGTAGTAGCAGAAGTGGTACGTGCAATTCATCAGACATGAATACTGGTTCGGATGAAAACAGTAAATATATTTAATATATGAGTACTTGATACCATTTTTTATTTGTACATATAGTTAAAAATTTGCAGAGCGGAAGAGGGAATGAGCATATCGTAGAAGAAGAAGAAAATAGAGAAGAAAACGTAGAAGAGCCACACATCGTAATAACAGACGAGACTACAAGACATTATCGGCGCTTTGGTATTGAAGGTAGAGAAATGCGTGTTCAAATTCGACCACCACCTTCTGGAGTCAATGTTTATGAGTGGCTCGAGAGTGCAATGCAGGAATTGTATGGAAAATTATGTGGTACAGCAACACCCGAAGATTTTATTGGCGTAACTCTTTCATCCGAAAGATTTCTTCACGGTCCTGCATGGATTTCATTTAGACGCGTGAGTGATTTATCTGCTAACGATTTATGGGATAAGCTAGCAAGCGTTGCACAAAGCGATGATAATTTTGAAATTGATGATACATCATTAGTATCTTGTAGCATTGTATCTGTCCCTGTAAGTCGTGGTCGCGTAGCTTTAACTCATGAAAGTGTTTTTAAGCGTTCTATATTAAAAATAAAAAACGATGATAATTTATGTTTACCAAGATCTTTAGTAGTTGCATATGTGCATACGATACGGGGGCAAATACGTTCAGGAGTACTTTAAAAAGAGTGGGAAAAAATTAGAAACAGTCGTCAAAAGTATCAAACTGAATGTGCACAAAATCTTGTACGCGATGTTGGTGTAATTATACCCGAAGGAGGGTGTGGATTAGATGAAATTCACACATTTCAGACATTTTTTGCTAGAATAGGTATTGCCGTTATCTACTCATTTCAAAGATTTGGACGTGGTGATAAACCATTGTATGACGGTTCAAAATTTGTTCTCGATACGAATAATATAATTAAACATACTCTAAGGATTATATATTACGAAGCATCACATCATTATCAACCAATATTAAATTTGGTTGCTACTGCCGGTAGTAGAGGTTACTGCATACCATGTAATAAAATTTTTACGTGTGAAGAAAATCATAAATGCTCACAAAAATGTAGCAAGTGTTTTCAAAAACCTCCTTGTGATACCGAAAATGTTAAAATTAACTGTAGATTTTGTGCTAGAGATTTTTCGGTAATATTTGTTATAAAAATCATCAAAAACCAAAATCTTTTGACAAAAAACTGTCAATCTGCCAGAGTATAAGAATTTGTACAATGTGTAATAAAACAGTTAGAGTAAAAGAAGAAAAACATGAGTGTGGAAAAACATTTTGTAAAGTTTGTAATGAAATATTACCTACAGATCATTTTTGTTACGTAAAACCAATTGAATCAAGTAAAATTTTAAAAGCTTTATTTTTCTTTTATGATTTTGAGACACAACAATGTGAAAGAATAGATGGTGATGACAAAATTAGAATACATGTACCAAACTTATGTGTTGTACAACAAGTTTGTAGTTTTTGTGATAAAAATACAGACATTTCGACATCGTGTACATATTGTGGTATTCGGGAATATGTATTTGATCGTGACACTGTCAAACAATTTACAGATTTAGTGTTTGCGAAAAGAAGAGCGTTTAAGCAGATTGTTTGTATAGCGCACAATGCACAAGGTTTTGATGGACAGTTTATTCTAAAATATATTGCTGAGCGGGATGACATTAATGTTAAACCATCTATTATATTAAACGGTACAAAAATAATTTTAATGGAGCTTATGAATGTTAAATTTTTAGATAGTTTGAATTATCTTCATATGCCTCTTAGTGCTTTACCTAAGGCTTATGGTTTAATACAGATTGAGAAAGGCACGTTTCCACATTTATTCAACACGCCAGAAAATCAAAATTATATTGGTGAATTAACACCTCTTTCATCCTATTCACCAGATACTATGAGTGTTATTGAGAGAGGGAATTTATTAGAGTGGTATAACGATAAGAAAGAACAGTATTACGTCTTCGATTTTCAGAAAGAAATTTTGAAATATTGTAAACAAGATGTTAAAATTTTAAGGCTAGCATGTTTGGCTTTTCGAGAAACTTTTTTAAATTGTTCTAAAGTTGATCCTTTTACTGAAGCAGCTGCAATTGCATCGTCTTGTCTTCGTGTGTATAGAAAAAACTTTTTAAAACCAAAAACTATTGGCATTATACCTCAAGGTGGATACAGGCGAGCGAATAATCAATCACTTAAAGCATTATTATGGTTAAAATGGATGGAAAAGGTTATGAATTGTGAAATACAACATGCTGATCGTTCTCATGAAAAACGACTTCCGGAGGGGCCAATAGTTGATGGTTTTCTATCGCCTTATCAAAATAACACTGATAGTAAGGGTATAGTATTACAGTTTCACGGGTGCTACTGGCACGGGTGTCCAAGATGTTACCGAATTAACAGAGACACGCGTTTGGTAGTGGGTAAGGAAACATTGGATGATAGGTATGAAAGAACCTGCAAAATTTCTGAAAAAATTAGATCATATAATTATTATCTTATAGAAAAATGGGAGTGTGAATATGAGAAAGAGTGATTGGAAAATGAAAGTATGAGTCAGTTTGTACAACAGGCTAAACTTAAAATGTATGAACCCTTAAATCCTAGAAATGCTTTCTTTGTTGGAAGAACAGGCAATACAGTTAAAGTTTATGACGCACAGGATAACCAAAAAATTAAATACGTTGATGTTTGTTCACTTTATCCGTACATATGTAAACGAGGCAAATACCCTGTTGGTCATCCAAAAGTATATGTTGGCGAAGAAGAGTGTCTTCAATTCATTGGTAATATAAATAATATTCATAAAATCGATGGACTTATTATGTGTACCATATTACCACCACGCAATTAATATCACCCGGTTTTACCTGTAAAAATGCATGGTAAATTAATTTTCCCACTATGTCGAAAGTGTGTAGAAGATAAAGTGCAAGAAGATTGTATGCACGAAAATGAAGAAGACAGAGTATTTATTGGTACATAGGTATCTGAGGAGGTAAAAAAGCTGTTGAAATTGGCTACAGAATTAGAAAAATTTTTGAAATTTGGCAATATAAAATTCCACAATATGATCCTGCTACTGGTCAAGGTGGATTATTTACAGGTTACATCGATGAATTTTTTAAATAGAAAACCCATGCATCTGGATTTCCTGCGGAATGTAACAATGATCCAGAGGCAATAGCACAGTATATTCAAGACTTTGAACGAGTGGAGGGTATAAAACTGGACAAGAGCCAGATAAATCTTAATCCTGGGAAGAGGTCTGTAGCAAAACTTTGTCTTAATTCTTTATGGGGTAAATTTGGACAAAGAGAGAATATGCCAAAAACAGAAATAGTGACAGATCCTCAAAGACTTGTAGAAATGTTAACCAACTCTGAAGTCGAAGTTATGGCGTATTTACCCGTTAATGATTACACCCTGTACGTCTGCTGGCAATACACTGAAGAAGCAATGGAAACATCACATACTACTAACGTTGTTGTTGTTGCTGCTTATACCACAGCACAGGCCCGGTTGAAACTTTTCAGTTACTTGGAACCCCTAGGAGAACGCGCTTTATATTATGATACAGATTCAATTATTTATGTGAGAAATGCAGATACACAGGAGTATGAACCACCTACGGGAACACTTTTAGGAGAAATGACAGATGAATTGTCCTGTTACGGTATAGGGAGTTATATAACATCTTTTGTATCAGGGGGGCCAAAAATTTATGCTTATAAGGTTATGAAATCTAACGGCACTGAATCTTGCATATGTAAGGTCAAAGGTATACGGTTAAATTATTCAAACGCTGAGAAAATAAACTTTGACTCTATGCGTGATTTAGTTACCTGTGAGATTCCACCTATATTATTAACGTTCGATTCGATAAGACGTACAAACTTTCATGATGTCGTAACGCGGGAAGAAAATAAGATATATAAGCCTGTGTATGCAAAGAGGCGTTTTCTAAATATATCTAAAAGTTACCCTTATGGGTATAAAACATGTTAAATAAAGGTTATTTAGTTTAGTATGTCTGTGACAACCAAGATGTCGAGAAGCCTATCCAAAAGAATGGAGTACATTGTTGACATGCAGGGGTTTAAACAATCTACAGATGATTATGTTCTTAAGGAGCTTGCTATATTACCGCTGGAAAAAGACTCCGAACCTCTAGTACTTTTGTTTCAAGAACCATATAATTGGCGTCGACTTACGGATAGACACAAAAAAGAAAATACATGGCTGAAACAATACTATCACGGGCTTTCATGGAAGTCTGGTGAAATTCCTTATGCGAATATAGGCAAGATTCTTCGAGAAGAGTTACATGATGCTAAGAAAGTTTTCGTCAGAGGTCCGATTAGAAAGGAATGGTTGAAACGTTTTAAATTTAATGTCGTCGATATTTATGATATAGGTTACTCCCAAGTTGTACAATAAAAAAAAATTGTAACTATTTGTATTAACCATAATGGTTCTTATAAAAGAAATTGTGCACTTCATAACGCTAAACTTATGAGAAAATATTATTTCGAAAATATTTGTGTGAATTATGAATAATTTCATATTGTTAAATAGCATAAGTGAATTAATTGTATTCATGTGTCAAAACATTTGTAAATACTTAATAAAACGCTTATCCTTCAATCAAAACTGCTTGTTTCTCAATTAATCTTATTTCAATGTAATAAACCTAACAAAAAAATAAATTTTTTTAAAGCGGTGGTGGTGAAAGACACAAGAAGTGTATTAAACAGTCTGATATACCATATTAAGCTTATTGATTCACATCAAGATTATCGATTCACATTGAGCTTTTCAATTCACATTAAGCTTTTTGGTACACGTTCATAGCGTTTATCACAAGTTTTATAGCTTGAAAATGGCTTGTCACTTCGTCAGCAATCTGATTTCTCGAGTAGCTTGTGACACGCGCGACGCCGCCCGCCGCCGCCGCAAACCTCGAGACTTATAAAAATATTATTTGCTTTGATGAAAACAGTTTTTGTCATCGATCCACGGTGGAAACATCCTTGGACATCTATGGTTTGTGGTCCCACATCATGTGGGAAAACCGTGTTTGTTAAAAACTTTTTAAAACATATAGATAGTATGAGTAACGTACACTTTGACCGAATAATAGTTTACTATTCCGAATGGCAATCAACGTATAAAGAACTGAGTTATGATGTCAAATTTCACGAGGGTTTACCAAAAAATTCAGACTTTGTCGACGATCCTAGACCAACATTGATAATTATAGACGACTTGATGAGGGAGTCTTCGGGTGGTGGTGGTGGTGGCGTTATTGCCAATCTTTTTACCAAGGGTAGTCATCATAATAATTTAAGCGTAATATTCATCACACAAAACCTTTTCCATAAGGGTCAGCGTGAAATCTCGTTAAATTCTAATTATATAGTTATTTTCAAAAACCTAGAGATAAATCTCAGATATAGTATCTAGCTCGCCAAGTGTGTCCTGAAAATCCACAATTTCTACAAGAGACTTATCTTGATGCAACTAAACAAGCACACTCCTATTTATTACTTGACTTACGCCAAGATACACCTGATAATTGTCATTTTCGTAGTAATATATTTCCGTTTGATAAATATCACTATGTTTATGTTCCCAAGAAATCTATAAAAGGTAGCGAACTTGGGAATAATATACCAGTCATACGATTGTAATAGGTTCGACTAGACGCAAGCGTCTTGGACAAAAAAATTTAAATACTTTAAAATCTCTGCTTCATTTCGATAAAAGTCAATGACGTGTTTTATTACGCGAAGCAGATAAAAAACTTGTTATTCTCATTTGCGAATGTGGCTTAAATATTTTACGTGGTAACGTGCCTTTGAACAAAAACTATAAAAATAAATTGAAAAAGTACGTTTTATTCTTAAATAAATTAACTGATTCTTCGCAAAGTTTGAAAAATAAAAAAAAGTTGATTATCAAATACCAGACTTGTTTACCACTCATCTTGGTATCTGTGATAAAACTATGGAGCATGCAAGAAAAATGATTTTGATCCCTGAAGAAAGTATAAACAATTTACACCATCGTTTATCAGGTGAAAAATTGGTTACTATGCAAACACCGGGTACACCTTCGTCGCGACTAGACAAAGAAATGAGCGAAATTATAAATTCGACATCAATTCAAGATGATCGTGAAAAATATGCGATGTACCAACAAGCATTAGACCGTTTTATGTATTATAAGTCAAATGATGGTGCAAGAAAGTTTCACGTGAGCGACGTAACCACCCCTGGAGATATCGATAAAGTAAGCAGAGTAAATAATAACGAAGATACCAATGAAGATAGCAGAAAAGTAGATGATAACATAATAAACAGTGCACCATCAACGCTTCGATTTAAAGCAAAACAGTTATTACTGCGATTGTCTGCTTCTGGTGATGTCACATGGGATGATCTTGGTAAGATTACCATAGAGGGCAGTGTCGTCAAAGGTGGAAATATAGTAGATTTGATTAACGATGCTCTGATAAATAGAAAACAGCCGTTGTCAAGTGGTTATAGGCAGTTTACCGAAGCGCTTCGCAGAGCAAAGATACCACGAGAATTTATTGGTAACAATAAAATTTGGGAACTTGTTTCTTCACCACAACCTGATAGTGACGACGACGACGAAGAAACTCAACAATCTAATAGTGAAGAAACAAACGAAAAACCAGCCAATAGAGCAACACCAAGAAAGTTGAAAAAAAGATTACGCCCCCAAGAAACACCTAGACACGTTACAAAAGTTCGTATTCTTCCATGGGATCGCCTAGAGTAAACATTGAAGAAGATTTGATCACACACCCAGAATCAAGTATTGTAGATAATTTAATCAATTCTTTACCTTTTGAAATACATGCTCCAGGATACCATTTTTGTGGACCTGGTACACGTCTAAACGAGAGGTTAGAGAAAGGTGAGAAAGGTATCAACCCACTTGACGATTATTGTCGTGAACATGATATAGCATATGCAAACAGTAGTGATCGTAGCAAAGCTGATTGTTTGCTGGCTAAACGTGCCTTTGCACGTTTATTGTCTGAAACAGCTACAACTAACGAGAGAGGTGTGGCTTTAGTCACAACTTGTTGTATGATAAGTAAAATAACTTTTGACAAGTTTTCTTTGTACATTAAAAAAATAATTAAAGGAAACGTAAAAAAGAAACTAAAAAAGTTTAAGAATAAGATAAATGCAAAAACGTTAAATAATTTTTTCTATCGACCACCGAAATCACCAGCCTATGCTGGTGCGTACAACCTTTTAAAAACAATTGGTAAAAAACACGATCGCAAAAAAATTATCAAATAGCTTGAAAATCAGGATGCTTATACTCTACATAAACCTGTACGCCGTCATTTTCCGCATAGTTTTATGACGTTCGTAACCCTTTTGATGTGTGGGAAGGAGATCTCGCTGATTTACAATCATTAAAAACCTATAACAATGACAACACATATCTACTTGTGGTTATAGACGTTTTATCAAAATTTGCATGGGTTGAACCTATTCGTAACAAAACATCGAAAAGTGTCGCTACAGCATTTGAACGTATTTTAACACGTTGTAAAGGACAACACCCCATGCTCTTTCAAACTGATAAAGGTAAAGAATTTCTCGGCAAAGAGATGCAACAAGTTTTGAAAAAGAACAGTATAATCTATCATGTAGTTAGAAATCCTGATATTAAAGCAGCTGTGGTTGAAAGGTTTAACAGAACATTGAAGGGTCGATTATGGCGATATTTTACTCATACAAATACGTACAGATATATTGATATTTTACAAAAAATTGTTGATGCTTACAATAATTCTTGGCATTCTGGTACTAAAACGACTCCTGCTAAAGTTAATTTGTACAATGCCGTAAAAGCATACCAAAACCTAGCCCAACGATAACACACGACCCGTATTCGATATCCTAAATATAAGGTGGGTGACTTAGTACGTGTCAGTCGCGCCAAACTAGTGTTCAAGAAAGCATATGAAAGCGGATGGACTTTGGAATTATTCCGAATTATACGTATATCTACTAAACGCCAACCGCCTGTTTATACTTTGGAAGATCTTGACGGTGAACCAATCGAAGGTTTTTTTTAAGAAGAAGAACTTTCTAGAGTACAAAAAGATTTGAATACAGAATCATTTCAAATAGATAAGATTCTTAAAACTAAAGGTAAAGGGAAAAACAACAAACATTTTGTAACTTGGAAAGGTTATCCCGATAAATTTAATTCCTGGGTTTCAGCAAACAATTTAAAAAAGATATAATGAGAGAAAAATTTTGCATAGTATTATCTAGTAACAACAGCATGTATGTGTTTCCTGAAAATAAAACAACACATTTTACTACACAGCTACCTCAAAATATTTATTTACACGGTGAGTGGTCTGTAGCTCTATGTGAGATTCAGATACCCCACACATTTCAACATATTTCGCTCGATAACTATGAGGGTATGGTCTGTGTAAAAACAACTGAGTCGTTTTCACCAAATGATTTGAGACACGAATCAATAGAAAAAGATGTTATTGCACACTTATCACCAGGAATTTACACAGATATGGAAAATCTTTTACAAGAAATAAATAATTTACCTAACATAAAAAATCACTTACAATTCAAAGCACAACGTGGAGGGTTTATAGAAATTGAACGAACTTGCCAGGATACTTGTGACACTAGTTTTCATAGTTTAATTTTGTCTGAAAAACTCTTCAGAATTATTGGCTTTGAAAATCATAATCTTGAAAAAATTAGAGATACAGTTACCGGTCAAAGACCTGCCGATCTTATTAGCGGTTTACCATCAATAATAAGAGTGTATAGTGATATTTGTGAACCTTACATTACAGGTGATGTACACACACCTCTTTTACGCATAGTTCCTCTTAATATGAACGAGTATAAATATGGTAGCATTGAGATTAAAAACTTTATCACGCCAATGTATATTCCATTGTTATCTACGTCATTTCAATCGATCACAATAGATATAAAGGACCAAGATGGAAATCCTATAGCATTCGATTACGGTATGTTGACAGTAACACTTCATTTTAAGAGAACAGCATAAGATGGGTTATTTTGAAACAATTTATAATAACCAAAGTGCCCACGATCCACTCAATAATTATATTACAATAGATACATCTATGCAAAAAGGAAAAGGTGTTGGAAGCTTTTTAAAAGGTGTCTATCGTAGGTTTTACCGTTTGTAAAAAAAAGGTGGTAAGGGTCTAGGAAAAGCTGTTGGTAAAGAGGCTTTACGAACAGGTGTAAATATTTTAGATGACATTACACATGAAAAACCTTTTAAAGAATCTTTTCGCAATAATATTCGAGAATCAGGAAAGAATTTCAAAAGAAAAGCCGAAGAAAAATTGGATAATCTGATAAGTGGCTCAGGATATAAAACTAAGCGTCGGGCCCAGAAACAACAGATGACTAAGAACTCTGATACCGTTAACACCAAAAGTAGAAAACGTTTTAAAGTTAAACCAAATAAAAAATTTGGTATTAAAAAAAACACTGTAAAAATAAAAGGAAAACTTTGAAAGAAAAACGTACTGCACGAGATATTTTTGAAGAATAATGGCTTTTCTGCATAGTGGTTCGTGTGCATGTCTTAAATCTGAAGTGAATTTATTTAGTGTACCCCCTACTCAAACAACGATTGAAAATTCAAATTATGTTCAATATAAGCCAATATCTTCGCTAACTCAAGGGTCGCCAATAGAGTTTTCTATGCCAGGAATCGCCAATAGAGTTTTCTATACTCTGCTTAGTGTTCGTGTAACTATCGCACAAATAGTAACACCTCCTGAAACCATAGATAAAAATACCTTGAAAAATGTTGGTCCTGTAAATAATTTGATGCACTCGATATTTAATCAAGTTGATGTGTTTTTTAATCAAAAACCTGTTTCCTCGCCCAATAACGCTTACGCTTATCAATTATACATTGAAACTTTATTAAACTATGGGTCTGCAGCTAAAAAATCTCATCTCATCAGTGCACTATGGTACACCGACACTCCTGGAAAAATGGATGCTACAGATGACGAAAACGAGGGTCATACAAACCGCCGAATCCTCATGGGCGATGAGAAAAACATAGATATGATTGGGTATTTACATTGTGATGTTTTCAGTCAAGACAAATTATTAATTAATGGTGTCGAAGTACGTGTGCGGCTCGTACGATCACGAGATAGTTTTTGTCTTATGGACCCGACAGGACTCTACACCGCTCGAATCACCGAAGCTGCTCTCTTTGTACGTCGTGTCAGACTTAGTCCAAGTATTATATTGGCTCACGAAAAAGCACTTTCGAAAACAAAAGCTAAATATCCCCTCACACGTGTAGAAGTAAAAGCTATTACAATGCATAGGGGTATTCATGGAGAAACATTGGATAATGTCATTTTAGGTCAATTGCCAAAAAGAATTATTGTTGGCTTTGTAGAAAATAAAGCTTTTAACGGTGATAAGGGTCTCAATTCATTTAATTTTAAAAATTTCAATATAAATTATTTGTGTCTCTACATTGATGGCGTACAAGTACCGTCTAAACCATTACAACCTGATTTTAAAACGAATAATATGTATGTTGATGCATATCATACTTTATTTTCTGGTACAGATATACATTATTTAAATGAGGGTAATTCCATTTCATGCGAAGCTTATGCCAATGCATATTGTCTTTTCGCTTTCGATTTAACACCTGATTCAGCAAATCAAGACACATTGGAATCTAGTAAAACATGGTAGTGTGAGAATTGATGTTCGTTTTGATGATCCGTTAAGCAGTCCAGTAAATTGTATAATTTATGCTGAATATGAAAATATACTTGAGATTGATTCGTCACGTCAAGTTCTCGTGGACTATAGTGGGTGAGATGGTGGGGGAAAGTAGTAGTAGTGGGGGGTAAAGGTTAATGGTTTGGAAATGTTTCTGATATGGCAGTCGTTGATTGGACGTTGATTTGTTCAAAACTATGAAGATGGATATCGTCGTAGATATACAGTGTGTCAAAGATTATAAAAACCGTCCGGTATCGAAAGAAGTGGCAGTTCTTTCATTAAATCAAAATTTCACAGGACATTGGCTTGTTTCTCCGAATAGACAAAGAACTGCACTATGTCAAGAGGCTAGGAAAGAAAACAATTGGTTATCACGAAACCATCACGTCTTGGACTGGCTTGATCAAGGTGTTTCCGAAAAAGTCTTGTTCAAAAACCTAGAAGAAATTTGCAAAAGAGCAAACAATATTTATGTTCGTGGTGGCATGAAAGTGGCGATTTTACGAAAAATCACTACACGACACATTATAAATTTAGAGTTTGAGGAAGATTGTCCACCATTTCACAAACTTACAGCATCTGGTAATTACTGCATGCAACATTCTCTAAAATATGGTTTTTCAAAGTTTAGTTGTACTTTGAATAACGTCTCTAAGTTAAAAACGTGGTTGAAAACACGTGGTAAAACTGAAGCTGTTGGTGAAGAGTTTATCTTTGAACAACCTATTAACCTCTGTGATGAACAATATACAAATTCAACGGATTTTATCTCGAATTCCTACTCACGCTGTGGGGGTATTTGCGGCAGATCCTATTTTACCGACAGCTTTTATTTTCAACACCCAAAGGCACGGTAAATCTGGCTTGCATTGGGTAGCAATTTACGTCAATAAAAACGGTGATGCCTGGTACTTTGATAGTTTTGGTGTACCTCCTTACATACCCGATCATATAAGCCGTATTCGGAGAAATGTTAGAAAAATTCGATGGAATACACGACAACTACAAAGTGAAACTTCAGATACATGTGGCTATTTTTGTCTCATGTTTTTACATTACATGTCTGTGGGCCTTGGAATTGGACATTTTCTCGAATACTTTTCTTGTAACTTACACAAAAATGATCAAATTGTTAGAAATTATGTTTCAAAATTGTATAGGGGCACAATTCCCCACTACCATTACCAACCCCTCCACTACTAAAACATCCCGCTACTATCCTACCCTTTCAATAGAAAACCCCACCACCATCCGAATGAATAGTATAAAAAAGAGCGTCTACCACAACCTATTTATTAGTTCACACGATCACTCCTGCTGAAAATAATACACAAGAATGGCTGGTCAAGGCAAGCGTAAATACAAGGCATTGGCAGGTCAAGAAAGTGTTTCCAAATATCATTGTCGTCATCAACTGTTGCCAATGGTGTACGGACTAAACAAATCTTATACTAAGAAAATTACAATTGGTCTAGAAAATAAGGAAATTGGTGGTGAATTTCTACCTATCATCCGTCTTAGTGGTGACGACTTTGTTGGTATACCGTTTACTGTGTCTGACTGGCGTATATTTGAAGAAATTTTTCCAGTTATTGATAAATTCTTTGAAACTGAAGATGGTGATATGCTGGATAAAAAGATGCCCTGTAGCCGTTTTAGCATAAGGCTTATTATGAGTTATGGCGACAAGGCAATTGAACTTGTAGAAGAAGATTCAGAGACGTCAGGTGATCAAACACCAAAGAAACAGTACCGACGTAGTTTAGTATTTAAAAAAGTTTCTTTTGATAGATTAAAAGTATTAAAACATTGTATACGTGTGAGAGTGAGATTCTTACATCTAAATGTAACATGTAACATAGAATATATTATTAATACACTTTGTCATTATTTCAAAGAAAAATTGCAAGAATCGCAATCATCACAATATACACATTTTTCTAAGGATGATTTATTAACTTATGCGGAAAAATTCGGCATACCTGATTCTGATAAAGTTTATGATGAAATAATGATTAAAAAAAATGATATACCGATATCAATACCCATTCATGATGTTATGTCTTTAATATATGAGCTTGTATCATTACATTTAGAAAATATTATATTTTTAATGAATAAAAAGATTTAAATGTATCAAACGTGTTTTTACTTACCTTTTATACTCCTATCCTAAAATACCACCTAGTTTTCTTGCAGATAAAGTTTAATATTATAGAGTTAAATTGTAAAGTTAAATTTTAAATCATAGAGTTCAATATTATATAAATTTTAGAAGTTCAAGTTATATTTTAAATTTTGAAATCATAGAGTTAAGTTTAAATCATAATTTTAAGTTTTGAAATCATAGAGTTCAGTTTAAATCATAATTTTGAATTTTGAATATTGTGGCACCATGGGGCAGACACAACAAACCCCCACCACCACACCCTGGTGGGAGGGGGAGGGGATGTATAATACCCCCTCCACCAGGGTGATGGGGGTTTGTTGTGTCTTCCCCATGGTGCCACAATAACTACTTATAACATTCAAAAATGCTCTTTCGTACTATCTAGCATCCGAAGCATACATATATGACTTGACAACAGTCTACGATGCTCCTTATTTTCTTGTGATAAAATCAATTCGATGTTTTGGCTTATTTTTCTTAGATACATTGATTTTTGCAGAAAAAGAATAAATATAATTTCCCCATTACAAGCATAAATAAAAAGCAGACATAACTTGTCAATTCACATACTTTTATAGAATATCTTTAAGTGTAAAAGAGCATTTCCATATTCAAGTCTGGTACTATAACAATTCATTCATGTCTTTTTTAATTTAAGACTTATATGAAGAAGTGAACTTGTGTTTATAGTGTGTTTGTAGTGTGTAGTACATTGTGTTAGTAGATTAAAGTATTTTTTACATGGACTTTTTCCGTACTGTACGCTATATGAGAATATTTAAGTAGCATTGATTCAGATATTACTTTCAAACCATCAAACCATAAATTTAAATTAAAAAGGATAGCTTGGATAGTTTCAACTCAAGACTCTAATGACATTATTAAAAATAAAAAAAAACTAGCCACTATAGCGGTAAGTCATTTTTTTAGTCACGCCTTAGAAATTTTGTAAGAGGCTCGGATTTTATTGTTGGATTCAAGGTTCTATCTGAGATTTCACAAGATTCTCAGTACTTCCAGTAGGAACTTCATCGCCAAGATATCGAGTACACGTGGGCGTGCTCGGCGCCGGTCTCGTATCAATTTGCTATTACGGGTCGGCGTCGGGAGCTGTTATAACAATAAATTTAAGTATATATGTTCGACTAAATGGATGATTTTTAAAAATATAATATTTTCATACAAATATAATTATATATATTTCATATATTATAGTGCAAAGGTTTCATTAAACTATTATTTTTTCTTCTTGCAGAATTATTCTTTTATTCATTTATTCTTGCAGAATCGGTGCTGATTAATTTTTAGCTTGGCAAGACTTTTCCAAGCCGAATCCGTCCATATTCCACGACAAATCTGTGCGGATTGATAAACCAGCAGAGGTTTTTGATCGGAAACAAGCACTATATTTCGCTGGAATCTGTGCTAATTCTGAACGGATTTCAGTTGGATTGGGTTTTCAGTACAGAATTGGTGCTGATATCATTTCCAGCTTGGCGTGGCTTTAAGCCGAATCCGTCCAGATTCCACAAAGAATCAGCTGATTGATAAATCGGTACGGATTTTTGATCGGGAACAAGCGTTATATTTAGTTGGAATCTGTGCAGATTCTGAGCGGATTTTAGTCGGATTAGGTACATAATCAGTACAGAGTTTTGTCGAATATTCAGTACAGAATCGGTACTATCATTTTCAGCTTAGCGAGGCTTTTCCAAACCGAATCCGTCCAGATTCCAGGAAGAATCTGTGCGGATTTCAGTACTAATATTTGCGAGTTGCTCTATGGAATCTGCTTGGATTTAGCATAGACACTACATTGATCTATCGGAGTGATCCAAGAATCGGTTAACGTAACTGAATCCGTATCAAATCTATACAGAATCAGTACGGATATGGAGGAGATATCTCTGGCTCTGGATTCCCCCCTAGAATCCATGAGGAATCTCTACTGATTCGGTACGGTGTTTTCGGACTGATTTCGGTCTAAAATCAGTGTACGGATTTCAGTCCAGATTCCGTCCAAATATTTTTACCCTGGAATACTGTTTGTACATATGTTAGCAATAGAAAACATACTTTTTTATATTATAAAAAAATGTCTGAAGAAATGAAAATCTACAAGCGTCATCTACAAGACAATAATGTAGAAATATACTGATTTGATTCTCCAATGTTATAAAAGATCCAATAGATTCTCAAAATTTAATCAGTTGATAGGATGCAAAAACTAAGATATTCTCAACAGTATTGCACTCAAAGTAGAAAAAAAAAGTATTATGTTTTGAAGTTAGTTCTTCATAATAGAAAAAGAAAATTGCGATTTTAATAGATTATCTAGTTGAAAATCATATTAGAGCTGGTGAAGTTTTTTGAAGACTTATGGAATAACGTGTGCTTTTTTTGAGGGATTGGAAACTCACTGATAACGAACTCAAAAAAAGAACGTAGTTATCTGCCTGGTACGAGTGTATTACTGTATTATCAAAAAGTGACATCTAATCAGTGTTTTGCGTCAAATTAAATAAAGTACTCTTATGATGTGTTACATGATGAAATCAAATCAGTGTTTATAATTAACAATTTAAATAAGTAGTGTAAATAAACAGTGTTATAACCAACAAAGAAATCGTGATCTTCCCGATACAAATGTATTATTGTATTGTCAAAAAGTGACATCTAATCATTGTTTTTTGTTAAATAAAATAAAGTACCAGTATGATGTGTTACATGAAATTAAATCAGTGTTTATAATCAACAATTTAAATAAATACAAACGTAAAATAAAAAATAATAAATAAAACCAACTTAATTTAACTTTTACTTTCTCAATTTGAGTTTCAAATATTTTGAGAGTAGCTCAAGTGTGTATGAATAAATAATATAAAATCATTGCAAATTCTTTAATTTATTCATCATATGACATTACAATTAATAGTATTGTTAATTAATCATCATACCTAAGAAAATACACGTTTGATTATATTATTTCAAAAAATTTTACAATTTAATCACTTTATCGAGCTCCTTGAAGAAACATTCAAATTTAAAACTTTTGTGAATAACAATCCTACCATTTAATAATGATATTAAAAATATACTATAATAAACTCTCGTAACGTTATCACACTATGTAATTACTAACAACAATTTGTCTAGTCCTTTTAATTCTTCTATTCTCATCTATTCAATAACCACTCTGTACAAATGGTAATAATTTTGTTCATGACTGTACAAATAAATACTACCATTTAATAATGATATTAAAAATATACTATAATAAACTCTCGTAACGTTATCACACTATGTAATTATTATTTTCTCTTCAAAAATTGTGAAATCTATCTAAAAAAACTTTTTACAAAAGTTTAAACTAAGGCAAGTATTAGTCTCCTCGCTCCCACTCTCTCCCTCCCTTTCCACTCTCCCTCCCTCACTTTCTCCCCTGTCTCTCTCGACCTCTCTCTCTCTCTCAATATCTGTCAAACGGATTACCAAAAACATTAATGAGACCTTAAATATTTTGTTAAAACCATCAGAAAAACAAATAGCATTATTAATAAAACTTTCTACGAAAGTATCAAATAAGGTAAGTTATAAGCGTTTTCTGTATAATATGTAGAATAATAATAAATCTTTAAAAAAAACTATTTTCAAAAAGTAAAATATTGGCGAGTAAAACATCTCTCTTGCGCTCTCTCTCTCTCTCTCTCTCTCTCTCCCTACCTCCGTCCTTCCGTCCCTCCGTCTCTCTCCGCATCCCCCTTTCCACCTCTTCCTCTGCCACTTTTTCTCTCTTCCGCCTCTCGCTCTTTCTCTCTTTCTTACCCTCTCTCTCTCTCTCACTCTCTCTCTCTTTCTCTCTCTCTCTGCTTCTTTCCAAAAGAATATCATAGTTTAAAACAAATACATGAACGAAGTGGAATCAATTAATATGTTGACAAGTACGTTTTTGTAACATAACAATTACAGGAATTATGGAGTTATTTTTATAACATAAAATCGTATAAGGACTTCTAAAAATAAACTCATGAAAATGGTGGAATCAATTTAGTGCAAGCAAGTACATCCTTATACTAAAGAGATTATAATAATCTAAAACAAACACATGAAATAAGTCGAATCAATTAAGTACAGTAGGCAAGTCAATTATTATAATAAAAAACTATATACAAATAAAATTTGTATAATATATTTACTATAAAAATGTATATAAAAAATATTTACGTCTAACATAAAATATTGCAAAGACCAAAAACTATAATTTTACAAATACCAAAAACTATAATTCAAACACAAAATGGTTGCTTAAACATTTTCTAAGTACAGATCATAAGCATTTTCTGACTAGCGTTAATCAGCACGCTACGCATGCCACTGTTCGTCTTTTGTCTCGCTCTTTCCGAAATCCGAACTGGACTCGATTATTCGATATCATTCGGGGACAGAATAGATTATCTCGAATTCTCAGATTATATAAGTAAAATTTTAGCTGTTTTTTTTATTAAAATACACATACTTGCCGGAAGCGTGGTTTTGCAGTTCAAGCTGTTTATATACTACATTAATATATAATCGCGGAAAATAAAAAACGTTCATCAGTAAATGTCAAATATCGGGTACCTGTTAGAAATTTTCATGTTTCAAAGATGTAGAGCCTCATGTCAACGTAATTTCAGAATCATTAAACTTACTAATGTATAGTTATGGCCGCTAATGTTCTCGTTTACACCGATGAATCGCTAGCGGAAAAAAAACGTACATCAGTAAATGTCAAATATCGGGTATCTGTTAGGAATTTTCATGTTCCGAAGATGTAGAGCCTCATGTTAGAAATTTTGTTAGAAATTTTCATGTTTCAAAGATGTAGAGCCTTATGCCAACGTAATTTCGAAATCATTAAAGGTTTACACGCAAAAAATTTGCATTTACAATTTACAGTTCACCTAAAAGCTGCGAAACGACGCGTCCGGCAAGTATGTGTATTTTATTAAAAAAACAGCTAAAATTTCACTTATATAATCTGAGAATTCGAGATCATCTATTCTGTCCCCGAATGATATCGAATAATCGAGTCCAGCTCGGATTTCGGAAAGAGCGAGACAAAAGACGAACAGTGGCATGCGTAGCGAGCTTATTAAGCTAGTCAGAAAATGCTTATGATCTGTACTTAGAAAATTCACCATTTTGTGTTGGAATTATAGTTTTTGGTATTTGTAATATTTTATGTCAGACGTAATTATTTTTTATATAAATTTTTATAGTAAATATATTATACAAATTTTATTTTTAAATATTTTTATACCACTCTAACCTCAAAATCACAACTTTGATATGATTTTTCGGCGCTCGTGGTATAAAATACCGTTCGAAACTAGTGCGTAAGTCAATTATTTAGGTGGTGTGACTTTTTCGCACTCGCTTCGCTCGTGCAAAAAGTCACACCAGCTGAATAATCGACTTCCCCACCCGTGTCGAAATGTACTATTTTATTATAATAATTCACTTGCCTACTGTACTTAATTGATTCCACTTATTTCATTTGTTTGTTTTAAATTATTATAATCTCTTTAGTATAAGAATGTACTTGCCTGCACTAAATTGATTCCACCACTTTCATGAGTTTATTTTTAGAAGTCCTTATACGATTTTTTGTTATAAAAATAACTCCGCAATACCTATAATTGTTATGTTACAAAAACGTACTTGTCAATATATTAATTGATTCCACTTCGTTCATGTGTTTGTCATGAACTTGCCTGCACTAAATTGATTCTACCACTTTCATGACTTTATTTTTAGAAGTCCTTATACGATTTTCTGTTATAAAAATAACTCCATAATTCCTATACTTGTTATGTTACAAAAATGTACTTGTCAACGTATTAATTGATTCCACTTGTTTCATGTGTTTGTTTTAAACTACGATATTCTTTTGGAAAGAAGCAGAGAGAGAGAGAGAGAGAGGGTAAGAAATAGAGAAAGAGGGAGAGGGGGAAGGGAAAAAAAGAGGCAGCGGAAGAGGTGGAAAGGGGGAGAGGGAGAGAGAGGAAGGGACGGAAGGACGGAGGTAGGGAGAGAGAGAGAGCGAGAGAGAGAGAGAGAGAGAGAGAGAGATGTTTTATTCCACAATATTTTACTTTTTGAAAAAAGTTTTTTAAAGATTTATTATTATTCTACATATTATACAAAAAAAGCTTATAACTTGCCTTATTTGATGTTTTCGTAGAAAGTTTTATTAATAATGCTATTTGTTTTTCTGATGGTTTTAACAAAATATTTAAGGTCTCATTAATGTTTTTGGTAATCAGTTTGACAGATGTTGAGAGAGAGAGGGCGAGAGAGATAGGGGAGAAAGAGAGGGAGGCAGAGAGAGAGAGAGAGAGTACGGGTGGGAGAGAGGGGGAGGGAGAGTGAGAATAATACTTGCCTTAGTTGAAATTTTATACTTTCGTAGAACGTTTCTTCGTATACTATATCGTTGAGACCTTTTTCTTTGTTGTTGTGTTTTTCTAGATTTATTTCGTTGATGATTACTTGTTTTACTTGCTCCTTTGTTGTTAGTTTAATTTGCGCTATTAATTGCCGGGCTTCGCTGCTCAGCGCGCCATATGGTAGGTTTGAGGTTAGGGCCACGTTGGGATGGTCTTGGCATATCATTAGTGAGTTACGAATTAGCTTCACTGGACATCCTGCATTATATTTGGCCACTATTTCGCAAGTGTGAAAAAAATTTTCGCACAATAAACACAATACCGCTCCTACTTTGGCTGTAGGGTGGCACTTATAGAATTTAGTAAGGATGGTATCGGGCGGCTCCTTGCCTGTAAATAATTTATCAAAAGATTTTTTAAAAGACTACGTATTACTATGTGTTCGCTGCTTATGGGTTCTTCGAGTGATGGATTTTGGGATTTTAGTGCTTATGGGTTTACGGATTTTGAGATTTATGGATTCATCAGCTATTAGGTTTATTGGTTTTGGGCTTTATACGATTAGGTGTTTATGGTTATGGCATTTATTGTCTTTGGGAAATTCAGGGTTCGTGGTTTTGGAGTTTATTGGCTGTGTTATGTCCGTAACGTATCCTGAAATTCCATTTGATATTCATATTCTCATCAGTAATTTCTTGATCGACAAAATTATGTGATTGCAAATTTATTGACACCCACGTATCAACTAGCATAGAGAAAAATTGCAACACAGGGAAATTGTAAACATTCGTGTACGAAATGAACCACAATTTTAAACGAACCATATTGAAATTATTTAAAAATTTCTCAAAACATTTTATGAAAGACGTTGTTGTATTTATAGTTAACTTTCCATCTTATAATTCTAATTTGAAATTATTGTAACAGAAAATTACTCATGACTAACTATTATTATACTTGTAGAATCTCTACGATATTCAACAATCTAAGGGGGGAAGTGTTACGTCTGTGACGTATCTCTAAAATCAAATTAACAATGCATATTTATCGCCAGTAATTTTCTGACATACAAATGTCGTATATGGGAGCGTCCAGCAGAAACGGGCCACCGAGCGCGCGCGGTGCCTTTTTTCGCGTAAAAGGCGCTCTGTTTAACTCGCTCACAATCGTATGCTGCGTCTTTGAAAAAAAAACCAAGGACCTATATCGATAGATTTTTTTCTGCTCTTTCCAACTGCGCCATTGTTTCTATTGCGAAGCGCGTTCTTCCGGATGAAAACTCGAGTTGAATATTGAAAGCCATTTTTCTCTATCATGTTTTTTTTCAAAATAAACTACACCATTGAAAAGTACAACTATTAAGCTTCAAAACCCTGTCTTGGAGAAGTTGGAGAAATAAAGGGTTTAAAAGTAACAACATGAAAAATACAGCGCCGAGGTACGCGCGAGCCCCTCGCGCCCGTGCGTACGGCACGTTTAAGTGCACGCTCTATTCAATTCGCTAATAATCGTGTACCAAGTCTCTGAAAAAAGAACTAAGGACATATATCGATAGATTTTTTCCTGCTCTTTTCAATGGTGCTATTATTTTTATTCCGAAATGCCTCCTTCTAGTTGAAAATTCCATTTGAATGTTTAAACTCTATTTTTTCAATAAAATATCAGTCTTTTCTTCAAAATGAATTATATTCTTCAAAAGTACAAGTCTTAAACTATAAAATATATGTTTAAGTTGAAACATGAAAGTTCAAAAATAATAAGATCAAAAAGACAGCGGCTGCCCGAACTTTTTACGCTATGCTCAAGGGCGGATTAATACACGCTTGGTGCTTGCCATCTAGCGGGCACTTCGGCTACTAATCCCGAACAGAAGCATTTCGGAATAAAAATAATAGTACCATTGGAAAGAGCAGGAAAAAATCTATCGATATATGTCCTTAGTTATTTTTTCAGAGACTTGGTACACGATTATTAGCGAATTGAATAGAGTGTGCACTTAAACGTGCCGTACGCACGGGCGCGAGGGGCTCGCGCGGACCCTCGGCGCTGTCTTTTTCATGTTGTTACTTTTAAACCCTTTATTTCTCCAACTTCTCCAAGATAGGATTTTGAAGCTTAAGAGTTGTACTTTCCAATGGTGTAGTTTATTTTGAAAAAAAGCATGATATACTTTGAGAAAAATGGCTTTCAATATTCAACTCGAGTTTTCGTCCGGAAGAAAGCGTTTCGCAATAAAAACAATGGCACCATTGGAAAGAGCAGGAAAAAATCTATCGATATAGGTCCTTGGTTTTTTTTTCGAAGACGCAGCATACGATTATGAACGAGTTAAACAGAGCGCCTTTTACGCGAGAAAGGCACAGCGCGCGCTCGGTGGCCGGTTTCTGCTGGACGTTCCCATATGCGAATTTTGACAACGTTGCATTCCAATGCAAGCGGCATCGCGATGGGGCAAGACAAATTATAAACTGATATGTCTGTGACGTTATTAAATCCCAATATTCATTTCTTTGACCCACAAAACAATGCGAGTGCGAATTTTAACAGTACAGCAATTTCGGCTACGCAACAGCCAGCGTGACGTAGCGAGCCACTGACCTTGTGAAACCAACCGCTTATCGCAACTTTGTTTAGAATCAGCACTTTTAAATGTGAAATCGAAATGATGATATTTAAATGTTTATTAAATTTGTTTAAAAAGATGATTTTGACTCAGCGTCAAAATCATCTTTAACCCAAATTAACCGCTTAATAAATACGGCGACTCTCAACACACAAATTAGTAATCATGCAAAAGTCGCGAGCTCCGTCTCACTCCAGCCGACAATAGGAGAAACGATTATTATACAGGCCAATACGAGCCAATAATATAAATATAATAGTAAAGCAATTATATCAATTTAATACGTTATCGGTATTATACATTGTTAAACCAAGTGAATAAATTGTAAATCTTATTGTCTTATTTATAAAATTTATATTTGCCAATAAATAGTGCATCTAACAAATCAGCTGGTTATTATTTACGAGAGCCTACGCCCAGAGTAAAGGTAATATAAATCAAATATATATATATATATCATTCAAATATAACCATAATAAATTCAATAATTATAAGAGTATTTCCTCGAATCTCAAGACTTAACAGCTGTGTAGCTCAGTTCTGTGACAATATATTCAACTTAGGATCTCCTGTCGAAAAAAATCATATCGAGGTGATTCGAAATGCTATTTGTAGGGTAAGCGTAGAAATAATTTATCTTTTAAGCTCAAATTTTACCATAGTTAATATTTTAGTATGTGAGCAATATTTTAACTTTTCGCCTATTTTCCTCAAATATTAGTATGTTGTATTACCTTAAAAAAAGACTGCCTGCCAATTTTCAGCGCTCTAGAGATCCCTGGACCTGAAAAAACGCCATTAGTATGCCCAAAAAATACGCTTTTTGCCCCATTTTCAAAGGCCGATATCTTGGAGACCTATCAGACGATTCTAATCCGGCAAGCGTAATTTTTTTTTTGTTTCAACAATAGTTCTTATAAAAGAACTTTCAAAACACCAAGTATTAAGGCCCATTTTTAGGAACCGATTGAATGCGAAGAAAAATTTGAAAACTTGACGATTTTCAGATGACTGCCAGAATTGCACCAATAGACTTAGGGCCTTTTAGTAAGCCGCGATAGATAGGTTTTGACATTACCTTCAAAATCACCACTTGGGTAATTAAAATCTATGTTGTAGGTTCTGAGAAACAGGAGGTATTTGAAAATGGTCATTTTAGCGAAAATCACGTTTTTTCGCATTTTCAAACTAGTGGCATTTTTTTCTGGCAATCTCAAATGATAAAACAATTTAACTGGAAGTAGTTCTTAACATGTATAACAAACTGGTCGGAGAAATTTTCTTGGCCCAAGCCTCTGTATATTTCATTCGTACCTCTGAAAATCGGGTATTCTGCTTCTCAAGTGAGCCAATACACTCGATTGTTATGACTTCTTCTCGTCGTTCTCAGAAAATCTAAATATTTAGCACGACACAGAAACGTTCAATTTGAGCACTGGTAGAAGTTCCCAGGAGGTCTGGAACTACAGTTTTAACGGTTATCAGATATTTTGAAACAAATTCGTGAACGCTTTTATCCAGTGTTGAAGAGCAGTCTTACATTTCTCATAACTTTGGTTCTAGGCCACATAAAAATCTCTACCACCGCGCAAATTCAAGGGCTTGAACTCTAGTTTCATTATCTCTCATAGAATATTCTTTTTATCAGGTTATGTTTATATATTTAAATGTTCGCGGAAATCCTTACAGAAAAATCTGTATCATGATATCTTCGTGATGCCCACACTCATTGAAAGACAATAAGATTTATTTTTGGCGCACCGAAATATTATTTATGCTGTTATATAGCAAATAATATAAAATCAGCGCCCGCAAATTTAAATTTTTCGTTACAAACTAATATTAAAAAATGTATAAACATATAAACATTCATACTAGAAAAAATCAAATTTTTATTTATTCAAAGTTTCAAATACTAAATAATGATCGTTTAGAAAAACTTTAAAATATAGACTAGCTGATAATTATCCAATAATTCCAATATATTTTTGTTCAAAATATGTAATAGTTGATCTTAATGATGAAGTATATCGAGTAAACTGTATGGATTATATATAGCAATATATTGTTTCTGGTTATGTATACAATAATGAAAATCTCAAGTTAACAATCATTACTAGCATTTTTCGTCATATCTTAATTAATAAATTTTGTAATTTTGACCAAGTTTAATTCATAAAGATTTTGTTTATAAATTTAAAACAGTTGATTTTGAGTATTATTCACCAGTTTTCTCTATTCAAAGAGGAGTTTATCATAACCAATATATGATGTGTATACTTCCGTGAACTGGGTACCCGACACGTATCTTATTAAAAACTACTTAAATAAAAAATTTCTGCGTGATTTGCTCGTTCAAAATATGTAGATAATAAAATTCTGTGTTTTTAGTATTTTTTATTAATTTTATAGTACGGCGTGACCTAAATCCGCACTTAAGTCACGCCTATCGGTGACGTAAGTAGTCCATTATTGTACCGTGTTTATCGCACTCGCTACGCTCGTGCGCTAACCTCACGGTACAATGATGAACTGCTTATGACACGGATAGGTGTGACAGCGGACTTAGGTAAACGTGCTATAAAATATCGTACGGTACATGTGACTTCAGTGGCCCATAGCACGGCGTGATTTCTCACCCTAGCTACGCTCGGGCGCTAATATCACGCCGTGCGATAATGGTGCACTTAAGTCACATATACCGTTTGGGTGCTACAAGATTTTGAAAGATTCATATCTTACTTAATATGACTTTTTTCAATTGTTTTTTTCATTTCTATAGATTGCGCGTCTTTAACAGACAATAAAAGTGTAATTATTTTGTATAAATATTATCTACTTCGTAAAAAAATTCATTAAATTTACTTTTTATTAGGATATTTTTCACGCATGCGTAACTAATAAAAATTGGATTCATTTTTTCGCTTATCCAATAATACAAAAACACAAACATTCATTTTCATGATCGAATCACCTTTCTACCGTAATATTTTTTCGTAAAATTATAAACTAAAGAAATCATTTTAGAATGAGCTTAGATAATAAAATAAAATAATTTATATTTATTGGATAGTTATTGACAAAATCAAACTTACAATAATATTTTCTGATTAAGTAAAATATGAATAACCGTTTATAGTACTTTGCCATTCTTAAAAAAAAAGCAAGGAAAATAAAATTGAGTAATTAAATTCTTATTATAATTTTGTATGGCAGTGCGACTGGTAATGGCTTTTCTCTGGCCCATTGTTGGTTGTCACTCTTGAGTTTACTCTCTCTTATTGTAAAACACTATATTAATTATTTATTTTATTTTTATTTTAATGTTAATTTATAACTTATATTGTAATGCATGTACATTCGTCACACGGTTTCCCAACACCTAAGTACAAGGGATGTTAAAACACATAAGCTAAAAAAGTTAAATAAATTGGATAAGAAGTTTCTTCTATATCTCGCATCCAACGCCCACTTACTCGGCCTTAAAAGCACGCTAATATGCATATCCAAAATACTTTTAAAAAATTATTTGAAATACCAATAATATAAATAATCAGAAATACGTATTAGTATCTATTTTCTCATAAAAAATACAGTATCTCAAGTATCTTCTTTTGTAGTTAATGGATAATTTGCCCAATACTGCTCATATTAGACTGAAAAGGATATTTTATAAATATATTATTAAAGATGATGAAACTGGAGTTCAAGCCCTTGAATTTGCGTGGTGGTAGAGATTTTTAGGTGGTCTAGAACCTAAGTTATGAGGAATGTAAGACTGCTCTTCAACACTGGATAAAAGCGTTCACAAATTTGGTACCTTGAATTTCAAAAGATTGATAACCGTCAAAACTGTAGTTCTAGACCTCCTGGGAACTTCTACCCGTGCTCAAATTGAAGGTTTCTGTGTCGTGCTAAATATTTAGATTTTCTTAGAAGACGAGAAGGAGTCATAACAATCGAGTGTATTGGCTCACTTGAGAAGCAGAATACCCGATTTTCAGAGGTTCGAATGAGATATACAGAGGCTTGGGCCAAGAAAATTTCTCCAACCAGTTTCTTATACATGTTAAGAACTACTTCCAGTTAAATTTTTGTATCATTTGAAATAGCCAGAAAAAAATGCCACTAGTTTGAAAATGCGAAAAAACGCGATTTTCGCTAAAATGACCATTTTCAAATACCTGTTTCTCAGAACCTACAACATGGATTTTAATTAACCAAGTGGTATTTTGAAGGTAATGTCAAAACCTATCCATCGCGGCTTACCAAAATGTCCTAAGTTTATTTATGCAATTCTGGCAGTCATCTGAAAATAGTCAAATTTTCAAATTTTTCTTCGCATTCAATCGATTCCTAAAAATGGGCTTTAATACTTGGGGTTTTGAAAATTCTTTTATAAGAATTAGAAGTTGAAACAAAAAAAAAATTACGCTTTCCGGATTAGAATCGGCTGATAGGTCTTCAAGATATCGGCCTTTGAGAATGGGGCAAAAAGCGTCTTTTTTGGGCATTCTAATGGCGTTTTTTCAGGTCCAGGGATTCCTAGAGGGCTGAAAATTGGCAAGCAGTCTTTTTTTAAGGTACTACGACATACTGAAATTTGGGGAAAATCCACGATCCCTCCCCACAAAAGGGGGCGAAAAGTAAAAATATTGCTCATGTATATGTCGAAAAATAGTGATTATTGCTCTTTTAGTTTAGGATATCTCGAAATCCTTACGTCATGGAGCAATTCTACGACCAGCTTCAGATTCAGAACGTCAAACTCCTTCGAGAATTTTTATTCTGGTTTCTGTTCACTAACTGTTTCGTTTATTTTGTTAGTAACAAATTTCATAACAACATTAATAATTCCTTTTTTTAACCGTAAAATGGTGCATTCAGAATCAATGTAGACTTTCATCTGCTGTAAAATGTTCCTGACCTGTATTTATCATAGTATTTTGATACTTAAAATTAAGGAAAAATGGGCCTCGGGTGGTTTGCACCCGAGTATGTCAGACAAGGGTTAATATCAATAAGCAGTATTCAAACTATATAAATTTTATAATACAAACTTCACACAAACTTCACACTCGTCAAGTATGTACACAATCAATGTTCTCCGAGTGTCGCTCACTCTATTAAAAAAAAAATATTTCGATTCATCTGGGTGAAGCGGGTGATCCTTGCACGGATGTTTTTGGCGCTGTCGCTTCGCTCGCGTGACAAACCACATCCGTGCACGAATCACCCACTTCGCACACTTTATCGAAATGTACTATATCAGTATTTTTAAGTAGCAAAATATTAATTGATTTGACTTGAGCTGAACATTTAAAAACCAAAGAAATTTATTATTCATTTTTGTACCAAATATTCTATAGAACAGGACGATATAATAATTTGCTGGAATTTCATTACGATTGAAAGTTACAAGATAATGATAAAAGCGTATTGAATGATAAAAAACTCGTGTAAATACATTGATTCTCTCAATCATTTTTATCAAGAAATAATTAACAGATTTTTTATAATAAAAAGCCTGAAGGTTAGGAAATGTAGGTCATGGAGGTCCTATGACACTTCATTCATGAGATACAACCACTTAAACCTGAGAGTTAAGAATTTAATGTATTAGATAACTCATTTTACTTACTGTATTTTATTTACAAGGAGAGTGCGTAACTTTTGGGTCACGGATTTGTACCAAATTGAAAGATTGAGTTTTAGAGAAAAATATTGATCCCTTGTTCCAGGATTTATTCTCATAGCCTCTTTTACTCGAAATATGTGCTATGTTATCTTACAAATGCGTTATTTTGTTAAAAAATGATGTCTCTTCTATTGTATGTAACCTTGCAAGTATTCTCGTTACGAAAATGAGCGAACAAAATTGTAAAAGCAGGCAGAACAAGCTTTATTTTGAGCACTGGTCTTTCAGAGTTACATACAATAGAAGAGACATTTATTAAAACAAAATGACGCATTTTTAATGTAACATGGCACATATCTCGAGTAGAAGGGCAGTAGATAAGCTGTACCGGTTCTGGACCATGCCGTTTCTAGACCAATGCCGGTTCTGGACCAATTCATGTCGTGACCTGTTGGTCTAGAACCGGCATAGGATTTTGGGTCACCAGAAGTCCCATATCGACGCGGTTAGCGACGCAGTCCGCGACCGCCGGCAGCGGTAGCAGTCCGCGACCGACGGTAGCGGTAGCAGTCGGCGGCGAGCGGCGGGTGTACTCTAGAAGCGGCATAGGGTCGTGCATATATCCGTGTGTGTGTGTGTGTGCGTGTGTGCGTACGTGCGTGCATGCCTGCGTGTGCGCTAGCAATCGGCGGCTGACGGCCAGCGGCGAGAGATGAAAAACGTTCAGTTGCTCCAGAACCGACATAGGGTTTTTTCTCGCTAAGTGTATTTCGGCTGTAACACGCTGAACTATCGCATCTCTTCTTTGTTCCGATATTCGTATAGAAATCTTATCGCTATTAATTCTAAGAACCCCAAAGTATTTCTATTGTGTTCTCCTTAGCCACGCTCTTTTGCGTCAGTTACAAAATTAAAATATTTTTAAATTATTAATTAAAATTTAGAATACCAATGGATTCGTAAGAGGACCACGCAAGAGAATCAAAAGTCGCTTATTTTTTCGATATACTTAACGCGAGCTACAGAGTGTATTCATTGCGCGTTTTTTAGGATGAATATGCAAGTGAAATTACCACTGCTTTTATTTTTTTATTAATAAATGCACAATTATAATGATAAAAATAAGTATTTTAACACACCTCATCACAAAGTTCATACTTTATTCCCGCCGAAGTGGGAAAAAAGTGCTACGTTCATTCCCTACCCCCACTCTAGTCGCCAGCGCCACGCACATGTGCCGACAGTGCGTTACGCTGGAAACGAGAATGGGGTTAGGGAATCAATATGCAGCCTTTTTCCTTTTCGGCGGGAAACGAATACGAACTTTATGATAGTTGTGTTAAAAAGTCGTATATTGCACTCGTGAATATAGTGGGTTGTGCGAACCTGCGCGTTTGTCGCCCTCGCTTCGCTCAGGCGACAACTTGCGCAGGGAGCACACAGCCTATTTTATTCCCTTGGTGCATAATGTACTATTGAATTTTCATTCACAAAGTAAGAAATGAATTTAAAATATCTCTTTACAATACTAAAAAATAAAAAAGAGCAAAAAAGAAAATTTACGAATTTTATAAGAAAGATTTGGTGGATAGGTGGTAAAATAAAAAGATAGTTGGTTTCTAATTAAAGTTTGAATGTATATATATATATATATAAATATACTAGGGGGTACCCCCTTACTCGCTCCGCTCGTCAACTCCCATATAAAATAAATTTAAAAATTTTATATTTTGGAATAAGAGAACAAATCACCCTGATGTTCATTATTTTAAATTATTACACTTATTTTATTACTTATAAATTATTACTTATGTTATTACTTACTTTATAAATATTGAACAATGTTTTAAATTTAACCAATAACTGTGTTGCGTTAATTCGTTTTATATAAACTTTATTAACTATAAAGATTGGTTGAAGAGACGGTTCATGGACCGTTGGATTGTTATTTTAAGTGGCATCCTCCGTCAATAGCCCTACATTACCACTATACCTAAAATTTTATGAAATTTTATTAAATATATTTTTATATCATTTATATTACATTTTGAAATTTAGGAAAATAATAAATTAAAAATAAATTATATGATTTATATTATCTTTAATATACCCTTGAATGTTTTTATAAGGTTTTTATTATTTAGAACCATATATATTTATTTGTTCCTTTATATTTTTGCTTTTAAACATTATATTGGATACATGAAAGAATTTAATATAATTTATTGTAAATGATTTTAAAATTAATATAGTTTTATTTTCCTTAATTTTCAAATATTCCATTTTCATACTTAATAATAATTTACTTAATAATAATTTTCTTTTATTTCATTGAATTTTTATATGTATTACTTCTATTTAAAATTTACAAAAATATTTATAAAAAAATAATTTTCAAATTTTTAATTAAAATTTCTTTAACATATCCTGTGACGTTTTTGTAAGCTATTTATAATATGGTAATATATATTTTTATTTTTTCTGTTATATATATTTTTGCTTATAAACATTATATTGGATACGCGAAAGAAGTTATTGTAAAATAATAGAATTTAAAATTAATATAACTTAATACTATTTTTGTGAAATTTCAAATATTTTATACTAAAAAATTGAATTTAAATTGTATATTGAAAATATTATGTTTGCTTTTGATTTATTTTATTTTTCATATTTTTTAATTAAATTTTGTAAATAATTTAAATCATATTCTATAAGTAAATTATTACAATAGTTATTATACTTGTTATCTTCTTTTTCATGGGTTTCTATTATTTCATTCAATTTGTCTAACTTTGTAGTATCTTTTAAATTATATACTTCTATGTATTTATTTTGTGTTGGATCCCAAATTAACGATGTTTGTATCATAGTAATATTGTTTTTATATTCATTGATATAATTATTTAAATGTATTTCACATTCATTTTGCCCATTTATATGATTCTGTAACTGTTCGTTTAATTCATCTAATTCTCTTACGTGTTATATACTACTCACAATTCAATATACATATTTTGCACAGGATCCCATCTTAATGGACTAGGTTTTGAATCACCTTGTTCAGCCATCTTATATTTTACTAAATAATAGTTAATTACATTAAGAAAAGTAATTTACATTAAATGTATAATTAAAGTAAATTTTAATTATATTATGTAATTAATTATTGTTTTATATTTTTTCTTAAATTATTTTGATCAATTATATTATGTTATTATTCTAATATCGTTAAGAAGATCATAATATTAAAATATCATATTAATATTTTATTGTATATTTATTAAATTTTAAAATGTTATTATTTTATTTATACCATTATTAGTTTATTATATTATAATCTTATTATTTAAATTAATTATCTAATACTTCTTTCCAAACAATATTTGTTACTTCTATTTTATTTTCAGATTAATTTTGTATATATATATATATATATATACCGGGTGTCCCATTTTAAAACCACTAGGCAAATATCTCGAAAACTAAGGGAGATAGAATAAAACATTTAATACAAAAGTTGTAGGGTTCAGAGGGGCCCAACTGATCGTGACCTTGGTTATGACCTTGAGATCAATGATCAAGTTCATTTGAAGGTCAAATCGATTTTTTCAAATGGGAACCCCCACATTTGACCTCGTAAATGGAAAGAGCGGAAAATTTTACGTTCAGATATGTCCTTGAGTCAAGGTCATGGTCATGGTCATGGTCATGTTTAAAATCAAAATCAATAAACGCATCAAAACATTCCCATAATTAGGTATACGAGACAAATTGTTAAATACAAAAGTTGTAGGGTTCAGAGGGGCCCAACTGATCGTAACCTTGGTTATGACCTTGAGGTCAATGGTCAAGGTCATTTGAAGGTCAAATCGATTTTTCAAATGGGAACCCCCACTTTTGACCTCGTAAATGGAAATAGCAGAAAATTTTACGTTTAGATATGTCCTTGAGTCAAGGCCATGGTCATGGTCATGGTCATGTTTAAAATCAAAAACAATCAACGCATCCAAACATTCCCATAATTACGCATACGAGTGTTAAATACAGAAGTTGTAGTGTTTGGAGGGGCCCAACTGATCGTGACCTTGACCATGAACTTGAGGTCAAGGATTATGTCGTTTGAAGGTTAAATCAATTTTGTTTAACGGCAACCCTCACTTTTGACCTCGTAAATAGAAAAACCGAAAAATTCTGATATGACCTTGGGTCAAGGTCATGGTCAAAGTTATGGTCAGTTTCCGGCAGAGCAAAGTCGGAGATGACTCGGTCACCTAAGGCACGGTCGGAGATTACCCGGCCAGTTAAGGCAAGGTCGGAGATGACCCGGTCAGTTAAGGCAAGGTCGGAGATGACCCGGCCAGTTAAGGCAAGGTCGGGGATGATCAGGCCAGCTAAAAATTCATTGGAAAATTCCACGTTCATGTGTATTTAGTCATAGGATCCAAGTGTTTCGGTCACCATTTACTGAAGAAGATGCTCAAAAGTTGCACCATTTACTTGTTGACAACATTCTATTCTCCTTTTAAAGTTTCTAACAGTATTTAATAATACTTGACGTGGAAAACTTAAGCAGATTTGTGTAATCCTTTGAATCACGTCATCTCTTGTAGTTGGCCTATTGCGGTAGACTGTATTTTTTAGGAAGCCCCATAAATAAAAATCTGGAGATGTCAGATCTGGAGATCTTGGTGGCCATGCTACGGGACCTCCTCTACCAATCCATCGACCGTTAAACCTTTCATTAAGAAAATCTCTGACATTTCTGGCATAATGTGGAGGAGCACCATCTTGTTGTAGCCACATTCTGGCCCTTGTATGGAGATCGACGTTTTCTAGAAAGAGTGGCAGCTCGTCTCTCAGCAACTGTAAATAAGTATGTTGAGTTACGTGACCTTCAAAAAAATAAGGTCCAATCAGACATCCGTTAATAATACCACACCATACCGTTACATTCCAGCGATGCTGATGATCAATTTCTCGCATCCAATGAGGATTAACAGGAGACAAGTAGTGGCAATTATGGGGATTCAACATACCAGTACTCTGAAATGTAGCCTCGTCGCTAAAAAGAACATTGTTAAAGAAATTTTCATCATCAGTAATTTGTTGTGTTGCCCATTGGCAAAATATTATTCTCCGTCGATAATCTTCCACAGTTAAAGCTTGATTTAGAGTAATGTGGTAAGGATGGTAACGCGCATATCGTAAATATCTACTGGCCGTAGATCTTGGAATACCCATTGTTAACTCGATTTCGCGTAAACTGACATGAACATTTAAATGTACCATGGCTAGAACAGCAAGAAAGCGAGGATTATTTTTATAATCGTGTTCATTCAGTGTCCTCCTTCTTCGAACGAAATTTCCTTGTCGACCGCGCAGTTCTATGTCACGTATTACCGTATGATCAGGATGTTGTCGTTGAGGGAACCGAGCACGATACATACTGCTTGCCTCTCGATAGTTTCGTCGACATTCTCCTAAAATAAGAAGAATGTCAACTATTTCATTAACAGAATAGTCAGGCATTCTTTTTTAGTTGTAAATGCAATTATTTATCAAAACACACCACAAAAGAAATAATATGTTATTATACTATACAATATTTTAAAACGAAAAAGTTTAATTTTCTGTGCCAATATAAGTGTGCTCAATTTGAAAACAATTTGATGTAAACAGTAATAATTATTGACTATTACCGATCAATGCTGAATACTACCGGTCACTATTGGATACAGGTGGTCAACACTTATTAACTTTTGTTATTATTTGATATAAGTAGTTAAGCCTGGTAAATATTGATAATAGTAAAAATAGTAAAATTTTCCGCTCTTTCCATTTACGAGGTCAAAAATAGGGGTTCCCATTTGAAAAAATCGATTTGACCTTCAAATGACCTTGATCATTGACCTCAAGGTCATGACCAAGGTCACGATCAGTTGGGCCGCTCCAAACCCTACAACTTCTGTATTTAACACTCGTATGCGTAATTATGGGAATGTTTGGATGCGTTGATTGATTTTGATTTTAAACATGACCATGACCATGACCATGGCCTTGACTCAAGGACATATCTGAACGTAAAATTTTCCGCTCTTTCCATTTACGAGGTCAAAAATGGGGGTTCCCATTTGAAAAAATCCATTTGACCTTCAAATGACCTTGATCATTGACCACAAGGTCATAACCAAGGTTACGATCAATTGGGCCCCTCTGAACCCTACAACTTTTGTATTTAACAATTTGTCTCGTATGCCTAATTATGGGAATGTTTTGATGCGTTGATTGATTTTGATTTTAAACATGACTATGACCATGACCATGACCATGACCTTGACTCAAGGACATATCTGAACGTAAAATTTTCCGCTCTTTCCATTTACGAGGTCAAAAGTGGAGGTTCCCATTTGAAAAAATCGATTTGACCTTCAAATGAACTTGATCATTATCTCAAGGTCATAACCAAGGTCACGATCGGTTGGGCCCCTCTGAACCCTACAACTTTTGTATTAAAAGTTTTTTTTCCATCTCCCTTAGTTTTCGAGATATTTGCTTGGTGGTTTTAAAATGGGACACCCGGTATATATATATATATATATATATATATATATATATATATATATATATATATATATATATATTTATCTGCAACGGTTCGTTCCGGGACGTTTACACTGTACATCGCTGTTATTTCCGGGACGCGCTGTTTTTTCCGGGACGTCCCGGAAAATCTGTGTCTGCAACTGTTATTTCCGGGACGTGGTATTAGTCCCACACCCCAGGGATATTATTTCTTTAGTCACGCGCTTATATAGGGAACTCTGAAGAGATAAACTATAGGACCCTGTAGATTACCAGAAATAACGTTTATAGGTCTTTATATATATATATATATATATATATATATATATATATATATATATATATATATATATATATATATATATATATATATAAAGACCTATACACGTTATTTCTGGTAATCTACAGGGTCCTATACTTTATCTCTTCAGAATTCCCTATATAAGCGCGTGACTAAAGAAATAATATCCCTGGGGTTATTGACTCTAGACGCGTCCCAGAAATAACGCTTACGTACAGAAAAATTTCCGGGACGTCCCGGAAAAAACAGCGCGTTCCGGAAATAACAGCGATGTACAGTGTAAACGTCCCGGAACGAACCGTTGCAGATAAATATAAATATATATATATATATATATATATATATATATATATATATATATATATATATATATATATATATATATTGTAACGCTCTGCTGGGGATCAGGGCAGAGGTTCGCGGATAATTAATCGGAGTAACACAAAATCAAGCGGAATTTAGAAATAAAAGACAAATGTTGACTTTATTAAGTACTAAAAACTAATTCTACATTTAAATCAAAGTTATGGGCGCCAGGTGCACCCGTCACTCGCACCAAATCTATGTATCGCTGGCTAGCGTAGCCGGGAGCGAACATTCTATCTCCAAGCTACAGCACGAGCTATAGCTTGTGCGAATTCGGAGTCTCGTGACTCCCGACGCAGACGCGCACACACACTTCGATGGGGAAAAACACGGGGAAGATGGGGAGCTGGGCAAACCTATGCGGCCAGATGACGCTGCTGCACTAGTCCTCTCGCACACTCTGCACAAACTTTAGTTCCAGCAACACCCGGCACGACGGCTGGCTCCTGGAAAAGCGTTGTCCGGGAAGCATCCGGCACGACGGCTGGCTCTCGCGGACGTGGTTATGCGCCCTCTCCCCTCGGCAAGCACGCGGCACGGCGGTAGGCGACAGAGTAATAATGCCGGCCGGTGCGCTCACGCTGCTCTCCTCCGCTGTCCCCTCGTTCGTCCATCGGCCGCCTTCTTCACCGCGGCGCGCGCGAGCAGTCCGTATACTGCCAATGCTCGCACGCGCCGTCCGGCGGATGGCCGATACAGCGCTGAGCCACTGCTTCTCTCTCTCTCTCTCTCTCTCTCTCTCTCTCTCTCTCTCTCTCTCTCTCTCTCTCTCTCTCTCCTTCTCTCGGCTGTCGGCTGCTCCTATCAGCCGCATGGGAGAGCGAGCTCGCTCATGCTCCCGCTATAGCTTGTTCTTGCTGTATCCGCTGCTGGTATCTTCGTCTCCTGGCCAGAGATGCACGTGAGGAGAGAACCTGGAAGGAGTTGCGCGCGGAGAAAGGGTAGCGGTAGGGCGGGCGCGCACATGTGGGTGTGTGTACGACGTCGCGTGCCTGAACGTTGCTCGCCGTGACTGCCGCGTACATCCATGTCTTTTCTATGTGACGTGCAATTTGCCACGTTACAATATATATATCAATATATATATATATATATATATATATATATATATATATATATATATATATATTATACATTTCTCGAAAGGGGTTTATAAAGCACGTTTTTTTATATGTAGGGGTTTATCGAGCCCAATTTTGATTATGCAGCCCGGGCTTCATAATATTTCTAAATATAGGGATTTATGCGGCCTGAACTAGAGTCTATAACCCCAGGGTCCATTATTTCTTTAGTCACTTGCCATAGGGAACTCCGGGCTGTAGGTACTATTATACAGTCTTGGGCTACATAAACCCCGATAAGAGTGTGTATATATATATGTTTTATGTCAGTTTCCAGGACATTCCAGATGTTTAACGTTGGTTTCGGGGACATTTGTTAGTTTTGGGGACAGTCCCTGAATCTACATATATATATATATATATATATAAACTTGTATAACGTTAGTTCCCAGGACCCCATGTTACTGTATACCTATACGTGACTAAAGAAATAATGTCTATATATAATATAGAAATATATATATATATATATATATATATATATATATATATATATATACTTTGCGGAAACCGGTTCTTTTGAGGATCCATAGTTTTTTCTCCAGAGTTCGTATATGCTTGACTAAAGAAATATCTCCCTCTCTGTGTTGAAAGTATTAATTATTAATATAAATCCTCAAAAGTACCATTTCATACCGAAGAAATTTTGATGATATCCTCAAAAGTCCGAAAGATCCTCAAAGTATCGAATCCGTGCTGACATAGATCCTCAAAAGCTGCATTTGATGTATATATATATATATATATATATATATATATATATATATATATATATATATATATATATATATATAATGTTTGGATTTTTACATCATGAAAGTGCTACGTACTTATTGTAAATTATCCATGGGAAAATAATTGTTTTTTTTAAATATTCCTACACTATTAAAACTTTGTCCTTGTGTTTTATTAATAGTTATAGCAAATGCTAATACAATTGAAAATTGTTTTCTATATAAAATGAATGGTAACGATGATGATTCACAAGTATTTAGTGTAATGTGTGGTATAAATACTTTATTTCCTTTATTTTCTCCAATAATGATTTCAGCTTCAATATTATATTTATATAAATTTGTTATTTTTAATCGAGTTCCATTACATAGTCCATCAACGATGCTAAGATTACGAATTAACATAACAATTGCATTTTTTTTTAATTTTATTTCATATGGAGGTAAACCTTCTCCTATATTATTTAATATTTCTGTCGGAAAATTTAAATGTATATTTTCATCCTTTTGATCTACTCCTTTATGTGTTGCATAATCTATACTATAATATGTTACAGTTTTATGTTTAATTAAGTTCAATATTTTATTATTTAATATATTTACTTGTTCATTATGTGAACTTAATATTACATTTTTGTAAAAATGATAATTTTTATTAATATTTTTATATATTTCATGACAAACAGTATTTGTTTTCCATTTATTTGGAATTTTAAAGTGATCAATTTTTCCTTCTCCAATATCTAATAAAAATGATGCAAAAGCATTATTTTGAGTGCGAATGTTTATTTTTAAAATTTAACAAAGGCCAAAGATAAGAATTTTTTAAAAATCTCGAAAATGTTTACGACTCAGCGCCCCCTCGCGTCCCGTCGTCCCCCTCCTTAGCGCCCCCCTCAGCACTCCCCTCACCCCCCTCAAAATAACGTAAAAATGTGACTGGTTATACGTTTTTTTGAAAGAAATTGTTAGAGGCTTTAAATATTCCTTATTACATGTCCGATTTATCTTCCATTTCTTCTAAAATGTCCCCGATAACAAAAACTTTTTGTCCTTTGATAATGTCCAATTCTTCAGAACAATGATAAAATTTTTAATAATATAAATATTCAGTGCTACTGACTATAGATTTATATCCTTCTTAAAGTTTATCCAAAGGAGTTATAGAAGTATCCACAACTTTGATATTATTATAATTTTGCACGTGTAAATATAATACATTATTTTGTTATTCTAAAATGTCCCAGATAACAAAAACTTTTTGTCCTTTGATAGTGTCCATTTCTTCAGAACAATGAGATACTATTATGAGAGTGGTTATATATGGCTATTGGCGAAAGATACCACTTAAAATAACAATCCAACGCGTCAATGAACAGTACCTCCAGGGTGACGTGGAAAACTGTTCGTCTCCTCAACCAATCTTGATAGTTAAATCAATTAAAAAAAAAAAGAAATATACAAATAAATAAATATCAATATTATTACATAGAACTTGCGATACTCGACCATTCTTCTAATTAATTATATCATGATTTATAACTGAAACAATTGAGGGCGGTTGAGGGATGGTGACGGGGGGTGAGGGGGGGGGGGAGCCTCTAACAATTTCTTTAAAAAAACGTATAACCAGTCACATTTTACGTTATTTTGAGGGGGGGGGCGCTGAGGAGGGGCCGAGGAGGCGCGAGGGGGTGAGGGTGTGCAAGGAGAACGCGAGGGGGGTGAGGGCGCGCTGAGTCGTAAACATTTTCTTACGACTATATAATATAGGAATATATATATATATATGGGTCATTCTTGTGGATTTCGCAATTTCGGTGCGCAGGTGATTTTTCCAAATCAATTCTAGACGACATAACATTGAAGTACTTTATAAAATATGAACTTTTGCCAAATATTAGCCCTCCAGATGCCTTACATGCTGAGATATATCAGTAATTAGTCGAAAAAATGACTGTTTTTAGGCCATTTTTAGCTGTTCTTTGAAAATCTACCAAAATTCGAAATCGGCATTTATCTTAACCCACGAGGTCGCATTTTGTTTGTTGAAGTAAAAATTTTTTTCAAATTTTTCCGAACATAAGAAAAAGCTGTATATACTCAAATATAATGGTCAATATTTACGAATTTTTTTATTTTCTTGGTCATTTTCAAATGCTCCTATCTTTGGCACTTTTCCACCAATTAATTTGCACGACCTGGCAAATTTTTTGTCTTGCAGAGTCCTTTAATTTGCGAGGTCGCGCGATTTAATTTATCGAAAAATGACAGATACAAGCATTTAAAGATGGATGTGTTTGCTAAAATTCTAAAAAATTACTATTTTTGAGTCCCTGGTAAAAATTTCTGTGATTTTTTTCTAACTTTTATAGCTTTAAAGTATTGTTTATTTATAGTATTAATACATAAAAAAGGTCTCGACGATTCATTTTAGGTTTTTCTTAAAACATTTTCAATTTTTAAATATCGTTTTTTTCGTATTTGCGTTAAACTTCTATATACTAATGCAAAAGAGATACGATTCGGTTCATTGATCATCTTTCTTTTAGAAGACTCTTTATAAGGTGATAGTTTCATTTAATACATTAGTATGAGCTGAGAAATCCTACAATATCGCATTTTGAAATATATAACTTTGCGTGCTTGTACCAGTTATGAGTATCAATGAAAATCTAAGATTTTTTTTTCATACAGTGAGAGAGGTATTGTTACATTCGCACACACATACAGTAACCAATAATAATCATCATTACAAAAGAATAACATATAACTTTATTCAAGATCATAAACACGATTTGAAATCTTATTGATAACAAACTCTCGAGTCAATTAATAAAACTGAAAACTAAATCGAGTCGAGAACAACAACAAACTTATCGCTTAGCAACGCTTTCGTTCTTATGTTCGGTGATGGTAGATGAACACATAACATTATTCCCTCTTCTTTCAGATTGTCATCCCGACAATCTTAAGATCAAATGAAAGAGAAGGCGTCTTCTTCAAGCGGGCTGATCCTTCGCACACGGCCAAAGGGTCCGTCTCTTGAATTGGTCCATCCTGAATTCTTGAAAATATCTTGGAATCATCGTGAAATCGTTTTGAAATCGTCTACTTTTAAGCGGGTTGATCCTTGAATCATCCAGTCAGAAGACCCATCTCTTAAAATGTAGAAATGTTATTTTTGTGTATCATCATGTCATCATCAGTGGGTAAAGTCTTGTTGGTAATTCTTGGACATAAGTGGGGAGTTGGTATGCCGTGGTATCTTACCTCTGTTCCTGCTCTGGCATTTGCCCTGTGTCTCACGGGAAAAACCACGGCTCAAAATAACCGTGAGTATAGCAGAAAAAATTACCTATCGTGGTAGGTCGCCAATCGATCAATATGAATGATCTTCTTTTGTGTTTTGGTGTCTTCTGGATGCAGAAAACAACGTCATTAATCTTCTTGATAATCTTATAAGGTCCTTCCCAATTACTTTGGAGCTTCGGAGTCCTTACTTTGACTCGGCGAGGATTATACAACCATACTTTCTGTTGTTCTTGAAAGTTAACATATCTGGATGTTCTATCATAGGTTGCTTTGGTACGTTTGGAGGAGAGGAAAATGTTTTTTCGTGCCGATTGGTGAATTTTATTGATGTTGGTTTTTAGTTTCTGGACGTAGGTGCCATAGTTAGGACAATCTTCTTCTTTAGGAGGACATCCGCGTATCAAACCCAGAGGAAGCCTTAAGTCTGTACCAGTGTACATCTCCGCTGGTGTGACTCCAGTTGTTGCGTGTACCGAGAATCTGTAAGCTAAAAGATACAAGGAAATCCAACGATCCCAATCTTTTTGGTTGTCTGTTATGTATTTGGATAAGTATTCTAGAATTGTTCTGTTTTGTCTTTCTACCTGACCATTTGATTGAGGATGTAATGGTGTTGCCCTAGTCTTCCGAATTCCTAACAATTGAGATAGTTCTATAATTAGTTTAGAGTCAAAGTTACGACCCTGATCTGTGTGAACTTCAAGAATAACTCCATATCTACACACGATTTCACGAACAAATACTTCAGCAATAGTCTTTGTTCTCATATTAGAGAGAGGAAAAGCTTCTACCCATTTAGTAAAGCAATCTGTTACCACTAAGAGATACTTATTTCCTAAAGAAGAAATCGGGAAAGGTCCTAAAATATCCATTTGCACTCTTTCAAAAGGTAATCCTACATTATAGATTCTCATCTGATTGTAGCCTTTATCTAATGGACCTTTCTTTGCAACACAAACTGAACAAGATCTACACCAATTTTCAACATCTTTTTTACAAGAAGCCCAATAAAATCGTTTGCGAATTTCCTGTAATGTTTTATTAACACCAAAATGACCATCGGAAGGAGAATCATGGGCTTCTTCTAAAACAGTGTCGACATAATTTCTAGGGACAACTAATTGAAGAACTTTTGTTTTGAAGTTAGAACAAATCCATTCCCTGTATAAGATATCATCGAGAACAACTAATGAGTCATATCGAGATAAATACACTTTCATATGTTCATCTCCAGAAGAAATATCCTGCCACGACAATTTAACACCCTCTTTTTTACTGTCTAAAATAGCCCGAATGCCATCATCCTGATGTTGACGATTTCGCCAAACTGATTGGGATATTTCTTCAAAAATAATATGTCTTACTGAATTACCAACTTCATATTTTGATTCAATATTAAAGCAATATCTTTCCGATGTAGAATCTTAAAGTCATACTGATCTAATTTTCCTATCCATCTGGCGAATTGACCATCTAAGTTCTTGAAAGAAAGAAGCGATGTCAAGGCAGAATGATCAGTACGAATAAAAAAAGGTCTTCCACATAAATGATAATGAAAATTTTGAACTGAATCTACTACTGCTAATAATTCACGGCGAGTAATACAGTAATTTCTCTCAGTTTTAGACAGAACATGGCTGTAATAAGCAATAAATCTTTCTATTCCTTCTTGAATCTGTGACAAAACTGCACCTATTCCATGATCAGAAGCATCTGTATCTAAAATGAAAGGTAAATCTGTACGAGGGAAAGCTAGAATGGGGGGAGTTGACAGAGCTTGTTTTAAATTCAAAAATGATTTCTGACAGCCATCTGTCCAATCAAATTTAGTTTTCTTTTCAGTTAATCGATAAAGCGGTTTGGCAATAGAAGAAAATCCCTTAATGAAGCGTCTGTAGTAAGAACAGAAACCTGTGAAACTTTTTACCTGCTTTTTACATGAAGGAATTGGCCAATTAATTATAGCCTCTATTTTTTTAGGATCTGTCTTTATGCCCTTTTCTGAGACAATGTGTCCTAAGTACTGAACCTCGCGTTGAAAGAAAGTACATTTTTTTTATTCAGTTTCAAATTGGCATTTCGAATTCTTACAAAAATCGTACGCAAATTATCCAGCATCTCATCGAACGATTTAGCCATGACCATAGCATCATCTAGATAAATTAAACATATATCATTATAACTTTTACTTCCAAAGCTCGCGGAAGAGCAACCTTAAGAGAGGTTATGCGCTCTAATTGAAGCGTTTCCCTAACTCCTATATTGTAAATACCGATAATAAATTGAGAACAAACTATCTTATCTTGTACCTCTAATGAACATTCAGGATATGCTAATGTTGCTAACTTCTCTAAATCAGCTGCTAATGTAGGAAGATCCTCCCCCGACTTTTGCCGCCTATTTTGGAATAAAGAGTAACTACTTGATCCTAAATATTCACCGAAACGTGCCTCTAATTTTTCTAACAAGGTCTTCAAATCCAAAGTCTCAGTATCCTTAAAGCTACTCAAAACGCTTTTTGCCTTATTACGCAAAGAAGCAGCTAACGCTATCATCTTTTTTTCATCATTCCAACTGTTAGACCTTACAATTAAATTGAACTGATTCAAATACTCAGACAGAGGAGTTGTACCATCATAAATATCAGGTTTTAGGTTATAACCTAACCCTAAATTGACTGGTGTAACCGAATTTTCAACAACTGATCCTGTGTTTCTAATTGAATTATCACCTAACCTAATTGGCTGTGTGTTTTTATTACTCGTGTAAACCACGTTTGTTGTTGCTGTTGTTTGTGTATTGGGATGTTGGGTTGTACTCATCTGGTTTAATTTTTGACGATACTGAGCAAGTTGTTCCTGGAGAGAGAGTCCTCTGCCCGCAGTTCATCGATGGTACGCTGATGCTCGATTACTTCATCGTCGCGTATCCGTAACTCCATCGCGAGTTGTTTCTCCTCGGTGATGTGATGTTGAAGTCTCGCTTCAAGTTGTTCACGTCGTTGATGTTCAGCCTCACGATCGGCTTCCAACTTTTCGAGTCGTTCTCGGCAAATATCCATTTGAGTTCTAGTCTCATTGAGTTCCAATAGCGTTTCACGAAGAAGAGTAGGCTGGGGTACACCGATCATCGGGGAGACGTCAGCCACCGTCGATGAGCCATCGGACATCATCACGTGCGCATCAGTTACCGAGCGTGCGCTAGTCGTCGAGTGCGAGTCACCAGGTGGACTTAAATCGACGAGAATTGGATCAGAAATTGCAGGGTTAAGTGTACCTGTTTGATGTTTCTTTAAATTTTCAGTAGCAGTGATGGTATCGGTGTCGTTGATATTGACCGCAGCAGTAGCAACTTCGGCAGCAGCAGTAGCAGCCTCAGCAGCAGTTTGTGCTCTGGTCTTTGTTTGAAAGGGTACATGTGGCGGTGTACGCGTCGTTTTCGCCGACTTGTTAAATCCGTTCATTTCTCCTCACAATCCCGGACGAGCCCCCAAAATGTTACATTCGCACACACATACAATAACCTATAATAATCATCATTACATAAGAATAACATATAACTTTATTCAAGATCATAAACACGATTTGAAATCTTATTGATAACAAACTCTCGGGTCAATTAATAAAACTGAAAACTAAATCGAGTCGAGAACAACAACAAACTTATCGCTTAGCAACGCTTTCGTTCTTATGTTCGATGATTCGATGATGGTAGACGAACACATAACAGTATTATTAAATATATGTTCAGTAATATCTCTGCATTACTGTAAAAGTTTATAGTTTTATATATCTTGTACAGAAATATTATTTATATTATTTTATTTTCTCCGAATCATTGTCAGAAGTCAAAATATTGAACTCGGCAGTTGTCTCGTCACTTTACTTTTCTGTTAATAGCTGCACCAATACCATCACAAGGGTTTTCCTCTGATTCGTAGAGAAATAATTGTATGACTGTACTATGAATATATTGTATATAGGCTTCTCTGTTTTCATGGCATAACGGCCAGGAATGGGTTTGCGACAGTTTCATCAGTTTTCTAACGTAACATTGTCGAAAACGTCGGAAACGCCGAAAACGTCGAAAACCCTGTAATATAAGTAAAAAACGTAGGAAACTAAAGTAAACAGTTTACAAATATGTTTTCATTGGTGTTTTGTAACTTGATCAGTTGATTACGGCTTTTCTTCAATACGTGACAGCGGACAGGTTACAAGTCCGTTGTTACTCGAAAAAAATTTCGTTCTCCGATATCTACCAAATTCATAATCAATAGTAGAGAATTTGGTAGATATCAGACAACAAAATTTTTTTCGAGTAACAACGAATATATAACCTGTCCGCTGTCATACGCATTGAGAAAAGGCTGCTAGTTTCACCTCTGAATTACAGAAACAGAGCAGAGACTTGATTTTAGAAATCTTTAGGCTGAAATCACATGGTGCGGAATGGAGAGGCGGCATAAAGGGTGCGTCATGGAGACAGCCAATCAAGTAATTCTGCGAATTCACAAATAGCTCTGATTGGCTGTCTCCATGAAGCATCCTCTATTCCGTAGATCTATTCCGCACCATGTGACTGCAGCCTTATTGTAATAATAATAAGCAAAGTGATATGAGTATTTCAGTTAAAATTTTTAATAAAGTTGATTATTGTAATAATTACAATAAGAAAAGTGATATTACTATTTTCATTTAAAATTTTTAATAAAGTTGATAAAATATTTGTTCGTCATTGTGGCCATATATTTTTATATTAAATATCATCTACTGCAATAGGACTTTTTAGAACAATGGATTCTAATAAGTTTAAATGCTACATCGGAAAATATTTAGATGATGATTGCAAGTATGACTTACATACAAAATCAGAAGAAATCTATGATTTTCAAGAGTTAAGCGGAGAAGATAAACTTCTTCTTGAATGCAGAGTACCAAATATAACTGTTAAAAATATATGTTCATATCACAAATCTAGATATTTGAATTATTATACATCATACCAGACATCATGTTGTGATCCATATAATAAACATGAAAAGAAAAAAACAAATAATTTGAAGCCTATAACGCTTCAGCTTTATTTCGATTATAAACATGTTACCAAACAGAATCTAGTTCCTGGTAAAAAAGTATGTGGCACTTGTTACAATGAAATATTAAAAATTACAAAGCCAGTGAGAAATGAACGTGAAGCAACTGTTTCTTTAAGCACTACACAACCGTCAGAATCTGAGACAGAGACTCCAATAAGTTCTACGACAGATACAGGATCAGATTTTCTTACAGAAAGCCAAGAACAAAAATCACGCACTAGTAATTTAAAAAGAATGTTGGATTGTTTTGATGAACCACTTCCCAAGCGACAAAAAGTTTTCTGAGTATAGATTTAAAAAACAATTGAAAAAACTACTCAGACAATTTATAAAAAGCTTGTCAATGAAGTTAATGAAGTTCTTAAAGTAAATCTTTCCAGTGATGTACAAAATTTACAAAATGACAGCGAATCTCTTAATCAAATTATGACTGATTTAAAAAATAAGTTCCATCAAGAAAAAAAAAGAGTGAGAAAATACGGCTATTAACCCTGATTCCAAATAACTGGTCTTATAAAGAAGCAAAAGAAAATTTTAATTGTTCACAATACATGTACAGAAAAGCAATGTCTATAAAAGAAACTAGAGGTGAGAGATTTGTGAATGATTTCGTTTTATCTTTACATGAAAATAATATTTTATGCATGGAATTTTTTATGGGAATTGTAAGGTAATTTTTGTTGGTCTTTCACTGTATAATTAAACAACTTATTGAATATTATTGGCTCTAGCTATTCGTACGTCAGATCCCAGGCAGAAATGATCTTCTATAATAAAAGCTGTAAAAATTGAAGCTGATGGCCAATAACTACCAGGGTTTTGTTAATAAATAACACAGAAAATTTTTTTACGACGTTTCGGAAATTTTAATAAGTCCCTTTTCAGGTTCTAAACACATACAAAAATATACAAAATTATATAAAAACTGTTTTCTTACAATTCACAAACTTACAAATTGTACTCGCAACAATAATTAAAACTTACAATGAAACGTGTAGTCAATTAGTTCTAATGCGGAAAGTGTTTCGTGCGTCAATTTTTTTTATTTATTTATTAACCAGAGTAATACAAAATTACATTACAAAAGTAGTGCAGCAGAGGAACTCACTTCCTGTATGCTGGTCTGGTATATAATAAACTTACAATCTAAACTTACAATCTAATACATTTCTTATAGAGCGTATTTGTTTACTCTCTTGTAACTTGGCTACAGGGAGAAACAAATTTTAACTATAAATAAAACTATGTCACTAGCACTCTCACCAATATCTTATTAGCATAGATCTCGCAGTTGTAGGTGTTTCTGTTGTTGCATTCTTGTTTCTTGCATAAATTATCCTTTCATGTTTGTTAAGTCGAGCTGGGCATGTAAGCACAACTGCACAAGTGAGCTATAATGAGGGAACATGTCCCTGTGTTGATTACTCGAATCGCATTTACAGTTTGATGTGAAAACTATTTCATCTATTACTACTATATCCTTGTGTTTTGGTTGTGCATCTAGTGGGTACATTGAATTAGTAAAAGTTTGCTTACCTCTGATTCCTCTATCAAAATAAAAAAGTGCTTTGTTAGATCCTAGGTAGTTAATATCACCATATGTCATACGGATGTTGTTTGTAGTTGTTTTGTTTCCTGGTTCTGTTGTTACTGGTTTTTGTAGTAATTTAATGCTATTTTCATTGGCGATATTGTCAATCATATCATATATGAGGCGTTTCACGTCAGCTCTCCAGGCGCGGCGCGCGAGCGCGAAATCATGCTGTTTTCAGCTTGTGTTTGAAGGGCTAAGATGTATCTAAAAAAAATAATCCCCAAGTGATTTCGATGTACTTTTTCCTTAGCTTTCCGATGGTGCTATTAGTTTCTCAAAATTTTTCAATTCTAAGTATTTCTTGAATAATATCTCGAAAAAATCAAAAAACCCCTATGTAGAAAAAGGCTATACCCATGTAAAATTTCCTCCTCTTTCGATCTAGCAGGTCAAAAAAAAAAATTAAAAATATAGTTTTTGAGATATAACACGTTTTATGTTTTTTTGAGGTTAGAATTGAAAAATTTTGAGAAACTAATAGCACCATCGGAAAGCTGAGGAAAAATACACCGAAATCACTTGGGGATTATTTTTTTTTAGATACATCTTAGCCCTTCAAACACAAGCTGAAAACAGCGTGATTTCGCGCTCGCGCGCGGCGCCTGGAGAGCTGACCTGAAACGCCTCATATTTCTTCTATTCCATTATGTTCAATTTTGGTGGGTTTTTTATTTTTTCCTTGATATACAGTTGTATCAGTTCTTTTTAAGAAATGGGTATGCTTAATTCCACGTATTTTAGGATCATGGCAATAAGGACAATTTTTATTATATATTATTGTTTGTGGATTACTGTTCGAATTGGGCCACTTAGTAAATTTCCTTATAAAAGAATATACTTTTTTTGGTTGTTTAATTTTTTCTTCCGTCTCTGTAGTAAATAACTGGATTATGCGGTCTGCGATTATGTTTATATTTTGCAAGTATCTATCATTATTGAATTTTTTTAATTTGGTGAAGTTATAATTTGTCATTCGTTGGTGTAAGTGAAATTGGTGTCGTATGCATTTGGTTATCGAACAGATGTATGTTCTAGTATCTAATAATAATGCATCAAGCATAGTCTTATCCACATGGACTTCCGATGTTAGACAGTCATACTTGACGGTTGTTTTCCTTTCTTTATATTGTGGTATTAGGGCATAGCCCTTTCTAGTGTATTTTACTTCATGTAAGATTGTTCTGATTTTATTGCAGTCTATTCTAATTTCTTCTGTTGCTGTGTGTTCATAACTTGTTGATCTTAGTTTATTTTTATCCATTCTCTTAGTTTAATTTTTCTGTTATTTTTGTTTGTTAGTCTTTTGAGATTGTTAGGCAGACTGTTATAACAAGTAATGGCCCTTAAATAACTGATCTTGTTACTTATTCTTTTGTTTTGTTTTGGAACTATGATGCATTTCTTTCTCGTGATGCTATTTGAATTTATAGTTTTCTTTTAAATCTTCGTAATGATATAATAGAGATTCGTAAGTGAATTGTTGATCTAAATTTAGTGGCTGTTTTTCATTTATAAAGTTATTTTTGTTTATTATTTTGAGAATTCTGTACTGTAGAGTTTGAACTGTTCTAGTTATGTTTATGTATGCTTCTCCCCATGCAATTATGCCATAAGACATGATACTATGAAAAAGATCGTAATAAAGCATCCTTAGATTTTGTTGCGATAGTATTTTAGTTAGTTTATAAAAAATAAAGATTAAATATTTCGATTTATCGTAAATATTTGTGATGTGGTTTTCCCATCTCATGTTACTATCAATGGTTATTCCTAGGTATTTGGTACTGTCAACTCTTGTTATTTGTTTTCCTTGTATACAGATATTTAAATTTCCCGGAGTGCTGTTTCGTGTACTTCCAAATTCCATGTAGACTGTTTTATCAATGTTTAAGGGTAGTTTGTTAAGAGCCAACCAGTTAGACACTTTATTGAGGTATAGATTCATTTTTATTTCTATTTCTAGCCATGACTTTCCTTTTACAATTATTGCAGTGTCATCAGCAAAAGCCAATATTGAAAATTCTGGTATAGTTTGAAACATGTCATTTATGTAGATAATAAATAATAATGGTCCTAATATTGTTCCTTGAGGGACTCCCATTTGTATTGTATCGAATGTGCTATTTGAATTATTTACTTTTACTCTTTTTTTTCTGTTATCTAAGTAGCTTTTTAGTAGTTTATAAACTTTACCTCTTATTCCATAGTTGTATAGTTTATTGAGAAGTATCTTATGATCCACTGTATCAAAAGCCTTGGCAAGATCAACAAAGGTGGCTGCTATAGGTTCACTTTGATCTATTTGATTGTATATTAAGCTTGTTAGAGCATTTAGTGCATCTTTAGTGCTTTTATTTTTTCTGAAGCCGAATTGTTTCTGTGATATAATTTTGTTTTTGTCTAGAAAGCTTAGTAACCGTTTGTGTAATAATTTTTCAAATATTTTTGCGATATTGGAGATAAGCGATATTGGTCTATAGTTGTTTGGTAAATGTTTTTCTTTTCCTTTGCATATCGGAATGACTTCAGCTATTTTTAGTGCATATGGCCAGACACCATGTTCTATGCATGTGTTGTAGATGTCTACAAGTGGTTTGCTGATGTGTTGTTTTAGTGTTTTTATAACTTGTGCATCTATTTCATCTATACTTCCTTTTTTATTCTTTAAACTTGTGATAATGTCATTCATTTCAATTTGGTTAGTTGGGAATAGATACATGGTTTTGAGATTCATGGGTGGCATTTGTAAATTTTCATTTTGAATAGTTACTATCTTCGCACTCATTTTTCTTCCTATATTACAAAAGTATTCATTCATCTTTTCTGCTATTTAAGTTGAGTCAGTGATTTTTATATTGTTATTTTTTAGGTAGTTTATGTTATTATTAGTATTGGTTTTTTTCCAAGTTTTTTATTAATTATCTTCCAGAGATTCTTTTGGTTATTTTGGTTCTTTTCTATTTGTTTTTTATCATAGCCATTTTTTGCTTCGTTTATGGTTTGGTATAATATTTTTACATCATTCTTGTAAGTATCTTTTTTTGATGTATTTTGTGGGTCTCTTTTCCATATGTTGTATTATTTTTCTTTCGTTTCACATGATGTAATTATGGCTTTGGTTATCCAGCATTTTCTGGGTGTAGATTTTATTTTTTTATTGTTATTAGTTGATTCAGATTCATATATACATTTTTTAATTTTGCGTATCAGCTGATCTAGTGCATTGTTTGGGTCTGTGGTTATAGAGATATCTTCCCAATTAATGCTATTACTTATAGTTTTTAGTTTGTTATAATTTATAGTTTTGTAATTGGTTTTGTTATCATTTTTTTTTATCTTCTATATAGACATTAATATCGGGTAATGATCATTAAAAGGTATTGTTATCGTATAACTTTTGTGCGCAATTTTATCAAGTTTTAAGTAAATATTGTCTATGCAAGTTCCTTTATCAATGTTACTGTTTGCTGGTCTAGTTATTTGATTGAATCCTGGGTGATATCCATTTTCTAATAGGATCTGTAAAAACTCTTGGTCTATTATTTCATTACTGTTTATGTCTATGTTAAAGTCACCGATTATTAGGTTATTTTTAAATTATTGGTTCATTATCAACAGTTCTTTGAAATATATTAAAAATTCTGTTTTCTTTGAGCTATGACATCTATATAATGCTGATATTAGTATTTGTTTGTTATTGTCCATTATTATTGTTGAATTTATTATTTTAATTTTGTTTATTTCAGTTACCTCAGTTGTTTCAATTAATTTATTGTCTATGTACATAATGACTCCATCATTCTGATTTATTCTGCTATTATTGTAAAATATTTTGTACCCATTTATATTGAAGTATTCATGATGATCCATATTCCAAGTTCAGTGCAAATTATAATACATGGTTTTACTGTAAGGCTCTTTAAGAATATTAGTAATTTATTATAGTTGTGGTTCATGCTTCTTATATTTATGCATACAATGAGTTCTTTTTCAATATTCAGAAGTTTGTTAAGTTTACTTACTGTATCAACTATTATTTCATTGTTTATAATTTTCTCTGTTTCATCCATTTCTGCTTCTTGTATTTGTGAATGTTTGTCCAATTAGTGGTAGGTCTCTGAAAGTTGATTGTCTAATTCTATTTATCATCGGTGTTGAAGTTGTCTCATTAGTTGGTACTGTAGGTTCCTCTTCATTTACTTTATCTGTATGTTTTGTGTTTTCTACTTTACCAAAGTATCTTTATAAGTAGGTTGTAATGGATAATCTGTTGCTTCTATGTATCTTTTTATTTTCTTTTTTAAAATTTCACATTGTTCACTATCAATTGCACTATGATTTATTTACCTTATAATTTGTTTTATATTTTTTATTACTATAGTCACAGTTTGCGCACTTTAAAGTATTACAATTGCATTTACTTGCTTCATGTGGTCCAGCACATTTAAAGCACATAACCTTGTTCGTGCATTTTTTGCCACCGTGTCCATAGACAGCACATTTATTGCACGGATTTGTATGAATAATGTCATAGGCTCTGCAATTTTGATAGCCAATTAGAATTTTGCTTCTATTTTCCTTTATATGTTTATATATACTAGAAGCTACTTCTATTATTGCACTATTTGATGTTTGGTTTGTGAAAATATGTAGCACTTTGCACTTTTCATCCATGTTGCTGAAATTTCTTTGGTTTATGTCAGTTTCTACTTCTTCTTTGGTTGAGAAATGCTTATCTATTCCTATCACTTTCATTGTAGGTTTTTTTATTTGTTCTTTTTCAATTTTAAAGTTTTCGTTTAGACTATTTTTTAAATTTAATTCTATTTTCTCTACACTTTCTACGTTCATACAGTTTATTATCACAGTGTCCTTGATTTTAATATTAACATTTTTTGTTTGTACTGTTTTGTCATTAGTTATGTAATTGCACACAGTTGTAACGATATTTGTTTCATCTTTGCTGTTGATTTTCTTGACGATGAGCTTTGGCACTTTTTTGTTTTTCGGCTTAATATTGCTTTGTGTAAGAACATGTGCATATGTTGCCCATCGTTGGTTTTCATTTTTGTTATTTTTTTCTTTTTCTTGGATTAGTAGTTTATTAAGTAGTTCATTTTTTTCTTGCAGTACCTGAACTATTTGTTTTAATAATTTGTTTTCTACTTTGTATTTTTCATTTTCACTTAGTTCTTCATAGATGGTATCGTTTAGTGTTTTTCCTTTATTTGACTCTAAATCAATTTCGTTTAATATCTATTGCTTCTGTAGTTCTCTGTCTTCACCTTTGTATTGAGCTATAAAAGCAGCAGCAGGTCCTTTCAGTTCACCACATGGTAATTTTGAGGTTAGTGCAAAGTTAGGGTGATCTTGGCAGATGATAAATGAGTTGCTTAGAAATTTCACAGGCACACCAGCGTTATATTTTGTAACTACTTCGTTTGTGTGTTGAAATTCACCACATAAAATACACACTACTGCACCAACTTTTTGAGTTGAGTGACATTTATAGAATTTATTTAACGTAGCATCGGGCGGCTCCTTGCTACCCGACGCCATGTTGGCGACGTAACTCAATGCTTACACTTTTGACAATTCATTCTTTTTATACAATAAAATTGCGCATATGTGTGTGTGTGTGTGTGATGTAAGGAAGACGCGTACAAATGGTGGGGATGCGGTAGAGAATTGAGAAGCGACACAGCGAGTGTGGTATCAGGACAGCACGTATTAATAGAGGGGGAACCCCAAAACCAATGCTATAATGCTCTCGACTTCCTTCATACACCAAGGTGGGAGTGATAACTCTACATCGACATGCTCTCCTGGTCTCACTCGCTTGCTACCTTCGATGATCATACTCTTGTAGACACATGAATTGACAATTTTTATTAGCGTAGTATATTCCTTAGATAAATTATTAATTTCAAATTGTTTATTCATATATTTTACTTGTGTATGTATGAATACGGCTTCGGAAAACAGTCTATTTCCTCTATTAATTTCTGTATCAAGAATTTGCACATTATTGGAATCTATCATATGATTATTGTTTTTTGTATGTAAATATAATAAAGAATTGTCATCTTTCATGGTGTATTTTTTTGAATGTTCTTTGAGTCGCACATTTAATCGTCTACCAACGTACGAAGCGTCACAATCTTTGCACTTAATTTGTAAACAATGTTAGCTTTATCACAGATTTTTGTCTTATCCTTACCTAATTTAATAATATTGTTAAGTTTATTCTTAGTACTATAGATAATATTTGTATTGTGTTGTTTAAACAAAATGTTCATAGATCGTTCTAATTCTTTCACATATGAGAGAATAATAAACATTTTTTTCTTTTTCTCATTACATATATTATACCACACCCGCTGTGTCGCTTCTCAATTGTCTACTGCATCCTCACCATTTGTACGCGTCTTCTTTACATCACACACACACACACATATGCGCAATTTTATTGTATAAAAACGATGAATTGTCAAAAGTGTAAGCATTGACGCACAGAACACTTTCCACATTAGAACTACTTGACTACACGTTTCATTATAAGTTTTAATTATTGTTGCGAGTATAATTTGTAAGTTTGTGAATTGTAAAAAATCAGTTTTTATATAATTTTGTATATTTTTGTATGTGTTTAGAACCTGAAGAGGGACTTATTAAAATGTCCGAAACGTCGTAAAAAAATTTTCTGTGTTATTTATTAACAAACCCTGGTAGTATTGGCCAACAGCTTCAATTTTTACAACTTTAATTCAACCTACCATTTGCTACAGCTAACCAACTCTTCTATAATGAAAGTTAAAGAAAGTTTATAACTGATATTGACAGATTATAAAGTCAGGGTTTGAGACTTTTATAAAAGTCTAAAACTATTATAAATAGTTATAAATAGTTATTGACTTTGTTACGCGTGAGCTATCGCAACTTATAATAATAAAAATTGATGGACCCTGGGATCGAACCAGAGCCGCCGACTCGCGAGTCAGAAACGCTACCATCAAGCCACGGCCGTCACCGCGCGGCTTTCTGCTAATCGGCGTCATATTGTAATCGGACACCTTGCTTATTTCGTTCTTTTCATATTAGTACGTGTATCCACACGTAACACTTGCAGGGCTCGGAAAATCGACGTCCTCGTCGATGATATCTTCTTTATTGGCTCCGTATGCGCTTCTCGGACCTCGTGGAACTGTCACAAAGCACAGCGAAATTAATCATCCATGAGACTCTTCTTTATCTCTCGTGGGTTCCGGTGCAGTTTAGCTACCGGCCCCTCAGTTGAGCGCCAAAATGTTACGAGTGAGCTATCGCAACTTTTAATAATAAAAAGTGACGGACCCTGGGATCGAACCAGAGCCGCCGACTCGCGAGTCAGAAACGCTGCCATCAAGCCACGGCCGTCACCGCGCGGCTTTCTGCTAATCGACGTCATATTGTAATCGGACGCCTTGCCTGTTTCGTTCTTTTCATATTCATACGTGTATCCACACGTAACAACTTTCATATAAGTTTTTGAATCGTCGAAAAATTTGGACATTTGATCAGTATAAAAAAGTAAATATCGTTAAAGTACGTTCGTGATATTTAAGTTTATTTGGAAAAGGCGGACATCAAACGAACCAATGAATAAGCGAATATTATTTTTTATTAGCCGACGTTTCGGGAGCGTTAGATATACTCCCCTCTTCAGGGCTACAAGATATGTAAAAATGGTAAATGTACAACGTCATGATATTTTTTTAAATAAGAAAAACAAGTCGGAGAATTCCATAAAATTTTTTACCATAAACAATTATTCAGTCATTATTAAAACATTCGGTCCTGCCGCACATACATCCACGAGAACTACACCAAACTTTGAGGAAAACGTTAAGAAAATTCAAAATTTAAAAAATAATATTGTATTGAATTAAGAATAAAATAGATATCAAACTGTAACTTACTACCAACTTATGCGTAATTCTCTCATGATTACTATCGGATAAGGCGAGTGCCATCTCCGATAAATAAACTAACAATGAGAGGCATATGTGACTTGTTAAACGGGGGAACAATAGGCGATTTTGGAAAAACTGTTGGGGATCAAGGGTAGGGAGGCAAGAGCTGGAAGTGGGAGAAACGGCACACGGAGCTGTTCGAGTGATATAGGAGAGCACGAAACGAGGAAGTGGGCAGAGCTAAGCCTATACAGCGAGAGAGTCCTCGCTAAGTAAACGTACTCGTGTCTGCCACTTCCACGTTCACGTGCGCTCCCAATCATTCGGCAGGCTCATGGACGTATAGAATGGGGAAAAGGAGTATGGAAAGGCGAATGCACCGACACACAGCACCGAGCTAAGAATTGCAATGCAGTCTGATCAATTTCACATTGTCTTTATATGATTCTTTTAGAAATTGGGTGTCTTCTATGCGGTTAAGAGTATTGCTGTGATAGTAGATGTTAAGCATTTCCGAAAAAGAGCGTCTAAAAAAGTTAGATTCTTTGTCAAGGATTTTGGCTTTTTCGAAGTCTATATTGTGTCCTGTTTCTGACACATGCATGGCTAAGGCAGAAGTATTAACGCAATTTTTTACGTCTCTATTGTGTTCATTAATACGTAAATTCATTTTTCTTTTTCTCATTCCAATATAAGTTGAAGAGCAGTTATGGCAATCTATTTTATAAACAATACCACTGGTGTCAAGCTTACGGAGGTGGTCCTTTCCTAAGGTTATTATGCAGTTGAATTTATTAATGGTACTATTGATTGGGATAATATTATTTTGGAAAAGGATATGATTAATTTTAGGAGTCAGATGTTTAATAAACGGTAAAAGTATTTTTGGCTTTAACAAAGTAGCGCGTGAGATTCTATTAGTGATAGTGTTATTATTATGACTGTTACGGATGTATTCGAGTCTAATCCCGAAGTATTTGTTTATTATTTCGCGTGGATAGTTATTGCATAGAAGATAGTGGAAAGAAAGGTCGAGATTACTACGGTGGAATTGTGGGTCGGAGAGTTTTATGGACTTGTCAACAAGGTTGTAGATAATGGCTATTTTTTGAGAGTGGGGGTGGTGGGAAAAATAATTAATGTAGCGTCCGGATGCTGTGTTTTGTCTGTACCAGTTGGTGACGATTCTATTGTCGCGTGATCTTATTAATTCTATGTCCAAAAAACAGATGCTGTTGTTATGTTCGCGTTCGATGGTGAATTGGAGGTGACCATTATATCCATTAAAGGAGGAAAGAATCTCTTCCGTTTTGTCTTTTTTAGGAATAGGAATGCAATCGTCCACATATCTTCTATACAGCAATAACTCATTATTATAACTATTAAGACAAGTAGTTTCGAGTGACTCAAGAGTAATGTCAGCAAACCAAGGGCTAGTGCAAAAACCCATAGGGGTACCCATGATTTGTTTATAAATTCTATTATTGAACTGTAAATATGTTGAATCCAAAAGAAGTTTTAAACCATGCATAAATTCTAATTTAGAGAGGTTGATCTTATTGTTCAAGTATATCCATTTTTTGGCGACAGCTTGTAAAACAAGATCAGCTGGGATGTTGGTAAACAAGGACACTACGTCAAAAGAAACTAACTCATACTCATCTGTAATTTTTAAATTGTCGGTTATTTCTTTTAATTCAAAGCTGTTTTTAATTGAGGATTTCGGGCGTGGAAAATATTTATTAAACAGAAGGGAGAGGCTTTTATCTAAGGCATAAGTAGGACTACCTACGGCTGACACAATGATTCTTATTGGATTGCCTTCTTTATGGATCTTTACTAAGGCGTAAGCTCTAGCAAGATTAGTGACGTTAATATCTGCCCGTAACACGTGTGAGAAACATTCGTCTGTATCTAAAACACCTTTGTTTTTCCAGTCTTTAATTAGAGTTTTGATATTTTTCTGTAGTGAATTTAGAGGGGATCTATTAATTTTGCAATAAAAATTTGTGTCAGATAGCGCCGATTCCACTTTCTCTATGTAGGCATCTTTTTCCATCACTACTGTAACATTACCCTTGTCCGCTTTCGTGACGAAAATACTGGGATTATTTTTTAAAAAACGTTTGGTTTTAATGAAATTATCTTTGATTATTCTATCACTGTGACTAAGATGTAAGCGTTTACTACCTTTGATAAAGTTATTAAAAGTAGAAAGCAAGTTATCTCTGATTTCTTCTTTATTGTTCTCAAGATTTCTCAAATTGCTTTCTACTGCCTTAACATACTCGAACATAGAGCGTCTATCTAAATCCAAAGTGAAATTGAATTTGTCGCCAAGGTTGAGCGTCTCAATTGCAAAACTCGGTAACTGTGTGTGTGAGAGATTGACCAACCATCTATCCTTGGTGTTTGTAATGTTATTGTTTAGGGTAGTCAAACTAACGTTAGATTCTGAATTTCGAAAATCTGATCCAACCGTTACACTTTTGTCAGAAGCTTTTAACAGACTATTAAATTTATTAATGTGGATATGTGAAACTTTATCACTAATGATATCCAAGGTATTATTGTAAAATTGTAAGAATTTTTTAGCATATGTTTCAGAAGTTGCATTTGTGAAGTTAATTATGGACGCGTTGATTTGTGTAAGCAAAAACTGTAGATGAATGTTAAGGTCAGAGATTTCGATATTCAAAATCTTTTTCCGAACATACCTCGACAGATGGTTAGTCTTAGCACTCGCAAATTTACTGTTGAAGGAAATGTTTTTAAAGTACTTACACATGCTCTCAATGTGCTTAGGAAATATGTCATAGCTTCTGCATTTAACTAGGAATTTAAGTTCACATTCGAATTTCTTATGTTTCTTTAGTAGTTTGGTGAGTTTTACACAAGTTGTTTTGGCATCCAAGCCAAAGTCTTCTTTTATAAAGTCTTGTACAAATTTAGGGTGTTTTTTTCCCGGGTCATGAAGAATCCGTCACAGAATGACGTTGTCTGGAGAGAAGAGTTGATGACCTTCCTTTTTGACATATCTTATAGAGGTTGTTGAGGTGTAGTTGGCATATAGTGTCCCAATGCCTAGTAGATATCGTTAAAGTACGTTCGTGATATTTAAGTTTATTTGGAAAAGGCGGACATCAAACGAACCAATGAATAAGCGAATATTATTTTTTATTAGCCGACGTTTCGGGAGCGTTAGATATACTCCCCTCTTCAGGGCTACAAGATATGTAAAAATGGTAAATGTACAATGTCATGATATTTTTTTAAATAAGAAAAACAAGTCGGAGAATTCCATAAAATTTTTTACCATAAACAATTATTCAGTCATTATTAAAACATTCGGTCCTGCCGCACATACATCCACGAGAACTACACCAAACTTTGAGGAAAACGTTAAGAAAATTCAAAATTTAAAAAATAATATTGTATTGAATTAAGAATAAAATAGATATCAAACTGTAACTTACTACCAACTTATGCGTAATTCTCTCATGATTACTATCGGATAAGGCGAGTGCCATCTCCGATAAATAAACTAACAATGAGAGGCATATGTGACTTGTTAAACGGGGGAACAATAGGCGATTTTGGAAAAACTGTTGGGGATCAAGGGTAGGGAGGCAAGAGCTGGAAGTGGGAGAAACGGCACACGGAGCTGTTCGAGTGATATAGGAGAGCACGAAACGAGGAAGTGGGCAGAGCTAAGCCTATACAGCGAGAGAGTCCTCGCTATAGAATGGGGAAAAGGAGTATGGAAAGGCGAATGCAGACGCTCTTTTTCGGAAATGCTTAACATCTACTATCACAGCAATACTCTTAACCGCATAGAAGACATCCAATTTCTAAAAAAATCATATAAAGACACTGTGAAATTGATCAGACTGCATTGCAATTCTTAGCTCGGTGCTGTGTGTCGGTGCATTCGCCTTTCCATACTCCTTTTCCCCATGTGTAAGTACTTTAAAAACATTTCCTTCAACAGTAAATTTGCGAGTGCTAAGACTAACCATCTGTCGAGGTATGTTCGGAAAAAGATTTTGAATATCGAAATCTCTGACCTTAACATTCATCTACAGTTTTTGCTTACACAAATCAACGCGTCCATAATTAACTTCACAAATGCAACTTCTGAAACATATGCTAAAAAATTCTTACAATTTTACAATAATACCTTGGATATCATTAGTGATAAAGTTTCACATATCCACATTAATAAATTTAATAGTCTGTTAAAAGCTTCTGACAAAAGTGTAACGGTTGGATCAGATTTTCGAAATTCAGAATCTAACGTTAGTTTGACTACCCTAAACAATAACATTACAAACACCAAGGATAGATGGTTGGTCAATCTCTCACACACACAGTTACCGAGTTTTGCAATTGAGACGCTCAACCTTGGCGACAAATTCAATTTCACTTTGGATTTAGATAGACGCTCTATGTTCGAGTATGTTAAGGCAGTAGAAAGCAATTTGAGAAATCTTGAGAACAATAAAGAAGAAATCAGAGATAACTTGCTTTCTACTTTTAATAACTTTATCAAAGGTAGTAAACGCTTACATCTTAGTCACAGTGACAGAATAATCAAAGATAATTTCATTAAAACCAAACGTTTTTTAAAAAATAATCCCAGTATTTTCGTCACGAAAGCGGACAAGGGTAATGTTACAGTAGTGATGGAAAAAGATGCCTACATAGAGAAAGTGGAATCGGCGCTATCTGAGACAAATTTTTATTGCAAAATTAATAGATCCCCTCTAAATTCACTACAGAAAAATATCAAAACTCTAATTAAAGACTGGAAAAACAAAGGTGTTTTAGATACAGACGAATGTTTCTCACACGTGTTACGGGCAGATATTAACGTCACTAATCTTGCTAGAGCTTACGCCTTAGTAAAGATCCATAAAGAAGGCAATCCAATAAGAATCATTGTGTCAGCCGTAGGTAGTCCTACTTATGCCTTAGATAAAAGCCTCTCCCTTCTGTTTAATAAATATTTTCCACGCCCGAAATCCTCAATTAAAAACAGCTTGGAATTAAAAGAAATAACCGACAATTTAAAAATTACAGATGAGTATGAGTTAGTTTCTTTTGACGTAGTGTCCTTGTTTACCAACATCCCAGCTGATCTTGTTTTACAAGCTGTCGCCAAAAAATGGATATACTTGAACAATAAGATCAACCTCTCTAAATTAGAATTTATGCATGGTATAAAACTTCTTTTGGATTCAACATATTTACAGTTCAATAATAGAATTTATAAACAAATCATGGGTACCCCTATGGGTTTTTGCACTAGCCCTTGGTTTGCTGACATTACTCTTGAGTCACTCGAAACTACTTGTCTTAATAGTTATAATAATGAGTTATTGCTGTATAGAAGATATGTGGACGATTGCATTCTTATTCCTAAAAAAGACAAAACGGAAGAGATTCTTTCCTCCTTTAATGGATATAATGGTCACCTCCAATTCACCATCGAACGCGAACATAACAACAGCATCTGTTTTTGGACATAGAATTAATAAGATCACGCGACAATAGAATCGTCACCAACTGGTATAGCAAAAAAACACAGCATCCGGACGCTACATTAATTATTTTTCCCACCACCTCCACTCTCAAAAAATAGCCATTATCTACAACCTTGTTGACAAGTCCATAAAACTCTCCGACCCACAATTCCACCGTAGTAATCTCGACCTTCCTTTCCACTATCTTCTATGCAATAACTATCCACGCGAAATAATAAACAAATACTTCGGGATTAGACTCGAATACATCCGTAACAGTCATAATAATAACACTATCACTAATAGAATCTCACGCGCTACTTTGTTAAAGCCAAAAATACTTTTACCGTTTATTAAACATCTGACTCCTAAAATTAATCATATCCTTTTCCAAAATAATATTATCCCAATCAATAGTACCATTAATAAATTCAACTGCATAATAACCTTAGGAAAGGACCACCTCCGTAAGCTTGACACCAGTGGTATTGTTTATAAAATAGATTGCCATAACTGCTCTTCAACTTATATTGGAATGAGAAAAAGAAAAATGAATTTACGTATTAATGAACACAATAGAGACGTAAAAAATTGCGTTAATACTTCTGCCTTAGCCATGCATGTGTCAGAAACAGGACACAATATAGACTTCGAAAAAGCCAAAATCCTTGACAAAGAATCTAACTTTTTTAGACGCTCTTTTTCGGAAATGCTTAACATCTACTATCACAGCAATACTCTTAACCGCATAGAAGACACCCAATTTCTAAAAAAATCATATAAAGACAATGTGAAATTGATCAGACTGCATTGCAATTCTTAGCTCGGTGCTGTGTGTCGGTGCATTCGCCTTTCCATACTCCTTTTCCCCATGTGTAAGTACTTTAAAAACATTTCCTTCAACAGTAAATTTGCGAGTGCTAAGACTAACCATCTGTCGAGGTATGTTCGGAAAAAGATTTTGAATATCGAAATCTCTGACCTTAACATTCATCTACAGTTTTTGCTTACACAAATCAACGCGTCCATAATTAACTTCACAAATGCAACTTCTGAAACATATGCTAAAAAATTCTTACAATTTTACAATAATACCTTGGATATCATTAGTGATAAAGTTTCACATATCCACATTAATAAATTTAATAGTCTGTTAAAAGCTTCTGACAAAAGTGTAACGGTTGGATCAGATTTTCGAAATTCAGAATCTAACGTTAGTTTGACTACCCTAAACAATAACATTACAAACACCAAGGATAGATGGTTGGTCAATCTCTCACACACACAGTTACCGAGTTTTGCAATTGAGACGCTCAACCTTGGCGACAAATTCAATTTCACTTTGGATTTAGATAGACGCTCTATGTTCGAGTATGTTAAGGCAGTAGAAAGCAATTTGAGAAATCTTGAGAACAATAAAGAAGAAATCAGAGATAACTTGCTTTCTACTTTTAATAACTTTATCAAAGGTAGTAAACGCTTACATCTTAGTCACAGTGACAGAATAATCAAAGATAATTTCATTAAAACCAAACGTTTTTTAAAAAATAATCCCAGTATTTTCGTCACGAAAGCGGACAAGGGTAATGTTACAGTAGTGATGGAAAAAGATGCCTACATAGAGAAAGTGGAATCGGCGCTATCTGAGACAAATTTTTATTGCAAAATTAATAGATCCCCTCTAAATTCACTACAGAAAAATATCAAAACTCTAATTAAAGACTGGAAAAACAAAGGTGTTTTAGATACAGACGAATGTTTCTCACACGTGTTACGGGCAGATATTAACGTCACTAATCTTGCTAGAGCTTACGCCTTAGTAAAGATCCATAAAGAAGGCAATCCAATAAGAATCATTGTGTCAGCCGTAGGTAGTCCTACTTATGCCTTAGATAAAAGCCTCTCCCTTCTGTTTAATAAATATTTTCCACGCCCGAAATCCTCAATTAAAAACAGCTTGGAATTAAAAGAAATAACCGACAATTTAAAAATTACAGATGAGTATGAGTTAGTTTCTTTTGACGTAGTGTCCTTGTTTACCAACATCCCAGCTGATCTTGTTTTACAAGCTGTCGCCAAAAAATGGATATACTTGAACAATAAGATCAACCTCTCTAAATTAGAATTTATGCATGGTATAAAACTTCTTTTGGATTCAACATATTTACAGTTCAATAATAGAATTTATAAACAAATCATGGGTACCCCTATGGGTTTTTGCACTAGCCCTTGGTTTGCTGACATTACTCTTGAGTCACTCGAAACTACTTGTCTTAATAGTTATAATAATGAGTTATTGCTGTATAGAAGATATGTGGACGATTGCATTCTTATTCCTAAAAAAGACAAAACGGAAGAGATTCTTTCCTCCTTTAATGGATATAATGGTCACCTCCAATTCACCATCGAACGCGAACATAACAACAGCATCTGTTTTTTGGACATAGAATTAATAAGATCACGCGACAATAGAATCGTCACCAACTGGTACAGCAAAAACACAGCATCCGGACGCTACATTAATTATTTTTCCCACCACCCCCACTCTCAAAAAATAGCCATTATCTACAACCTTGTTGACAAGTCCATAAAACTCTCCGACCCACAATTCCACCGTAGTAATCTCGACCTTCCTTTCCACTATCTTCTATGCAATAACTATCCACGCGAAATAATAAACAAATACTTCGGGATTAGACTCGAATACATCCGTAACAGTCATAATAATAACACTATCACTAATAGAATCTCACGCGCTACTTTGTTAAAGCCAAAAATACTTTTACCGTTTATTAAACATCTGACTCCTAAAATTAATCATATCCTTTTCCAAAATAATATTATCCCAATCAATAGTACCATTAATAAATTCAACTGCATAATAACCTTAGGAAAGGACCACCTCCGTAAGCTTGACACCAGTGGTATTGTTTATAAAATAGATTGCCATAACTGCTCTTCAACTTATATTGGAATGAGAAAAAGAAAAATGAATTTACGTATTAATGAACACAATAGAGACGTAAAAAATTGCGTTAATACTTCTGCCTTAGCCATGCATGTGTCAGAAACAGGACACAATATAGACTTCGAAAAAGCCAAAATCCTTGACAAAGAATCTAACTTTTTTAGACGCTCTTTTTCGGAAATGCTTAACATCTACTATCACAGCAATACTCTTAACCGCATAGAAGACACCCAATTTCTAAAAAAATCATATAAAGACAATGTGAAATTGATCAGACTGCATTGCAATTCTTAGCTCGGTGCTGTGTGTCGGTGCATTCGCCTTTCCATACTCCTTTTCCCCATTCTATACGTCCATGAGCCTGCCGAATGACTGGGAGCGCACGTGAACGTGGAAGTGGCACACACGAGCACGTTTACTTAGCGAGGACTCTCTCGCTGGGCTTAGCTCTGCCCACTTCCTCGTTTCGTGCTCTCCTATATCACTCGAACAGCTCCATGTGCCGTTTCTCCCACTTCCAGCTCTTGCCTCCCTACCCTTGATCCCCAACAGTTTTTCCAAAATCGCCTATTGTTCCCCCGTTTAACAAGTCACATATGCCTCTCATTGTTAGTTTATTTATCGGAGATGGCACTCGCCTTATCCGATAGTAATCATGAGAGAATTACGCATAAGTTGGTAGTAAGTTACAGTTTGATATCTATTTTATTCTTAATTCAATACAATATTATTTTTAAATTTTGAATTTTCTTAACGTTTTCCTCAAAGTTTGGTGTAGTTCTCGTGGATGTATGTGCGGCAGGACCGAATGTTTTAATAATGACTGAATAATTGTTTATGGTAAAAAATTTTATGGAATTCTCCGACTTGTTTTTCTTATTTAAAAAAATATCATGACGTTGTACATTTACCATTTTTACATATCTTGTAGCCCTGAAGAGGGGAGTATATCTAACGCTCCCGAAACGTCGGCTAATAAAAAATAATATTCGCTTATTCATTGGTTCGTTTGATGTCCGCCTTTTCCAAATAAACTAAAAAAGTAAATAACTATTATCAATTTTTAATAATTGAAAATAATGATTTTAAATTTATAATTAATCATGATTTCATATAATAAGGATTTTAGAATGATTTTAAAGTTTAAATTCATTCAAAACTAATTAAAACTATTAATAACTATTATTATCAAATAAAAAAAGTTTATATCTGGTAATAACTTTTAATAGATTGATTTTATGGTTATGCGCCGTGGCCCAAAAAAGTAAATAAAAGTGTATAACTGTTATAAACTTTTTTTAGCTGTTCATAAAAGAAAAATTGTTAATAATTTTTATAAACTGTTACTATAGTCTCAAATCCTATCTTTATAAATAGTTATTATCAGTTATAAACTTTTTTTCTAAATTATAAAAAATTGTATATTGTTATTAATAATTATTTACAAAGTTGCAAGTACATTGATTCAAGTAATAAGTTTCAAAACACCTCGTTGTAGTGTTTGCAGTTTTGCTTTCACATCTGACTAGAGAAATTATATTCCATTATATGTGTACATATACTTTGTATACATAAATCTGACATACAAATAATAGATGCCAATACTATAATGTTGTTTTATAATGACCGTGTAAGTTTTTTGTCCTGTTTACTACTGACCTGAAAATCTTATATGTAATACAATTGTTTCACTATATTACTGATTTAGATATTATTTAAAGTAGTGTTTTTTACTAAAATTAAAATTTTAATCAACCAAAGTATTTTTTTATTTCTTGGAAGATTATACTATTATTTCACATTAGCTATATATGTATGGATCAAAACAGTTTTTACATGACTATCATAATCTCACTAGAATAATATATTACAATTTTTTATTAATACAGTGAAAGATACTAGCGTATACCTTTGCATACGATCAATCTATATGATTCTCATTGAGAACCTATAACAAAACATTACTTAATTATTAGTTAAAAAGGCCCACTTGACGCCCTTGGTACACAATATACTATTAAAAAAAAATTTTCTGTAGTTTTTGAGATATTTTAAACGTATTCTCATATTTTCTAAAAGTAAAAAATCATCTTATAATTTCCATGTAAGTATAAATTAATGACTAAAGTATGATAATTTTAACATACATCTGTATGACTTTTAACATGATTTTATTTATATAGGTATTCTGGCAAATGTACCAAGAAAAATATATACTAGCCATTCTGATGAAATTAAAGAAGCCATTCAGCAATATTATAGGGATAATAGTAGAATATGTGCTGGTATGAAAGAATGCCTAAGTGTTTATAATCCTGAAACTAATACAAAGGAAATGCGCCAGAAAATGTTATTATTAGATGATTGGAAAACATTATATAAAAATGGGTTGATGAACATGGTACTGTAAATGAAGCGGTTCCCAGTTTTTCTTACTTTGCAAACTTAAGACCTACAGAATGTGTCTTAGCTGGTGGACGTGGTGCACATATAGTATGTGTCTGTACTCAGCATCAAAATGTAAAATTAAAATTAAAAGCTATCGACAACTCATTATCTTATAGGGAAATAATGGCTCAGTCTGTCTGCTCAACTGTAAATAAAAAATGTATGCTACACAATTGTTCAGACTTTCCCGGAGAAGCACATATTCATCAGTATTTCACTACCCATAATTTCTTACAAACTCAGAAAGACATAACTTACAGTTGTTGGGAATCTGTCAAATCAAATAATAAGAGTAATGATGACTTGTCTTCAATGTTCAAAGTTAAGTTATTGACAAAGACTGAATCAGCTACAAGTTTTTTGAAGAATTTAAGTTCTGAATTATACGACTTAATAAAGCATCATTACATTTCAGAATATCAAAAAAACAGTTTTTAGCAATAAAAGAATATTTGAATGAGGAAACAGGCTCAATGTTAATGGATTTCTCGGAAAATTATGCATTCAAAGCTCAAGAGTCTACTCAAGGCTTTTATTTTAATAATGAACAAGCTACTGTACAACCTTTGTTTTGTATACCAGAGGAAATAGCGATACTATTAATGTTACAAGTTTTTGTATTATAAGTGATTATAATAAGCATAATGCTTATGTGGTCAATGTGTTTCTCGACAAGGTTCTTACAAAAGTCAAAGAAAAATTTCCAAACATAATGAACATCAACTATTTTTCAGATGGAGCTCCCACTCAACATAAAAATAAGTAAGTTCCCTAGTGAAAATATTTTTGTTCAAAAAAGTTAAAAACTGTTAGTAAGAGTTAAAAACTGTTAAAAACTGTTATAAAATGTAGGATTTTGGATGTTACTAACTGTTTACAACTGTTTGTAACAGTTTTTAACAGTTAATAAGCTTTATTAAATCATCTAATAACTATTCAATATTTATTAATTATTATTAATATAATAATGATGAATTATTTATTAAGAATTAAATAAAAACTGAAAACTAAAAGTATTAACTAATATAATTAATTATTAATTGATTATTATGAATATATAAAAAATGGCTAAAGAATATGGCTATTAAAAATTATTAATTATTATTATTAATAATAATAATTTATTTTGTATGAAATTTTTCTTAAATCCAAAATTCAGAATTATTTGAAACTGTTTGAAACTGCTACAAACAATTATAATTAGAAAAATTGTGTCCAAAATCCTACATTTTGTAACATTTACAAACAGTTTTAATAGTTCTAAACAGTTTCAAATAATTTTAAAGAATTATTAACTGTTATTAACATTTATAATTTATGACAGGGTTAAAGAAAATTTTATAATTTTGCATTTACTGAGTTATTATATACATATAGGAACGATAAATTAATTTGGAGGAAGCTACGTGCCAATGACTTGGCCGTGGTTATTTTTACTATTACAAAGCTTCCTCCAGGAGGAAGTAAAAATAAAAGCAAGTAAAAAATACGCGCGTAGAACGCGTCATTTCCATTTTTTAGTATATATAAAGTCGTTCCCAAAAAATTACGATTTGAAAAGAGGACTAAATCAGTTTTAACCTCAAATATCTCTTAAATTCATAAACGAATTCCTTTACCTTATGATCTTATATAATAATAAAAAATGATATGCAAACTTTACATTTCAATCAAATTTCAAAGAAATTAAGTACTCTAGTTATTGTGCTACAAAGAAAGTCATTTTAAGAAAAATACGAAAATTAATATCAAATACCTTAAAAAGTAATTGTATGATCTTGATGAAAATTCATACACATATTATCTATATCATACACACACACACGCACACGCACACGCACACGCATACGCACACGCACACGCACAAACATTATACACACACACACACACATACGAAAAATTATTATTTTTAAATTGATAAATATTGATATATATCGCCTTAAAACATCTTTTTAAACATGTTTTTACGATTTTAAAGATTCCTCTATAAAGAAAAAATAAAAAAGTCATGCCGATAATTATATTTAATTTTCATTAATAACTATATTAAATATAATTTTTTATAAATCGGTTGTATTTAGAAATTTAAAAGAGATATTGGCATGAACATTTTTTGGTGTGTATGTGTATGTGTGTGTGCGTTTGTGTGTGTGTGTGTGTGTGTATGTGTGTATGTGTGTGTGTGTGTGTGTGTGTGTGTGTGTGTGTGTGTGTGTGTTTATTTATTACACTCATTGAAGACATTATTTGGTTAAAATTTTTCAGTGGTTATCTACATTTGTTTTTTAGAAAAATTTATTTTTTGTTGCCGCACAATATTAAAATTCTAAAAATATAAATAAGTTAAAATTTTTTTCCGATATATTAGTATTTTATTTTTTATTTTTTTACGGTATTTTTTTCTTTGTGGGGGGCTTCGCCCACCACACCCCCCTAGCGGGGGCTTCGCCCCCTGCGCCCCAGGCGCTCCTGCTCCCTCTTTTCTTCTTTTTATCACATTTTACCATTAATATTGTTACGACCTTAAATTAAGCATAGAAAATTTAATCTAAGTAGACTGATTCCTTCATATATTAATATTAAAGTTTGTATGTCACTATCTAGATGACGTTGTAAATAACAATAATAGAAATAGATTTCCAGTTCGTATAACGATATATAATTGTAAACTGTCTAAAGTTCAGAATTATAATAAAAAAAGAAGATGATCATTCTTCTAACAAAATCATATTCTAGATTTATTTCATGAGAGTGATACTGATTTCTTTAGAAAACGTTGTTTAGAAAATTTCAATTTCTCGGGCACCCATTTCAATGTATATCATCGCGCGGTCGTCCTAAGGCTCTTCTATACTTGCCGTCGGAACGCTCCCGCGCTCCTTGATACTCTTTTAGTCATTGATGGCAATACTATTAGAGTACAATTGTGTAAAATTTTTTTTATGATTGTAAAAAGAAAACAGAAAAAATAATTTTACACATTCGATATATGCATATATGTAGATAACTTTTAGATTTATTTATTATGCACATAATCGTTAATGCATAATAAATAAAATAAAGATTGCATTTAAAATTAAAAAAAAATTGTTTTAATTATATAGAGCAACATTGAATGAGTTTGTTTTTTATAAATAAAATAAAACATTTATTAAAGCTAATTTTGGAATACGATTGTTAAATATAGCATTCTTGCAGGTGTAACACAATATAATTTTGTTCTCGTTTACAATTTGACAAATTTCTTCCCAATTTTCTACGAGTTCTTTATGTTTTACCATAGAATCTTTCATGTAAGTTGTAATCGATTTTTTAAACCAAAGACCCCCAGAACTCGAACAAATCCATGTGGGTCCTTCTTTTATGGCTTTAATATATTTTTCAATACTTTTAACAAATTGTGGTCGATTCATTAGATTATACGCATCGTTTGTATGAATAGGAGTGCAATCTATGTTTAATGAATGTAATAATTTCCTTATATTTTGCTGTTTAGCATGTAATTGTTTAGTTTTTCGCATATTTTTGATTTTATTATAATGAGTTTTATAATATCGTCGTTTGCAATTTTTTTATTTTGATACGTATATTTCTTAATCGTATTAAATTTTTTTTATGTTCATTAATTTGGAATTCTCATTTTTTAGACTTAAAATTCATATTTTATTTAAATTTAACAGTGACTCTTTTTTTCGTAATTCTGGATTTTTTCTTATTTTTTTTTTGTATATTCTATTAAACGTTCATTACTTTTAAAATACGATTTTGTTCTAAGGTGTTTTATTTTTAATGAATCATGTTTACGCATTTCATTGTTATTTTTTCTTTGATTAGATTTTCTTTTATTTCTTTTTAAATTGTCCCTTTTTTTATATTCAGGATTCTGTCTCAAATTGCTTAGTTGTTTTTTGTTATTTAATTTTTCCAATCTATATTTATTTTTATTTTATGGATATTTTTTTGTTCTATTTCTTATTTCTGGTTTCCTTATATCTGATAAATTATTATTTCGTAAGTATTTTTTTATATAGTTATCATTATATTTTTTATATTCGGGTCGTTTAATTTAATTATTTTTACGTTTGTTTTTCATATAATTTTTCATGCATGTCTTTTTTTTTTTTAATAAATATGTGTCTTTTTTGTACGTTTATAATTAAAATTTTGTTCTGTTTGAGTTTGTGACATTGTCTCTTTTTTTTTATTTATTGGTCCATTATCCATATTGTTTATTTGATAATTCGTCAATTCATTAATTATCGTTTATTTCTTTACTAGACGGTAGGATGTATTCATTATCATTATTGCGGTTAGATATTTCATCAGTATTTTTGCAATATTGTGATTTTTCTGACGTCGTTGGCCGGTGAACTACCTTAAGAGTGTGATTAAGGGGGTGTCAAACTCAATTTTTACCGACCGAGCAAAAACCACCTTGTTTTTAGTAGAAAAAAAAAATATAACGATATATGAAAAATAATGAGTGTATGCCCTCCGTAATAACATTATTAATCATTCTACAAAATCCCAAGTCAATATTCGGAAGCATTTAAGAATGGCATTTGAACGAAAAATTTGTTCAAATGCCATTCTTAGATGCCTTAAAATATCGACGTGAAACATTGCAGAATGATTAATAATGTGATTACGGAGGGCAATACACTCATGGTTTTGCATAATATTTAAAAAAAAAAATAGTTTTTGTTATCATGCGGTAAATAGTAAAGTTAATAAGCGAAAAATTTACCGTCTAAAAGATATTAGTGACCGCCTCTTATGGACATGTTACTGCGCAATGGTCATAGTCATATTGTTCGTGTATGATGTATTAGATACGTGTGATGTTTATCATGCATAACAGCATGACGCTGAGCACTGCCGGGTGTCGAGCCGCGACGCGCTCCCGCAGCCCCCGCTGAAGTGACAACAATGCGAGCTGATCACCGACCACGACGACGACGAGGTACGGTACTTATACCCTGGTTCGCACCGCGTGTAGAGCACACCCACGAGGCGGGCGCCACGTACCGTACAGCCATAACCTTACTTTGACGGGTCGCAGCTCCGTTATCGCGAGATGCATTCACGCATGTGTTAGGTGAAGGTGTCTCGTCTCGGACTCTCGGCTGCGAGCGAGCGGATACGCACGAGGTGCGCTTGTGATTGTGTGCAAGTGAAGTGAGATAACTACTGAGAAGAGGTAGTGAACCTGCAGCAGCAGCAGCAGGGGGCTCAAGAAGGAAGGATACGGCTGGACGGGATCGTACATAAGCAGCAGAGATAGCAGCGACAGCTTTCACCACGACGCCCACGACGCCTGTCACGATGGTAGCTGCTGCAGCATAATCAGAGATACAGTACATAGTTGAGTTCAAGATGTATGTACCTTATATATCTGATCCAACTATACCCTACAAAGGTAGATATAACTGTAGACTTGCTGATCTGTTCTAAAACGTTCTGACCAAAGTATAAGATGTTTTCATTTTCTTTCGCTTACGTGTATCTCTTTTTTTTAAATTAAACTGAGTCTCGACATAAATATATTTCTTTTCATAATGAGAGTGCTTGACAATACTGTCTCGTTCTCAAACAAATTTGAAACTTAAAACATTCGTACACTACTTCTATTATACTAAATCTTTACTATCAAATCAACTCGAGAGTGCAAAAGAAAAAATGAATTGAGAAACACCATATGAAGAAGTTTGAAATCACCAGTACTTGCTATGTGTTGACAGCTGTGTCTATATTGCAGCTAGCAGTCAGTTAAGTGTAGGTATTGTAATTTATAATGGTTATGGTACCGATACATAGTCCGATACTTACAAACATTCGCAACCTATCTTAACATTTAAATATTTTTTAGAAATAGTGCTAGATTTTCCCACCCATAGGTAACAGTGTGATAATTTATTCTGAGTAGAATACCATTTAATAATAATATTAAAAATATACTATAATAAAATCTCATAAAGTTATCACACTCTGTAATTATTATTTTCTCTTAAAAGGTTGTGAAATCCATCTAAAAAAACATTTTACAAAAGTTTAAACTAAGGCAAGTATTAGTCTCTCTCTCTCTCCCTCCCTCTCTCTCCCGCCCTCCCTCTCTTTCTCACCCTGTCTCTTTCTCCCTCTTTCCCCCTTCCTCTTTGTTACGCCCTTATCTCGCCCTCTCTCTCAACATCCGTCAAACGGAGTACCAAAAACTTTAATGGGAGCTTAAATATTATTTTAAATAATCAACATGTTTATTAAAAGCTAATTTTTAGTACGTTCTAACAACACAATTTGTCTAGTCCTTTTAATTCTTCTAGTCTCATCTATTCAATAAGTACTCTCTACAAATGGTAATAATTTTTTTCATGACTGTACAAATAATAATATTGTTAATGTAAAACTTTCTACGAAAGTATAAAATAAGACAAGTATAGAAATTTTTTCTTTATAATCTACTTTCCCACCCTCTCTTCCCCCGCTCGCTCTCTCGCTCTGTTTCTCCCCCCTCTCTCTCTTCTTCTCACCATCTCTCTCTCAATATCCGTCAAACTCTGTACCAAAAACTTTAATGAGAGCTTAAATATTTTTTTAATACAATCAACACGTTTAAAAAAAAAAATAATTTAAGTACGTTTTAATAACACAATTTTTGTCTAGACCTTTTATTTATTCGAAACTCATCTATTCAATAAGCACTCTGCAAATGGTAAAAATTTTTTCCATGACTGTACCAATAATAATATTGTTAATATAAAACTTTCTACGAAAGTATAAAATAAGGCAAGTATAGACGTTTTTTCTGTATAATCTATAAAATAATAATATTTATGATTTTTTAAAAGAAATCAAATAAATACCAGTGAAAAAGTCTTTTATTTCTTTGAGTCATTGTATGCTGAACAAATTATATGTAAGTAAATACATTCAAATTGTTCATTGCAAATCAAACAAATGAAAGTTGTGAAATCAATTATCGATAATCAAGTAATGCAAACAACTCTCGGAAACAACTGTATGACTATTCTCAGAAATGTATTAAAATTTGTTCATCCTTCTATACAAATTAAACACAGGTAAGTACTGAAATCAATTTATTGTAGTCAAGTACCCATAAGTTAACTTGACTGAATAATACAACTTTTCGTAACTACTTAAAAATATTCAGTCAGCGGGCATAAAGTACTACTTAACGCCTAACAGGCGTAATAGCTCCCATACACCTACCAAACTTTATAGAACCTACGCACTTTACGCCCGTGTGGGCGAAAATTATTTTAATTATACAACAATTATGCCTTCTTTTTATTTCTAAAATTCATAAGGATTTTATCAGATATTTACAAAAAGTCAAAGCCTATATAAAAAAAATACATAATTACCACCACATCTCCATTTTTCATTGATCTTTCTCAATTTTGATATTTCTATAATATTACGCATCTTGGGAGGACAATAGAAGTCTATAGAGCTGCTCTAGCAGAGGTGGTCCTCCAATCTCCCATACATACTTGGCGGGCCCGACGGTTTCCAGTTTACCGGTGGGCTTTGTAAATGTAGAATACTAAATTTTTACATAAATTCATTAACAATGTTTATACCTATAAGCCCATTATAAATAATTACATTGGCTCTAATTTTTAATTGATACCGTTTAAATATAATATCCCTACAAGTGTAGAATCTCATGATTTACTTTCATTACCGAAAATATTTTTCCTTGTGTCCGTCTTTTTGAAGCGGGAATGAGATAAAAATGCATATAAATTTATTGTCTACTCAAAAGTGCTTTAGGTTTTATTAACCATTTTGTAAACCACCTATTTTTTATTCTTTTTCGTAGTGTAAATATCATATGAGATCTCATATGAGATATCATATGTGTGATGTCATCTGCAATTTTACATATTATGGGATCTCATATGAGATCTGATGTCAGATATTCCCAAATAAGATCTGATGTCCAATATTCTCATATGAGATCTCATATGATATTTTCATGCGGGTTTGCACTTTCTATTTAACAACAGAGTAATAAATTCAATACTGAGCCCTATTTAATATGTAGAAGCAACCCATTTATACATTTTATCTGATCTTTAAACATATGAATATTTATATGAAAATGACCATGTTTACACCTTAAACTGCAAACCGTCGGGCTCGCCAAGTATGTATGGGAGATTGGAGGACCACCTCTGCTAGAGCAGCTCTATAGACTTCTATTGTCCTCCCAAGATGCGTAATATTATAGAAATTTCAAAATTGAGAAAGATCAATGAAAAATGGAGATGTGGTGGTAACTATGTAATTTTTGCTTCCTCCTAGAGGAAGCTTTGTGATAGTAAATTTGTTGTTGTAAAAACATGTTATAATTGTGTTCTGAGGTGTTAGGAATCAAAATACATGGTTTTTGAAAAATGTCTGTATGGATGTGTGTGTGTGTGTGTGTGTGTGTGTGTGTGTGTGTGTGTGTGTGTGTGTGTGTGTGTGTGTGTGTGTGTGTGTGTGTGTGTGTGTACGCCTGGTTCTCAGCTTCTACTCGGTCGATTTTGACCGGACAGGTTTCATTTCTTTTGTTTTTTTTGCGTGATGGCGGGTCAAAAATCCGTTTTTTGATTAGGGCGATGCGTTTTAGTTTTTTTTTCAAATTTTCGATTTTCTCAAAACTGTTTTTTGATTTTTTTTAACGATAGGATCTAGTTATTCGAATCTGATGGGTAGCATTCGAAAGAGAATTAAAATACCTATATTTTCTAAAAAAAAAAGTTTATAGCTATCACGGTTCTTTTGTTATTAACAAAAACGTGTTTTATTTTTTGGAAGCTTATAACTTCTAAACTTAACGGTCAATTTTTTTGAGAAAAATCATGATAATACAGAATATAAATAGTTATAATCTGTTAAAATTTGAATACATTCTGTAGGCTAGATTTTGAGTAAAAAATTGAAAAATGAAAAAAATCAGTTTTGTATGTCCAACGATTACAAGAGTAAAATTGACTTAATGGCTTCAAAATTCCTTTTAGATGTAGATTTTTTATAGTTCTCGGTCGAGTTCTTTGGGCAAAATGATTGGTCCATAAATTTCAGAGATATTTGAGGTTAAAATTTTTTGACAATTTCTAAAAATCGTAATTTCTCGAGAACGGCTCTATGTATCTGAATGGAGTGGGTGGCATTCGAAAGAGAATTAAAAATTTTCTGTATAATATCTATAAAATAATAATATTTATGATTTTGTAAAAGAAATCAAATAAATACCAGTCAAAAAGTCTTTCACTTCTTTGAGTCATTGTATGCTGAACAAATTATATGTAAGCATTCAAATTGTTTACTGCAAATCAAACAAACGAAAGTTGTGAAATCAATTATCGATAGACAAGTAATGCAAACATCTCTCGGAAACAACTGTATGACTGTTTTCAGAAATGTATTCAAATTTGTTCATCCTTATACTGGCCGCTATACTGGCCGTGCATTGGCCGTAAGAGATCATCCGCGCGCCGAGATACGTCGTTCTTCAACAGAGCGCCGAGATACGTCGTTCTTCATTTTCGCGGCGAGATACGTCGTTCTTCATCCGCGCGCCGAGATACGTCGTTCTTCACCCGAGCGCCGAGATACGTCGTTCTTTATCCGCGCGTCGAGATACGTTCTTCTTCCTCTCAACCGTCGATATACAAATTAAACACAAGAAAGTACTGAAATCAATTTATTGTAGTCAAGTATACCCATAAGATAACTTGACTAACATAGAACTTTTCGTACCTTGCGTGTAAAATTACATTTTATGCCCACGTTGTAACTTCAAAAATATTCAGCCAGTGGGCATAAAGTATTACTTAACGCCTAAGAGGCGCAATAGCTCACATACTCCTATACAAAACCTTATAGAACCTACGCACTTTACGCCCGTATAGGTGAAAATTATTTTATGCCTTTTATGCTTTCTTTTCATTTCTAAAATTCATAAGAATTTTTTCAGATATTTACGAAAAGTCAAAGTTTTGAACTTTCTATAATATTACGCATCTTGGGAGGACAAGAGAAGTCTAGAGCTGCTCTAGCAGGGGTGGTTCTCCAATCTCCCGCACATACTTGGCGGGCCCGACGGTTTGCAGTTTACCGGTGGGCTTTGTAAATGTAGAATTCTAAATTTTTGCATAAATTCATTAAAAATGTTTATACCTATAAATCGACTATAATTAATAAGTAATTACAATGACTCTAATTTTTAATTGATACTTTTCAAATATATCATCCATACGTATGTGCAGAATCTCATGATTTACTTACATTACCCAAAATATTTTTCCTTGTGTCCGTCGTTTTTAAACAGGAATGAAATAAAAATACATATAAATTGTACTAAAAAATCTACTCAAAAGTGCTTTAGATTTTACTAACCATTTTATAAGCCACCTATTTTTTTATCACGGCCAGTATAGCGGCGAGATACGTCGTTCTTCAACCGAGCGCCGAGATACGTCGTTCTTCATCCACACACCGAGATACGTCGTTCTTCATCCGTGCACCGAGATACGTCGTTCTTCATCCGCGCGCCGAGATACGTTCTCTTCCTCTCAGCCGTCGATATAAGGATGAACAAATTTGAATACATTTTTGAAAACAGTCATACAGTTGTTTCCGAGAGATGTTGGCATTACTTGACTATCGATAATTGCTTTCACAACTTTCGTTTGTTTGATTTGCAGTAAACAATTTGAATGCTTACATATAATTTGTTCAGCATACAATGACTCAAAGAAGTGAAATACTTTTTGTCTGGTATTTATTTGATTTCTTTTAAAAAATCATAAATATTATTATTTTATAAATTATACAGAAAAAACGTCTATACTTGCCTTATTTTATACTTTCGTAGAAAGTTTTATATTATTTCAGTACTTTCTTGTGTTTAATTTGTATAGAAAGATGAACAAATTTGAATACATTTCTGAGAACAGTCATACAGTAGTTTCCGAGAGTTGTTTGCATTACTTGACTATTGATAATTGATTTCACAACTTTCGTTTGTTTGATTTGAAATGAACAATTTGAATGTACTTACTTACATACAATTTGTTCAGCATACAATGACTCAAAGAAGTAAAAGACTTTTTGACTGGTATTTATTTGATTTCTTTTAAAAAATCATAAATATTATTATTTTATAGATATTATACAGAAAAAACGTCTATACTTGCCTTATTTCATACTTTCGCAGAAAGTTTTATATTAACAATATTATTATTATTTGTACAATCATGAAAAAAATGATTACCATTTGTAGAGAGTGCTTATTGAATAGATGAGATTCGAATAAATAAAAGGTCTAGACAGATTGGGTTGTTTTTTTATAGATTATGTAGAAAAAAGTCTATACTTGCCTTATTTTATACTTTCGTAGAAAGTTTTATATTAACAATATTATGATTTGTACAGTCATAATTATTATTATTTGTTACCGATCCATGAATCATATCGAAAGTATTTGCGCTTTAGGTTTCAAAAATCGATGTGTGAATTTACATGCCTGCCGTTCGGACTGAATGTAGCTCCATTAATTTTCACAAAAATTATGAAACCCGTGGTTTCTCATTTACGAAAACAGGGTCTGCTGTCGGTTATATACTTAGACGATTTGTTGTTATTAGGCACGACATATGAAAACTGTTAAAAAAATGTAGATATAACAGGATCTTTATTGCGGGAATTAGGCTTTATTATTAATTATAAGAAAAGTAAAATGATTCCTAGTCAGAGATGTTTATACCTAGGATTGATTTATAATTCCTTAAGAATAGTCGTAGAATTACCAGAAAAGAAGAGGGAGCGCATAAAACAGATCGTTAATTTATGATCGTTAATTTAAACCAAGAAATAAAGATTAGAGCATTTGCTCAAATATTAGGTATACTCGTGTCATGTTGTCCAGCAGTAAATTATGGGTTTGTTTATATAAAGGGTTGTGAGAGAGCTAAATATTTAGCTCTTAACCTTGCTTATGACGATTACAACGCAAAAAATGGTAATCACTAAGATAATTGTAGATGATTTAAAATGGTGGAAGGCTATTAAGAAGGTGCCCAATAATCCAATAAGAACGGCTGTATACGACCTGGAGATCTCTACAGATGCTTCTCTCAGTGGTTGGGGGGCATTCTGTAATGGTCAAAGAGCACATGGGCACTGGAAAGAATGTGAAAAATACTACTCAATTAATTATTTAGAACTTATGGCAGCCTTTTTTAGGTTAAAGACTTTCGGAAAGAACTGTAGAGATTGTCAAATATTGTTACATATCGACAACATGACCGCCATATCATACATTAATCGTATGGGAGGAGTCCAATATGAGAATTTAAATGCGATAGCAAAATCATTATGGCAATGGTGTGAGAAAAGAAGAATCCATGTTTTCGCGTCTTACGTCGCTTCAAGAGAAAATGTTGAAGCAGGCACTGAATCGCGTCGCAAAAATTCTCACATTGAGATTGAAATGTCTAACCTTACTTTTAAAAAGATTTGTTCTTTTTTCGGGAGACCAGAGATTGATCTGTTTGCCACTAGATCAAATGCAAAGTGCGCAACGTACGTTTCGTGGCAGAGAGATCCGGAATCTTTTTCAATAGACGGATTTACAATAGCGTGGAGCGATTGGTTCTTTTATGCGTTTCCTCCTTGCTCTGTTATATTAAAATCCCTACAATAGATGAGGAATGATCGCGCAACCGGTATCATGGTAGTGCCGGAATGTCCTTCATAGCCGTGGTATCCGCTATTTTACGATATGCTTATATGCGTTCCCTTTCATTTTAATGCTAAAGATAATCTTATTTTTTCTAGCTCAGAAATAGACTAATTTTGGAGCAAGACTACCCTGGTGGCCGGAATCTTGTCAGCAGAGCATTTGAGATAAGAGAAGCTTCTAAGGAATCGTTGCAAATTATTCTCTCATCTCTGACAGAGTCGTGTTTTAAGAGATGGTGGATATTTTGTGCAAGAAAAGATTTAAATCCATTTACTAATTCTATTAAAGACATTTTAACATTTTTGACGGACGTATATAATCAAGGAGCAGCATATAATACTGCAAATTGTTATCGATCAGCTGTTTCGTTGCTTGTTGGTTCGGAAGTCGCCGAGGATGAGAGAGTAAAACGATTTTTTAAGGGGATATCTAAGTTAAGACCTTCAAAACCGAAGTATAATGCAACTTGGGATCCGAAGTCCGTTTTAGACTATTTATCTTCCTTACCCAAAAATGAAGATTTACCGCTGAAGGTTTTAAGCTTAAAATTAATTAGTTTGTTAGCTCTGGTGACCGGACACCGAATGCAAACTTTTTCTCTAATAAAGCTTAAAAATATAGAATTTAAAAGTAAGCAGATAGAAATTAAGATACCAGATCGTATTAAGACGTCAGGCCCAAACAAAAATCAACCGTTTTTAGTTCTACCTTATTTTAACAAAAATAAAAAGATTTGTGTAGCAACAGCGTTAAATTGTTATATTGATAAGACGAAAGATATTCGCGAAGATGTTCGATCGTTATTCATTTCACATAAACGTCCGTACAAAGCTGTCACTGCACAGACACTAAGCCGTTGTGTTAAAGAGATTTTAGATCAAAGCGGTATCGATATAAGGCCGAATCCATTTCAAATCAGGTGGACCGCGTATGCCTATGTCACCGATAATTTTGGAATTAAAGTATTCATGTTCTTCTCCAAAAATTATTTGACCCGTATATTTTAATTTTTTTGTTGCATCAAAATTTCATGCGTTCAACAATGGCAAAAAATTCCGAGAAAAACCTTACTTAGAAAAAAAATTTTTCAATGTAATTTTCAAACCGCTACTGTTTCACCAGTTTTTTAAGCTTTTTAGCGTGTAACACATAATTTCACTAAGGTTTGAGCCCTCTTTCACGTTCTTTATGTTATTTAAAAAAAAAATAAAAAATACACGAGTTATGTACTTTTTACTGAAAAATGCACTTTTTAGAAAAGTGCATTTTTCTCAAAAACGCCATTTTTTTTTGCTCAATTTTTTTTTGTCCTGATAGAGGACCGAAATACCTATCTAGACGTAATTGTGAAATTCCCGACCCGTGCCCAGGAATAGCGATCATTAATGAGATAATACACAAACAAATTTTTCACGCTTCACCCTTACATATATTCAATGGTATAACAGTCAATATAAAGGTTTTTATCTTTGTGCGTAAGCAATATACAAGTACACATAGTATCTGTTGTATTTTTTATTTTTGTATTTTAGATTTTTTATTTTTATATCTACCTTTCTTTTTCTGCTTCATTGTTCTTACTTCAGTAAGGGGACAATCAGCGGTCTTTGCTGTTAAACAATGTACTTTATCATTGCACGTTTCTTTAATCCATAAATGAGTTTTTTGAATTCCAGGATACTTAGGAGTAGCAAGCCAATCAACATTTTTTACTTTTCTAAACTCTTCTACGTCAACGTCTTGTAAATGTATTATTTTAATTGCATCTGTATATTTTTGAACGTGCTCTACAAAATCATTAGCATTTTGAATGAATTTTTCATGGGGACCTCGAAGACTATGCTAAGTAGCATAATGCTTTATAAGTCCACCCACACCATCTACAGCTCCTTTGCCGTGCCCAGTAGCTCTTTGTATCATGTACAATGTTATGTCTGGAAATAAAGATAAAATTTCATTTTTCGTTAAGGATGAGGGTAGCAAAGTCAGAATTTTTACTTTTTCTGATACCGTAGAACACTTTTGCAAGGCTAAACCAACATTTTGTACCCATTCTGTACAACCGCATGCAGTTGATTCGTTTGCTTTTATAGAAACATCATAAACATTATTCAACTTCACATCCAGGGCATTAGACAATGTTGAAAGTATATTTTTCGTTTTCCTTTTTACGTAATTTTCAATTGATTTTTCACGTATAAGCTTTTTCCTCTTAAGAGGCGATACACATCCTGAGAAAAATGTACTTATTTTATTATTAAATTCTTCCACGCGTTCTGGAGTACTTGGCAAAAAATCTTCATCTCTATCGATTCCGTTGACGATAAAATTATCATCCGTTGAAAATTCATTTTCAGTGCTAGTCACCAATTCTAAAGCATGCTCGTAACAACGTCTACACAGATATGTAGAGGGGGTCAAAGGTAAATCAGGATAGAGAAGCTTCAATGGATGAGCAAGATTCTCAAGTTGTTTAAAACGCACGGAATTAGGTTCGTAAAAAATTTTTTTGTGCTTATTTAAAAAATCTGCACATTTGATTCTCTTCGTTGAATAATTTTGAGACATCGTAGTTAAGTTAATCAGGTGAAATATATAATAATTTTCAAAAATATGATAGTTTTAAAAAATACTGGAGGTGTACTTATAGCAGAAACCGAACTTTTCTTGGTACATAAAAGATCTAACGATAGCCATGTAGCGGACCAATGTATAAGTACATAAACTCATACGTGTACATATATGTATTACTTAACTACTAAAAACAAAGGTAGTTATGAAAATAAAAAATCTAAAAGACAAAAATAAAAAATACAACAGATACTATGTGTACTTGTATATTGCTTACGCACAAAGATAAAAACCTTTATATTGACTGTTATACCATTGAATATATGTAAGGGTGAAGCGTGAAAAATTTGTTTGTGTATTATCTCATTAATGATCGCTATTCCTGGGCACGGGTCGGGAATTTCACAATTACGTCTAGATAGGTATTTCGGTCCTCTATCAGGACAAAAAAAAATTGAGCAAAAAATAATGGCGTTTTTGAGAAAAATGCACTTTTCTAAAAAGTGCATTTTTCAGTAAAAAGTACATAACTCGTGCATTTTTTATTTTTTTTTTTTAAATAACATAAAGAACGTGAAAGAGGGCTCAAACCTTAGTGAAATTATGTGTTACACGCTAAAAAGCTTAAAAAACTGGTGAAGCAGTAGCGGTTTGAAAATTACATTGAAAAAATTTTTTTCTAAGGTTTTTCTCGGAATTTTTTGCCATTGCTGAACGCATGAAATTTTGATGCAACGAAAAAATAAAAATAAAAGTATTTACTTTAATTCCAAAATGATCGGTGACATAGGCATACGCGGTCCACCTGATTTGAAATGGATTCGGCCATAAGCATCTTTACTGCCCACTCAACGCGTCATACATCAACATCTGCGGCAAAAAGAAATGGCGTCGATATTGATACATTACGTCGAACTGCTGGTTGGACGAAGAGCTCGAATACGTTCGCAAAATTTTACGATTTGCGTTTATCTACTGAGGCTGATGCTTTCGCAAGAACAATCCTTGATCCTTAAATTAAAAAAGTTTTCTTTTTTCTTTTGCTTTCTAATATTGTAACAATTTGTACTTTGATCACAATTTTTTGTATTCTTTTTTTTCTCGAGTTAGTAACACAAAAAAAAAATACATAAATATATATTCAGAAAGATGAAAACATTATTGTGACTACACCAAAGTACTCACGCGATTAGCCGTAACATACTTTGAACACCTACAGGTTGATCATGAGAAAGAGGCGCGCAATACAATTGTACAATTAAACGAATTTACCTGTAAGTGAAGTTCTATTGTAATTGTATGAAGCGCCTCTTCCGAAATGATCAGTCCTACCACTACAATTTACCCTTTTTTCAAGATCAATCTTGAACCCCAAATATAGATGTTCCGGCTAGACTTTGAAGAAATGAAGCGGCGCGCGCGCGCGGGAGAGCGGATACCGCATGCCGCCGGGCGGATGCCATATTTGTTCTCTTATAGACGTTAAAGATTGTGGCGCTTTCGGCGGGAGTTGGGGGTACTACAGGTTGATCATTTCGGAAGAGGCGCTTCATACAATTACAATAGAACTTCACTTACAGGTAAGTTCGTTTAATTGTACAATTATTGGCTATATTACATATTCAAAATAGAATGAATAAGGCTTTCAGCATTTGTCTACGTTGTACAACCGTCCAAGTTAATTGAAAATCGAATTTCAATGACTGTAAACAAATCTTGTATAATCTGTAAATATAAAAAAAAATTCACACAAAGTATCAATTTTTTTAAAATGATTGTAGCCATTTAACATTTTTCTGTTCAATACTTATCTAATAAAACCCCCGTTGATTGATATATGAATTTCACCTCTTCCTTTACGTAAATAAAGTCTAGTTGTATGTAGTTGCATGAGAAAAATAATATTATAGGTTTCTTTTGATCACCTTCAAACATACTAGCTGCACCATCCACTTGAGTTACTACTTGATTAGTGATAACCATTGCGCAGCCAAATTCATCAGCTAATCTAAGAAATAATCAAAGAAATCTGGCTACTAAATACATTTGGTGAGCTCCCAATTCTCCTCTTCCAGCAAAATCTGTCCTGTATAATGCAGTAGCACTGTCTACTATCAGTAGCCCATATCTAGATTCTGACATCATAACACTGGCTTTTATCAAAAACTGAGTTTGGTGGTCAGAGTTGTATGCACGGGCAGTTGCAACATTGTTAAGTACACTATCCCCACTGATGTTATGAGAAGTTACTGGCATTACTACTGGTGCTGCTCCAATAAGAATCTGTTCCAGACCTCACAGTCTATGAGAAAATTCTATAATCTGAAAATGAAAAAAAATTTCACAAAGTATCTATTCTTTATTTTTTTTTAAGTTATATTTATTTTTACATATGATTTTTTTACATATGATATATATATATATATATATATTACTTATCTATGTATAAAAGTGTGTTCATGCCATCAGCTGATTGAAATTCATATACAATCTGTCGTACAAATAGCCGCGCCGTTTTTTTTTTACACCTAATTACGTAAAAAATACCATATACATACGCCATACGATATTTTGAGGCTATTTTGTAGTCACAGTTTTGTTGTTGTTATATATGTTGTTGTTATTATATATATATTCTCTCTCTCTCTCTCTCTCTCTCTCTCTCTCTCTCTCTCTCTCTCTCTCTCTCTCTCTCTCTCTCTCTCTCTCTCTCTCTCTCTCTCTTCGAGTATATTTTTACTTTTTCAGATCTTTTTGAAATATACTTTTTGAAATATTATTATCAAATAATATGTTGTTATGCGTAAGGTTAGGTCGATCCGATTTATATAGATATACAAGCGTAAGATAGACGACAAGCGGAAGTGTCGTAAGAGCTGCAAACCCAATATCGGACTAACAAGAAGAAAAGTTCGGAAAGGAAAACGAACATAAAAATATTCAGTTGTCTATATCTTTTGAACGAGATAATCTTTTTAAATAAAATCTTTTGATTTGAGTAGAGCAATGAAATAGCTTTCGATTAAGAGGGATACGTTATATAGTTAAAACTAACGCATAGGTATATAAGCGGATTGAATTTCTCGTACATCCATTTCAATGTATATGTAGCACGGGTCGCTCCTTTTAGGTTTCTTCTATACTTGCCTTCGGAGCGCTCCCACGCTCCTTGATACCTATATTTTCTAAAAAAAATTAATTTTCTATCTATCACGGTTCTTTAGTTATCATCAAAAACAAAAACGTGTTTTTTTTTAAAACTCATAACTCCAATGATGTTATCATCAGTATTTTTTTAATTTTTAAAAAACCAACCAACAAAATGAATTAAAATGTTTAAAAATGATATCTATTATAATCTATTATAATTATGAATTATGCATTATGAATGCATTATATTCTGCATTATTATAATTTATTTGTGAGTTATGAACTTTTTAAAAAAAAAACGTTTTTGTTAATAACAAAAGAACAATGATAGCTATAAATTTTTTTTTCTTAAAAAATATGAATCCTGAAATATAAAAAAAAAACACGTTTTTGTTAATAACATAACAACCGTGATAGCTATTTGTTTTATTATAAAATATAGATATTTTACTTCTATTTCAAATGATAACATTATTTATCAGATCAAGATTTATATAAATTTGATATAAATAAATAATAAATAAATAAATTTAAGAATTAACAATTTTTAATATTCATAAATGAATTTAATTATAATTATGCAATAAATTTTTTAAAAATTATAAATTTTGTTAGTAAAAATGAATTAAAGGAATCAACAAATTACGGTTGAGGAAGCTACGGGCCAATGAATTGGCAGCGGTTTTTATTTTTATGCACACGGGCGTAAAGTGCGTAGGTTCTATAAAGTTTGGTAGGAGTATGGGAGCTATTACGCCTGTTAGGCGTTAAGTAGTACTTTATGCCCGCTGACTGAATATTTTTAAGTAGTAACGAAAAGTTGTATTATTCAGTCAAGTTAACTTATGGGTACTTGACTACAATAAATTGATTTCAGTACTTTCCTGTGTTTAATTTATATAGAAGGATGAACAAATTTTAATACATTTCTGAGAATAGTCATACAGTTGTTTCCGAGAGTTGTTTGCATTACTTGACTATCGATAATTGATTTGACAACTTTCATTTGTTTAATTTGCAATGAACAATTTGAATGTATTTACTTACACATAATTTGTTCAACATATAATGACTCAAAGAAGTAAAAGACTTTTTCACTGGTATTTATTTGATTTCTTCTAAAAAATCATAAATATTATTATTTTATAGATTATACAGAAAAAACGTCTATACTTGCCTTATTTTATACTTTCGTAGAAAGTTTTATATTAACAATATTATTATTGGTACTGTCATGAAAAAAATTATTACCATTTGCAGAGTGCTTATTGAATAGATGAGATTCGAATAAATAAAAGGTCTAGACAAAAATTGTGTTGTTAAAAAGTACTTAAATTATTTTTTTTTTTAAACGTGTTGATTGTATTAAAAAAATATTTAAGCTCTCATTAAAGTTTTTGGTACAGAGTTTGACGGATATTGAGAGAGAGAGGGAGAGAGGAAGAGAGAGAGGGGGGAGAAACAGTGGGAGAGAGTGAGCGGGGGAAGAGAGGGAGGGAAAGTAGATTATAAAGAAAAAATTTCTATACTTGCCTTATTTTATACTTTCGTAGAAAGTTTTAGATTAACAATATTATGATCTGTACAGTCATGAAAAAAATTATTACCATTTGTAGAAAGTGCTTATTGAATAGATGAGACTAGAAGAATTAAAAGGACTAGACAAATTGTGTTGTTAGAACGTACTAAAAATTAGCTTTTAATAAACATGTTGATTATTTAAAAAAATATTTAAGCTCCCATTAAAGTTTTTGGTACTCCGTTTGACGGATGTTGAGAGAGAGGGAGAGAGAAGGGCGGAACAAAGATGAAGGGGGGAGAGGAAGAAAGAGACAGGCGGAGAAAGAGACGGAGGGCGGGAGAGAGAGGGAGGGAGAGAGAGAGACTAATACTTGCCTTAGTTTAAACTTTTGTGAAATGTTTTTTAGATGGATTTCACAACTTTTTAAGAGAAAATAATAATTACAGAGTGTGATAACGTTATGACATTTTATTATAGTATATTTTTAATATTATTATTAAATGGTAGTATTGTTATTCACACAAAAGTTTTAAATTTGAATGTTTCTTCAAGGAACTCGATAAAATCATTACATCCCTAGCGGAAATCGTTTCTGTAAAAAAACTGTTAAAAACTGTAAATAACTGTATATAACTGTAAATAAATGTTTGAATCGAGACAGTAATAACAGTTATTTACAGTTATTTACAGATATTTACAGTTATACACAGTAAATTTTTTTCGCTATAATAACAACTTTATTTTTATCAACAAAACTGTAAATAACTGTAAATATCTGTAAATAACTGTAAATAACTATAAATATGTGTAAAAAATTGTTAATAACTGTTAATAACTTTTATCAGTACCTTCATTTTTACAGTATTATTTTTAAAAAACTGTAAATAACTGTAAAAAAATGTAAATAACTGTAAATAACTGTAAATATCTGTAAATAACTGTAAATAACTGTTATTACTGTCTCAATTCAAACAGTTATTAACAGTTTTTTACAGTTTTTTACAGTTATTTACAGTTATTTACATTTTTTTACAGTTATTTACGGTTGTATACGGTTTCCTACATTTCTCTTTTCCATACGGGAATATAATCAAATATGTATTTTTTTAGGTATGATGATTAATTAACAATACCGTTAATTATAAAGTCATATGATAATAATTACATTGTATGATAACGTTATGAGAATTTATTATAGTATATTTTTAATATCATTATTAAATGGTAGTATTGTTATTCACAAAAGTTTTAAATTTGAATGTTTTTTTAAGGAGTTCTGTAGATCTTTCAAAATAAAGTTTGTTAGTATATTATTCTTGTACAGAACGTCTTGTTGGCTGTTTCAAAAAGATATTTAGGCTCTTAAAGGTTTTTGTGGAGTCCTTATACAGTTGTTGAGTAATCGAGAGAGAGAGAGTGGGAGAGGGGGGGGCGTTCAATTTTTTTTTAAAAGTGACTTAACAGTTGTTTAGAGAGATAATAATTCAAAATGCAACCAGTTTATGAACTAAGAATCACTGAGAATAAATGCTTTCTTGACATTCTTGTATAGATAAAACTTTTTGAAATTATTATCTGAATCTTGTCTAGAAAAATATTTACTAAGAACTCTGAAATTTTGACGTCTCCCATGGTGAGGAAATCATATGTTAGATTAATTCAGCACTTTTATTCGTTGAAATTTTCACAATAACACATCATTTTTACTTTTTTCAGTATTCCCATGTTCATGGGAATAAATATGTACAACAGCGCAGCACTGATATCGACTAAGTTTTTTAAAGATGATAGATGCGTTTTAAACCAAGGCTTAGACCAATATTTCAAATCGGCATCATAATAGTACATTTCGAGACTAGTGCGAGGATTTGATTTTCCCCTCGTGTGACTGTTTGCACCCGAGCGAAGCGAGGGTGAAAAGGTCACACGAGGAGAATATCAAGTTCTCACACAAGTGTCGAACCGTATTTTTTGACACGACGTGCGAGAAGTGAGATTTTTGCACGCATCGTTTAACGCAGCGTGCGAGAAATCGAACTTCTCGCACGGAGTTTCAAAAATTATATTGTATATTTATATCCTCACGTGTCACTCAACAATATTTTCTTCTATACCAAAACTTATTATGAAGTGTATGAACCTCATAACGCGTAATTATTTATTAATACACGCTTGTTCTATTTTCGAAACATTTGAAACTGATTTTTAATAGAAGTTTTAAAATTTGATTATAAACACTTCATGTAACACATCATACCAGTACTTTATTTTATTTATTACACAAAACACTGAAAATTATATTGTACATTTATAACCTCGCATGTCACTCAGCAATATTTTCTTCTATGTAAGCTTATTATGAAGATTATGAACCTCATAACACATAATTATTCAATACACACTTGTTCTATTCTTAAAACATTTGAAACTGATTTTTAATAGAAGTTTTGAAATTGATTATAAACACTTCATGTAACACGTCATACCAGTACTATATTTTATTTATTATTACACAAAACACTGAAAATTATATTGTATATTTATAACCTCGCGTATCACTCAGCAATATTTTCTTCTATGCAAAAGTGTATTATGAAGTTGATGAACCTCATAGCACGTAATTACTTATTAATACACACTTGTGCTATTTTCAAAACATTTCAAACTGATTTTAAGTAGAAGTTTTAAAATTATCATGCAACACATTTTACCGGTATTTTATTTTTTTATATTACACAAAACACTGATTAGATGTCATTTTTTAATAATCACAACATTTTTATTATCAATATAATTTTTTCAACTATATAGACGATCTATGAAAATCACAATTTTCTTTTCTTATTTTGAAAAACTTACTTCAAAACATAATACTTCTTTCGTACTTTGAGTCCAATACTGTCTAAATAAACATCTTAGTTGTTGTTTGTTTTATGTGTGATTCATTGAAAGCAATTAAACTCTCATTTTCTTCATTGACATCCACGTACTCTATTCGTCCTGTCAAATATGAAGACAAATGTTGGGAGTAGATTGGTAGGTAAACGCAATAAAAAACTATTCAGATGGAAAAGGCTTTTATTCGCTCTCTACACACGGGTGCACACGTCTCACTAAGTGAACGGACTAGAGCCGACTAACTGCCTCTCGCTCGGCGCTCGCTCTTGCGCTCTGCGCCCCTCCCCTCATCTATCTTCAACTGTTCTAACGCGATGCTCACTGCACAAACCTCAACACTCTCTCTCAGTGGCATCTCGTTAATAATCAATACTTAAAACTATTATTATTACAATATGACTCTATTTTCAGTCTTCTTGATTCTGTGAAATATTTGCTTGACCGCCTTATTCAGTCTTCTTAGGAATCATTCGTCGTCCCAGTTCTCTTTTTCCTCCTTATCCCAATTCTCTCTTTCACCTGTGAACAGAACAATCAGTTACATATCTTTCGTATTAAGTATATTACAAGTTAGTTTTTTATGCAGATTTTTCTCCAGAGCCTTAGTAAAAATATCTGCCAACTGTTATTTAGATTCTACCCAACTTATTTGTATATAATTATTATTAATACATTCTTTGACATAATGATGTCTTCTGTCCACCATGTATCTTAATTTATTGCCACCATTTGACTTTGCACACACTTGTGCTGCCATATTGTCACAGAAAACTGTTATGGGGTACAAGTTTCGTCCCATAATGAACTTAATTGAATTGTGCAATGACATCACATCTTGGCAAGCGTCACTCATTGCAACATATTCTGCTTGGAAAGTGGACAGTGCAACACTTGCTTGTTTGTGAGTTCTCCACGCTACAGCATCACCATAAAGTTTTATAACAAAATCACATGTAGTAAGTGAGTTTTTGCAATCAGAGAGACGCGCGTCTGAGTAAACTATCAGTCCTTCTGACTTGGCTTCATACGTTAATCCGTAGTGCTTAGTCCCAGATAAATACTGCATCACCCTCTTTGCCATGTTCCATTCTAAGTTTGTGGTAATAATTTGTAGTGGTTTTTCTGCTCTTGTTCTAATTTTACTAAACGGTTGTTTTTTACACTTTTCGTTATCAGGCACGTCTCACATTTCACTATATTCCCTTTTCCGCATTAACATCAGCTTCTTTCAGCACTTCAGGGTTTTGTTTAGCAAAATCTAACAAATAATTTCGTGACGCATGACTTAAACGCATGTGCCATCGCATGACATTACTAACTTCTACATTATTTACATTGTCTTCACTTAATACATCTGCTTCCTCTATTCCAACCTGATCTAAATTGAAATTAACATTATGTACTTTCCTATTATTGCCTGTAGATACTATGTCTGAGGCTTCTACAGCTTTAAATTCTGACTTTTCCTTTTCTGACTCGCTCGTTTGACTACTTTTGTTTGAGTTTAATTTACTTTTACTCCTAGTGTTATAGCGTTTTTCTTTACTTTCGTTGCTAATTAATGCGCTTGACATATATTTTTCTTTTATCTTATCTTTGTTCTTAATTTATTTTTAATTTAATAATCCAGAAGGGATTTTTGTATATTCCTTATACTATTCTTTCTTTAGTCAACGGGTCATATATATTTATCTTTTTATTATCTAAGTAGATCTGCAATCCCTGATCAACAAATTGTCTTAGTGATAACAAATTCTCTGACAATTCTTTCGAGTACAAAACATCTTTTAATACAAATTCACCACCTTTGTCTGTTCTGAATTTAATTAACCCCGAGCCTACTGTTTTTAGCGAACTACCTTTCTTAGCACATCTCACAGTATGATTTATATTATCATCCAACTTTTCAAATATCAATTCCGTCCTACTCAAATGCTCTGTCGCTCCAGAGTCAGCTATGAATTTAATAATCACATTACCTTTGTTACTATCTGCTCTATTCTTATTACTAACTGTAGAATTATTTATTACATTACCCTCTTTCTGCTCATCTCCATCTTGGTACTCGTCCCTGGCAGTCATCAGTGACCAGCCCGGTGGAGCATGGCCACCACGACCTCTGCCGTCACGTCCTCTGCCACTGGACCCTCGGTGATCATTTCCACCTCGAGCTGCTATGCTCGAAGAGCCCCTCAGATGGCTTCCTTTTGAGCGCTTTTCTGGGATCTCATCCCGTCGCTCCCCCTCTCTCTTTCGGCTTGTACATTCTCTCGCTTCATGGCCAGGTTTCTGACACACATAGCACACTCTCTGCCCGGGTGAGGGGCAGTTTCTGGCCAGATGGCCATTACGGCCGCAAGAGTAGCACCTGGTCTCTGGTGAGGCTGAGTTACTTCTTCCAGCTCCCCTCACGTCTCCTCGGCCTCGACTGTCGCCAGTACGGTACCCTCACCTTGAAAACATTACTATCTTCGAGGCTTCTTTCCTGGTTGATGATTCCACCTGTAACAGATAATATTTTAGTCCTGAGTAGGGCATGTCTTGCCCCGTTGATTGTCTGAGACAATTGAATACTTCAATGCCTGGCACCGCATCTCTTACAGCATGCATACAAATATCTCTCTTTTCTTTTTTTGACATCTTACCAGCATCTGGAACATTGTCATACATTCGAACTTTTTCTTCGAATTTGTCCCAGAATTCTGGGGCCTTTTCTTTCTTTGGATTGAATCTCATCTCATACAAGTCTTTCCTAGCTGACACGCTTGTAATTCTCATCTCAAGTCTTTTGTATTCTTTTAATTTAATTAAAATCTCTTTAGGCCCTTTTATGTCAAGGATCTTGGCATAATATTTCTCATCGATGTGATTTATTATTATGTCTCTCACCTTGTGTTTATCATCAGCTATCTTTGATTCAGACACATTTTTAGACAGTTCTGTACTCAATATGTATTCTAGTTTTTTTGTTCTCAACTCCGATCTCAAATAATCATCAAACATGTCAAACTTATTGTTAGAAGTTAATTTATACACTCGGTTTGTACCAGAGTATTTTTCAAGCACCTCTACTTGTATTTTGTCCGTTAAATTTACAAACGAATTCGAACTTTCATTTACTTTACTCTGTTCTTTCAAAAAACTTTCTACTCTTTCTGAAACTTTCTTTTCAATGAATGCTTCTACATTAATTTCACGCACCTGGTGAGTCTCGTCTCTTTTATGTTCGGTTGATTCAATAGAATGATTTGTTTTACTCACCACTGGTCTCGGTTTTACTCGTCTCCACCTTTTACCATCCTCCGCGTCCCAATCTCCCTCGCTCTCATAGTCCAGCAGTTCTCCCTCCTCAGTAGCTGAGATACTGGACGGAGGTGAGCGTGGAGATCTTACCGTCTGGATGTTGACCCAGTTCGGGTGATCAAATCAATCTCCTCCTGCGTAAATGTTAGGTCTCGTCTCTTTGTTGCGACTTCGTCTCCAACATCTGTCGCTGTACTGGTACTGGTCTTTATCAATATGTTGAACTTGATTTTGGGCCTACTTTCCTCTTTCTCTCTCTTTTTTGATTACTGGTACCTCAGTAATTTGGGCTGTATCCCCAATACTTGGCCTTATCACACTGCCCCCAGACAGTGATGCCTGCAGCATCTGCCCAAAATTAGAAACAAGTCCTTCCATCAATTGCTTATTCTTCTCTCGCTGTAGCGAAATTGTTTCCAATTGAGTGCGTTTCAGCTGCTCCTGCATCTCCTTCTCGAGTACATGCTTCTGTTCTTGAAGCATTTTCTGCACCATTTCCACCGTTACCGCACCTCTCTCCTTCTCCGGAGGTTTTTCGGTTTTTGTCTCAACCAATAGAGGAATGACGAAAGGCAGAACTTTTGACTCAGCTGGCCAGATTGAGTCGACATAATAAAATTACTCGTCACTCATTTTATGGTCGATCCTTACTATTTTCCGGTCCGAGAACATGAAGTGAAGCGTCCTATCATCTTTCCTGATGACAAACACACTTTCACCCCTGTGTTCCAGATGCATCAGCTCCTGGTTCCACACATCTCCAAACACTCGTTGCAGTTCGTCAAACCAACCTGAAAAACACAATTGTATTAGTTTTTAGTCATACTATCTTTCTTAGCTTTAACTCTCCAACTTTAGCTAATTCTTATTTCTTTCTCATCTCATTCTCATCTCTTATTTTTCATATAGCTATATGTACATCTCTCATCTCTTTACCGATTCGAATCGTGACGTCACTTTTCTCATCTCCTCATCTCATCGTCTGCGCCTTCTCCAACAACACGGCTTTTGCTGTCAAACTACTCATCTACTATACAGCTTATCTCGTCATCACAATTCTTTTAAGGCGACTTACAATCTCTCTTCGAACTAGATGTGACGTCCTCGTCTTTAATTGCGCGACTTAAATAAACTCATCTCGGCGTGTGCACACTCTCATCTCTCTCGTCTCATCTCTCTCTTTTTCTAGTTCGAAACCATGTTGTTTTGCGTCCTCTACTCACACTAACACAATGCCGCTAGCAAGCAATTGGTCGTATGTTACAAGGCGCTCTCGCTTTTCACGTACACTACACACTTATGGTGTGTTTATAAAATACACCGCGCCGCGCGCGGTTCACGTTAGCGCGCCTCGTGTGCTTCTCTCTACGCGAGCCCTCTCTACGCGTGCTGTTTGCCGTACGTGTTCCCCTTCCGCGCGTACACATACACTCTCTATACTATATACCGCGCGCCATGTCTCAGCGCAGCTCCCGCACAGCACACGGTGCTTTCCCCCTTCTCCTCGCGCCTATTGATCGATGATGTGTGCCTGCCATCGCACTCCTTCTCCGTGCGACTATCGGCTCTCTCTTTCTATCTCGCCGCGCGCCCCTTCTCCGCGCGACTATCGGCTCTCTCTCTGCGCGGCACGGCTGCGCGCGAGCTCCGCCTCCGACTCCGCGCGCCGCGTCTCTTCCGTGCTCGTGCGGCCTCCCTCTCCCCTCTCGCCACGCGCCCACCATGCTCTTACTTAACATGGCACAACGCGCGTGCACCGGGGAGAAGAAGACGCAGCTACTCGACAAAGCCGCGGGGCGGCCATTTTGGCCCACTGCGCGCGCATGCCCACGTGCAATTTCCCGCGCAAATCTGTTGCGCGCTGATGCCGGTTCCGGGAACCCGACAAAAACCTTACCGCGTTTTCTCGACTCCCCCGGCTTCTACTCGCGTCTATCTCTTTTCACTGTACACGCCCGCCTGTCTCTTTATCACTTTACACTCACATCATTCACTTCACCTTCAATATTAGACACTATTACATACCCATTTTTTCTCCCTCGCCTGACCCTCCTGCCGCCATTCTTCTCGACTGTCTACCCTCGTGGACACCTGCAGTCACACAGACCTGTCGCTGCCTTTCCTGCGGCCGCTAGTTGAGTGAGATGCGAGCAGGGAGATATCTCACCTGCTCTTGAGTCCTTTCTGTCATCTCTCCTCACTAGCACACGCGAGCACTCCTGTGTTGTGAGATGTGAACGGGGAGATACTCTCTCCCGTTCTTGAGTTCTTCTTCTGTCTCACAACACGGTTCACTTCACTTTTCTATAAAAACTGCGCCGTGGAAGCGTTCCTACCGGCCCATAACCTATTGGGAGTAGGTTGGTAGATAAACGCAATAAAAAACTATTCAGATGGAAAAGGCTTTTATTCACTCTCTACACACGGGTACACACGTCTCACTAAGTGAACGGACTAGAGCCGACTAACTGCCTCTCGCTCGGCGCTCGCTCTTGCGCTCTGCGCCCCTCCCCTCATCTACCTTCAACTGTTCTAACGCGATCCTCAGTGCACAAACCTCAACAGCAAATTTTTAATATTATTCTAAAATTATATCTCATATGAAAAATTTTCATATTGAGGATATAAATAAATACATCTTGAAAAATATTGTTATAGTTTATAATAAAAGTTTGCTACTTATCTGATTATAATATATTGCTGTTGCCCATTGATATTCACAGCTGATGTTTTTTTGAGGTTATGTTTTTCCAATCAACTCCAAAATCCAAAATGAAATAATCTGTATAAATGTATCTGTATGTATATATATGTTCTTTTTCCAATCCACTTGTGAGATTTTAATGATTCCAAAAAAATCTTCTTGTGTATATCTGTAAAAAATAATAAAAAATTCTCACAAAGTATTAATTCTTTTATGTTTCAAAATAATTTTAGCCTTTAACATTTAGCCATTTAATATACTTATCTAAAAAAATTGATTTGCCCCGTTGATGCTCATAGATAAAAATTATTTTAATCAGTCGACTTCCTGAGATCTTTGATTATTTAAATTATATACACTGCTGTAGTTTCGTTAACAGGTCCTGGTGTGGCCAAAGTTGAAATTGGACACAACAAAGGGAGTATTCGATAAACCTTGTCTGAACCTGGTGGTTCTAACACTTTGCTATGACGATTGAGGTGACTATCTTCCATGTGTTTGGGAAGGGCTGTTGCACCTAATATTGGCGGTTGCACCTAATTCTAATGCCATAATATTTTTTTTTATGTTTAATCCTATTTTCTTCCTTTATGAAGACTGATGGAATTCGTCCAGTAGTAGTATATTCCAAAATTGCATCTAACATCCAAAAGCATGCTATACCACGAACGATAAAATTTATAAAAATTAGGATGGTGATAAAAAATTTCTGGGAATGACTATCATGAATACAGTTTGAGTCTCCATATATAGTAATTCTCCCTGCTAAACCCAATTTTGACTCAGTTTCTTTTATTTCATTATTTTCAATATCATTAGTTATAATATAACATGATATGTAAAATTCACTAAAGACTGAGAATTGTATAATCTGAAAATGAAAAAGGTTACACAAAGTATCAATTTTTTATTGTATTATATTTTACATAATATATCTTCACGTATAAAAATAATACTTATCTATATATAAAAGTATATGATGCCATGCCATCAGCTGATTTGAATTATAAAAATATATATATATATAAACCATACCATATTTCGAGGTTATTTTAGAATTACAGTTGTTCGTTTTATTATATCTTCTCTCTCTCTCTTTCTCTCCCTTTCTTTTCGAGTCGAGTGAGTTTATTTACTATACGATATGCTATAACTATATATATTATACATATATATATATATATATATATCTATATATATATATATATATATATATGTATATATATATATATATATATATATACATATATATATATATATATATATATATATATATAAGCGTAAGATAAACGACAACCGGAAGTGTCGTAAGAGCTGCAAACCGGACGCCGAAATAAGGAGAAGAAAAGGTTGGAAAGGAAACAGCACATAAAAAAATTCAGCTCTCTATATCTTTTGAACGAGATAATTTTTTAAAATAAAATCTTTTGATTTGAGTAGAGCAATGAAAATGCTTTCGATTAAGAGGGATATGTTATATACTAAAAGCTAACGCAATATACGTAAATGCGCATTGAATTTTTCGTACACCCATTTCAATGTATATCTAGCACGGGTCGCTCCTTTATAGGCTTCTTCTATCCTCTAGGCTCCTTCTATACTTGCCTTCGGAGTGCTCCCGCGCTCCTTGATTTTATAAAAGATATTATTGATAATCCATTTCTTTAGTTTTTTTTTTCTGTAATGTAATTATTTTTCATATTGAATCCAAAAATTTCAATTTTTGTTTTCCCTTTTCTTTTCTACACGTATCAGGGTATTCAAATCTAAAATAACAACTGTTATTTACTAAACCAAATTTTTTTCCCAGTACAGTTCTTCAGCATCGATTGGAAGTTATAATGGACTCTCGATATGACTATTAATATTACCATCATAAGGCAGGAGACTTTTAAGAAAATAGCACCAAATTGGGAACTGCAACTTTGAAAAAACTACACAGTGGCATTACAGTGGGCAACCTGAAGTGAAGGGCTTCCTGATACACGCATCTGACAGCTTCATCTTCCAGATTATCCATGGAACCAGATCTAGTCTGTAAGTATTTTAATACTTTATGACCACTTTGTGGTCTCTTTTAACATATTTGATATTTACTTTGAGGTTACGTGTTTTCGAACTTAATTTAAAAGAGAATAAGAATGATAGAAATCTGCTTCTTAATGCATTGCATGGCATCATTTTTAAGCTGATTTTATCTTTTTATAAGTAGGTATAATTTAATAAAAAAAAGAATGAAGTTATGCAATTTTTCAGATTTAGTAATAAAGCACTGCTTGTTTATTTTTTAGAACTGTCAAACTGAAAAGTTACATATTTTCATTTTTTTATTTAATTATGTTTAATAAAAACATAGACTACTACTCTCAGAAAGATAAAGTCAACTCAGACATACATGAGGTGTCTGAGATGCATTACTGGAGCGGATTTCTATCATTCTTATACTCTTATAAATTAAGTACGGTAACATGACCTCAAGGTCAATATCGATCAGCAAGTGTTGAGTTATTGCCTTTTTTGTATTTTTAGGAAATTTTCAAGAAAAAAAGGTTATTTCCCAAAACTTGGTGATCGAAAAGGTCTGAAATTGGATATACAATCCCTCAGCATGTATTGCATTGTGTGAGGACATTTTGGTAAACTTTGAGCAAGGGTCTGGTGGTTTTAGTTGGAAATGCACATGCGCCTTTTCGACTTTTAAGTCCAAAAGATACATTGCCATTCTCTCAACATATTTCTAACTTTACATACACCATGCAATACATGCTGAGGGATTGTATATCGAACTTGAGATCTAAATATTCAGCAAGTGTTGAGTTATTGCCTTTTTTGTGTGTTTTTTAGGAAATTTTCAAGAAAAAAAGTTATTTCCCAAAACTGGCTGATCGAAAAGGTCTGAAATTGGATATACAATCCCTCAGCATGTATTACATTGTGTGAGGGCATTTTGGTAAACTTTGAGTAAGGGTCTAGTGGTTTTAGTTGGAAATGCACATGCGCCTTTTCGACTTTTGAGTCCAAAATATACATTGCCATTCTCTCAACATATTTCTAACTTTACACACACCATGAAATACATGCTGAGGGATTGTATATCGAATTTGAGATCTAAATATTCAGCAAGTGTTGAGTTATTGCCTTTTTTGTGTGTTTTTTAGGAAATTTTCAAGAAAAAGTTATTTCCCAAAACTGGCTGATCGAAAAGGTCTGAAATTGGATATACAATCCCTCAGCATGTATTGCATTGTGTGAGGACATTTTGGTAAACTTTGAGCAAGGGTCTGGTGGTTTTAGTTGGAAATGCACATGCGCCTTTTCGACTTCTGAGTCCAAAAGATACATTACCATTCTCTAAACATATTTCTAACTTTACACACACCATGCAATACATGCTGAGGGATTGTATATCGAATTTGAGATCTAAATATTCAGCAAGTGTTGAGTTATTGCCTTTTTTGTGTGTTTTTTAGGAAATTTTCAAGAAAAAAAGTTATTTTTTTACAAGATACAAAGTAACTTTGAGCAAGGGTCTGGTGGTTTTAGTTGGAAATGCACATGCGCCTTTTCGACTTTTGAGTCCAAAAGATACATTGCCATTCTCTAAACATATTTCGAACTTTACACACACCATGCAATACATGCTGTGGGATTGTATATCGAATTTGAGATCTAAATAATCATCAAGTGTTGAGTTATTGCCTTTTTTGTGTGTTTTTCAGGAAATTTTTAAGAAAAAAAGTTATTTCCCCAACACTGGCTGATGGAAAAGGTCTGAAATTGGATATACAATCCCTCAGCATGTATTACATTGTGTGAGGGCATTTTGGTAAACTTTGAGTAAGGGTCTAGTGGTTTTAGTTGGAAATGCACATGCGCCTTTTCGACTTTTGAGTCCAAAATATACATTGCCATTCTCTCAACATATTTCTAACTTTACACACACCATGAAATACATGCTGAGGGATTGTATATCGAATTTGAGATCTAAATATTCAGCAAGTGTTGAGTTATTGCCTTTTTTGTGTGTTTTTTAGGAAATTTTCAAGAAAAAAGTTATTTCCCAAAACTGGCTGATCGAAAAGGTCTGAAATTGGATATACAATCCCTCAGCATGTATTGCATTGTGTGAGGACATTTTGGTAAACTTTGAGCAAGGGTCTGGTGGTTTTAGTTGGAAATGCACATGCGCCTTTTCGACTTCTGAGTCCAAAAGATACATTACCATTCTCTAAACATATTTCTAACTTTACACACACCATGCAATACATGCTGAGGGATTGTATATCGAATTTGAGATCTAAATATTCAGCAAGTGTTGAGTTATTGCCTTTTTTGTGTGTTTTTTAGGAAATTTTCAAGAAAAAAAGTTATTTTTTTACAAGATACAAAGTAACTTTGAGCAAGGGTCTGGTGGTTTTAGTTGGAAATGCACATGCGCCTTTTCGACTTTTGAGTCCAAAAGATACATTGCCATTCTCTAAACATATTTCGAACTTTACACACACCATGCAATACATGCTGTGGGATTGTATATCGAATTTGAGATCTAAATAATCATCAAGTGTTGAGTTATTGCCTTTTTTGTGTGTTTTTCAGGAAATTTTTAAGAAAAAAAGTTATTTCCCCAACACTGGCTGATGGAAAAGGTCTGAAATTGGATATACAATCCCTCAGCATGTATTGCATTGTGTGAGGACATTTTGGTAAATTTTGAGCAAGGGTCTGGTGGTTTTACTTGCAAATGCACATGCGTCTTTTCGACTTTTGAGTCCAAAAGATGCGTTTCCATTCTCTGAACATATTTCAAACTTTACACACACCATGCAATACATGCTGAGGGATTGTATATTGAATTTGAGATCTAAATAATTATCAAGTGTTGAGTTATTGCCTTTTTTGTGTGTTTTTCAGGAAATTTTTAAGAAAAAATGTTATTTCCCCAACACTGGCTGATTGAAAAGGTCTGAAATTGGATATACAATCCCTCAGCATGTATTACATTGTGTGAGGACATTTTGGTAAACTTTGAGCAAGGGTCAGGTGGTCTTAGTTGGAAATTCACATGCGCCTTTTCGACTTTTGAGTTCAAAAGATGCGTTTGCATTCTCTAAACATATTTCAAACTTTACACACACCATGCAATACATGCTGAGGGATTGTTTATCAAGTTTTAGATCTAAAGAATCAGCAAGTGTGAAGATATTGCAATTTTTGTGCTCTTGTCAAGAAATTTTCAAGAAAAAAATTTATCCTACACTGGCGGATTGAAAAGATTTGAAATTAGATATACAATTCATAAGCATGCATTGTATTGTGTGTGAACATTCTGGTGAACTTTAAGCGAGGATCAGGTGGTCTCAGTTGGAAATGCCCTCGCGCCTTTTCGACTTTTGAGTCTAAAAATCCCTTTCCATTTTCTACAAATATCTTAAACTTTGCACATACTGTCACGTCGAGCACGACTGACCGTTACTTTTGACACCCGTGCTACCATATATCCTTACCACCCTACAACCTTTCTTCCTTTATGTTACCATGAGTCCTATTTCCTGCCAGTAACGCCACCTAGTAGCAACTGGGTTACCTGCGAGAGCCACAGGTCGCATGGTAACAAATCCTACCTTACCCGTATCTTTACCGCCTATCGATCCAACCGTGTCCTTGGCAAGCGCCACATTTGAACCCGAGTAACCTTATTCCCCACCCGAATCTTTGTCACCCCATGCAAAGATGAGATACCCTACACTCCCCTATCTTTGTATCTGCCCTAGATAGAAGCGCAGGCATAAAAGCCGCATCGCGCCTCCACTCGAGGCAGAAGCTTTTGTTCTTTTTGTTTCGTAGGGCGAAGCCCTTGTCCGTCGCTTATTTAAATTGTAACTTGGACTTAGAATAATTTCGACTAATTTATCGTATTCGGACTTAGAATATTTTCGAGCCGAATTTACTTAGAATATTTTTCGTGTGAAATTAACTTAGAATAATCATCAAGCTTCTCTGATAGTAGTCTCGGGAATAATTGTTGATATTATATCTCGACTACAATCAGTGTGCAACAGTGTAAGGTAACTTACTGCAATTAATAAACAACACATAATTGCATTTTTGGAGTGTTACTTTATTTCTACGATCCTATCCTTCTGCCATTTGAATCGCCCGCTGCGCTTGGGTCCTGAGACTGCCGAGGGCTAACTGAGAGAACGAGACAACCGTAACCACCCCAAAGTAAGTAACTCTGTAGATCGCTATCCTTTATCTTTTTTCTGTCTCTCTAATTGTTCGCTGACGCTGACGTTTGCCGCTTTATGAATTTCGCGCATTAGCATTGTTTATTTTGGTAGGCCGATTAGCTATTTTCACGCGTTCCTACTCCCGTGGTTATTACGTGTAGGCGTAAACTGAAACTGGAACATTTATCGCGCTTACTTTACCGTTTTCGCGACATTGTAACACGGACGTTACAATTGGGGGCTCACTTCCGGGATAAAAGTGAAAATAGTGAAAAATTTTTTTTTATACATACATACCACAGTTATAAAAATTTTCTTTTTCTCTTCGTTTCTTGCGTTCAGAAGAATAATATAAATAAATTATTAGAATGGCAGCTTCAAACGGTGCGGTCGCTAGGAATTCTGAAGCAACGGAGATTTTGCGAAAATATCTTAGTTTAGAGGAACCTAAGTTAGTTACGGCTACGCTCAATGAGTTAGTAGCAGTGCTCAGGGCTAGATATCAATCGGCATCGGAAGTAAATCCGGAAAGAATTCGGGATGTTAAGAAGTTGCAGTTATCTCTCGCAGAAACCGCAGATAGGGCGTTAGTAGACAAAATTTGTCAAGATGAAATCATGATAGACATTTTACGCGAATTTATGCATCACAATATTAGTGTTATTGGAATTATGGAAGCAATCTCGAGCGTAGATAAACATTTGATTACCGAAAAACTTCCGGCTCTAATCAAATCCGATCAAGAATTAACGGAAAACGGTGAAGCTACGCAGTATAAAACGGTATTAAACGCAGCAGACGGGGATAATACACAAAATAAAGTGAATTTTGATGCAAACTTATTAAATTCTGCAAATTATAGTCCGCACGTAGCAGGGGGAAGGGGGCATGGTACGCCTTTAGTTGCTAATGTTAGAACAACACTGCCAACGACAATGAATTCTTTTCGCCCAAATGCAACTTTAACTCCGTTAAAAAATTTGTCGATTAAAGATGCACTAGACTGCACACCAAAATTTGACGGTAGTAATATTCCACTTAGTACCTTTTTATTCGGTTTAAGAGAAGCCGTTAGCATGATTCCGGCAGCAAACGAAGCCAACCTGGTAAAATTAATTAGGCGAAGGCTAACGGGTGAAGCAGCAAAGTAACTGGAGGAAATAGTTTCTTTTAATATGACGGATCTAGTTAAATATTTTGAGGCAAATTTCGGATCGTATAAAACACACCACACCTTGATGGGGGAATTAGCCGCGGCCAGACAAAGAGGAAAAGAAAACATTATAACATTTGCAAACAGAGTTAGGCATATCGCAATAGAATTAAAAGAGGCCGCAAAAAGAGAAAAAAGGGATGATGCGGGGTTCACACAGCATGTGGAAGCTGACAAATTAAAATTTTTTGTATGCGGTATGGATTGGGAAATTAAGAGGCGCATGGGGGTGGCCGCAACTTTTCAAGAAGCCGTAAAAAAAGTGTTAGAAATAGAGCGTGAGGTTACAGATTTAGAGAAAACCGAACCAACGTGTAAAAGTAAATTAAATCAAGAAAATAACAAACTGAAAGCAGAATCGGCTGAAGTTAAGATTGTTCAAAATAAACCGACAGAAATTTGTCAATATTGTGGCAAAAGAAATCATATCGCGAAAAACTGTTGGACGTTAAAATCATTATTACCCCCGGGTATACAGCAATCGGCGACACAGCCGACTACATGGGCGCAGCCCGTAGCTACGCAAGCACACGTCTCGGCGCCAGCCGCGAACCCATTGGCTAGCGCGCGGCCGGCCACGCCCCAAGTTTCACAAAATCAATATAGACCGAGATTGCACAGTCCCGCAGTGGCACAATTGAATCAAATTAATAATTTTGTTAAACTTTGCAATTATTGTAAAAAAGAGGGACACTGGAAGAATGAATGCCAGGTATTGGAAAGAAAAAAATAGAGAAAAATTACAACGTGAAGCGGGAAACGAGAACAGCCCCACGGTGCAGGGCGCGACCTGGGTGCAATCAGAAAGCGCGCGCCCACACCAATCAAACACAAATCAGAATTAAAATTTGCGCGAAAGTCCATTTTGTTGAGTATAAATAGTAAGTCACCTGTAATTGAAATGCCATTTGAAAAATATCAGGTATCGCTCAAATTAATGTTAGATACGGGAGCAGGCCCGTCTTTGCTTAAAATTAGTAAAAAAACCCAGTAAAGCCATTGTTTTTGAAAACGAAATTCTTGAACTTAAAGATATTACTAAGGAATCGATTAACTCGCGCGGGAAAATACCCTTGATTTTCCGCGATTTAACATTGTATTTCCATTTGGTCCCTGACGATTTTCCTATTGAAGAGGACAGGTTAATCGGCAGCGAAATGTTAAGAAAATACGGGGAAAAAATTAATTATGAAGAAAATTTTTTGGAAATCGCTTCTCACGTAATCAGTTTACGGTGCACGAGTAGTGTAGATATCGCGCGGTCAATAAACAAAGAGAGTGTAAGTTTAGTACGAGCCGAGCGACATAAGGAAGTAACGCAGGGTACGATGTGGAGGGATGAACGCAATTCCGGACGTGGACACGCGAAAAATCCCGTTGCAACTGCTCGGTCGGACAAATCCAGTGTTGTTTTAGGCGAGTGTAGCACTCGGAACGTTTACAACGATTTACCTGCTTCGCATGAGAAAGTTATTTCAAATGTTTGTCTTTCTTCGCTTAAAAGTATTGCCCCATTTGAGATTTGTACCATGCACGTCTTGGAGAAAATTGATTTAAAAAATAAAATTGATGAAAACAAAAATTTGAATTTGAAATTTGAAAAAACTAGTGATTTGGAAAGTAAAAATTGTGAAAGCAAAATTTTGGATTTGGACTTTGAAAAAACTAGTGATTCGGAAAATAAAATTGGTAAAAGCAAAAATCTGAATTTGAACCTTGAAGAAGCTGGCCATTTGAAAAATAAAATTTGTAAAAACAAAAATTTGAATTTGAAATTTGAAAAAACTAGAGAATTGAAAAATGAAATTTTTGAAAATAAAAGCTTAAACTCAAAAATTGATAAAAATAAAGATTTGGAAGTTAAGCATTGTGAAACTAAAAACCGGTTAGTTAAAATAGCTAAAAAGCAAAATTTGAGAACTAAACTTAATAAAAATAAAAGTTTGAAAGAAAAAGTGAACAGAATTATATTTGGAAATAATTTACTTAGAGAGGAAACTTTAAATGATAGCGTACCTCAACAGTATTTGGACTTGTTAAATAAAAATTGGGAAAATAGAGTTAGTGAAGATCTTCTTGTAAAAAATTTAACTAAATTAGAAAGTAAAGTTAATAAATATATTGTGGTAGAAAATAAGAAAAATTTGGAAATTTTAACTTGTAAAAATAGTATGAGTGTCAGCACTCAAGGGAGAAGTGTTAGACTGAATATAACAGATTGTAGAGCAAAAATTGCATTGAATAAAAATAGAGGAAAAGTAAAATTTGTTTGTAATAAAATAAGGACTTTTACGTATATTAAATACAAGCATGAAATTTATAAAAGAACTAGGATTAAAAGAAATAGTTTTAGTAAAATTAGTAATTTGTTAAGGAACCAAAACTTGTCGTTGTGCGACAATATTGAGAAGGGCGGAAGTAATAAATTAACCAGCGCATTGTCTTATGCTTGAGTTTGAGAGGATTTTCAGCTGGCACACCTTATTGAGGGGCTGCAGGTCAAGCTTGGAAAGCTAGCCTATTTGCAAAATTCGAGATGCGCCTCGTTATTACGCTTATACGCTAATGCTTTGTCTGTTATTTGTTGCACCGCTATACCTATTTTTAAGAAAATGAGAGAGTATCGCGTGACTAACAACGAGGTGACTTCTGACATGTTATGTGTTTTACGACAATTGCTGCATGAAATTAAAAGAAATATAAATGGAGTAGTCTGGTCAGTATGGCAGCATAGACCGCACCCTCCGCACTTAGGTAGCCAGACTAGGGTAGAAAGGCGGAGCCATAAAATAGGGAAGCCACGCGCCCATCAAATTATGTGCATGTCAGACACGGTTTTCCTTTTAGGAAATAAGAGGGTGACTAAATTAAGAGAGCTTTTACGACTTAAGCATTTGTCACCTAATCAATTAGCCGAAATTGAGTCACTCCTTGTGAAATTTTCAGATCGATTCTATTTAGCGGGATATATTATGCCCGCGACTAATGTAATTGACCATGAGATACCTACAACAACGAATATTCCAATTAGAATTAAACAATTTAGACACCCACCTATTTTAAAAGAAGAGATCAATAGGCAAGTAAAAGAAATGTTAGAGAAAGGCATCGTCGAGCCTTCGACAAGCGCCTACTCGGCGCCGGTGTTCTGCGTTGACAAAAAACCGGGACCCGACGGCAAGAAAAAATTTCGGGTAGTAGTAGACTTTAGAAAGTTAAACGCCATTATACCCGATTACAATCATTCGGTTCCGAATATAGCGGATATCTTGGATCAACTCGGTGATGCAAAATTTTTCTCAGTTTGAGCTCGGTTTATTTCATTTTGTTAGATCACCTTTTAGGCTAAAAACAAGCGCACCGGTATTTTTGTCACTTGTTCTTAAAGTATTACCGGTATGAAAAACGTGGTTCATTTTTTTGATGACATTTGCGTCTACTCTAAACTTTTAACGAGTACATAGAAACAATCGAGAAATTATTTAAAAAACTGCACCATGCTAATTTAGTTTTGCAACCGAAAAAATGTGAATTTCTTAAACCGGAAATTAATTATTTGGAACATATAATTAGCAGCGACGGCTTACGCCCGAACCCGGAAAAAGTAAAAGCAGTTAAAGAATTTCCAGTGCCTAGAAATCAGAAAAATATTAAACAATTTTTAGGGCTAGCTGGTTATTATAGGCGATTTATTAATGACTTTGCACGGATAGCCAAGCCTTTAACAGACCTTCTTAGAAAAGTCAAATGAGTTTTTTGTCCTTTCAGACTGCTCGCAATTCAACTTTGATAGGTTGTTTGTATGTGTAATGAAACACGTGGATCCTTTTGAGCAATTAAGTATTTTATTAATTTACTATCAGTCGACGTTTCGAAATCATTGTAGGATTCCCTTTTCCAGAGACTAGAAAACAACGATGTAACTTAATTCGTATGATCTAATTTCGCCACTATAATAACAAACAATACACAGCACAAGTCTTACCTAATTAATTAAATTAACTAACACATACGCCCAATTTCATGGCAATGTAGTTGCTCGTCAATATAAAAAGATTGAACACGTAGCTCTCTCGACATTTTCTTTCTAACGCACGTCATATTTGCACTGTAATTAAATCGAAAAAATTATGATTAGAAGGCCGAATGTGAATTTCAAATAATCATGAACCGCACGAATTATGAAATGAACTTACTAAATAAAAAACGAAACCATGTTGGAAAAATTAAAAACTGACAGGAACTGTGGTACATTGACCCGTTATCAAGCTACTAGTTTTCCCCGGATGGTTGCCAACAGAGCTATCAAAGAAGGACTGTGGATAGGTGACATCGCAGGGGATTATTTATACCCAAAAATCGAGTGGGGGGACACGACAGTACAAGCGGTGCGCCGCTCACAGTGTCTGTGGATCGCCCTGCTACTACAAAGCATCCAAGAACCATAGCGAGTCGAGAGGCTCCTGGCGCTCCTCTTCACCGCATACACATGCGCATACGCAGGAACTAAGTAGTGCAACCTCAACATCGCTCATACCATCGTGCTACCCCGACTTCTCAGAATACGAGAACTCGACCCTCTAGGAACTAACTGTTTTTTTCTATCTTTAATTACGTTATTGATAATATCTATGGAAGCCTTATAATCATTTTTCAACTTAATAGTATCAGTGATTCTATTCATATTATTTTTTGTATTATAAATGTGGATCATTTCTGAAAATTCTCTTTTACCTTTCTTAATTTCTTTATCCAAAACTTTAATCTTTTCAAAATTCTTCTTAGAAAGAACAAATTCTTCTTAGAAAAGAACAACTTTTTGTTTGGGATGAGAGCGCGCAAACGACATTTGAGACTCTCCGTGATAAGTTATGCGAACCACCGGTTTTAGCGCATCCTCATTTCGAAGAAAAGTTTTTAGTAACTACCGACGCTAGCGGGTAGGCGATCGGGGCAGTTTTATCGCAAAGAGAAATTGGAAAACATTGTCCCATAGCCTTTGTGTTGCGCGCGATGAATTCAAGCAGAAAAGAATTATTGTACGTTTTCAAAAGAAGCATTAGCAATCGTGTACGATATTACGCAATTCAGACCTTACTTATACGGGAATAAATTCACTTTAATTACTGATCACAGGCCGCTAGTTTGGTTGAATAATCATAATGATCCAGGATCTAGAGTCACGCGTTGGCGTTTAAAACTATTAGATTATCAATTCGACGTACTCTATAAGAAAGGTGAATTAAATCTGAACGCGGACGCACTTTCCCGCAACCCGATTACGGAAAAAGTATGCGTAGCTACACAAGTCGGCATAGGGGGAGAGGGGCGCCATCCTGTCGCTGGCGAACAGACAGTAGAGCCGGCCCAGGAACGGCAAAGCCAGCAGGGGCACGGCGCACTCACCTTGCATGCAATGGCCATGCGTAAGCGTGCGGGCCGCCAAGCCAGTGAAAAGTATAAGCAAGCCATTAAAGCTCTCGCGCCGCGTAAAAGAAATGTAGCCCCCGCGGTCGAAGAGGTTCAGGAATGCGCGTCCCTTGTCGAAGATAAGGAGGCGTCTGCGTCTCTTGTACCACAAACTGCGGATAGCAATAAAAAAGAAACGTTACACAGACCAATCTCGCCATCTGTCTCAGCGTTCGCGCCCGAGGAAAGTGAGCAAACGGTTATGTCAGGAGAGCTCGCGTGCGGGGAAGCATCCGGGCGCGACAACACCTCGGCGTTTAAAGATCCCTTTCCCGACATGACTTTCGGGGACGAGGATGCGGTCAACGAAAAAAGTATCGCTCCGAAAACGGTCAGTCCTCAAGACAATATAATCTATTGTAGAGAGAAACTGTTTATGAGGAAGGATAGTTACCTTTATTTTGTAAGCACTGACGGAGACCCACTCGATGAGGGGTCTAGGCAATTAAAGGATTTAGGGAAGCTTCCGCATTTCGAGAGTTTAGTAACGGGAGAGCCCAAAACCATAAAGGCCAATAATAAAATGCATTTCGTATTACCGCTTAGGGGCAAAGGTAAAAATAGCTTATGGGATACCTTAGAAATTTTGACACAGTTATTTAGGAAGGTAGCCAAATAGTTAGACATTAACCAAATTGCTTCTTTTAGTATGGCTAGGAGCAGTAATATCGAAAATGTTGAGTTTAAAGATATTTTGGCCTGTTTAAGACGTGAATTAGGTAATAATAGTGATAAAATAATTATTTGCCGTGGACTCATACAGCACCCAGAACCGAGTAAAAGAGCGGATATAATTCACGAAGCTCATTGTTCGGCGGCGGGTGGGCACAAAGGAGTAACTAAAACTTTGAATAGAATAAAATATAAATATCCGTGGGAGCATTTAAAGGAGGATATACAAGCCTTCATTCAAAAATGCGTTCCTTGCCAGCTTAAAAAATTAGTTCGGGTCAAAATAAAACAGAAAATGATTATAACGGACCACCCTTGTATTCCATTTTTCACGGTTAGTTTGGACATTGTAGGACCGTTACCGAGAACTAAAGACGAATCCGAGTACATTTTAACTATGCAGGATCAGTTTACAAAATTCTCGGTGGGAGTCCCTTTAAAGGACCAAACTGCTATTACTGTAGCAGATGCCCTTATTAAACGCTTTATCTGTACCTTCGGCGCACCACAAGCTATGCTCACTGATCAAGGCACCAATTTCCTTAGTAAATTAGTTAAGCGCGTTGCAAAGCGATTTAAAATTAAGCAAGTAAAAACTACCGCTTTTCACCCTCAATCTAGCGGCTCTTTAGAGCGCTCGCACTCGCCACTTAGTGAATTTTTGAAAATGTTTGCCACTAAACATTTAGATTGGGATGAGTGTGTTGAGTTAGCAATGTTTAATTTTAACACGGGCAAACATGAAGGAACTCAGCACACTCCCTTCGAGTTAGTGTTCGGACGCCTGGCGAGAGTGCCCTCGAGCGACCTCTTAGAGCCGGAAGATTTATTGCCTACTTACGCGTGGTACATCACAACTTTGGTCGAAAGATTGAGTTTTCTCCAAAAAACCGCACAAGAAAAACTATTATCGGCTAAACAAAGAGCTAAAGAATATTATGATAAAAAATCAAATCATAATAATTTCAAAATAGGCGATTTTGTGTGGTTGCAGAGCGGGCCAAAACCGCATAAATTTGAAAATCAATATTCAGGCCCTTACTTAATAATTGAAATCTGGGAAAATGGCAATGTAAAAATTCAAATTAAGGAAAATAAGACCAAAGTCGTGCATAGTAATCGCTTAAGCTTGTCGCATATTAATCCGCACGCCGATTCCGAAAGCTTGTAAGAATAAAAAGTTAAGCTTAACGTAAGTTAGAAAGTTAACATTTTTATTCATGTTTACAGATGAGGACGATGATGTTCATTCTTGCAACAACTTTGAAATTGAAACCAGTTTTCGGACTAATAAAGATAACATATTACTTTCATGTTTGCAGCTAAAGATTCTTCAAAATTGTACACACAATGGTTTTTTAATTCTTAGCAGTTTTAACTTAGTTCTTTTTGGAAATTTTTTAGAACAAATGGTAATTTAAAGCGAGCAGCAGTGGACGTCAAACTATTAATCGAAGTCACCTGATTTCTGCTGTCCTTTCTAGCATCCGCGCAAGGGATGGGCTACTTTACTATGTTGCAATCGACACCAATCTAGGACTGGCATTTGAAAATGCGAATTTGTACCAGTATGTAATTTAAACCAGCGAAATTGGATGAAGAAAAATTACTTTACAAGACGCGTATCAGCAATTAAATGAATCCGACAACACGATAATATACGTAATAAAAATCTTAGATATAGGTAGATTTGCATAGATTAGGCGCAACTAACTAATAATTTGAAAAAGAGTGAGTTATTTTATGACCTTGCCGTTATCTCAAGGGGGAGGAGTACAATGTACCACTTACTAGCTATTTGTTAGAAAATTGTAAAGAAATTAATAGGGCAATGTGGACATCGCGAGGCGACACCGTCAAAATTATGACGGGTGAAAAAGAACCTATATTTAAATATAAGTATTGATATTCCTCTCCATATTAACAAGTAGTGAAATGATAACACAGCAAATGTGGGAGGACAACCCAAGGGTTAAATAAAAACTCCTTTAGTTAATTTTTTTCCATACATACCGGCAACGTTTCGTCCCTGGTATGGGACCTCTTCAGGCCTTTATTAAAAAATAATAAAAATTATAATTGTATAGTAATGTTTTCACAATAAATATGGATGTTATAAACTTTGTTATTGTATAAAAGTCAAAAAATTAATGGTCATACCATAATACTTAAATAACTAATATCACATCAGAGACGAATACGTCTCTATCGTCGTACGCGTTTTCAGTCTATGGCAGTCATATAATAGATGTAAGTATGTAACAGAGTCAACGCAGGCGGAGATACCCGAAGGTACCCGAACTTACTTATTCACGTATACATAGAAAACCATAATTGAACACCTTCACACAAACAAAGAGAAATTTCAAACACAGAATAGTTATACTTAGGAATCTGATTTATTTAAATATCTATTTAATTTATTATATTGTTTACTAATAGTGTTAAAGTTTCATTATAAATTATAATATAGATTATAATATATATTATATATTATAGATTCCGTTTCATGATAAATTATTTTTTACATGTAAGTCTTCCTTCAAAAAGTATGGTTTTACTATAGTTCCTTGTATGTCAAACAAATTAAATAGCATTATTAAGTTAGGTAAAGATAAGCTGGAAAAATGGTGTGAGACCAATGTGGTATACGAGATTGCGTGTAAGGATTGTAATGCCACTTATGTTGGCCAAACAAAGAGATGTTTAAAAAAGAGAATATATGAGCACAAAAAAATCCCGTTAGACAAAATATTACCAATTCCGACTCATATAAATAATTTTTCACATAGTTTTGATTATGATAATGTTAAAATTTTAGATAAAGAACCAAATAATTTTAAAAGATTAATTGCTGAAAATATTTTTATTAATATCAATAATAATAACATTAATAAACAAGAAGACTTTAACACTATTAGTAACCAATATAATAAATTAAATAGATATTTAAATAAATCAGATTTCTAAGTATAACTATTTTCTGTTTGAAATTTCTCTTTGTTTGTGTGAAGGTGTTCTATTATGGTTTTCTATGTATACGTGAATAAGTAAGTTCGAGTACCTTCGGGTATCTCCGCCTGCGTTGACTCTGTTACATACTTACATCTATTATATGACTGCCATAGACTGAAAACGCGTACGACGATAGAGACGTATTTGTCTCTGATGTGATATTAGTTATTTAAGTATTATGGTATGACCACTAATTTTTTTACTTTTATACAATAACAAAGTTTATAACATCCATATTTATTGTGAAAACATTACTATACAATTATAATTTTTATTATTTTTTAATAAAGGCCTGAAGAGGTCCCATACCAGGGACGAAACGTTGCCGGTATTTATGGAAAAACATTAACTAAAGGAGTTTTTATTTAAGCCTTGGGTTGTCCTCCCACATTTGCTGTGTTATCATTTCACTACTTGTTAATATGGAGAGGAATATCAATACTTATAATTACGGCCTACAAAGGAAGAATGGCCAGACTCAAACTAGGATGAGTTTTTATAGTTTTATTTTTACAAAATATGGAGGACATTACTGCAATATTTTGAAAAAATGGTCGGATTTTAGATGTCAGTTGGCGAAGTCTAATGCCAGATTATCTTTCCTAATAAAATGTAAGAAGACAAGTGTAATACCTATACATATTTCAAGAAGTTTTCAACGTTTATTTATTTTCAAGAGCAAATTCTGTCAACAAAAGTTCGATCACTTCAGAGTAACAAATTGTTTAAGAATTTTGAAATTAGAAATAAATGATAGTTTTGTACATGTTGAATTTAAAAAAAAAAAAAATTAATGCGATAGCTCATGTGTTAAGTACTTTACACTTTGATGTTAACCATCTGGATAAGTTTCTTGAATTTACAGAGAAAAAATGCTCAAATATGTACTTACAACTATCGAAGTCACTAGGAAAAAAATTTAATAATTTAATTAATAATAATAGATCTAAAAATTGTGATATTAATAATAACAAAAAATGGGTAATTAATCTTTCAAATACCGAAATTCCTCTGGAAGTGATTGATGTTGTCTCGATGGGTCCTAATTTTAATAAAAACATTAAGCTTAATAAAAAAGATATTATCACAACGATAAAAAACTTTGAAAGTAGTATTTATATGTTAGAGACAGAATCCAAATGTTTACTTAGAGATACACTTATCAAAAATATTGAGTCTGCTTGCAATAATAATTTAAGATGTAATAGTTTTGATAATGAATTTAACCAAAAAGTAACTATAACCAAAGAATTTTGTTCTAAGAATCCATCTATATTTTTTACTAGAGCGGATAAAGGCAATATAACTGTGTGTCTTAATTATGATGATTACTATGAAAAAATGTCTAATCTACTTAGTGATAAAAATACTTATAAAATTGTAAAAAGGAACCCTCTTACATTAATGCAAAAAACGTATATAATATTTTAACAGATCTTAATGATAGTGATTGCTTAGAATTCAAACATGATAGGTTTAAATTAACACAAACTAATACGGTTCTTCCTACAGCTTATGGATTACCTAAGATTCACAAAAAAGATGTACCTTTAAGACCAATTATCTCAACTGTAAATAGTCCCACTCATTTTTTAGCTAACATCATTGAAAAAACCCTTAGACTTTGTTTTAATAAACCTGCTTCACATATTAACAATAGTTTTGCCTTAAAAGAAAAAGTGACGAATATATATATTCCCCATGGATATATTTTAGTTTCTCTAGATGTCATTTCTTTGTTTACTAACATACCGGTAGAATTAGTTTTGTGTAGTTTAGATAAACGGGTTCATAAGATTCAATGTCACTCAAAAATTCCGTTTGATAACATAATATACATAGTTAAATTTCTTTTTGACAATACTTACTTTCTGTTTAACAATATAATTTATAAACAAATCTTTGGTACACCCATGGGCTCTCCGATTTCACCGTTATTTGCAGATATTGTTATGGAAGACTTAGAAATCACAGTTCTCAGTGAATTAAAAAATAATCATAATATCTCACCATTGTTCTATTTTAGATATGTTGACGATACAATTTTGTGTGTGAAAGAAGAAGAGCTAGACCTAATTTTAAACAAATTTAATAGTTATAATAAATATTTACAATTTACACACGAGTTACATAACAATAACATGATTCCATTTCTTGATGTCACTTTAACAATAATTAATAATAGTATTATTACTAATTGGTATCAAAAACCCACAAACACATAGAGTTTTAAATCTTAATTCAAACCACACAATTCAATTAAAACGCAATATCATTTACAATCTAGTAGATAGAGCTCTTCTTCTTTCGCACCAACAATTTCATAATGAAAATTTGATTATGGTTAAAAAAATACTCGCCAAAAATAGCTACCCTGATAATTTTATTGATAGTTGTATTCGTTATCGCGTGAGATATCACACTTATGGCAATTCAAAACTTAATAATAATATGTCTACAATCAAAAATGTTATATCGATTCCGTTTCATGATAAATTATTTTTTACATGTAAGTCTTCCTTCAAAAAGTATGGTTTTACTATAGTTCCTTGTATGTCAAACAAATTAAATAGCATTATTAAGTTAGGTAAAGATAAGCTGGAAAAATGGTGTGAGACCAATGTGGTATACGAGATTGCGTGTAAGGATTGTAATGCCACTTATGTTGGCCAAACAAAGAGATGTTTGAAAAAGAGAATATATGAGCATAAAAGACCCCGTTAGACAAGATATTACCAATTCCGACTCATATAAATAATTGTTCACATAGTTTTGATTATGATAATGTTAAAATTTTAGATAAAGAACCAAATAATTTTAAAAGATTAATTGCTGAAAATATTTTTATTAATATCAATAATAATAACATTAATAAACAAGAAGACTTTAACACTATTAGTAACCAATATAATAAATTAAATAGATATTTAAATAAATCAGATTCCTAAGTATAATTATTCTCTGTTTGAAATTTCTCTTTGTTTGTGTGAAGGTGTTCTATTATGGCTTTCTATGTATATGTGAATAAGTAAGTTCGGGTACCTTCGGGTATCTCCGCCTGCGTTGACTCTGTTACATACTTACATCTATTATATGACTGCCATAGACTGAAAACGCGTACGACGATAGAGACGTATTCGTCTCTGATGTGATATTAGTTATTTAAGTATTATGGTATGACCATTAATTTTTTGACTTTATACAATAACAAAGTTTATAACATCCATATTTATTGTGAAAACATTACTATACAATTATAATTTTTATTATTTTTTAATAAAGGCCTGAAGTGGTCCCATACCAGGGACGAAACGTTGCCGGTATTTATGGAAAAAAATTAACTAAAGGGGTTTTTATTTAAGCCTTGGGTTGTCCTCCCACATTTGCTGTGTTATCATTTCACTACTATATTTAAATAATAGAGAATGATTACGCAAGCGAGAGAACGGCTATGGCAAAATATTTTGAAAGGTTGGATAATAAAGTAAAAGAATTTCTGATTGGAAAATACAAAAACAGAAGTCAATCTTTAGCTTGAAAAATTTATACGCGTTAATGGATATTGTATTCAAAACTAAACAGCTCGTATCGAACTTATGCGATTTACTGGATCGCCAAAAGGTGCTGTTCGTTCACATCGACGGAATTAAATAAATCTTTGCTAAGCATAAGAGATACGAAAAGTTTAGCTTTGCAGTTTTTTCTATCAAAAGTTCGATCTATTTTATTCGATTGGGTTGTGAAAGTAAATATAGTGTAAATAGTGAATTATGTATTGAACTGGTTGTACCTTTTACAAATAGGGACACTTCTTTTTGTGTACGCAATGCAATCTTTTCTAGTTTTTCAGACTAAATCCGGATAACAAAACACTAATAGAGTTTATTATACAACTGCAAGCGGACTATACTTATGATAGTGGCTGATATGGGCAACTGTTATTTATGCTTAAATCAATGAAAGAATATGTAATGAAAGAAATGCTTTTTTTGTGTAAATCAGTGTTATGTTAAAAATCTTATGTCTTGTGAGAAAATTTTCTTATCAAAAACTAATTATGATAATTTACCATATAGGTAACATATAGTTTTCACAAAGAAAAGAGCGTTATTTTCAAAAGAATGCGTTATGGCTTATTTCGACTGTAAGCGAATTTAGGTTAGAAGTTGCTTATTCTGGAAAGTTTATAAAATTCCGATTTCGGACTGTCAAATAATTGAATTTCCAAAGAATTGTATAATGCGAATTGACGAATGTGTGGAATTCAACGATGTCTATAATGACTGGGACATTGTGAAATGAAACTTGCACATAGAATTATCTTTTAAATAAAACTTCGAAAATTAGCATAGTGTACACGTGATTAACTTTCGAAATGAGATTTCAACAAAAGATTTGTTATACATAGTACTTTCTGTATTTCTTATTCTGATTATTGTTAGCTTTGTAGAAATATTTATCTCTTTAGTCTTTCGCTTACTTGAAAATAAAAATTAAAATTAAGTTTTGGATCGCAATTCCGTATAGGAGTACTGTATTACTCTACTTTGCATTGCAATTTTGTAAGGGTATCGTACTACTCAGAATTAAGCGCGGCGAGCACATCTCCAACGCCAGTATAGGGGGGAAGAAAATAAATATGGTATTGTTATATGGTATAAAAATTATGAATTTTTGTATAAAAATTATCAATAGGGAATTTGTAAACTTGGGTAGAGTAAATTTGTCAGTAAAGAAAAAGTCGATTAGGGTACGATACTTTCCTTCCAATTTTCCTTTTTTTTTACTAATATTCCTATCCCATCCAAATTGAAACCAAGCGGTCGAGGGAGTGTTCATTCGCCAGCTATTGTACCAGCCACAGCGTTCCCATTGCAACGCCGACACAGCGCAGCTCGTATGACTTTATGCCGTCGCTCAGCTATGGTGGAGTCTCATCGTGAACTTCAGCAATGTAACGACCTTGGACGTCAACGACCAAAGGGGATACGCACAGCCTTACGGATTCACTTTATCTGACGAACTGCAGTTGTTATGAGGTATGTGGAAGTAACACAAATCTAGTAGAGCAAGGTAGACGCACTCCAAAGGCAAACATTGAAGTCGACGAGCGGGAACCGAAGGGAATAACCAGAGGCAACCGTCTGCAGTTTAGGCTGCTGCGAATTATTTTTCTGTGGTTCGCTGTGGTACGACTTATGTATGGCCACAGTGAAGGAGAACCAGGGCGTGGCGATGAACAGGAGGCAACCGCATCTGCTCATAATAAAGCAAGTGTTAATTTGTTCAAGGGAGGAGATGCCTGGAAGCTACTAGACAATACTGACGACCGGTCCATTGGCATGGCAAGAGAGGGAATATGCGTTGACTAAACGAGCTTAATAATCATGGATACGCTTTCAAATTTACCGAGGACGAGGAAGTCGTGGAATGGAAAACGACGACTACTTACTTCGCCCGCTACTAAGCAGGCTAAGGCAGAGCGAACAGGAAACGGTTAAATCTTGCACCTAAAGTTTGGAAAGGAAGGCTTCGAAGACAATCAGACATACAGCGTATGTTAAAATTGCGACACTTGGGCGGAGGGACCAGCAAGCGCCGCCCCGCAGCGCACATCTTTTGGGGGGGACATGTCACGGCGAGCACGACTGACCGCTACTTTTGACACCCGTGCTACCATATATCCTTACCACCCTACAAACTTTTTTCCTTCATGTTACCATGAGTCCTATTTCCTGTCAGTAACGCCACCTAGTAGCAACTGGGTTACCTGCGAGAGTCACAGTTCGCATGGTAACAAATCCTACCTTACCCGTATCTTTACCGCCTATCAATCCAACCGTGTCCTTGGCAAGCGCCACATTTGAACCCGAGTAACCTTATTCCCCACCCGAATCTTTGCCACCCCATGCAAAGATGGGATACCCTACACTCCCCTATCTTTGTATCTGCCCTAGATAGAAGCGCGGGTATAAAAGCCGCATCACACCTCCTCTCGAGACAGAAGCTTTTGTGTTCTTTTTGTTTCGTAGGGTGAAGCCCTTGTCCGTCGCTTATTTAAATTGTAACTTGGACTTAGAATAATTTCGACTAATTTATCGTATTCGGACTTAGAATATTTTCGAGCCGAATTTACTTAGAATATTTTTCGTGTGAAGTTAACTTAGAATAATCATCAAGCTTCTCTGATTGTAGTCTCGCGAATAATTGTTGATATTATATCTCGACTACAATCAGTGTGTAACAGTGTAACGTAAATTAATGCAATTAATAAACAACACATAATTGCATTTTTGGAGTATTACTTTATTTCTACGATCCCATCCTTCTGCCATTTGAATCGCCCGCTGCGCTTGGGTCCTGAGACTGCCGAGGGCTAACTGAGAGAACGAGACAACCGCAACCGCCCCAAAGTAAGTAACTCTGTAGATCGCTATCCATTGTCTTTTTTCTGTCTCTCTAATTGTTCGCTGACGCTGACGTTTGCCGCTTTACGAATTTCGCGGATTAGCATTGTTTATTTTTGTAGGCCGATTAGCTATTTTCACGCGTTCCTACTCCCGTGCATAACATTTATAGCGCTTACTTTACCGTTTTCGCGACATTGTAACACAGACGTTACAATACTGTGTTATACATGCTGAGGGATTATATATCAGGTTTCAGATCTAATTAATCAGTAAGTGTGGAGATACGGCATTTTCTGTGTGTTTTTCAAGAAATTTTCAAGACAATAGTTATTTCCTCCATACTGGGAGATTGAGTAGATAATCATCTATTCAATAAGCCCTCTTTAAAAATGTTAATAACTTTTTTCATGACTGTACAAATAAAGGTATTTGAAGTTCTGAACGGTAAACGAAATATCGAAAATTTCCAAATTCGGTTTTTTTGATATTATCTCATAGAGATATGCATAAAACATGTACAAACTGCAAAATAAGTTATTTCCAAAGTGATTATTCCTCAAATCATCCCTAAAACCACCCCGACTAAATAAATGACAAAAGAAAAAATTGGTATAATGAGAGTTTATTAATTTAAGACAAATTTTATGGCTCATATTTCTTCGAGATGCTGCTCTAGTATTGTAAAAAAATTGGCGATATGAAATTGGAACCGGATCCTTACGCTTAGAGGGTGTAAAGGGGCCAAAATAGCGGAAAATACACGAAAAATAGCGCGAAAAAATCATGTCTCGTTAGTTTATTAATTTAAGTCAAATATTATGGCTGATATTTCTTCCAGGTACTGCTCTAGCATTGAAAAAAAATTGGCGATATGAACTTCGAAACTGATCCTTTCGCTTGGGGGGTGCAAAGGGGCTAAAATAGCGTAAAATACACGAAAAATACGGCCAAAAATCATATCTCGTGAGTTTATTAATTTAAGACAAATTTATGACTGATATTTTTTCGGGATGCTACCCTAGCATTGTAAAAAAATTGGCGATAGGAAATTCGAACCGGATCCTTTCACTTTGGAGTGTGCAAAGGGGCTAAAGCAGCGTAAAATACACGAAAAATACCGAGAAATAATCATTTCTCATGAGTTTATGAATTTAAGTCAAATTTTATGGCTGACATTTCTTGTAGATACTGCCCTCGTATTGAACAAAAATTGGCGATATGAAATTCGAACCGGATCCTTTCGCTTGGGGGGTGCAATGGGGCTGAAATATCGGAAAAATACACGAAAAATACCGAGAAAAAAATCATGTCTCGTGAGTTTATTCATTTAAGACAAATTTTATGGCTGATATTTCTTCGAGATGCTGCCGCAGCATTGAAAAAAAATTGGCGATATGAAATTCGAACCGGATCCTATCGCTTGGGGGGTGCAAAGGGGCTAATATAGTGTAAAATACACGAAAAATACCGAGAAAAAATCATGTCTCGTGAGTTTATTAATTTAAGACAAATTTTATTGCTGATATTTCTTCGAGATGCTGCCCTAGCTTTGAAAAAAATTGGCGATTTGAAATTATAACCGGATCCTTTCACTTGGGGGGGCAAAGGGGCTAAAATATCGGAAAATACACGAAAAATACTGCGAAAAAATCATATCTCGTGAGTTTCTTAATTTAAGACAAATTTTATGGCTGATATTTCTTCGAGATACTGCCTTAGCATTGCAAAATAATTGGTAATATGAAATTCGAACTGGATCCTTTCGCTTGGGGGGTGCAAAGGGGCTAAAATAGCGGAAAATACACGAAACGTACCAAGAAAAAATCATGTCTCGTGAGTTTATTAATTTAAGACAAATTTATTACTCATATTTCTTTCAGATGCTGCCCTAGAATTGAAAAAATTGGCGATTTGAAATTCGAACCGGATCTTTTCGCTTGGGGGGTGCAAAGGAGCTAAAATAGTGGAAAATACACGATAAATACGGCGAAAAATCATGTCACGTTAGTTTATTAATTTAAGACAAATTTTATGGCTGAAATTACTTCAAGATATTGCGATAGCTTTTTGAAAAAATTGCCTTTATGAAAATCGATCCGGAACCTTTCGCTTTGTGGCTAGGTGGGGCGGGGGGGGGGGTGTAAAGGGGCTAAAATAACGAAAAATAATCCATTACGACTGAAAAAAAATCAGCTCTCGGGAGTTTATTTATTCGAAAATTTTTGTTTTTTTTTTCATTATATTTTATGGAGGGGAGATGAGTGCAAAGATATTTGAAATGTACATATTTTCATAGTTTTTTCAATCTGCAGTTACTCACGAACGGTTTCATGTAAAACTTTATAATTCATAGGAGATATTGTATATTGCACCTCATTAATTTTTCGATTTTTGTTATTATATTTTTATCTTTTTTTTTTTAATGGCAATATTGCTTCGGTTTTATTAATGTTATAAAAGCCAAATAAGATTTTGAAAATATGGCTTTTTGATATAAGGTAAAGTATGCAGATGTGGGACAGTTTCGAGCATATTTTTTTGTAATCTTTTGTAGTACCATATCGAAGCATAATACATGAAAAGTCATCACCTGAGCAGATAGCTCGTGTTTGGAGATTTATTTAAAAAAACAAGTTTTTTTGTTGCTGGTGTTTTGAAATAATCGCATTCAAAGAAATTAACTATTGTCTGATGGGTGGATCACACTAATTTACTTGGGAGCTGTAGTAGGACTTCCGTCCGGATGCAATAATGGGACTATAATTTTTAACGTGTTTCGGACTGTCCCACTGCTGTGATATGGAAATCAAGAGGTACCTTATGTTTGACAAGGATTTTGCTATATGCATTCGGAAAATTAGCCTTGAAAAGTTGGTACCGTGTTATGCACTACTTTCATCTGCGAAATCAACAAAATAACGAAGTGATTACATAGTAAACACCATAAATAATGCTAATAAATGAATGACATTATCGTCTTAAGTGTTTATTGTAGATTTTTTATTGCTGTCCTACTACTGGTCCGAAAATTGTCTTTGTCCCAGTACTGCTTCTTTTCTTAGTTAATTTTCAGTTATTACTGAAATCGTTTTTTCCGTAAACATTTTGTATCACAAACATCGACTTTTCGATTTTTAATACATTATTTTTCCATTTTATATACTATTAAAGCTCATATTATTTATGTATTATCAATGAACTTTCTAGTAGTATTATGTTTTTCACTACTTAATAAAAAAACAAAAAAATTTTGATTGCTATAATTTGTCCATAGCGATTATTGATTAATAAGTGATTTGCTGTCCATAGTTCATGTTTGGAAAACATAAAGAGATATCTTAATAAAATTAAACTATTTTTAATAGAACAACTCTCTTGGTTAGCATGTTAATCAAATGGAGGCATTTCTAGTTTATAGGTAAGGTAGTACTGTAAGGATTCGTGAGTCAATGCAGCGATCATGAAACAATAAGTATTATTTAACATTTTAATTAGTCAAATCATGTGTGAAAAAATTATTTATGAACTTATATGATTTTTTAAGTTAAGAGATAATTTAAGCATGAGTAGAAAATAAATAATTTCTAATTGCACAAACACGTGATTCCCGTACTAACGCAAAATAGGTTAGGAAAACATCGATTTTTTATTCTAACAATAAATACCGTTTTAAAAAGGTCGTCGTAATACATTTTATTGTACTTATAAGAAAGTGCAGAATTTCTTGTTTAATAACATACTTTTTTTTTTAAAACCAACTTTTAAAGTAACAAACTATATTACTTTTCATCACAATTGATATGATTCATATTAACTGTAGTGTAAAAATAACTAATTTCAATAATTTTTATCTCAAAAAATAGGTTGGCTACATATATTTAAAAAAAAAAAAAACTCCCTAGAATTTTGTTACTTTCGAAACCCACTTTTTGATACTGTAACGGGGTGAATTTAAAAGAGGGTATTAATCCCTCTCTGGGATGCGCGAGGTAGTATACGGGCGTCTACTACGCCCGGAGCAGCGCGCCGTTGTCGACGGACCCGCAGGCCGGCCGGAGCGCGTTGGCGCAGGCTCCGAACAAGCGTGCCCGGCTTTTACTGTAGAAAGCTTAGGCCGCTTTCTACTAGAATCGGCGCTCCGCTCTGCCCCTGCTACCAACCTCGGCACACGAATCACCGGCGGCTAGCTGTGTACCAGCCTTGCCTACACTCGCCGGTGTTCCCGTACAACGCCGCTCAGGTTAACCTGAGCGACTATAACTTACAATTTCCCCGTCGACGTTGCTCCTCTAGGAGGTGATGCCTCCGACTAGCTGCAGCTGCTGAAAAGGTAGAGGGCGGTATTCGGGGAGATAGGGAACGGTTACTCGCAAAATAAAGGACTCGACACTAACGGAGTAAAAGTAAAATAAAGTAGGGTTTATTAACCGAAAGGATCGCGCTAAGGGGCGCGAAGCCCGAACATCAGCCACAAAATCTCACACGCAGGCCGCTCGCCTCTACGCAAGCGGCGTCGAATAGCCGCGAAACACTCACTCGCGAAGCCGCTCGCACGCAAAACCTACGCGGCAAGTATAAAGGAAGCGCAACACTTACTTTTGAGCTGGCCAGCTCGCGCACGGAGATCCTTTCTCCCTCGCTCTCGCTCTCGCCTCCTCGCTTCGGGGCGCCGGGCCTCGTGGTCGCTCGACCCTCGGCTGCCGCTGTCTCTCCCTCTCGTTCTCTCTCTTTCGCTCTCTTCTCCTGGCTGGCGGAGTGGCCGGGCTAGCGGAGGCAGCCGGCGTTGCGTTGCTGGCTGGCTGGTGGCGGAGAGAAGGCGCGGGGGCACGGGGCACTCCAGATTGGCGCGGCACTGGCGGGGCACGTGCGCACCTGTTGCGCGGCAGGATCAGACTGACTAAACAATGGCCGCGGCGTCGCTTCAGCGGCGCGTCGGCGTCTTCTTCTTCTTCTTCTCGCTCCGCCTCTCGCGCGTTCCACTTGGCGCGCGGCGAGTCGCTATACGTGCAAGCGCGCGAGATTCAAATCTCGCTGCGCTGTATACGCGACCACCTTTACTTCTATTCATGCGCCCGTTACACCCCCCACCCAGATTTAGCGTACCCTGGACGTTATATCGGGGAAAGGAAGGGCGCAGCAGTAAGGTGAAAACAACGAGTTAGGTGGAGGCTCTTCCATTTATTTCAGCCTCTTGGGCATTGGCACCTATTTACACTATGTACACAAAAAAAAAGATCTTTACCACCAAAAAAAACTACATACAAAATATCTACAAAAAAATATGTACAGCATTGCCCCTCGAAGGGAGGGGTCTTTGGTCCATGAACGTCCGTCCCCTGGCTAGCCACGGGGAGACGCATCAGAGCTCGGGGGGTGCGTGGTCGCCCTAGGGCACTTGCTCGGCACCCGAACCCCTGGTCACCCACATACGTAGCAGTAGCGGGGGCGTCTTGCTCCTGGAGGATTCGGTCGGACGGGCGAGCGCTCCCTTGCGATGCCCAGGTTGACGGCCGCCCTCTCCTCAGCCCGGCGAGCCTCGTTCCACCGAGCGCGTGCGGCCTGGAGCTCGGCCTCCTCGACGAGGCGGCGGGCGCGGGCCCCTTCCAGGGCCCGCTCCGATGCGGCGCGGAGACGTGCCTCCTCCTCCTTCTTCTCGCGCTGAAGGCGGGAACGCCGCTCCGCTCTCCAGGCGATGAGGTGCTCGGCCTCCTCCCGCTTGGCCTCCACCATTCGGCGCCAGGAGTCGGCTTCGGGGTGCTGCCCCCCGCTGGCGCCGGCGTACCGCTCAAAGGCGGCGAAGACCTCGGCGCGGGCCTGGTTGGCGGCGCGGTCCATCTCCCTGACAGCCGTCAGCCCGGCCCGCAGTTCGTCCCAGGCGGGCTCGGGTGGCAGGAGGTGGGCCTCTGTCTGCGAGGCGGCGTCGCGCATGACCCGCCGTGGATAGCCGGCGGGGATTGCGCCGCGTGGCGGCGTGGCAGGCTCCTCCTTGGGAACGTGGCGCGGAAGGCCGTGGCTAGTGCCCGCCCGGCTCTCCTCCCGCTCGTCGGCCTCCTCCAGATGAGGCTGCTTTCTCAGCCGCTCCCTGGCCTCGTCCTCAAGGCGCTGCCGACGTTGGCGCAGGAGGTGCAGCACGGCCTGGGCCACGCCCTCGACTGGCTTGCCCAAGTCGAGGGTGATGAGCGCGGCCATCGCCTCCTCCAGCGTCTGCTCGGGAATCTCCAACATCTGAAAACGGAGATCTCAGGTTAGGCCAGTGTAAATGTTATCAGCACGGTGTCGTCGACATTTTTACTTTGGGGAGGAAAGAAGCGCAGGGCTTGCAACGCTACGGAGGCTTGCGGGGACGACCGCGTCCCCTGCGAGGGGCGTTCGGGGCTCTCTGTCCTACCGAAGGTGATTCGGCAGGACCCGCAGTTGCGCCGCGCGCTCTCAGCGGTCTCCCTCGCGTACTTTCGGGGGGCGCCCCTGTCCCCTGGGAGGCGGGTAATTCGTCCGCCGGCGTTACCCCTGAGTCTCCCTCCGCGTCGACTTCATTCGACTCAGGCGACTCGCTGTGATAGGGCTTAAGCTGGTCAGCGGCCACTATCTCCTCAATTTGGCCTCCCTCACCAATCAATCTGTAGGTGTTGGAGCCTAGCACGGCCGTAATCCAATATGGAGAGTGTGTGGCTACGCTTCCAGACCCTGTCTCCCGCTTGAAGTCTGGCTCTCGCCTGCCGCGTCATAATAGCTGGCTTGGCGATCTTGTGCCGCTCTCGCCTGAGAGGCGACCCGTTGATGTAGGTTTAGAAGGGCGTCAAGCCGCTCCTTCCAGCGAGCCAAACTTTCTTCTTGCGCTGGTGTCTCTGCCGCGACCTCTTGCAGCCTACGCTGCGTACCAGGGGGCTCTGGCTGCCTACCGTAAAGCAACATGGCGGGGCTGACTCCGGTAGAGCTGGGTACAGCCGTGTTCATGGCGAAAAGAAGTTCCGGAAGCTTCTTGTCCCATGTGGTGTGCCGCTCCTTAAGGTAAGAGGCGACCATCGTTTTTAAGGTACGATTGGCGCGCTCCACCGGATTAGCCTGTGGGTGGTAGGTGGGGATATTGGTGTGATGCACAAGGAAGTCCCCTAAGGAAGTCCTCCACGACACGGTTCTTGAACTCGGCGCCGTTATCAGAGAGGAACACTTCTGGGCAACCGAATCGGAAGAGAACCTTCCGATCCAATTCTCCTACCACCGCCTTGGCGTTAGCTTTACGTATCGGCGAGGCCTCCGCCCACCTGAAGAAAAGGTCTTGAAACACCACAATGTATTCAAACCCTTTAGAGGTGCGAGGCAGCGGTCCGATTATGTCTCCAGCGACGACCTGCCAGGGTCTCTCGACGACCCGCCGATCCATGAGGCCGGCTTGAGCTCGTTGTTCCACCTTAAACCGCTAGCACGTTTCGCAGTTGCGCACGTACTCTTGCGTTTCCGAGTAGTAACGTGGCCAGTAGTAGCGCAGGGCTACTCTGGCAAACGTCTTTTCTCGTCCGAGATGCCCAGTGGTGGCGTCGTCATGGCACTCTTGCAACACCTCGCGACAATGCTCCTCTGGTACTACCAGCTTCCAGGCATCCTCATCGTCGCCGAGGGTCGCGTCTACGTCCGGGTTCGGGTGATAGCGGTAAAGGTTGCCCGCGACGAGCTTGTAGATTGGAAAATCGTTGGGTTGCTCCCGGACCTTGGCGCTCCACTCTCGATACCACGTGTTCTCGGTGTCCGTTGACCAGGACACCGTGGCCACCTCCGAGCCTTCCTCATCCTCGTACATCCGAGAGAGGGCGTCGGCCACGTGGTTCAAGGCGCCTTTTCGATGCTCGATCGAAAACTTGTGGCCTTGCAACTCCAACGTCCACCGAGCAAGCCTACTCGTGGGGTTTTTCATCTGACAGAGCCACCGCAGACTGCTGTGGTCTGTCACAACCTTAAACTCGTAGCCTTCGATGTAAGGGCGAAACTTCTGTATCGCCCAGACAACCGCAAGGCACTCCCTTTCCGTGACGCTATAGTTTCGCTCCGTCGGGGTTAACACCCGGCTAGCGAACTCGATTACTCGCTCTTGTGCCTCTACTTCCTGTAGCAGCACCGTGCCAAGGCCTACATCGCTCGCATCTGTCTGCACGATGAAAAGACCGTTTGCGTCAGGGCGATGTAGGACCGGAGCGGTCATAATCATCGCCTTCAACAGCTCGAAGGCGCTTTGCTGCTCATCGAGCCACTCGTACTTCTGGTTCTTCTTTGTCAGACTCGTGAGTGGCTCGGCGATCATGGCATAGTTCGGAATGAACTTCCTATTCCACGATAAAGTACCCAGGAATCGGCGCAGCTGCCTCAGATTCTGCGGCTGCGGAAAATTCTTGATTGGCTCAATCTTGGCCGGGTTCGGCCTCGTGCCGTCCCAGTTAACCAAGAAGCCCAAATATGCTACCTCTTGCTTGCAGAAAACACATTTTTCTGCGTTGAGAGTTAATCCAGCGGCGACGAGCCTTTCCAACACCATTTTCAAGCACTTCTTATGCTCCTCGAACGTTTCTGCGACTACGATGATGTCGTCGAGGTAGGCGTAGACGTAAGGCTCCAGCTCGGGTCCGAGCACTTGGTCAATGAGCCGCTGAAGGTAGCTGGCGCGTTCGTCAGTCCGTACGGCATCCGCCGGAACTGGAACAGGCCCAACCCCGGCACCGTGAAAGCGGTGATGGGCCGCGCCTCCTCCGCTAACGGTATCTGATGATATGCGCTCTTGAGGTCAAGCGTGGAGATGAACTTCGCCTTCCTCAATTTCCGCAGAATATCTTGCATATTCGGCAGGGGGTAGGCGTCGGGTTCGGTGACTGCATTCATCTTCCGCAGGTCGTTGCAGAACCGTCGGGTGCCGTCGCTCTTCGGCGTCATCACGACGGGGCTCGACCAACCACTCTTGGAGGGCTCGATGATGCCTTGGTTCAGCATCTCGCAAACCTGGCGATGCATCTCCTCCTGCACCTTATCCGACACTGGATAATGGCGCTGCTTGATTGGTCGAGCGTTTCCTACGTGAATCTCATGCTCCACGCCTCTGACGCAACCTAGTCCTGGCGGGAGCTTGCCTAGGACCTCGTCCACCATGACCTTCAGCTCCCCTCGCTGAAGGTCTGTAGCGTCCTCGAGCCCAATTGCCGCTACCGAGCTAGGATCGGGGGTCAAGCTGGCTACTTCCAGCTCGAAATAGACTTCCGTCTCCTTACAGAATAGCCTATCCGTATCCGGGTCTAGTTCGGCCCTGAACGCTCGTACAAAATTGAACCCTAAGTAGCAGTCGGCATCTAAATTCGGCATTATGGCGACTCGGATATCACGAGTGAGGCCAGCTACAGTGATGGGCAGCATCACGTGGCCTAGCAAGGGGCTCCGGCTTCCATCCGCTAACCTTACCCCTCTCTTCTCGGATGCTACAAAATCCCGGTCCAGCGCGGTGGCTAGTTGGAGCCCGACAGAGCCCATCACCGTCGTGGATGCTCCCGGATCCAACAGCACGCGGAGGTTAAACTCACCGACCTCAATTCGCAGCCACCACCTTGTTTCTGCGTCGGTCGGTTGCTTCGCCGAGGCCTCTCCTCAGTTCGCAACTGGCGAGGGTGCCGCTGACTCTTTCACGGCAGGGCGGCTATCGCACGCGGCCAAAACATCTTCGGCTTTTGGGACCTCTTCGGGGAGGGGGGCGGTAGTGATCCCCTCTATGCGCTCCCTTTCCCGTTTCCCGCGCAATTGGGGCAGTAGCGCGCTATATAGCCGACAAGGCCGCATGAGTAGCAACTCAGCGGCGGCCTTGGCCCTTTTTGAGGGTTACCCTCGGGGCTTGCGGAGGGCACGGAGCCGTTTGGTGGGCTCGTCGCCTTCGTCTCCTGCCTCTGTTCCGGGTGCCTCCTTGCCCCGCCACGCCCAGGTGGCTGGTTGCCGCGCCCTCTGCGCGGTCCAGGGGGCGTATTTCACCCGGAGCGCTCTCCTCCGGAGCCTCGCCAGTCGGAAAGACGCTCGCTTAGCACTCGCCGAAGCATTTCCTCCAAGCCCTCCAGCTTGGTGTCCTTCTCGGCCACCGCGGCAGCCACTTTGCTTTTCTTGGCATCGCCTTTAGGCTTTCGTGGCGAGTCGGTGTTTGCCGACGGTTTATACGCCATTTCAGGCAGTAGCGCCGCTGTTGGCGGTGCGGGGGGTCGGAACGTCTTCGAGTTCTCCAAAGTTTGCTCCCCGTCCACTGCCAACTCCAGTAGCTCCTCTACTGTGCTGAAGTCTGACCTGCGGACCATCGCCTGCAGCTGTGGCCGTAGGTTTCGGTGCAGCTGGTCCAGCTGTTGCTCCGAGCTGGGGGGCGGCGATATTTTCCTCACTATCGCGATGAGGCATGTGATATAGTCTCTCACGGCCTCGTCCGCCCCTTGGGTTCGGTTGTTCGCCTCTGCTATCAACCGCTGCTGGTACCTCTTCGTCGTCCCGTACCAGTGTTTCGCTGCAGTTACGAAATCTTGCCACGTGGCCCATTTCTCCTTCTCGTTACGGTACCACGTGGCTGCCGTGTCAGTGAACAGCTCTGACAGCGACGACAACACCTCTTCTTCGGAGAGATTCGCCAGGACTCGACAGTCCTCAAGCCTCGCTAGGAATACGTCGATACTCTGGCTCTTCGCACTAGAGAATCGAATTTGCCATTTCCTCACGATTTGACCTATATCTCGCGAGTGGAACATACTCGACCACGAGAAGTTCCCTGTCGCGCCTGGCGCACCATATGTCGGCCAGCTCGAGCCTCTCACCGAACCTCGGCGGTCACCCCCCACCCAGGCTGCGTTTACTCCTTATAAACCAGCCTGACCATCACGCCGAGCTGGCGGTGGTGTCGATGGCGAACCGATCCACGCATCGTTGCCGTTGACGGTGTACGTGTCGTCGAATTGCACGTTGTGACCTTGCCGGGGTTCCGCAATGTACGTGCTGGAAGCGGCGTGTCGCTGTTGGTTCAAAACTATATCCTCCAGTGACCTGACTTTCGCTATTAGTACCGCTAATAGCGAGCCGACTTCCCGAGGAATGTGAAACTCGGAGCCGTCCTTGGCCAGGAGGCGAAGCATCTCTCCTGGCTGAGCTTGGTGTTCATCGCTGTTGTCGTCGTTTTCGTCGCTCTGATGTTGTAGGGATTATTGCGTGTGTTGCTCCTTGCGTTGTTGCATGTCTTCAGTGTTCCTATTACTGACTGTGGCGTTTGGGTGTGGTGAATGCTGGGTATTGGACACGGCCTCCGCCGTCGTCCTACGCAATATCTCTAATATCTGCTCGCTTTTGAGTACTACGTCCAGGGGGTGTAGATCCCAACTGCACGTTTCTGCCAGGATTTTCCGCAAGAGGTTCTCTCTTAGCTCCATCCGCCGGGAAATTACATCTCCCGGCCCTTCCGGCTCCTTCTTGAGGCGCATAATTACCCAGCACCCACTGGCTTAGCCTGTGCATCCTCAGGAATGTAGAGTCTTGTCGCCTCAATTGCAACTCAGACAGGTGGCTGTCGATCTCCCTTGGAGAGATCGACCACACCCAATCCTCCACAGCTTCCTGGATGTTGTACGACATCGTTCGCTGGTTGTGTGTGTGCAAGGGGATTCCTCTTCAACCCCGTGAATTTAAAATGCTTTCGCACGGCCAGTGCTATCCTTCACAAGGTACCTACTGGATTACCACTGGCTCAGGAGATAACGATCTTCCCAACTGGTGGTTTGGTTTTCGAACGCTAGGCCGGGGTAAACTCGCTTTTACCCGCCCGCTTGGAGGTTATGTCGCTTATTGCGTAATGCCCGAGGGATTCCGCGTTCAAAAATAAAATTTTAACTTTCCGACCGTTTGCGCATACGCAACACCGAAACTACTGAATACGCCCACCTCCTCGTGAGATGGGCAATCGAAATCGCGATAGTGATTTTTCACTTTTTATTTTCGGTTTTGCGCATGCGCGGACCCCAAAATTATTATGCGCACGCTCTAAACTAATTCCCGCGTAAGCCTTTACGCGGGTTAACCCTTTAAGTAAGAAAAAAAACGTAGAAATCCTCCAATTCACCAATCGTGTGTGAAATCCGGTACTTTACTCCCCGGCGTGCACGTGTGTTGACGCGCAAAGAGATAAAACGCTAAACCTATTTTAATCCCTAATATAATGAATAATTAATAAATAAATAATTGCTAACTAATCTCTTTGCTGTCCTCACTATGTACTTCAACAAATGCTCGGCCTTCACAAGCAATGTTCCTCACTAAGTACATGCAGGCCGGGTTATGAACCACCAGTTGGTTACCCTTGCACACACTATACAGTTTTATAATAATTAATTATCAGAGCGACAATTAATTATCCGCAACGCGCGTCTCGACCTGTTTCGAAAATTAGCTAATTACTATAAAATTCGCCGTTCCCTAATCTAATATGCTGCAACACGTTAATGGGCACCAGTTGTAACGAGGTGAATTTAAAAGAGGGTATTAATCCCTCTCTGGGATGCGCGAGGTAGTATACGGGCATCTACTACGCCCGGAGCAGCGCGCCGTTGTGGACGGACCCGCAGGCCGACCGGAGCTTGTTGGCGCAGGCTCCGAACAAGCGCGCCCGGCTTTTACTGTAGAAAGCTTAGGCCGCTCTCTACTAGAACCGGCGCTCCGCTCTGCCGCTGCTACCAACCTCGGCGAACGAATCATCGGCGGCTAGCTGTGTACCAGCCTTGCCTACATTCGACGGTGTTCCCGTACAACGCCGCTCAGGTTAACCTGAGCGACTTTAACTTACAATTTTCCCGTCGACGTTACTCCTCTAGGAGGTGATGCCTCCGACTAGCTGCAGCTGCTGAAAAGGTAGAGGGCGGTATTCGGGGAGATAGGGAACGGTTACTCGCAAAATCAAGGACTCGACACTAACGGAGTAAAAGTAAAATAAAGTAGGGTTTATTAACCGAAAGGATCGCGCTAAGGGGCGCGAAGCCCGAACATCAGCTACAAAATCTCACGCGCAGGCCGAGACTTACGCGGGCCCGGCCGGTCGCACGGCCGGCGTCACCGCGCCGCGAGACGCCACAAAATGGCCGCCGCACGCTCGTACACGAGGCCGCTCGCCTCCACGCAAGCGGCGTCGAATAGCCGCGAAACACTCACTCGCGAAGCCGCTCGCACGCAAAACCTACGCGGCAAGTATAAAGGAAGCGCAACACTTACTTTTGAGCTGGCCAGCTCGCGCACGGAGATCCTCTCTCCCTCTTTCTCGCTCTCGCCTCCTCGCTTCGAGGCGCCGGGCCTCGTGGTCGCTCGTCCCTCGGCTGCCGCTGTCTCTCCCTCTCGTTCTCTCTCTTTCGCTCTCTTCTCCTGGCTGGCGGAGTGGCCGGGCTAGCGGAGGCAGCCGGCGTTGCGTTGCTGGCTGGCTGGTGGCGGAGAGAAGGCGCGGGGGCACGGGGCACTCCAGATTGGCGCGGCACTGGCGGGGCACGTGCACACCTGTTGCGCGGCAGGATCAGACTGACTAAACAATGGCCGCGGCGTCGCTTCAGCGGCGCGTCGGCGTCTTCTTCTTCTTCTTCTCGCTCCACCTCTCGCGCGTCCCGCTTGGCGCGCGGCAAGTCGCTATACGTGCAAGCGCGCGAGATTCAAATCTCGCTGCGCTGTATTCGCGACCACCTTTACTTCTATTCATGCGCCCGTTACATTACAGAACTACCTTAAGATTTAAATTGATGTTTAAATAAAACTATTTAAAATTATGATTATATTTTAAAGCGTCTATAATATAATATTTCCATATTTTCTTTGTTGGCAGTAGCAACACATGTTTTCAATTTAAAATTTGGTCTGTTACAGGGTATACAAATTTATAATTTGACTATAATATTGTACAACAAATGTTCTTTGTTTACGTGAATGAAAAAAATGAGAAAACGTAAATAACTTGTTTGAAAATTAAACTCTCACATCAAGGAATAGGTAATTAAATCCGTAAATATCGATAATGTAATCAGTCTGTTAAAGAAAATAAATAAATAGGAATCACGCGCGTCATGTACTTAGCGACGCTCGGTAAATAGAAACTATATAAATGCTATGCAAATAGAACATTTGCCGAGCTGACGTTTCCCCCAGCCTTCACCAGCCAGAGGCAGTGTCACACGTCATACTGATCGCAATCATATAGTACCTATGGGAGGCGCATATTTAGCGTAAAATACACTTTGTTCAATTCGCATATAATCGTATGCTAAGTCTCTAAGAAATAAAACGAAAGACATTTATCGACAGATTTTTTCCTTCTCTTTCCAATGTTCCTATTGCTTTTACTCCGAAACAAAACTTCCTTCTCGTCGAAAATTCAAGTTGTCAGTTCAGAGTCATTTTTCTCAAAGTATATCATGTTTTTGTTGGAAAATGCATTTTACCATTCGAAAGTACAATTCTAAGCTACAAAACCCTCATTTTTTGAGTTCGAGAAATGAAGGGTTCAACAGTAACAAAGACAGCGAAGAGCGGCCGCACGCGCTCTTCACACTGTGCCCGAGCGAGCTCTATACTAATAAATGTAGTAAACCATTTCGGTTTTTCATACTGAAAAATATCATTAAACAATAAAGCCTCAAACATCATTTTTATTAGTAGGTCACAAATTTAACTTTCAATCCTGTTAATTTCTAATTATTTTGTATTTTTATTCGAATAGGTATGATACAATTGGGAAGTTCCTGATACTGAAAATCGTTTTAGCTCTAACTTTCCAGTATCTGCTAATAATTTGACATCGTGAAACGATGTAGTTTCAGACACTGTTTTTGCTGAATCTAACCGTTGTTTTAGTTTATGTATAGTTTTTAAATATTCATATTTTGATGAAAAGAAGCAAACAATATTTTCAAAATATTGTTACCCTCTCGTAAAGATCTTATGGCGTTGGTATATAATTATCGGATACTTCCCGCAAACTTGCCCGCCTAGCATTACTTTTTACGAAAGCACCAATTCTATCACATCCATTTTCTCCGTGAGCAGTCCGATGACAATACCACTTTAACAGAAAAATCTTCATAGTGATGAAGAAGATTCTAGAAGTTGTGTATATTTTTTAAACATTTACTTCTTTAACGAAGTCATAAGATTTTTTAATGTAATTAATTATTATTTCTTGGATTAGGTAAAGTGCTACGGCATCGTGAATTAAATTGTCTGAAAAAATTATCATTCTTTTGTGTTCAATTTTAGAATCCGATCTTTTATGGTAAATGACTATTGTCGTCAAACTACATTGATTATTATTATTATAGTAAAATTATTGCGCCACATATTATCCAATGAAAGCATAGTTTTCTGAAAAACCTGGAGAAATTAAAAATTCGAAAAAAGTGAAATATATAACCTATATTAATAAAAATGATGTTTGAGAGCCCGCTGGGGCGCAGCGCGAAGAGCACCCGCGGCCGCTCGCCTCTTTTTTAATCTTATTACTTTTGAATCCTTCATTTCTCCAACTCGAAAAATTAGGGTCTTGAAGCTTAAGAGTTGTACTTTCCAATAGTAAAATGCATTTTGAAAAAAGAACATGATTTACTGTGAGAAAAATGACTTTGAACTTTCAACTTGAATTTCCGACCAGAAGAAAGCGTTTCGGAGTAACAAACATAGCACCATTGGAAAGAGCAGGAAAAAGTCTATCGATATATGTCTTTTATTTTTCTTTTAGAGAATCCGCATGCGATTATAAGCGAGTTAAACAGAGCGTATTTTACGCCCAAAAATGCGCCGTGTGCGCCTGCTGGCCCGCTTCTGCGGTGGGCGCTCTCACATGTTCGAGGTTCGAGCGTAGCGGACTCACGCGAACCAGCGGCGACCGTACGGCCGTACCGACTCTCTCCGATTTCCCCCGCTCCGCAGCGATTCCAGGAACTGATCGCGCGCTGTATACAGTTTTGTTCGAGCGTCGACGACTCTCGTGAGCTGCGTCAGCCGAACCACCTTCTACCGCTTCCCCCACTCCGTCTCGATTCAAGTCGCACTGATCGTGTGTATATGAATGGATATCTATATTATGTGTTCGGGCGTAGCGGAGTCGCGCGAACCAACCCCAGCCGGGCACAGGCCATCTCTTCCCGATTTTCCCACTTCGCTCCAATTTGGCACACTTATAGCTCGTAATTTAATAGATGAGTAAACAAGACGCTAAAATCAACTTTTCAATAAAAGAAATTATAATTAATGGTAAAAATTTGTTTTCTGCCCTTCGGACGGAAAGCGCCAATTTCCCGGCCGCTGCGGGAAACGAAGTTGCCGCTTTCCGGCACCGTCGAGCAGAAAAATAGTATACACACCTTGGCCAGTAAAAAAGAAAGCCTCAGATCACATGTTTGTCAACCTCGGCTTCGCCTTGGCCGACAATTGAAGGGCCGGATGCAATAAGGGGGTTAGCGCTCGAAAACCCGTAAAAGTATTGTCCAAGTGACTAAATTTTCAATGTAGTCAAATTTATTTTTAAAAAATATCACCTTCTAGGGAATGAAAAGAAGTATTTTTACCTAGAAGGAATCTTTTTTATTCGACACTCTTTTTAATATAAAAATTAAAAACTGAAAATTTTGTTCATCTATTTTTAATAGCTTTCAAAAACATTAATCGTCCAAACTTGGTCAAATATCATCGAAAAATTTTGAAATTTGACAGGGACGTGCAGAATACTCCAGCGTTGCCTATGGAATTGATAAAAGGATGTAAATCAATAATTGTTAATAATTATTTAATTGCAAATATATTGCGATCGGTAATTACGTTTTCTTAACTTTAACGGAAAAAAGTATTGAGGGAAGTTGAAGCTAGGAAAAACTTCCAGCGAGACATTTGTTCCTTAATAGTCTAATAAGTTTCTGACAAAGTTTCAAATTGATTTAATAATAAATTACTTAAATAGAGCGTTATTAATAAAGTCGCGCGCTAGCAATATCGGCGGCTTGGCGCGGCGTGAGCTCAGACTGCGTCGCACACGTTTTCGCAGTGGCGTATCACGTTTATAAAAATTAAAGAATTATTATGTAACGATATTATGTTTTATATAACGTAAAAACACAGTTTATAAGTCAACGCACTGTACATATAATTATATTTTGTTAGTATGTTAATAAATAAATTTGTACTTTAAAATTTAATATGTTCATTAATACTATCATAAGGACACACACACACACATAATAACGTAATAATTCTTTAATTTTTATAAACGTGCTACGTCACTGCGAAAACGTGTGCGACGCAGTCTGAGCTCACGTCGCACCGCGCCGCCGATGTTGCTAGCGCGCGTCTTTATTAATAACGCTCTATTTAAGTAATTTATTATTAAATCAATTTGAAACTTTGTCAGAAACTTATTAGACTATTGTGAAACAAATGTCTCGCTGGAAGTTTTTCCTAGCTTCAACTTCCCTCGATACATTTTTCCGTTAAAGTTAAGAAAACGTAATTACCAATCGCAATATATTTGCAATTAAATAATTATTAACAATTATCGATTTACATCCTTTTATCAATCCCATAGGCAACGCTGGAGTATTCTGCACGTCCCTGTCAAATTTCAAAATATTTCGATGATATTTGACCAAGTTTAGACGATTAATGTTTTTGAAAGCTATTAAAAATAGATGAACAAAATTTTCAGTTTTTAATTTTTATATTAAAAAGAAATTCGAATAAAAAGAATTCCTTCTAGATAACAATACTTCTTTTCATTCCCTAGAAGGTGATATTTTTTAAAAATTAATTTGGCTACATTGAAAATTTAGTCACTTGGACAATACTTTTACAGGTTTTCGAGCGCTAACACCCTTATTGCATCCGGCCCTTCATTACATGTGATCTGAGACATTTCTTGTCTTACTGGCCTAGGTATGTAATATACTATTTTTCGTTTAACAGTAATTTTTCAAATTTTGTTTATTTCTTTTTTTGTACATTAAGACTAATGTTAGTTATACGTTAAATAATTAACGTACTTAAAGCCAAATGAAATTCTTCATAGTTTGAGAAAAGCGGCGTTAATAGTTATATTCTAGTATAGACTAAAACGTGATGTTATGTAATAGATTAATCTAAAAAATAGAAAGAGATACATGGTATTGAAATATTTTTGATGTATATTATGAAAAGATTTATAATTTGTTAAATACTGTTGATCTTATTTTTTTCCCAGAGAGAAAATCCATTTGTAAAAATAGTCGAATTTTTTTTTGTATGGATAGGTGGAGTAAATGAGATTCAAATGTAATATCAATTTTGTTAAGTGGGAGAGTTTACACATCTATCGCACTAGATTGTTCGCTGCAAAGATTGGTTCATAAATCCTAAAGATATTTCAGATGTGAATTGTTCCATTGTTTTTTTCGAATCACAATTTTCCGTGGTGATATTATATATCAAGGAACGCGGGAGCGTTCCGAAGGCAAGTATAGAAGAGCCTTAGGACGACCGCGTGATTATATACTTTGAAATGGATGTACGAGAAATTCAATGCGATTATATACCTATTGCGTTAGTTTTAACTATATAACATATCCCTATTAATCGAAAGCCATTTCATTGCTCTACTCAAATCGAAAGGTTTCATTTAAAAAGATTGTCTCATTCAAAAGATTTAGAGATCTGAATATTTTTATGTACTATTTCCGAATCTCCGAATCTCCATATTCTTCAGTACGCACAAACTATACATTTTTGTCCGACCGGTACATAGTATAGCATTTTTGTCCGACCGACTGGCAAAAGAGAGAGAGAGAGTGAGTGAGGGGTAGAGTGAGAGAGAGAGGGAAAGAGAAGAGCGACGAGAGAGAGAGAGAGAGAGAGAGAGGGAAAGAGAAGAGCGACGGAGAGAGAGAGAGAGAGGGAAAGAGAAGAGCGACGAGAGAGAGAGAGAGAGATCCGTATATGGTATATATATATATCTGGTCAACCAACCTAACCTTATTATTTTATGTATACATAAAACTTTCAATATTACGCATTGGTCCATATACAATCATCATTTATATACAAGTTATATTCAAGACTTTTTACATCATTGAAATTCGATAGATATTAAATGGACTTGGTATATCTCAGATATATTTTCAGATAAGTAGCAAACTATCATTATAAAATAAAAAAAATAATGTTATTAATATAAGTATTGTTACTTTGTGAAATATTTTTTTTTTGTTATTACAGAGATATCAGAACAAGGATAATTGACAAGTAGATCATCTTTAAATAGTATGTAACATAGAAGAGTTCAAAATTATTATTTTGTATTTTAAGGCCACCAAAAGATTAAGGCCGTTGTTATATGTACGACAGATTTCCTAACCTCAAAAAATGTACAACATGTATTAATAGATGAAAGGATACTTGAAAATTTTTAAAATTACATAAATTTTGGCAATTAGGTATTGGTAATTGACTAAAGAAATAATATTCCTTCTTGTGTGGAAACTATTTTCTTGTGAAAAGTACACGATAGTAAAGTACGAACTTTACGATGGATGTGTTAAAAACGTTATTTGTACGACAGATTTCCAAACCTCAAAATGTACGATATACATATTAAAACATGAAAGGACACTTGGAAATTTTGACAATTTTTGATAATTGACTAAAGAAATAATATTCTTTCTTGTGTCGAAACTATTTTTTTGCCTGTTATATCAAAATTCTCGTTATTGAAACGATGAGTATTTTTGTCGCGGTAGACAAATCTGTCGTACATATAGTAACGCCGAAAGATTAATTATGTTCAAGTCTGTCAAAGCATGCAACCTCCTGTAGTAGAAAAAATAGAAATACTGTTGCTGATAATATTCGCTCTAGCAGATCAAGCCTCGTTCTACTTTATGGTGTTTTAATTGTGGATATGCTTTACTGGCCCTATGATTTCTAAAGGTAAACTAGCATTATTAAAACCCGGAAATAATGATATATAAGATTTTGCAAGATGTATCTGATTGCTTATTAATTCAAGTGGTTTCTAGTTAAAATTTAAACGAATCTAAGTGTCGAATATAATGTAATTATATAGTGATTGGCTTATGGCAATGGGTGCCTATAAATAAAATAAAGTATCGGTATGATGTGTTAAATGAAGTGTTGATAACAAATTTCTAACCTCTACTTAAAATCAGAATTTAAAATATTGGTCAGAGCCTTGGTTAAAAAAAAAACATTTTTTGTCTATACTTCAAGAAACTTTGTTGATATTGGCGCTGTGCATATTTATTTACTTAAACATCAATTAAAAGATTATGTTAAGTGAACAATAAAATAGAGAAAAAAGAAAAAATGATGTGTTATTGTTGTGAATAAAAGTGCTCAGTTAATCTAATTTTATAATTTTCTCATGGTGGGAGACGTCAAAATGTTTCAGAAGAGTTCTCAGTAAATATTGTGAAAATGTCTACAGATAAAAGTGCTCAGTTAATCTAATTTTATAATTTTCTCACGGTGGGAGACGTCAAAATGTTTCAGAGGAGATCTCAGTAATTTTTCTACACAAGATTCAGATAATTATTTCAAAAAGTATACAAGAATGTTACGGAAGCTTTTATTATCAGAAATTCTTAGTTCATAAACTGATACAAGATGTGTGGCAATCATGAGTTTCTACTATAAAAGAATGTCGAGAAAGCTTTCTTTTCCCAATGATTCTTAGTTCATAAACTTTTGTTTTTAATTTTGCAAGATGTATCTGATTGCTTATTAATTCAAGTGGTTTCTAGTTAAAATTTAAACGAATCTAAGTGTCGAATATAATGTAATTATATAGTGATTGGCTTATGGCAATGGGTGCCTATAAATAAAATAAAGTATCGGTATGATATGTTAAATGAAGTGTTGATAACAAATTTCTAACCTCTACTTAAAATCAGAATTTAAAATATTGGTCAGAGCCTTGGTTAAAAAAAAACATTTTTTGTCTATACTTCAAGAAACTTTGTTGATATTGGCGCTGTGCATATTTATTTACTTAAACATCAATTAAAAGATTATGTTAAGTGAACAATAAAATAGAGAAAAAGAAAAAATGATGTGTTATTGTTGTGAATAAAAGTGCTCAGTTAATCTAATTTTATAATTTTCTCATGGTGGGAGACGTCAAAATGTTTCAGAAGAGTTCTCAGTAAATATTGTGAAAATGTCTACGGATAAAAGTGCTCAGTTAATCTAATTTTATAATTTTCTCACGGTGGGAGATGTCAAAATGTTTCAGAGGAGTTCTCAGTAAATATTTTTCTACACAAGATTCAGATAATTATTTCAAAAAGTATACAAGAATGTTACGGAAGCTTTTATTATCAGAAATTCAAGATGTTTCAAGATGTTTTATATTTTAAAAGAATGGAGAAAGCTTTTTTCTCTCAATGATTCTTAGTTCATAAACTTTTGTGTTTAATTTTGCAAGATGTGTCTGATTGGTTATTAATTCAACTGGTTTCTAGTTAAAATTTCAACGAATCTAAGAGTTGAAAATATAATGTAATTATTGTATAGTGATTGGCTTATCGTGATGGGCGCCAAATGTTTCAGAGTAGCTATCTGTTCTGTGAATTACCGTATATGAAACCATAATATATAAATTACTGTAATGGCTACTTTTTTATCTGCAACCAATATTTTAATTTGCTAGCGGATTGTGTTGCAGTAGTGTGGCTAGTTACAATGTATTTATTTTATAACTCTCTCCCGCTCCCCTCTCTTTCTCTCCCTCAACATATGTCAAACTCTGTACCAAGAACTTTAATGAGAGCCTAAATATTTTTTTTTAAACAATCAGTAAAACAAATAGTGGCTAAGGCAAATGTATGAGTTTTCTCTGTATAATTAATCAACATCTGTCACACTCTGAACCAAGAACTTTAATGAAAATCTAAATATTTTTTTAAAACAATCAGCAAAACAAATAGTATTATTAATGTAACAACACAATTTGTCTAGTCTTTTTATTTTTTCTAGTCTCATCTATTCAATAAGCACTCTCTACAAATGGTAATAATTTTTTTCATGACTGTAGTAATAATAATAGTGTTGATATTTAAAACTTTCTACGAAAGTGTAAAATAAGGCAAGTATAGAAGTTTTTTCTGTATAATCTATGTATAATCTAAATATAAAACTTTCTACGAAAGTATAAAATAAGGCAAGTATAGACGTTTTTTCTGTATAATATACTCTTCCACTCTCTCTTCCCCCGCCCTCTCTCACCCTCTCTCCCCCCTCCCCTTTCTTCCTCTCTCTCTCTTAACATCCGTCAAACTCTGTACCAAAAACTTTAATCACAGCTTAAATATTTTTGTTTAATACAATCAACATGTTTAAAAAAAAAAATAATTCCTTAAGTACGTTACGTACGTTAATTAAACACAAGAAAGTACTGAAATCAATTATATTGTAGTCAAGTACCCATAACTTAACTTGACTGACATAATACAACTTTTCGTACCTACTCAAAAATATTCAGCTAGCGGGCATGAAGTACTATTTAACACCCAAGAGGCGTAATAGCTCTCATACTCCTACAAAACTTTATAGAACCTACGCACTTTACGTCCGTGTGGGCAAAAATTATTTAAATTATATATAACTATCTTTTACTTCGTCGAGTAAATGTATACTGAACAAATTATATGTATGTAGATTCAAATTCTTCATTGCAAATCAAACAAACGAAAGTTGTGAAATCAATTACCGATAGTCAAGTAATGCCAACAACTCTCCGAAACAACTGTATGACTGATCTCAGAAATATATTATTCTAATTTGTTCATTCTTCTATACAAATTAAACACAAGAAAGTACTGAAATCATTTTATTGTAGTCAAGTATACCCATAAGTTAACTTGACTGAGATAATAGAACTTTTAGTACCTTGCGTGTAAAATTACATTTCACGCCCACGTTGTAACTTCAAAAATATTCACCCAGCAGGCATAAAGTACTACTTAACGCCTAATAAGCGGAATAGCTCACATATTCCTACAACACTTTATAGAACCTACGCACTTTACTCCCGGGTAGACGAAAATTATTAATTAATTACTATTATGCCTTCTTTTTATTTCTAAAATTAATAAGAATTTTATCAGATATTTACGAAGTCAATGCCTATATAAAAAAATTACATAGTTACCAACACATCCCCATTTTTCATTATTTTTTCTCCATTTTGAAATTTCTATAATATTACGCATCTTGGGAGGACACGAGAAGTCTAGAGCTGCTCTAGCAGGGGTGGTCGTCCAATCTTCCATACATACTTGGCGGGCCCGACGGTTTGCAGTTTAAGGTGTAGACATTGTCATTTTCATATGAATATTCATACGTTTAAAGATCAGATAAAATGTATAAATCAATTGCTTCTAGATATTAAATACTGATCCGTGAATATATTACTCTTTTTAAATAGAAAAGTCCAAACACAGATGAAAATTTCATATGAGATCTCATATGAGAATATCGGACATCAGATCCCATATGAGATCACATATGAGGTCCCATAATATATAAAATTGCAGATGACATAACATATATGAGTCTTATCTGATGTCATGTCCGAAATACTCATAACATGATGTCTTATCTGATCTGATGTCCGAAATACTCATATAAGATCTCATATGATATTTACACGCGGGAAAAGGATAAAAATAGGTGGCTCATAAAATAGTTAGTAAAATTTAAAGCTCTTTTGAATAGACTATGAATTTATATGTATCTTTTTATTTCATTCCCATATAAAAAAGACGAACACAAGGAAAAATATTTTAGGTAATAAAAGTAAATCATGATTATGCACACAGTAAATGTAGGGATATTATATTTAAACGGTATTTATGGTGGACTTATAGGTATATGCAAAAATCTAGTATTCTACATTTACAAAGCTCACCGGTAAACTGCAAACCGTCGGGCCCGCCAAGTATGTATGGAAGATTGGACGACCACCCCTGCTAGAGCAGCTCTAGACTTCTCGTGTCCTCCCAAGATGCGTAATATTATAGAAATTTCAAAATTGAGAAAAAATAATGAAAAATGGGGATGTGTTGGTAACTATGTAATTTTTTTATATAGGCATTGACTTCGTAAATATCTGATAAAATTCTTATTAATTTTAGAAATAAAAAGAAGGCATAATAGTAATTAATTAATAATTTTCGTCTACCCGGGAGTAAAGTGCGTAGGTTCTATAAAGTGTTGTAGGAATATGTGAGCTATTCCGCTTATTAGGCGTTAAGTAGTACTTTATGCCTGCTGGGTGAATATTTTTGAAGTTACAACGTGGGCGTGAAATGTAATTTTACACGCAAGGTACTAAAAGTTCTATTATCTCAGTCAAGTTAACTTATGGGTATACTTGACTACAATAAATTGATTTCAGTACTTTCTTGTGTTTAATTTGTATAGAAGAATGAACAAATTAGAATAATATATTTCTGAGATCAGTCATACAGTTGTTTCGGAGAGTTGTTTGCATTACTTGACTATCGGTAATTGATTTCACAACTTTCGTTTGTTTGATTTGCAATGAAGAATTTGAATCTACATACATATAATTTGTTCAGTATACATTTACTCGACGAAGTAAAAGATAGTTATATATAATTTAAATAATTTTTGCGGACGTAAAGTGCGTAGGTTCTATAAAGTTTTGTAGGAGTATGAGAGCTATTACGCCTCTTGGGTGTTAAATAGTACTTCATGCCCGCTAGCTGAATATTTTTGAGTAGGTACGAAAAGTTGTATTATGTCAGTCAAGTTAAGTTATGGGTACTTGACTACAATATAATTGATTTCAGTACTTTCTTGTGTTTAATTAACGTACGTAACGTACTTAAGGAATTATTTTTTTTTTTAAACATGTTGATTGTATTAAACAAAAATATTTAAGCTGTGATTAAATACGATATACGTGTGTACAATCGCATTAAGATTCGGCAACAATTGAGTTTTCATATTATTTAAAATAAAAGCGACTGTAAAATCATTAGTACGTGATGAGTAGATTTCAGGATTTCAAAGAAATTTTAATCAGACAGAACTTATTGTTTCTGCTGTTGCATACATTATTAAGAATAACACCGTTATATTGTCAAATCTGATTTTCAATTGTAATTTTTCGTTTCTATAATATTGTATTTTTCGAAAAACCTCCAGTCATTGACACGAAATTCCGATCTTTATGCACGAGCATTTTTTCTTTTTTAGAAAAACTAACATGAAAATTTTTCGCCGATGTAAATGAGTTTCTCTGCTTGAGTAACGTACGCTAAATTCCGTAACGTATGCGAAATGCATCTCGTAGGCCATAAATCTAATGGATGTAATCAGTACATGCATAATCATATTTTTTCGATTCAGCATGCCTAAAATGCGATTTTACATATACATAAACTTTTAAAATCGCTTTTACTTCCCCTGTATAGATATATCGTTCGATACACGTGCGAAAGATTGTTCTACACTCATGTGCTAGAATCAATACTTTTCCACTTGTATCGAAATATACTATTAAGTATAAGAAGAAACTATATTTTGTAAACTTTAATTAAATGAGAAAAAAAATTACATTAGGCGCCCCTAACAGAAGGATTGGTGTTACTTTACATGGTACCATAGCCTTATACTTGTTCGCGTCAAAATAGTTTTTTTTTGACAGTTGCTTGAAACATGCATTTTGTCACGACTAAAAGTCGCATAGGAAATAGCGCATTCCGAGCGTTTTTTCAAAGTTTAGCGGGAAAAAAAATTCTTTCCCCGCTAACTTCAACGTAATTTTGTAAAATTGTTCTCTTAGTGTCAAATTTATATATTATATACTTTTTTGGCTTGTTTAGATGATATAAGATAATTTTTAAAGTTTCAATCGTAAAATAACAAGAGTTATTACCACTTATACATACAATAGAAAAAAATTACATTTCGATTTAAAATAAATATAAGAAAGACGCATATATTTGTAATAAGCTACGCAAATAAATACAGAAAATGCAATGATTTGTAACTGCATAGTACATGACTCGAAATGCACGATCCCCTATGCCTACACAACTTTTATGCCTACAAAAAGGACCTCTCATGGATTCGTTAAAAAAAAGGTGTGTACTCATCACGGAAAGTAGAGCTATTTCAGACTCAGGTGAGGAGTTTTCAGCTCATTTTCTCTCCTTGTTGCACAATATGCTATTTGGATGTGCTTGTCCGTCATTCGATTTTATGGACTCTTTCCAAATGTACGAAATCAGGTATATTGTGGACACGTACATCAAAAACTAATTTGCCTTAGAGTTTTCTGAAGAACATTTTCGAGGACGTAATGGAGGTATGAAAAAATACAAAAACCATAACAATTTTTGTTTTTCAATTAATTTCTTACAAATAAAGTAATATGGCGATGGATTAAGTTTTGGCATACTAGAGAAAAAATCATTTTTCTCACATACATTTTACATTAGTCTATTATTACGAATATATTCCTCTCTTAAAAGAATGATGGAGGAAATGTGAAGCCGAAATAAAACCATTCCGATTGGCCAAGTCACTTTAACCCTTTGCGGCATACATTTTTCTATTCACTATTTTGACTTGAAATTTCTTACTCAGGGGTTTTTGGGGTCGCTGAATACGAATCGCATTAGATTTTCTAAATTCCTCATCCAACATGGCAGATCCAAGATGGCGGCTAATAATTTTACGCATTTTTAGTCGTAAGATCGTGAAACTTCGTATACAAGGGTTTTTGGGGGCGCTGATAACGAATCTGATATTAGATCTTCAAAATTCCTCATCCAAGATGGCGGATCCAAGATGGCCGCTAATAATTTTTCGCATTTTTAGTCGTGAATTCGTGAAACCTCGTATATAAGGGTTTTTGGGGGCGCTGATAACAAATATGACTTCGAATTTTCAAAATTCCTGATTCAAGATGGCGGATCCAAGATGGCGGCTAATAATTTTTCGCATTTTTAGTCGTCAGTTCGTGAAAATTATTCGTATACTAGAGTTTTTCGATTCGCAGATCACGATTATGACATGAAGTTCTCGAAATACTGTGTGCAGAATAGCGCATTCAAGATGGCGGGCGATGATTTTTTTCGCTAGCACTTGTGAGTTCTTAATAAGAAATGTTGAAAATCTAATGTCAGATTCGTTATCAGCGCCCCCAAAAACCCTAGTATACGAATTTTCACGAACTGACGACTAAAAATACGAAAAATTATTAGTCGCCATCTTGGATCCGCCATTTTGGATAAGGAATTTTGAAAATACAATGTCATATTCGTTATCAGCGCCCCCAAAAACATCATTGTAGTGATTTTCAAGAAAAAATTTTGAAAAGTCTCGTCAAAAATTAATTTTTCTGATAAAATCACTTTTTTTTTTATTTGTTTATTTATAAAACAATAACAATCGATGTTTATGTTTGAAGAAAAATTGTATACGTTCGGTAACGTGTAAGTTACCAACAAAATGCAAAAAACCCAACAGAAATCCATTAGTTATAGAATAAATGGCAAAAAAGTGATAAAAGGTAGGTGTTCCCTCCCAGGGAACACTATGCCGCAAAGGGTTAAAAGGAGCGCCCAATCGATGGTGACTTCAGTTTTTTGCTTACGGTCTTGACTGATTGGGCCGAATAAAACCCACAAAGATTGGAATAATGAAATACTTAAATAAAAAATATAAGTATAAATAGTATTAATCATTTGGAATGTGGTTTTGTATGACAAAAAAATATTAAAAGTTATCTGTAGTTAACAATGAAGGACTATGAATACTGTGATGATTCCAGTTAAATTTCTAACCAACCAATTGCTTCCTCCTAGAGCAAGCTTTGTAATAGTACAATTTTTATAGCAAAATAATGAATTATTTTCATCCACAAAATTTGTGTCGAGTTAATAAACTCTCTAGAACTGATTTTTTTCGGTATGTTTTGTGTATTTTTCACTATTTTAGCCCATTTGCACCACCCAAGTGAAAGGTTCCGGGTCCAATTTCATATCGCCAATTTTTACCATGCTAGAGCAGTATCTCGAAGAAATATCAGCCTAAATTTGCCTTAGATTAATAAACTCACGAGACATGATTTTTTCTCGCTATTTTTAGTAAATTTTCCGCTATTTTAGCCCCTTTGCAACCCTGAGCAAAAGGATCCGGTTCGAATTTCATATCGCCAATTTTTATTCAATGCTAAGGCAGTATCTAGAAGAAATATCAGCGATAAAATTTGTCTTAAATTAATAAACTCACGAGACATGATTTTTTCTCGGTATTTTACGTGTATTTTCCGCTATTTTAGCCCATTTGCACCCCCTAAGCGAAAGGATCCGGTTAGAATTACATATCGCCAATTTTTTTACAATGCTAGGGCAGCATCTCGAAGAAATATCAGCCATAAAATTTGTCTTAAATTCATAAACTCACGAGATATGATTTTTTTGCCGTATTTTTGTGTATTTTCTGATATTTTAGCCCCTTTGCATCCCTGAAGCGAAAGGAACCGGTTCGAATTTCATATCGCCAATTTTTTTACAATGTTAAGGCAGCATCTCAAAGAAAAAGCAGCCATAAATTTGTCTTAAATTAATAAACTCACGAGACATGATTTTTTCTCGCTATTTTTCGTAGATTTTCCGCTATTTTAGCCCCTTTGCACCCCCTAAGCGAAAGGATCCAGCTCGAATTTGATATCGCCAATTATTTTAGAATGCTAGGGCAGTATCTGGACGAAATATCAGCGATAATATTTGTCTTAAATTAATAAACTCACCATGATATTTCCTCGGAATTTTACGTGTATTTTCCGCTATTTTAGCCCATTTGCACCCCCTAAGCGAAGGGATCCGGTTCGAATTTCATATCGCCAATTTTTTTACAATGCTAGGGTAGTATCTGGAAGAAACATGAGCCATTAAATTTGTCTTAAATTAATAAACTCACGAGACATGATTTTTTCTCGCTATTTTTCGTAGATTTTCCGCTATTTTAGCCCATTTGCACCCCGTAAGCGAAAGGATCCGGTTCGAATTTCATATCGCCAATTTTTTTAGAATGCTAGGACAGTATCTGGAAGAAATATCAGCGATAATATTTGTCTTAAATTAATAAACTCACGAAACATGATTTTTTTCTCAGTATTTTTCGTGTATTTTACGCTATTTTCGCCCATTTGCACCCCCTAAGCGAAAGGATCTGGTAAGAATTTCATATCGCTAATTTTTATTTAATACTAGGGCAGTATCTGGAGGAAATATCAGCCATAAAATTTGTCTAAAATTAATAAACTCTCATGGTACCAATTTTTTTTGTCATTTATTGTCTAGTCGCGGTGGTTTTAGGGATGATTTAGGGGGATAATCACTTTGGAAATAACTTATTTTGCTATTTGTACATATTTTATGCATATCTTTAAGAGATAATATCAAAAAAACCGAATTTGGAAATTTCGATATTTCGTTCACGGTGAACGTTCAGAACTTCAAACTCATAGGAGGAGGTCTTATTGTTAGTTGGAAATGCACATGCGTTTTTTCGACTTGTCACTCCAAAGATCCATTTCCATTCTCTACAAATATCTTAAACTTTACACACACTGTGTTGTACATACTGAGGGATTATATACCAGGTTTTAGTTCTAAATAATCAGCAAGAGTGGAGATACTGCATTTTTTGTATGTTTTTCAAGGAGTTTTCAAGAAAAAAAGTTATTTTCTCCATACTGGCTAATTGAGTATATCTGATATTGGATATACAATCCCTCAGCATGTATTGCATAGTGTGTATGTAATTCTGGTAAACTTTAAGCGAGGGTGAGGAGGTCTTAGTTGGAAATGCACATGCGCTCTTTCGACTTTTCATTCCAAAAATCCCTTTCCATTCTCTACAAATATATTAAACTTTACACCTCTATGTTGTACATGCTAAGGGATTATATCCCAGGTTTTAGTTCCAAATAATCAGCAAGAGTGGAGATACTGCATTTTCTGTGTGTTTTTCAAGAAGTTTTCAAGAAAAAAAGTTATTTTCTCCATATTGGCTGATTGAGTATATCTGAAATTGGATATACAATCCCTCTGTATGTGCAGCGTTGTGCGTGGACATTCTGGTAAACACATGCGCTTTTTCGACTTTTCATTCCAAAGATCCCTTTCCATTCTCTAAAAATATCTTAACTTTACATCTATCTACTCCCTCTGTTCCTGGCAGGTCGATACTGCTATCCTCCTATACTGCTTAACACTTTATTAATATATTTTGTTTTGCCCTAGGCGAAGAGCTCCTACAGAAGACAACACGTCTTCATATAATTCTACTCTCCTCCAGGGCAGCCAACGCAACTACCAAGTCCTGAAGACATCAGCTAGACAAACATATCGTAGAAGTGAGAGCGGAGGTGTATATAAATATAGTTTGATCTGTGCCAGACTCGAGTAAGTACTTCACTTGGGATTTGGACTTTATCTTGTAGTACAGCCGAACCTAGTCTCCAACATTCCATCGGTCTACTCCTCTGTTCCTGGCAGTTCGATGCTGCTATCCTCATTCCTACTGCTTAACACATTATTAATATATTTTGTATTGCCCTAGGTGAAGAGCTCCTGTAGAAGACAACACGTCTTCATATAATTCTACTCTTCTCGAGGACAGCCAATGCAACTACCACTTCCCGAAGACGTCACCTAGGCGAACACAACGGAGAAGGGAGGGCGAAGGTGTAGTTGAATGTAGTTTGCGCTCCCGTGACAGACTCGAGTAAGTACTTCACTTCGGATTTGGACTTTATCCTGTAGTATAGCCGAACCTAGCCTCCAACTTTCTATCTTGTCTACTCCTCTGATCCTGGCAGTTTGATACTGCTCTCCTCATCCCCACTGCCTAAAACATTATTAATATATTTTGTTTTGCTCTAGGCGAAGAGCTCTTGCAGAAGACAACACGTCTTCATATCATTCTACACTCCTCGAGGGCAGCCAACGCAACTACCACTTCCCGAGGACATCACATAGGAGAACACAACAGAGAAGTAAGGGCGGAGATGTATAGTTTAATGTAGTTTGCGCTCCCGCAACAGACTCGAGTAAGTACTTCTCTTCGGGCTTGGACTTTATCCTGTAGTATAGCCGAACCTATAGCCTCCAACTTTCCATCTGTGTACTCCTCTGTTCCTGTCAGGTCGATACTGCAATCCTCATTCCTATACTGCTTAACACTTTATTAATATATTTTGTTTTGTCCTAGGCGGAGAGCTCCTGCAGAAGACAACACGTCTTCATATAATTCTACTCTTCTCCAGGGCAGCCAACGCAACTACCACTTCCCGAGAACATCACCTAGGCGAACACAACGGAGAAGGGAGGGTCAAGGTGTAGTTGAATGTAGTTTGCGCTCCCGTGACAGGCTCGAGTAAGTACTTCACTTTAGATTTGGACTTTATCATGTAGTATAGCCGAAACAAGCCTCCAAGTTTCCATCTGTCTACTCCTCTGTTACTGGCAGTTAGACAATGCTCTCCTCATCCTTACTGCTTAACACATTATTAATATATTTTGTTTTGCTCTAGAAGAAGAGTTCCTGCAGAAGACAACACGTCTTCATATAATTGTACTCTCCTCGACGGCAGCCAACGCAACTATCACTTCCCGAGGACATCATCTAGGCAGACACGACGGAGAAGGGATGACGAAGGTATACTTGAATGTCTGCGCTCCCGCGACAGACTCGAGATGTAGTCGCCCGCGACAGACTCGAGATGTAGGCGCCAGGGGGGTTTCCCTGGCCGATGGATGTCCATACTTCCACCAAAGCTTTTCTTACGTATTTTTGTCTGCTTATTCTGAATTTCGAAGGTTGGCAGTCGCCAGTCTGTTAGTTTTTTGTTATTAACAATTTAATTGTTTAAATTGCTGCCAAATCAATATGATTAATTATAACTGAATCCTAACTGCCTAAAACTGTAGTAAATTTATCTAGAAATATGCTCATTTTTTCAGAATTGAAAAATTTTTATTAGAACCCGAATTATTGCAAATTTAGTGCAATAACTCGCAAATTCGAGCGCAATCGTGCATAACTCTAGATCAATTTACTACAGTTTCGGACAGTTAGCATTCAGTTATAATTAATCATATTGATTTGGCAGCAATTTAAACAATTAAATTGTTAATAGCACAAAAACTAACAGTCTGGCGACTGTCCACCTTCGAAATTCAGAATTAGCAGACAAAAATACGTAAGAAAAGCTTTGGTGGAGGCATGGGCATCCATCGGCCACGGAAACCCCCCAGGTGCCTAGACTAATGTCAGTATTTAGGGCACACCTGATTTTTAGGTACGAATTATACTTCCCCAAAAAATAACAGTTTTCTGCGGGTGCACACTGAAAAAAAACTCTTACTGCTACAGTTAAAACGGCTTACTCGTGGAGTGTAGGAGTTCCTTTACTATATAAGTAAGGTGGTTTTAGCAATCTTGGTAAGGGACCCATACTTTTATGGTATGTTGCTTTTCATACTACAACAGTTACACAATTATACGATCGTTGGATCAGCAGCATACCGACGTAACGTAACAGCGTCACACGGTTTTAGTATACATTGCTTCCACCTTCAATTGTAAGGGAGAAATACTATAGCGGTAACGGTTACTACCTGCTAATACGGAAATTACAACTATTATAAGGAAGTGTTACTTATCGATAATTGAAGGCATCGAATCCGTCGTCTAGGTCTTTGGGGTGGTCAATGATGGATTCTAGGTGGTTGGCTCCGAAGTTTTTTGCATTAAAATATCAGGGCACATCTAATACACGGTGCAGGTGTTCAGGCTAGCCGATGACGAGGTCTAGGTGGTGCGCTTCGTAGTATTTTGCGTTTCGATATCAGGGCGGATCTAATACGTGGTCCAGGTCTTCGCGGAATCCGATGACGATATTTAGGTGGTGCGCTATGTAGTTTTTGGCTAATAGGTGTTGGACATGTCAAAACTTAAAGTATTACTAATCACGTAATTTTATACTATAAATAAAAATCGTGATTATAAATAAATACTCGAACGTAATTACGTTCAAATTGATATGTGTTTGTAATAAAAAAAAATAGTAAATAAAAAAATGCGTATAAGCGAAATACGCACAATTATTCATAATAAATAATGCATATATGCGAAATGCGCACAATTATTTATCATACAAAAATGCGAATAGGCGAAATACGCACAATTATTTATAATAAAAAATGCGTACAAGCGAAATACGCACAATTATTTACAATATCAAAAATTTGTATAAGCGAAATACGCACAGTTGTTTATAATGCAAAAATGGGTATAGACGAAATATGCACAATTATTAGTTATAAGTATAGTAATTAACCTCTATAGCTTAACTTATTATTAATTCATAATTAGGTATTGCTTATTGTGTAAGCCTAATATTATTGAAAATAGATATTTATAATGTTCTATTTGATGCTCTAACAAAATTCAGTGGTACGGTCCATGCCATGAGATGTATGAATAATGTTCAGTTTCATTAATCGTGTTATAAAAAATTGAAATTATGGATTTTTCTTGATATTTCAAAAAATTGTAACTTTTCTCCCTTTGCTCGGCCAGTATTGATCAAAAAAATCTTTTTGAAGGGTTTTTGAAGAAGAATACAAAAAAATTTGTTGATTAAGCAATATTTGGCCGCAGCCTCAATATCCTTTGATGAAGGTATACTAAGAAGCAGCCAATCAGAGACTTTCAAAAAGGGTCATAAAATAAATACTGGCACATTCTACAGAAAAAATGCAAACCTTTTGCCAATGAATGTACTATACAAAAAGTTACAAGATTTTGAGTTAAAAAATGAATAAACTTGGATTTTAACCAAAAATTGCAAAAAAATTGAATTTTCAATGTTGCATAGCTTTTTTATGGATCTAAAATTTGAGGAACATTTTCTGTTCATAAAAAACTAAAAAAACTCTGGAGAATACACACGCGCTTTCTCGACTTTTGAGTGCAAAGATCCCTTTCCATTCCCTTCAAGTATCTTAAACTTTCTATACATGATGGAATACATGCTGAGGGACAGTATATCAAGTCACAGATATGCATAATCAGCATGTTTGGAGATATTGCAAGATCTGTGTCTTTTTTAAGAAATTTTTCAGAAAAATCTAATTTTTTCCGTACTAGCTGATTGAAGTGATCTGAAATTGCATACGCAATCCCTCTGTATGAATTGTATTGTGTGTGAACATTCTGGTAAACTTTAAGTGAGGGTGAGGAGGTCTTAGTTGAGAATACACATGCGCTTTCTCGACTTTTGAGTTCAAAGATCCCTTTCCATTCCTTAGAATTATCTTAAACTTTCTATACATGATGGAATACATGCTGAGGGATAGTATATCAAGTTTCAGATCTACATCATCAGCGAGTCTGGAAATATTGCAATTTCTGTCTTTTTCAAGAAATTTTTGAGAAAAATGTTATTTTCTCCGTACTGGCTGATTGATGTGATCTGAAATTGCATACACTCTCCCTCTGTATGAATTGTATTGTGTGTGAACATTCTAGTAAACTTTAAGTGAGGGTGAGGAGGTCTTAGTTGAGAATACACATGCGCTTTCTCGACTTTTGAGTTCAAAGATCCCTTTCCATTCATTAGAAGTATCTTAAACTTTCTATACATGATGGAATACATGCTGAGGGACAGTATATCAAGATTTAGATATGCATAATCAGCAAGTCTGGAGATATTGCAATTTCTGTGTCTTTTTCAAGAAATTTTTGAGAAAAATGTCATTTGCTCTGTACCGACTGATTGAGTCGATCTGAAATTGCATACACAATCCCTCTGTATGTATTGGGTTGTGTGTGAACATTCTGGTAAACTTTAAGTGAGGGTGAGCATGTCTTAGTTGAGAATACATATGCGCTTTCTCGACTTTTGAGTGCAAAGATCCCTTTCCATTCCCTACAAGTATCTTAAACTTTCTATACATGATGGAATACATGCTGAGGGCCAGTATATCAAGTTTTAGTATGCATAATCAGCAAGTTTGGAGATATTGCAATTTCGGTGTCTTTTTCAAGAAATTTTTACAAAAATCTCATTTTCTCCCTTCTGGTTCATTGACATCTGAAATTGCATACACAATCCCTCTGTATGCATTGGGTTGTGTGTGAACATTCTGGTAAACTTTAAGTGAGGGTGAGGAGGTCTTAGTTGAGAATACACATGCGCTTTCTCGACTTTTGAGTGCAAAGATCCCTTTCTATTCCCTACAAGTATCTTAAACTTTCTATACATGATGGATTACATGCTGAGGTACAGTATATCTAGTTTTAGATATGCATAATCAGCAAGCCTGGAGATATTGCAATTTCTGTGTCTTTTTCAAGTAATTTTTCAGAAAATTCTCATTTTCTCCCTACTGGTTGATTGGGGAGATCTGAAATTGCTTACACAATCCCTCTACATGTATTGGGTTGTCTCTGAACATTCTGGTAAACTTTAAGTTAGGGTGACGAGGTCTTAGTTGAAAATACACATGCCATTTCTCGACTTTTGAGTGCAAAGATCCCTTTCAATTCTCTCAACATATCTTGGTAAATATATAGTGCTATGAATGATCTTATCAACACGCTAACACTATATTGTGAGTATTTTGCTGTGAGAATGTTTTCTCGTTTAGTTTACAGCTAACATCTATCCTGCAATTATTTCCTACCCCTTTGACAGGAGTGTGGCTTCTCTGTACTCCCTCCATTGCCAAGTTATTCTTGTTGTAATTATGTTTATGGCCTAGGGCGAAGAGCTCCTGCAGACGACATCACGGCGTCCTAAACACCTGCAGCTACCGTTTTTTATTGGGACTAATTGTTGGATTGATTGACATATTCTTATGTGGACATTGACAACCTCTAAACTACTGTAAAAAAGTTTATTGGCTTATACTTTTCGCTAGTATCTATCCTGCAATAATTTCCTACCCCTTTGACAGGAGTGTGGCTTCTCTGTACTCCCTCCATTGCCAAGTTATTCTTGTTGTAATTATGTTTTTGGTCTAGGGCGAAGAGCTCCTGCAGAAAACAGCACGTCTTCATATAATTGTTCTTTCCTCGAGGGCGTCATTATATGACCATCATAAAGCAGAAGACTTTCAAAAAAATAGGACCAAATTGGGAATGGCAACTTTGAGAAACTCAACAATGACATTACAGTGGGTAACCTTGAGTGAAGCGCTTCCTGATGCACACATCTTGGCAGCTTCATCTTTCTATAGATTATCCATGGAAGTTGATCTAGTCTGTATTCATTTTAATTCACTGTGACCACTTTGTGGTGTCTTCTTTGAATAATTATTATTTCAGTAATCTACTGCTTTCAACCATTACTATAGCTTCATTTTTTGTTTCAGGGTTTTTATTATCCTTTCAGAAAAAGCAGAAACTATAAGAGGCGACCGGTCAAATTTAGCAGATCTATTCCTCATTCATTTTATGGTTTATATTTACTTTGAGGATGTCTTTTCAAACTTCATTTAGAAGAACATAAGAATGATAGAAATCTGCCTTTATAATGCATTTCAGGCATCTCATGTATTTTTAAGCTGATTTTATCTTCTTCTTTTTTTGTAGGTCTAATTTAATAAAAAGAAAGAAATAAGTCATGCAATTTCTCAGATTTAATTCAGGTACTGCTTGTTTATTTTTTATAAAACTGTATTTTTATTTTTTTTATTAAATTACATGTACTTTCAAAAAGATAAAGTCAACTCAAAAATACATGAAATGTCTTAGATGCATTACTGAAGCCGGTTTCTATCATTCTTAGTCTTTTGGATTAAGTACGGACACATCGCCTCAAAGTAAATATCGATAACTTTGAATGCTCAATACACCTGCTAAATCTGACAAGTGGCTTCTATATTGTAGCAGCCGGATGAATTCTCTTATTAAGTTTTTAATTTTGGTCCGTATACTGTAGTGTATTGTAGTATGAGTGTGTCTGAAAGTTCTATACATCTATAGCTTATCCCGCCATAACAATAAATCTAAGTACGTGTAAAAATTGTGAAACAAGTTATTTTAATCTGTAAAATTCAGTCTAATTGTTAATGAACAATGAGCTTATCCATTAACTACCAGTATTAATTGACTTTCAGAAGTTATAGTGAACTTTTCATAATTCTGACAGGTTTCCAGAATATTTATTTAAGCATACTCTATAAATCTTTCGGACAGGCTCACACTACATGGCCCTTCAGATTTCATAAGAGAAAACCTATTTAATTAATTAGGCGGAAATTTACAACATGAAAAGATACATTAATCCTGCTCCTGTAATATTATAAAAGCCACCAGTCAGATTTAGCAGGTGTACTCATCATTCAGTGTTGTCGATGTTTAGTTGGCGTAAATGTGCTTAAGGACGTTCCTGTCACAAAAATGACGTTAAATGTAAAATTTGTTTTCAACTTCTTTTTCTCATATTACAATCTGAGTAATGATGTAATTGGAAAGAAGGGTACTTGAATAAAAGAGAAATATTTTTTAAAACCAAATTTAATTATTGATAAACAAAATATCGCCTTCTAAAAAAAAGTAGAAGAAAACACAGGAATCTTTTTTATTTTTTATCCGATTTCAATTTTGAAGGTCTCATTTTGTTACATTTGCAATTTCAGGGTGAGGTACCGCTATGAAAATTAAAAAATGATCAATACCTGTAAAGTTAGATACATTTGTTTATGAGAATTAGTAAGTTTTTGATAAACAATTGCATGTAACTTTACAGGTATTGACAATTTTTTAATTTTCATATCGGTGCCTCACACTGAAATTGCAAATGTAACAAAACGAGACGTTCAAAATTGAAATCGGATAAAAAATAAAAAAGATTCCTGTGTTTTGTTGAATTTTTTTAAAATAACCGTATCATGTTTATCAATAATTAAGTTTAGTTTCAAAAAATATTTCTCTTTTTTTCAAGTACCCTTCTTTCCAATTACATCATCACTCATATTGTAATATGCGAAAAAAAAGTTGAAAAAAAATGTTACATTTAACGTCATTTTTGTGACAGGAACGTCCTTAACTACTTAATGTAAAAAAGTATAAAAATAATAGAACTCTGCTTCTATAATGTATTTCAGGCATCATATGTTTTTTAAGCAAATTTCATCTTTCTAGAAGTAGGTATAATTTAATAAAAAAAAATTGAGTTATCTAATTTTTCAGATTTAGCCGAGGCACTGCTTGTGTATTTTTTAAAGAACTGTCAAACTAAAAAATTACATATTTTCATTCTTTTGTTAAATTATATCTATTTTCAGAAAGATAAAGTCAACTCAAACATACATAAGATGTCTGAGATGCATTAATGGAGCTGATTTCCATCATTCTTATACTTTTTTGGATTATAAGTACGAACACATGGCCTCAAAGTAAATATGGATAACATTGAATGGCCAATCCAACTGCTAAATCTGACAGGTGGCTTTTATATTGTAGGAGAAGGATAAATTTTCTTTCTAAATTTTTAATTTTGGCCTATATACTGTAGTGTAGTGTAGTGTGAGTATGTCTAAAAGTTCTATAAATTTACAGCTTATCCTGCTGTAACAGCTATTTACATAAAATGCAAGGCATCAAATAGATAATTTGAGAGGGCATGATTGAGCATTAAATCTGAGTGCATGTAAAAATTGTGAAAATGTTATTTTAACGCCTTTAAAATTTAGTTCGATTGTAGTAGCTAATGAATTATTAATGAACATTAATTGACTTAGAGGTCAACTTAATTAATTAATTATTAATTGACTTATAGTCAACTTTTCATAATTCTAATAGGTACCCAGATTTATTATTCAATCATACATGTTTAAGGAAAAAAATAAATACCATATTACAAGCAGATCTATAGATCTATAAATCTTTCGGACAGACTCACACTAAACGGAACTTCAGATTTCATAAGAGAAACATATTTAATTAATTAGGCTGAAATTTACAATATGAAAACATAAATTAATCCTGCTCCTGTAATATAAAAGCGACCTGTCAGATTTAGCAGGTATACTCATCATCAAGTGTTGTTTACGTTTACTATGAATGGTAGAAATCAGCTTCAATAATGTATTTCAGGTATCGCATGTATTTCTAAGCTGATTTTATCATTCTGTAAGTAGGTATAAGTGAAAAAAAATTACGTTATCCCATTTTTCTTATTGGTAATGATTGAGTTGTTAATAAGACAGTTTTTTTACCTAGGACGAAGAGCTGCTGCAGACGACATCACGCCTTCATGTCATTTTGCTACCCTCAATGTCGATTGATACACGTACCAAAAGTTGAGGAATTTACCAAAGCAAATACTATGGAAAAACGAAAGAAAAATTTCGGTAGAAGGTTGAGGGAAATATATACTACAGTTAATGAAAATTGTTCTCTTCCTTTTTCTAATTGTATCGGTTATTTTAGGGGTTTGTTTTTTTCGTCCTTTGCTCTCCTACTAGGGGCTCTGCATCTGGACTCGGCCTGGCGCCTCATACTACTTCTTCCAATCATATTTATAGCTATTATATTTAATATATGTGTTAAATCGAATTCCGTTCGAAATAAGTGAAAATTGACTATATTAAATGTATTGAGGCGTTAAAAATTGTGTTTATAGGTTTAGATCATCAGGAGTTGATTTTACATAAATATGTTAAATAGAAAAAAGTTTTGTTTCAATGCTATCTACAACTTTTGTATTTAACATTTTTGTGTAAAATCAAATCCTCTTGAAGAGTATGCGAAAAACATCCATTTATAAACACATGTATTTAGGCGTTAAAAAATACTTTTTATAAGTTTACTTCGTCAGAAATTGATTATACATGGAAATGTTATATGAAAAAAAGTTTTGTTTCAATGTTACCTTTAACTTTTATATTTAACATATTTGTGTAAAGTTAAATCCTGGCAAGTTATAGCCGAAAATCGTCCATTTTATGTATGTTTAGGCGTTAAAAATCGTGTTTTTTTTATTTAACTCGTTAGAAATTGATTGTACAGGAAAATGTTAAATAAGAAAAAGTTTTGTTTTAATATTATCTATAACTTTTATATTCAACATTTTTGTGTAAAATCAAATCCTGTCAAGTTGTAGCCGAAAATCATCCATTTTATGTATATTTAGGCGTTAAAAATCGTTTTTATGAGTTCAACTCGTCAGGAATTGATTGTACAAAAAAATGTTTAACAGAAAAAAGTTTTATTTTAATATTATCTATAACTTTTACATTTAATATTATTGTGTAAAATCAAATCCTGTCAAGTTATAGCAAAAAAACGACTATTTTTGATGATTTTAGCGGTTTTTTCGCTATTACATTGTTAAATATTGTTCATACAAAAAAATTTTCCATGTAAGAAAGACGTGTTTTAATTAGTTTTAGCAGATGCATTTGTTTTTTTTTTGACGCAAAATTAATTTTGTTCACATTATGTTCAAAAATCGATTTTTTCAAATTTTTATTTGCTCTGGCGTTTTTTTTATTTGTTGATCGATTCGGCTCGGTATAAGACTGGAGCTTACTTATAATTAGGCGAGTATCTGGCCCAAAATTCGTTAAGATCTATTGGAAATTCGCAGAGATATACCATAAACTTGACTACATACGAACGGACACACACACATACACCATAAAAAACGCCTAAAATAAACTAATTCTGGGTGGAAAATAGTTTTTATGCAACAAATTGTTCGTTTTTGAAGTGTTACAATTTTCGCTGTAGTGAAAATATAAGGCTCTCCCGAAAAGCGGTCGTGCCTAAAAATCAGTGAACATCAGTAATTTATTGTGTATAACGTATGTGAGTAAAAGCATCCCTTTCGCAGCCCATACATTACACAAGTTTTGTTTGGTAAATATAATATTACTTCAATATGTGTTTATATAATATTACGTAATTTTGATTCTTTTAGTTCAACATCAATTTATATTTTATATTTTTATTATATTTTTATAATTATGTAATATTTGGAATGTTCTACTGATTTTTCTGATCTTATTTATAGCTATTGTATTAAATATTTGTGTCAAATCGAATTCTGTTAAATAATAAGCGAAAATCGACTATATGAGGTGTATTTACGCGTTAAAAATCGTTTTTATAGGTTTAGATCGTCATGGATTGATTATACATGGAAATGTTGAAAGAAAACCGTTTGTTATTATTATCTATAACTTTTATATCTAATATTTCTGTGTCAAGTCAAATATTGTTGAATAATAAGCGAAAATCAGCTATTTTAGGTGTATTTAGGCATTAAAAAATCGTTTTTATAAGTTTAGTTCATCTGGATCATATTGTACATGAAAATGTTTAATGGGACAAATATTATCTATAACTTTTGTTTGTATAAAATCAAATTCTTCTACGTTATAAACGAAAATCGACGATTTTAGGTATATTTAGGCGTTAAAAATCGTTTCTTTGGATTTAACTCGTCAGGAATTGGTCGTAGCAAAAAATGTTCAAGAGAAAAAAGTTTTGTTTTAATATTATCTATAACTTTTACATTTAAAATTTTTGTGTAAAGTCAAATTCTGCTCAGTTATAAACGAAAATCGGCCATTTTATGTACATTTAGGCGTTAAAAACCGTTTCTTTGGATTTAACTCGTCAGGAATTGATCGTACAAAAAAATGTCGAATAGGAAAAAGTTTTGTTTTAATATTGTCTATAACTTTTGTATTTAACATTTTTGTGTAAATTCAAATCCTGTAAAGTAATAGCAAAAAACGACTATTTTTGATGATTTTAGCGATTTTTTCGCTATTACATTGTTAAATATTGTTGATAGAAAAAAATGTTCAATGTAAAAAAGACGTATTTTAATCAGTTTTAGCAGATGCATTTGTTGTTTTTGACTTAAATTTAATTTTGTTCACCGTATGCTCAAAAATCGATTTTTTCAAATTTTTATTTGCCCTGGCGTTTTTTTATTTGTCGATCGATTTGGCTCAGTAGAGAACTGTCAGTTACTTATAATTAGACGAGTATATTCCACAAAGCTCGTTTGGATCCGTCGAAATTTCGCTGAGATAATCGGGTTACTTAATCACATACATACGTACAGACATACATACATTTCTGAAAACGCTTAAAATGTACTTCTTTTGGGTGGAAAATAGTTTTTGTGTTGTAAATTTTCAGAATGTGAAGTGTTACAATTTTCGCCCTGACGAAAATATAAGGCTCTCCCGAGAAGCGGTCGTGCCTAAAAATCTATGTATTGAAACTAATACAATATTTTATAAATGTAGATTAATATATACTCAAGTCAAGTAATTAAAATTTAGATAAATAAATAATTGTCCGCTTTTACATAATCAATTTTATGTATTAAGGACGTTCTCCAAGAAAACGATTTTCTTGTGATTTTCCTGAAACTTGCAGAAAATGTTTGATTTTTAGTCCTTAATACATGCTTCAAAGCCCCACGTCCAAAGCGGTATTCAAAATAAAAATATTTGATTTCAAAGTTTCAGCGTTAACATGGGATCCCCATCTAAGCTCGTTGGAAAAATACATTTTAATTTACTGTAAAAGAAGTTTTCTTTGATTTTTTTTCAACCATGGGATATAAAACTAGAAATCGAGAGGAATAATATGGTATAATTTTCAATATGGCAAGCGGTATTAATTTCTGAGACATAGCGATATAAAGAAAAACAACCTTGTTATTTGTATATCTATATATAGTCACACCGTGTAAGTAGTATTTACTTAAAATATCGTATTGACATCTTTTTTCTTACGTCGTCATTTTTTATTATTTTTAGAGTAGTGTATAGAGACTCATGAAGGGTTTCCATCATAAATAATATTTTTAGATCACAATTTTTGCGATATTGATGAAGTTGAGCCGGAGAACGTCCTTAAACAAATATTTATTTGGTACAGAGGAATATATAATTACGTTTTTATTTTAATAACTATTGTTTAGATAATAATAACAATCATACTTTTGCTTCTAAATTCTTCCTAAAACCAATAAAGTATATTATTCGCATATTAATGAATGCACGTTATATACGAACATCGACTGCGTCTTTACAAGCGTGCGATAGCGTAATGGATAGCGTGTCTGCGTACTAACTCGAGCGACCCGGATTCGAATCCCCGTTGGATTTTTCTATGCGTTTTTTTTCAAATATTATTAATTAATGTGTACTATACTTAATGCGTTTCTTAGAGAAAACTGTACAAAATCAACATATATATGTTTTCATCACTTCTGTAAAAGAAAAATACTTTAGTGTGTTGTGTGTCGATAAGGTAGGTAGCGAAAATTTCAAACTGGAATAGAAAAATAAGTAATAAATATTTGTATTTAATAAATTACATGTCTGTTTCAGATCAAATAAAAATAATCAGTTACAATACTGTAATTGACATGGAGAGACCAACTAAATAAGTGAAATAGAATTCAGCAAATATTTTTAATTTTACTTTTTTATTATTTTATTAATTGTAAGAAATATTTATTTAAAACAAGTAAATCTTTGTTTCGTTTTAAACTCTTGAATAGTATAATTTAAAGTACAATTATTAATATTTAAAAAAAGATTTCGATCTCTTCCGCATTTCTTAAATTTAATAAAATAAATTTTGTATGCAATTAAATAATTAGTTGATTTAAAGTCACATCTATTTTAAATGAATAAATATATAATAATTTTAATTAATACGATTTTGCTGGTTGTTTTACATGAAAATAATAAAATATTTATTGTAAGTTAATTAATAGTTTCTTAAATCTAATAATTGGAAATTTAAAACAAATAAGTAATTTTTTAAATTAAGATTATATTTTTTTAATACTAATAAATAGATAGTTAATTTAATACTTGCATATATTAAAAGTCACAAAATATATTATACATAAAAGTAAATATTTTCTTAGTTGAAATAATTAAGTATTTTAAATTAACTAAATAATTTCTCAAATCAAAATAATATTTTCCTTATATTAATAAATAGATATGTATTATAATGAGTGCGTACATTTAAATTAACAAAATATTTAATTAGTACAAATAAATCTTTACTTAAGTCAATTATTAGAACTTGTTAAATTAACTAAATAATTACTCATTTTTACTAAATCTATTGACACTATTTAATAAATATTTATTTAATATAGTCTAGCTACCTTTAGCGCGCTTCGCGCGTATCATTTATCTCTTTGTTTTTTTGTTTTTGAGGTTATGAACATGATCAAGTTTCATTTTAAAAGTTTGTTTTAAATAGTTTAAATTATACGATAATAACGTAAGTCTCACAAATAAAATCATGACATTTTTCTTATACTATTCAGTTTTAAGTATTCAAAATCAAGAATCCAATCTTCAAAATTCAAACATACTCGATTTTGGCGCTTATTCTATGTAGACCAATCAAATGAGCCAGCAACAACCAATCAAAACAGTCTTATTGTGATGACAGATTTCCTCCATCACTTTTTTAAGAGAGGATATTTCTTTAGCATAAGTAAATAAATTTTGTTAAGTTAAAGAAATATTTAAATAGTAGTATTCTAATAAATAATTTATTGGATTTTAAGAAAATTTAGTTGATTTAGTTTTTAATAATAATAACGTTAATTACAGAAATCATTTTATAAACATATGCGCACACAAAAAGGATTTTGGTATTGGAGTGGAGTCATACAATTTTTTCGCTGCAAAACACGGAAAAAACCCTTGTCATGGTATTGGTGCAGCTGTTAAAGGAAAAGTAAGGCGCGCATCTTTACAAAGATCAGCCGATAAGCAAATTTTAACTGCTCTGGATATGTAAAATTATTTGAGTGAAAACGAAAACAAGATTAGGTACAAAATGATTTTTGATAATGTAGACTTAATATTTTCTTACTAATGATACTAAAACTTTTGAAACCTGAAAAAAAAATTTAAACGACATTAGCGATTTTAATTTGATTTGAAATTTTTCTACTAACGTTTTGTTTTACAAGTAAAAATCGTAGTAACCTTGTAACTTTTGCTTCCTCCTAGAGGAAACTTTGTGATAGTAAATTTTTGAGTTGTTGTAAAAACATGTTATAATTGTGTTCCGAGGTGTTAGGAATCAAAATACATGGTTTTTGAAAAATGTCTGTATGGATGTGTGTGTGTGTGTGTGTGTATATGCCTGGATCTCAGCTTCTACTCAGTCGATTTTGACCGGACAGGTCTCTTTTTTTTTGTTTTTTTTGCGTGATGGCTGGTCAAAAATCCGTCTTTTGATTGGAGCGATGCGTATTTGTTTTTTTTTTCAAATTTTGGATTTTCTCAAAACTGTTTTTTGATTTTTTTTAATGATAAGATCGAGTTATTCGAATCTGATCGGTAGCGTTCGAAAGAGAATTAAAATACCTATATTTTCTAAAAAAAAAAGTTTCTAGCTATCACGGTTCTTTTGTTATTAACAAAAACGTGTTTTTTTTTTTAGAAGCTTATAACTCCTAAACTTAACGGTCAATTTTTTTGAGAAAAATCATGATAATGCAGAATATAAATAGCTATAATCTGTTAAAATTTGAATACATTCTGTAGCTAGATTTTGAGTAAAAAATTGAAAAATGAATAAAATCAGTTTTGTATGTCCAACGATTACAAGAGTAAAATTGACTTAATGGCTTCAAAATTCCTTTAGAGGTAGATTTTTTATAGTTCTCGGTCGAGTTCTTTGGGCAAAATGATTGGTCCATAAATTTCAGAGATATTTGAGGTTAAAAATTTTTTGACATTTTCTAAAAATCGTAATTTCTCGAGAACGGCTCTATGTATCTGAATGGAGTGGGTGGCATTCGAAAAAGAACTAAAATACCTATATTTTCTAAACAAAATTAATTTTCTATCTACCACGGTTCTTTAGTTATCATCAAAAACAGAAACGTGTTTTTAAAAAAACACGTTTTTGTTAATAACAAAAGAACAATGATAGCTATAATTGTTTTTCTCTTAAAAAATATGAATTATGAAATATAAAAAAAAAAAACACGTTTTTGTTAATAACAAAACAACCGTGATAGCTATTTGTTTGATTATAAAATATAGATATTTTACTTCTATGTCAAATGATAACTTTATTTATCAGCTCAAAATTTATGTAAATTTGATATAAATAAATAATAAATAAATAAATAAATTAATTAAAGGAATCAACAAATTACAGTTGAGGAAATTAAGGGCCAATGAATTGGCAGCGGTTTTTATTTAGTTCTGATTTCGCAATTTTAAGTTTTTAAATAGTTGATGAACGCATCTTATTGTAATCACATATAATTGTAATAAATTATAACTGAAAATCACAATATTTTCCGAAGTATAAAGTGATAAAATAATGAATAAGAACTAGATTTTTTAAATAAATAGCAAGTTTAGTCTCTTTTAATTTTAATTTATATATTCTAGTTTAAATTAAAGTACAATGCGTTGTTATAACATTGACATTTATTATAGTTGTATTTACGTGAGCAGCAAGGAGTGTGAACAAAGGGAAAAAAAATTGAAAAAAAGATTTGATGAAGCTAGGACAGTGCCTAATACTAGAACGTACCACTACTTAAAGCCAACTGACGAGACAACTGCCGAGTTCAAAATTTTGACTTCTGGTAATGACTCGGAGAAAATAAAATTATATAAATAATATGTTTGTACAAAATATAATAAACTATAAACCTTTACAGTATTGCAGAGATATTACTGAACATATATTTAATAATACCTCCCTGTCTCTCTCTCTGTATGAAAAAAATCTTAGATTTTCATTGATACTCATAACTGGTACAAGCATGCAAAGTTATATATTTCAAAATGCGATATTGTAGGATTTCTCAGCTCATACTAAGGTATTAAATGAAACTATCACCTTATGAAGAGTCTTCTAAGAGAGAGATGCTCAATGAACTGAATCGTATCTCTCTTGCATTAGTATATGTGCAAATCCGTGGACTACAGACAACAACTGAGGTACAAAAACGGAAAAAATTTTTTTTGAGGGCACACCTACCACATAAGGTTTTTTCGGTTCTTTGGGGGTCCCCCAACATGAAAATACTCGTGTACACTCAATTTTTCTTATGGAAATTTAACATGGGAAAAAAGGACAAAAAGTAGTCATTGATGATTAACCAATGGCAAACTATTGAAGAGGCCAAACCAAATTCCACAAAAAACGATTAAAGTTGAAGAATAGAGTTTTAATTTGAGATGAGAATCGTTAAAATCGGTCGATTTTGTGCAAAGCTACGTGAAGTTGAAAACGGCGAAAAATGACAAAAATTTGAAGAATTAAGTGGGCTTGAAAAATCGCTCATTTTCGTCATTATTCGCCATTTTCACATTCACGTAGCTTTGCACAGAATCGACCGATTTTAACGATTCTCATCTCCAATTAAAGCTCTATTCTTCAACTTTAATCGCTTTTTTATGAAATTTGGTTTGGCCTCTTCAATAGTTTGCTATTGATTAATCATGAATGACTACTTTTCGTCCATTTTTCCCATGTTAAATTTCCATAAGAAAAATTTATTTCGTCGGAAAAAAAGTTTGGCAACGGATAATGAGTGTACACGAGTATTTTCATGTTGGGGGACCCCGAAAGAACCGAAAAAACCTTATGTGGTAGGTGTGCCCTCAAAAAAAATTTTTTCCGTTTTTGTACCCCAGTTGTTGTCTGTAGTCCGCGGATTTGCACATATAGAAGTTTAACGCAAATACGAAAAAAACGATATTTAAAAGTTGAAAATATTTTAAGAAAAACCTAAAATGAATAGACGAGACCTTTTTTATGTATTAATACTATAAATAAACAATACTTTAAAGCTATAAAAGTTAGAAAAAAATCACTTAGAAATTTTTACTAGGGGCTCAAAAATAGTAATTTTTTAGAATTTTAGCAAACACATCCATCTTTAAATGCTTGTATCTGTCATTTTTCGATAAATTAAATCGCGCGACCTCGCAAATTAAAGGACTCTGCAAGACAAAAAAGTTTGCGAGGTCGTGCAAATTAATTGGTGGAAAAATGCCAAAGATAGGAGCATTTGAAAATGACCTAGAAAATAAAAAAATTCGTAAATATTGACCATTATATTTGAGTATATACAGCTTTTTCTTATGTTCGGAAAAATTTGAAAAAAAATTTTCTGTAAAATATATACTTCAACAAACAAAATGCGGCCTCGTGGGTTAAGATAAATGCCGATTTCGAATTTTGGTAGAATTTCAAAAAACAGCTAAAAATGGCCTAAAAACAGGAATTTTTTCGACTAATTACTGATATATTTCAGCATGTAAGGCATCTGGAGGGCTAATATTTGGCAAAAGTTCATATTTTATAAAGTACTTCAATGTTATGTCGACTAGAATTGATTTGGAAAAATCACCTGCGCACCGAAATTGCGAAATCCACAAGAATGACCCATATATATATATCTCCTCCTAAAATTAATAATTTTCCAGCAAAAGGTATCGACCGACTTGGCAATAATCTCTTAAAGTTTTATCAACAACTTCTAATGCTTTTTTTAGGAATCATTGATGCTTCATCCCAAATGAGTACATCACATTCACGTAACCTTCTTTTATCTGAATCTAATTTCAAAAATGTTGTTTCAATATTTGATAAATCTAATGGCAATTTAAAAGTTCTGTGGCTTGTCATTCCTTCCGGAAGTAGTATAGAAGCAATTCCAGTCCATGCCATAGAAACAACTTTTTGTCCTTCTCCTAAATAATAATGAATTAATGTTTTGTAAAGAAATGTTTTCCCAGTGCCTCCGGGACCATCAATAAAAATCATACGATCATTAGTTTGTATTATGAAGTTGAAAATATCATTTTGTTCATTATTTAATTGATTTTTATGTTCTTGAAATAACTGTTTGTGTTTATCAATTATTATTTTTTTTTTCATGAGCCGATAGTTCATAAGTCAAATCATTAAATGTTGGTAATCCGAATTCAGAGCATGACAAATTTTCACCTTTTAAAATTTCATCAATTTCTCTTAATGCTCGATGCTATTGATTATCTTTGAAATCTTCACTAAAATATTTTTTGAAAGATTTCCAAAGTTCACAAGCAAAAGGAATATCACCATTAATAAGAAACCAAGCAAAAAATTTTCTAAATTCTTTTGGCATCATAATGGAACATGCTTCTTCAAAAATATTGAAAATTTCATTATCATTTTTTACTAATCCCATTGCAATTGCTGTTTCTTTAAAAGTTTTGTAGGATACATTTTCGAACTTTTTTAAATCTGCAAAACATATTGCTCCTTTTACACGATTTAATATCAACTTTAAATGGAATTGTTCTATATCCTTAGGACTGACACTATTCATTCTACCAATAGATTTTGAAAGTATTTTTCTTTTTTGCCATACTTTTTTTGATGAATTGAATAAATAATACTTTGGTATATTAGAATATTTAATTTTTCTCGCTTCTTCATCTTCTAAATATAATTGAAACCACGCCGTTAGAGTTGTATTATTATTTTTATTTAAAACTTCGTCTTTTTTATTTTCTTCAAAATATATATACTGTTGATTTTCCGTATGAATAGCTAAACGAATAATTGTGTGTGACCATCCTGACAATGGTAATTCTTCTATTCTCCATGCTGCTTCTATTGGACTAACATATCTCCCATTAAGATAGTCAGTAATTTCATCATATATTTCACATTGATCTGTATCAGAATTTTTTTTCGATACACTTACATATGCTTTGTCAAACCTTTTATGAATATATTTATAAAGATATTTGATAGACATGACCGAATAAGATATTTCGCAATTTATATGACATTGATATTTTTTCAAAAGTGTAGGATTGTAAGGAACTACCATTGAATTATCTACTTTCACTATTTCACCATTTACTTTTGAATTGTATGTATAACTATTTAAATTATTTCTTCGTTTATATTGGGGAAATCCATTTTTGTCAAAATGTGTAAAATCACTGAATTCTTTTGGATAGTTTTTCGAACAAACATCTTTCTCCTTGTTATAACAGAGGGAATTTTCTGTATGGGGACCATGCAACATGTGTTTGATAACTAATGCTTGTAATTTCTTTATCATCATTTGGAATTTCAGCACTGACATATTTATCAATGTCTTGTGGATTCAATAATTTGTTTTCATAATTTAAGACAAATAATAAATGAGCATGAGGTAATCCTCTTTTTTGAAATTCAATTGTGTAAATATATGCCAGTATTTCGCCAAAAATATTTCCACTTAAAATATCTGCTAAAATTGCTCGTAATTTAGTATTAAATAATCTTGCTGTTAAATTAGGAATATCATTACATGTGGTTCCTTGAGGGAAGTTTGATAGTACTCTTTTAAGTTCCGGCCAATTTGGATTACACGTTACAGTAATAAATAAATCAGGTCTTCCAACAGCTCTATTTATAGCCATTGCATCTTGATATAATTGATGCATATGTCTAGGACTACCAATATGAGTTGATGGTAAAATAAAAAGATGTTCCAAACGTTCTTTGTTCTCGAAATTTTTTGATTTATTTGAAGCATTTTTTCCAACATGAGCTAATAACCCTTGATAACATGCAACTCTTAATTTTCCTTGATTTTGTCTAAAATAATCCATTCTTGTACCTTCTATGACTATATATGCATGTATTATGTATTGTTGAGTCAATCGTCCACTACATAGAATTGGATTGAAAATTGGTCCTGGCCGATAAGTAATTCGGTTTGAATAATATTGCAAAGCAGTCAATCTTTTATTATTTTCTGAATTTTGATGTAAATCGGGATTCCATCCTAAGTCTCCTGAAGGAAATAAAATAGGAAATACCATCGGATCCAAATGATGAGATAACTTATGTATGAAAATATGTGATGTACTGTTATACGGATTTCTTGGATAAATACACAAATCAAAAGATGATGGAATTTCTCCTTCTCGTGAAATAATTAAAGCGGCACATTCCGCAGTTTTTGGTTTACTATAAACATTTTGGTTCAATTTTATATTTCGAACAAAATATAACTTGTATTCAGGAATTTGAGTATTTTTTGATAATTCATATAAATGCTTGTATTTTTTTGCATATGGGTTGTCATTTAATATTCTATTTATTATTTTGAAATGTTCTTCTAATAATGCTTTGTTATTTTTCAATCTTAACTGATTTGCTGTATACTCATCATAAATGTAAATTTGACCATTTTGAGGATGTTAATTAGGTTCAACGATAACTGATTTCGGAGATGTATGACAAACTTGGCCTTGGATTTTTAAATTATAAACTCCTTTATTTTTATTTTTAATTACTGTTGCACTGAAACTCGCAAATGAGTATTTATTATTGTAATAACGGATTAGTTCTTTAAATTTTTTGTCATACAGAAGTTCTTTCACATCTTCGTTATACTCTGATAAAGGAGGTAAAATAACTTTTCCGTTATGACAACAACTTTTTTTTGAAAATTCTGTTTCCCAAAAACTGCAGAACAATTAGAGCATACATAATCCATATTGCCTGAATCTACATAATTTAAGTTTGGAGGGCACATCTTTCTAATTTTTTGTATCTTTCTCCTCTTATAAATTCGATTTGAAGACATATTACTTGCAATATCAAGCTTACGTTTCTTAGCCAACCGTTTTTCATTCAAATTGCTTACAACATTTGTACATCTTTTCTTATTCATTCGTCCTTCATTTATGTGGACAACACGATCGTTTTGTCTTTTATTATTTACTCTTACTTCATTCATATTAATTACTCTATATTTTTTTCTCTTGTTCTCTACCCTTTCTTCATTCATGTTCGTAATTCTATCTTTTTCCCTCTTATTTTCCACCTTTCCTTCACTCATGTTCGTGATACGATCTTTTTCCCTCTTATTTTCCAGCCTTCCTTCACTCATGTTCATAACTCTATCTTTTTCCCTCTTATTTTCCAGCCTTCCTTCACTCATGTTCATAACTCTATCTTTTTTCCTCTTATTTTCCAGCCTTCCTTCACTCATGTTCATAACTCTATCTTTTTCCCTTTTATTCTGCAGCCTTTCCTCAATCATATTAAAAACTCTATCATTTTGTATTTTATTTCCTATCCTTCCTTCACTCATATTTATAATTCGATCCTTTTCTCTTTTGCTCTCTATTCTATCTTCTTTCATAGTAGTGATCCTATCACTTTGTCGCTTTCTGTTTACTCTTTCTTCATTCATATTCGTACAGGTAGTTAACCCTCGTACAGGTAGTTAATATCTATCTCTGAGGACTTTACTCTATGTAATTTTGTTCTGGTTTAATAAATTACAAATACGATCAAGTTCTCGTTTCTGATCTAATTTATCACTATCAAGATACCGATTTTTTCTACATACGTTAATTTCATCTTTATTTTTAGCATAATGTAACCGACGATATTGATTTTGATAGTCTTTAAGAAAAAAAGTATTTTCGATTTCAAGAACATCATAATGTCCACTATCCAAGTTTCCAGATAATAAAAGAACTAATTTATTTCTGCTATTGCACGGACCGAATTCCCTTGCATTATAATATCCTTGATATACTGTAACTTTTACATTGTAAATACTGACAAAAGCGGCAATTTTTAAAGAATTGTAGGCAATTTTTAAAGAATTGTAAATAAAAATTGTAAATATATAAAATTGTTTTAAAATTCAAATATGTTGAATTAATAATGAAATGAAAAAATTGTAAATAAATTTATTGACAATGAAAATGCATTTTTTTAATAAAGATTAATTGAAACAATTGTATATAGATATTGTAAATATGTATTACAAAATTGTAAATACATATTTATTATAAAATTGTAAATATATATTTATTATAAAATTGTAAATATATATTTATTATACAATTGTAAATCTCTCTATGAATAAAATCAATAAAATGGTATCAATAAAATTTCATCACGATAATACGTTTTGTTTTCTATCCTTGTCCTCGTCCACGTCCTCTACCCTGCCCACGTAACATTTCTTTACAGTTTGTTAATAGTTATTAACATTTTATTATAGTGTTTCTACATTTTTTTACATTTATTAACACTTTATTAAACCTTTTTTACACGTTCTTAAATTTTTTTACAGTTTTTTAACACATTCTTGCAGTTTTTATATATTTTCTTAAAGTTACATTTTATTTACATTTTAATATGTTTCTATTTTACTATTTTTAACATTTTTTTATACTGTTTTACATTTTTTGCCACATTCTTACATTTTGGCAAACTTTCTTACATTTTATATTTATAGACTTTTACGGCTAATAACAATTTTATGAACTGTAGAATGAATGTGTAGAAAACTGAAAATTTTTATGGATTTTTACAAATTTTTAATTATATATCTTTAAATATGTTGGATTCATTAATATAAAAATAATTTACCTTTTTGAAATGAGAACCACTTTGGATAAAACTTAGGATAAAAGTTTACCACTTATTAATTTTTCACATCAATTTCATATTTGCCAAGCTTTTGGTTATTGGTTCCTTGGTTGACGGAATTCACCAATCTAGGCCTAATCCCCTATTAAACACTTTGAATTTTGAGAATCTATATATAAATGGATGGCAAAATAAGTTAATCGGGAATACGTAAATTTCTTCTACTAACCTATAAACCTACTTCTCTACTGAATACTATGAATTTGAGAATTATATAAAGGAATAGAAATCATATAAAATAACTAAATTGGGAATACGATTTATTTAGTAAGACCTAATTGCCTATAAAATAAATTTGAAAATAATTGAAATAAATAATGCTAGGTACAAAGGAGGATAATTTTGCTACACGTGCAGAAAGGAGTCAACTTGACTGTGTGTTAAAAAAGGGGTCGACTTGTTTGCACGGCAAAAAAGGGAGGGTAACAAAGAAAAATAACCTTTTTTTATTTTTCAACTAATGTTACTTTTCTTTTTCGGAGCAGTTAAATTAACTTCTTTCTTAAGGGGATGTGAGGTCCGACGTTATTTTTCAAACGAGCATAACTCACGAAAATATCAATAGAATTATCCAGAAAAAAATCTGCATATAGTGTTTGCGTGTACGGAGCGCTTGACAGACGTCTTTTTCCAAAAAAATGATGAGAATTTATTTAATTAAATAAAAACCGTACTGTCGGTAAGTAGGAATCTACAATTGACCTACTTTTCAAACGAGCATAAGTCATGCAAATATCAATAGAATTATCCAGAAAAAAATCTGCATATAGTGTTTGCGTGTACGGAGCGCTTGACAGCCGTCTTTTTCCAAATAAATGTTTGAATGTTGATTTAAAAAAATATTGAAATTAGGGTTGCACATCCCCTTAACGTACAGATTAGTTAATTCCTTCTTAATGTGCAATTTGCGTGTAATTTGAAAGGCAACGGAATAAAAATTATTATTTCAGAATTCTAATGAAGGAAGCGTATTTTAAACATAAAAATAGGGTTATGTGGACATTCGATTTACAAATTAGGACTTTTTTAAGTGTATACTTACATGAAGTTTTCTTGGAAAAATTCTACAATGAAATTTTTTTAACGAAATATCTCAAATTAAGTATTACTTACGCAAAATACTGTATAATAATATTTGGAAAAGATAATATTACTTAATGCTGAATATTTTTCTGTTGTATAATATCCTTTTTCCTCTCCTCATAATCGACGAATATAATTTTTGCATCATTCAATTTATTTTTCTAAATATTTTTATTCAGTATTTTATATGAACAATATCTCTCCTCGGACATGCGGGCCGAAAGTACGTAATTTCGGGTGGGCGAGTAAGAAAAGACTATTTTTAATTACCTTTTACGTTATTTTTATGTTATTCTACGATATTTTTTTCATTATTAAACGTTAATTTCATATAAAATATCATAATTTAACGTAAAAATAACGTGAAATTAACGTAATATAACAAATCTAGTCGGAAAATCGCATAAAATAACGGAAAAGAGCATGCTTCTCGATTATAAAAATAATATCAACTGTAATCTAATATCAACTGATACGAATTTTTTTATCGGTCTTACATTCTTATAAATTAAATTATTATAAATATTAATGGCAGTCAGATTGCCCTTGTTTATAATCACCCCCGTAGAATCTGAAATAGAAACTTAATTAAAACCTGAACTGTAATACCGATAAAAAAATTCTTATCAGTTGATATTAGATTACAGTCGACATAAGTAATATTGTTTAATTATAAAAATAATAAGTAAAATGTTGAGTCCTTCCAAACTTATGAATGTTTAAAATAGATCATTGAAAGTGCATAAAAAATATGTCTGCAATTAAACAGTTTAATTTTAGGGATTAATCAGTATATTTTCGATGTTTTACTTTGAACTTTCATAACTTTGGAAGGAACAAACATGTTATAATTATAAAAAAAGCAAATAATAGCTGATTTTCTCAAGTTTCATTTTTAATTTTCGAAATTATATTTTCTATGACTAACGACTACGTGGACATGCTTTACTTATACTATAAAATAGTAAAGTGCGCCCGGCGGAAGTAATATGGTTCTTTACACCCGGCGGAAGTAATATGGCTCTTTACGCCCATCGGAAGTAATATGGCTCTTTAGGCCCAGCGGAAGTAAAAATGGGTCTCTACGATCGGCGGGAGTAAAGCGTATCTTTACTCCCGGCGGGAGAATAGCTCCTCTTATATCTAAAATGGCTCTTTACGCCCGACAGGAGCAAAGTGGCTCTTTACGCCCGATTATACGACACGGCGGCGGCGGCGGCGGCGGCGGCGGCGACAGCAGCGAAATATTTCTATATTATAGATATATATATATATATATATATATATATATATATGATTGTAAATTGGTACTTTTGAGGAGATGTGAACCTTTCGCTCAGAGTTCGGACAATGTGACTAAAGAAATAATGACCCTCAGGTTACCGATTCTGGGAAAAGGGGGTATAGATTTCTCCTCAAAAGTCGCGATTCTTGCTTTGATAAATTTGAGGAGTCTCTTCAAATTGCCGACATCTCTTCAAAAGTACCGATCTATACGTTGATATCTCTTCAAATATACCAAGTCCCATATATATATATATATATATATATATACTAGGGGGCTTCGCCCCCTGCTCGCTCCGCTCGCCAACCCCCATTATTCGAGATAAATATTAATCATAATGAATGAGGATAATCTTCTATTACGTAATATCATGAAACACTTATTTTTTCATTTAAAATTTCTGTAATATTTCTTAAAAACACTATTCTTAACAATTATTAATTTTTAAAATACTAAGTATATTATATTTAACAAAATAATGCAGAATATATATGTAGTTCATTACGTCAGCTCTGATTTTATTTGTAACTTATTGATTATAAAATCCAGTAATATTTCAATTTTTGGCCGCCATTTTATATTTACAAAATCTGAGTTCAGATTCCTAATCAACGAATCCGGAAACTCACTATATACAATTTTTAACAAACTCGAGTAAAATTTCAATTTTTGTTAGTCATCTTAGGTCCACCAGTTTGAATTAAAATTTTCAGCAATATCCAATAATATTTCAATATGTGTCCAACATCTTAGATCCGCCATTTTGAATTCTGAAAATCTGAGTTGAGATTCGTAATCTACAAATCTCCTACATAAAATTATTAGCAAAATCCAGTATTATTTAAATATTTTGCAGCCACTTTCAATTTTTAAAATCTGAGTTCAGATTCGTAATAATCGAAACCAGAAATCCCGTATATACAATTTTCAGCAAAATCCAGTAATATTTCGATATGTAACAGCCATTATTGATTGGCAATTTGGAATTCTGAAAATCTGAGTTCAGATTCGTAATCATCCAATCTAGAAATCCCGTACATACAATTTTCAGCAAAATCCATCAATGTATGAATATTTGTCCTCCATCTTCGATCCGCCATTTTGAATTCTGAAAATCCGAGTTCAGATTCGTAATAATCGAATCCAGAAATCCCGTATATACAATTTTCAGCAAAATCCAGTAATATTTCAATATGTAACAGCCATTATTGATTGGCAATTTGGAATTCTGAAAATCTGAGTTCAGATTCGTAATCATCCAATCTAGAAATCCCGTACATACAATTTTCAGCAAAATCCATCAATGTTTAATATTTGTCCTCCATCTTCGATCCGTCATTTTGAATTCTGAAAATCTGAGTTCAGATTCGTAATCAGCGAATCCAGAAATCCTGTATACGGAAAGAAGAATTCACAGCTGTAGCCCGTGACGAGCGAGAAAAAAATAGCGTGCCATATAGCATCGCCGGATGTCGTGACATATGCGTCTATGACTGTGACTGTGGTCATTTCAATGAACGGTGCTCGCGTGACACGGCTGAAGGCCGTGACTATCACTGAGTTCAAGGTTTAACGCGCGGCGGCAAGCGTCAGTGGCACGTCTGACGACTGCGGAAGTCACCCCGTATAGCGTTGCCTAGAGACCATCGTTGACATGCCTGAATGTCGCGCCGTCACACGGTGGCAGAGAAGGTACCCGCTTACTCTGTTATAACTCACGCCCTATAGCTCTGAATGCTTCTTTCCGTGTATGTACAATTTTCAGCAAAATTCAGTAATATTGCAATACGTGGCAGACATTTTCGTTCCACCATTTCGAATTTTCAATATCTGAGTTCAGATTCGTAATCAGCTAATTCGGAAACCCCATACATACAATTTTTTTGCAAAATCCAATATTATTTCAATATTTTACTGCCATTTTGAATTTTTAAAATCTGAGTTCATATTCGTAATCAGCGAATTCAGAAATTCAGTATATTCAATTTTTAGCAAAACAGAAAAGTTCAATTTTTGGCCGCCATCTTGGGTATGCCATTTTGAAGTTTCATAATCTGAATTCTGATTCATCATCATGCGAATCCAGAAATTTCCCATATGCAATTGTAAAATTCAGCAATATTTCAATATTTGGCAGCCATTTTGAATTGGCAAAATATGAGTTCAGATTCGTAATCAGCGAATCCAGATGGGTTCCCTATATACAATTTTCAGCGAAATCCAGTGATATTTGAATATTTGGCCTCCATCTTCGATGCGCCATTTTGAATTCTGAAAATCTGAGTTCGAATTCATAATCAGTGATTCAAAATATCCAACATACAATTTTCAGCAAAATCCAGTAATATTTCAATTTTTGGCAGCCATTTTGTATTTACAAAATCTGATTTCAGATTCCTAATCAGCGAATCGGGAAACCCATAATATACAATTTTTAGGAAATTCAGGTAAAATTTCAATTTTTGGCCGTCATCTTGGGTCTTCTATTTTGAATTTTCAAAATCTGAGTTTAGATTCATAATCAGCGGATCCAGATACGCCTAAATACAATTTTCAGTAAAATCCAATAATATTTGAATATTTGGCCTCCATCTTCGAGCAGCCATTTTGAATTCTGATAATCTGAGTTCAGATTCATAATCAGCGAATATAGAAACCTCCTATATACAATTTTTAGCAAAAGCCAGTATAATTTAAATATTTTGCCACCATTTTGAATTTTTAAAATCTTAGTTCAGATCCGTCATAATTGAATTCAGAAATCCCGTATATACAATTTTCAGCAAAATCTAGTAACATTTCAATTTTTGTAAGCCATCTTGGGTCCTCTATTTTGAATTTTCAAAATATGAGTTACGATTCCTAATTACCGAATCCGAAAACCCACTGTAGACAATTTTTAGCAAACTCGAGTAAAATTTCTATTTTTGTTAGTCATCTTGGGTTCACCAGACTGAATTTTCAAAACATATGTTCAGATTCATAATCAGCGAAACCAGAAATCCCTTCTATACAATTTTCAGCAAATCCAGTAGTATTTGAATATTTCGCCTCCATCTTCGATCAGCCATTTTGAATTCTGAAAATCTGAGTTGCGATTCAAAATCAGCGAATCCACATACCCCTTATATACAATTTTCAGCAAATTCCAGTTGTTTTTGAATATTTTGCCTCCATCTTTGATCAGCCATTTTTAATTCTGAAAATCTGAGTTGCGATTCATAATAAGCAAATCCACATACCCCGTATATATAATTTTCAGCAAATTCCAGTAGTTTTTGAATATTTCGCCTCCATCTTCGTTCAGCCATTTTGAATTCTGAAAATCTGATTTGCGATTCGTAATCAGCGAATCCAGATACTTGTTATATACAATTTTCAGCAAAATCCAGTAATAATTCAATTTTTGGCATCCATCTTGTGTCCTCTATTTTCAATTTTCAAAATCTGAGTTACGATTCTAATTCGCCAAACCGGAAACCCACTTTATACAATTTTTAGCAAAATCAAGTAAAATTTAAATTTTTTTAGCGATCTTAGGTTCATCAGTCTGAATTTTCACAATATATGTCCGGATTCGTAATCAGCGAAATAAAAAATTCCGTATATACAATTTTCAGCAAAATCCAATAATATTTCAATATTTGACCACCATTTTCGAATCCGCCATTTTGAATTTTCAAAATCTGTGTTCAGATTCGTAATCAGCGAATCCAGAAATCCCTTTTATACAATTTTCAGCAAATCCAGTAGTATTTGAATATTTCGCCTCCACCTTCGATCAGCCATTTTCAATTCTGAAAATCTGAGTTATGATTCGTAATCAGCGAATCTACATACCCCTTATATACAATTTTCAGCAAACTCCAATAGTTTTTGAATATTTCGCCTCCATCTTAGATCAGCCATTTTGAATTCTGAAAATCTGAGTTGGGATTCGTAATCTGCGAATCCACATATTCCTTATATACAATATTCAGCAAAGCGAGTAAAATTTCAATTTTTGTTAACGATCTTGCGTCCACCAGTCTGAATTATCACAATATATGTTCAGATTCCTAATCAGCGAAACCAAAAATCCCGATTAAGGTAATACAAATTTCAGCAAAATCTAATACTATTTCAATATTTGGCCACCATCTTTGAATCCGCCATTTTGAATTTTCTTAATCTGAGTTCAGATTTGTAATAAGCGACTCCAAAAACTCCTTATATACAAGTTTCAACAAAATACAGTAATATTTCAATATGTGGCCGACATCTTCGATCCGCCATTTAGAATTCTGAAAATCTGAGTTGAGATTCGTAATCTAGAAATCCCCTAAATACAATTATTAGCAAAATCCAGTATTATTTCAATATTTTGCCGCCATTTTCAATTTTTAAAATCTAAGTTCAGATTCGTAATAATCGAATCCAGAAATCCCGTATATACAATTTTCAGCAAAATTCAGTAATATTTCAATATGCGGCAGACATTTTCGTTCGGCTATTTTGAGTTTTCAAAATCTGAGTTCAGATTCCTAATCAGCGAATCTCGATACCCCCTCTATACAATTTTCAGCAACATATCTATAAGAGATTAGTTGTAGTGGGGTAGGTGGAGGGGTATGTGGAGGGGTAGGTGGAGGGGTAGGTGGAGGGGTAGGTGGAGGGGGTGTGGAGGGGGTGGAGGGGAGTGGGGGAGTGGGAGGCAGACGCCCTTCAAAATAACATAAAATTTGAAAGCATTTAACGGTAAAAAGTGGTGGGATGGTGGCGGGGGGGGTGGAGGGGATGGAGGGGAGTGGTGGGGGTGGAGAGGGTAGGAACCCATTTTTGCCCTTACAACTATATAATATAGGAAGATATATATATATATCTTCCTATATTATATAGATGAATGTTACCACGTAGCCCCACCTCACCCCCACCTCAGCGCCACCTCACTCCCACCTCAGCCCCCCCCCTCGCCCCCTCCTCACCCCCACCTCAGCGCCCCCCTCAAAATAACGTAAAATTCCGTCATTTTTTACGTTATTTCGTGACTTCTTATTCTGTTAGAGCCCCCTCACCCCCTCCTCAGCGCCACCTCACCCCCACCTCAGCGCCCCCTCGCTCCCACCTCACCCCCACCTCAGCGCCCCCTCAGCTCCCTCCTAGTCCCCCCCTCAATGTCTCTTAAACAATGTCATAAAGTAGGAAACAAATTTATGTAAAATTTAATATTAGGAAGAAAAAACTTTTGATTGAAATGAAATGCTATGTCACCTTGAAGGTACTGTTGGATTTTTATTCTTTAACAATAGCTTTATATAAATTTTCCTGTTAGAAAAATTTTTAGAAGCAATTCTTTTGGAATTGTTTTTTAGAAAGATATAAATGTATAATTAGAAATAATTCTATTAATCATTATCAGTATATAAATGTATAATATATAACTTATATACTATTAACAGTTTTCCACGCCACCCGAGAGGTACTGTGAATAGGCGGGTTGGATTTTGTTTAAAGTGGCATCCTTCGCCTGGAGCCCTACATAACCACTATTTCATTATCCTTTCTTTCTGTTATTATGAACTTTTACATGAAAAATATGTAGTAAATAAGTCATATATAAATAGTATACCAATTTAAAATTAAACATCGAAAGTGGTTACGTAGGGCTATTGGCGAGGGATGCCACTTTAAAAAAAAATCCAACGCGCCTATTCACAGTACCTCTAAGGTGGCGTGGAAAACTGTTAAATATATATAACTTATATATTATACATTTCTTATCTTTATAAACATTTTTCCAATGGGATCTTTCTGACAATTATACATTTATATCTTTCATTATAAAATTATTCCTAAGTACACAATATAGAACATTTTTTATTTTAATTACAACACATTGGGGGTTGGCGAGCGGTGCGAGCAGGGGGGCGAAGCCCCACTAGTATATATATATATATATATATATATATATATATATATATATATATATATATATAACTATGGGAATTGGTATATTTGAAGAGATATCAACATATAGATCGGTACTTTTGAAGAGATGTCGGCATTTTGAAGAGTCTCCTTAACTTTCTCAAAGCAAGAATCGCGACTTTTGAGGAGAAATCTATACCCCCTTTTCCCAGAGTCGATAACCTGAGGGTCATTATTTCTTTAGTCACATTGTCCGAACTCTGAGCGAAAGGTTCACATCTCCTCAAAAGTACCAATTTACAAACATATATATATATATTAGGGGGGTACCCCCTACTCCCTCCGCTCGTCAATCCCCATTTTAAGTAACAACCCATTTGTTCTATTTTTTCCACATAACGCAAGAGGTAAATAAATGAATGCGTTTTTTTTTGTGGTATCCCGAGTAGGCCTAATCCACATTTAAATAAATACCATTTATAATTTTTATTTTGATATTGAATAAGATATTTTATAACATCATTTAAATACTTCTATTATATATATTTTTTATTCTGTAATTTTTTTTAATATATAAGAGTATTATTGACGATAAAAATTTTGATTTGATACTTACTTAAATAAGTTTCATATACAATTTTCATTTGGTCGTTGATTAAGATCTTATAACATCATTTGAACAATTTCTACTTTATTTTATACTGCTATTACGTATATTTTATATTGTGAAATTTGTTTACTTTTTTTTGTGGGCCTGTGTTATCTTTTACCCCATAAATGTGCTAATTAGAAGATAAAAACTAATACGTGTTATTTATTTTTTAATGTACTACAGCATATCCAAAAATTATTGAAATCGGAGAGTTATGGTTGGGATATGTTAGCAATATCTGTATGATACAAAATCTTTTATGAAGTCACAATAACCTCTACCAAAATAGGAATTGCAACCCCTTAGAATTAAAGTCAAGTCGACGTGAGCGTCTTTTAATAAGAAATAAACTGACGTTTGTTTCATTAAAACATTCGAATTCGTTTCCGAGATATTGAAAAAACGGTTTTTGGGGGTAAGTCACCCCTTGCAATGAATTTCTTCAAAAATTCAAAAACACGTGAATTTAGTTTTTAATTTACTTGATAACAGTACCACTTTTAATCAATTTCAGAAACTTTAATAATTTCTATGCCAAAATAAACGTTAAAAAGATGAAATACACCCTTATAAAAATAAGGGTTGCAACCCCTTAGCATAAAGTTCATGCCCATATAAGGGTATTTTTATAACAAATAAACTGGCGTTTGATTCATCCCGAAATTGCAATTCGTTCCGGAGATATAAAAAAAAAACTGTTTTTGGGGGTAAGTCACCCCTTGCAATGAATTCTTTAAAAATTCAATAACACGTGAATTTAGTTTATTAATTTACGTGATAATAGTACAACTTTTGATCATTTTCAGTAACTTTAATAATTTCTATGACAAAATAAACGATAAAAAATCACATTCACCCTTATAAAAAATAAGGGTTGCAACCCCTTAGCATAAAATTCACGTCCATATAAGCGTCTTTTTCTAAAAAATAAATTCGCGTCATCAGCTAGCAGCTCGCCTAGTGCTATAATTTTTAATTGATTGGAAAATCATTATTTTTTCAGAATTAAAATTTTATAAAAACAAAAAAGAATTTTACTTACCACGTTGTTCCTGGAATGCGACCATCATATCTCCAAGAACATTAGCGTTTGCCATTTGAATTTATTCTCCGGCTATTAACAGGGCTGCGCGACTATTACTAAATAATCGTCTGTAAAATGCCGCAATTCGCCGTAAGCCGCTCTGTGATAATAGAAACCGTAGCTCTCGGCGCAAAACGATGTAACTCATTGGGCTGAGTTTTCGTCGCCATGTTATATTACACCTTCTCTAGACAGGTTGTCTATCCAACCGCAATGAAGGTACCATGCGCGATATCACTTCACGCAACTCACTATTCTCGTCAGCTTGCACTCGCGGTAAAAAGGCATGTTCACCCTCGCCATAATTCGCATAGCTACTGAGATGACCGACGGGTAAGGCCAGGGCTTTTATAATGCATGAGTATAGCTATATTCAGTGAAAGAAATTGCGGCCATACTGTAGGAAATATATTGTTTGCAAGAGTATCTTATCGCTTGAACGGTATATCGTGATTCACAACGAAACTTACTCTCCGCGTTTTTTTCGATCCACAGAGGGGTGAATTCGACACCTCTCTTCTTACCGAGATACTATCGAGAAGAAGAAGTACGTTAAGATCTAATCTCAGTCTTGCTCACAGAGAAAAAATATCCTCTTGATTATTGTGCGATATCGAAGTTTGTTTTGCCTTTCAGTAACTCTTTGACACCTTACACGCCAATATAAATCATAAAAAAGTACGTTACATACGCAAGATAAAATACTGGCTTCTTAGAAGCAATGGAGCGATATATCGCCGGACGTACTGTAAAAAACGGTTTGATGTTACTTGATGCTCAAGACAAAACACTATCATCCTGGTTTGCGTTCCAAATATCCTTTTGTGTTTTTGCCGCGAGAAAAGTACGTTACATACGGAAGATAAAATACTGGCTTCTTAGAAGCAATGAAGCGATATATCGCCGGACGTACAGCAACCGTGTATATATGCAAGCGCACGAGTAGAGCTGCCGCACGCAATGATACTTGATATACATGTACGATGCTCCGAAATGCACTTCAGAGCGCGAGTCGCATTTAAATGAGCTTACGATTTCACCTATCCACCAAATCTTTCTTATCAAATTCGTAAATTTGCTTTTTTGCTCTTTTTTTATTTTTTAGTATTGTAAAAAGATATTTTAAATTCATGTTTTTTTACTTTGTTAATGAAAATTCAGTACTTATTTGTATCATTATAATTTTGCATTTGTTAAAAAAAAATAAAATAGTGGTAATTTCACTTGCAAATTCATCCTAAAAAACGCGCAATGAGTACACTCTGTAGCTCGCGTTAAGTATATTGAAAAAATAAGCGGCTTTTGATTCTCTTGCGTGAACCTCTTACGAATCCATTGGTGTTGTAAATTTTAATTAATAATATAAAAATTTTTTAATTTTGTAACTGATGCGAAAGAGCGTGGCTAAGGAGAACACAATAGAAATACTCTGGAGTCCTTAGAATTAATAGCGATAAGGCTTCTATACGAATATCGGAACAAAGATGAGATGCGATAGTTCAGCGTGTTACAGCCGAAATACACTTGGCGAGATAAAAAATCGTGACGTCACCAATCTCTCCGTAAGCTTTTGCAGATTTTCGGCTGCTGCGAGAGAGGCCGAGTACACACATGCACACGCACGCACGCACGCACACACGCACACACGGATATATGCACGACCCTATGCCGCTTCTGGAGCACACCCGCCGCCCGCCGCCGACGCCGGACAGCGTCGCTAACCGCGTCGATATGGGACTCCTGGTGACCCTATGCCGGTTCTGCACCAAACATCTCACGACCTGATATGGATCAATGGTTCCTCGTGCAATTAAGGGGGACCCAAAAACCCTATGCCGGTTCTAGACCAACAGGTCACGACATGAATTGGTCCAGAACCGGCATTGATCTAGAAACGGCATGGTCCAGAAACGACACAGCTTAACTACTAAGGGCATATGAGAATAAATCCTGGAACAGGGGTTCAATATTTTTTACTCTAAAACACGATCTTTCAATTTGGTACAAATCCGTGACCCAAAGATTACGCAGTCTCCTTGTTAGTCTTTGTATATCTTATACTGTTATATTATTCATTTATACTGTTCGATTGGTTTAGGAATTGGCTGGGTTACTGAAAAATACAATATGCAGAAATTTGACTAAGAATTGTAAATTATTTAAAACTAGCAACAATACCTCGCTCGCTGACGCTCACTCGACTTGATTTCTGTTATTCTTATGGATTTTTGGGGAACATATGAATTATATGTTTGGTTTTACGAATGATATTTAATTTTAAGGTATTTGATTTGGTTCAGCGATGAATGACTTGATTAAATCAATGAATAATTACACCTCTCCATCGAGATCATTCCAGAAATATGTTGGGATGTGGGTCACTATGTAGTGATAAAGATAGAGAATTAACAATAATATAAAGACTGATTTATTGAACTGTTATGCAGCGCTTCATCGCGCCACGCGCGTGGTGATTATCGTTTGGCGTACAGCGGCAGAGAAGGAGCGCAGCACGTCGCTCGCTGTTGCTCGACTTAACTATACTCATGCACACACTGTAGAGGGAAGATACATGTGTGTCTTCCCTCCATGTTCGTCTACTCTCGGCAGACTCGGCGACGAATACACAAGTAGTTACACTGGTACAATAAATATGTATCACATTTGTCAACACGCCTCCTTACATTTATATTGTACGCTTTAGTTCATTACATATTCTTTACTACATTATATTCAATAATTTTCTGAACATTCCAATTTTTCTTTAAACAATGATTTTGTGAATATATCCGCAATATTTTCATTTTAGTCTGCTTTATTTCAATTTCTTTTTCCTTCACGCTTTCATGAACATAATGATAATGTATTTCTATATACTTCGAGTTCTTAGTAAAGTTTCCATAATTCGCTATATTTATTGCTCCTGTATTATTTCGAAATATCTTTATAGGAACACTCAATTTTACATTAAAATTTTTCATTATCTCTCGTACATATTTTACTTCATTAACTGCCTCAGATAAAGCTACATATTCTGTATAGGTCGAAGCCTTTTTTACAGTTTTTTGTTTCCGCGATTTCCAATCAATCACGTTTCCAAACAATCTAATCACATATCCAGACTTGGATTTTCTGTCTACATTATCACCTTCCCAATCTGCATCTACATAACAATCTATAGTTTCGCAATTTTAATTTCCTTTATAATGCCACATTAAATCTCTTGTTAAGTACAAGTATTTCAACATTCGCAAAGCATATTTCCAATGTATCTCATTATAACTATTCTGATATCTACCCAAATAATTTACACTATGACTTATATCAGGCCTTGTAATTGAACTTATGTATAGTAACGCATCTATCAAATTGCTATATTTAATATCTGACTCACATATTTCAGCCTTTTCAATTTTTAGATTCGATTCCATAGGAGTACTATATAATTAACTATTCTGCAATTGGTATTTATGAGCTAATGACTGTATATACTTAGTTTGATTTAATTTCATATCACAATTTCGATTATCATACTCTATATTAATACCAATATAATCTTTAACTTCTCCTAAATCTTTCGTCTTAAACTTTTCTAATAAAGCCCTTTTTTATACCCCGAATTTTCTTTTTGCTTTTGCTACAAATTAACAAGTCATCAACATACATTAATATATGGGTAACTTCATGTCAACTGTTGAAGGCCAAAATCTGAAATAACTAATTCTAAGTAAGACGCTTGAAAGCATTTTGTATCGCATTATAAGTAATAAGCTATTAATAATTAAATATTTTATATTCAGTTTTTGAAAGCTTTTTATAGAACAGTGCTTGGGAGTCCGAACCCCTTTTTGGACTAAATCACGGGCTCCTTATTTACTTCGTCTTTCTACGTCTTCGAACACCTACGATCCAATGAGAGCGCTCTATTGGATGATAGCGCTAAATACCCATTAATTCTGCCTAATTCTAAAAACAACTTCGTTAATTTAGTAATTCAGCACGCTCACTTGTTGACTCTTCACGGTGGAAGTCAGCTCACCTTAATAACTCTTCGCTGTCAATTATGGATGCTCAGAAGTAGGCAAGCAGTGAAGTCCGTGCTCTATAAGTGATTAATTTGTATCCGCTACTCTGGCAAATCTAACCCTCAATTGATGGGAAACTTGCCCCAAGCCTGAGTCATACCTGGCTATTTGTTTCAATGCTCACGTATAGACTACACCAGGCCCTTTAAAGTTAGGATATCCAAAACCCGAGGTAATGGAAGTAGGGAAGGTTACATCACCATCTTCGTGTGTATGGCCATACTCGCCGTACACCTTGAAATAGTAGAAGACTATACAAGTGAGGCCTTTCTAAATGCATTTCACCTCTCGTTGTTTTACTTCTTCTTGTTTACTTCTTGTGATTTACTTCTCGTTGTGGGCACTGTTCAGAGCTGTTTAGCGATAAAAGGACGAACTTCGTTGGTGCAGATAGATAGCTCAGAGAAATGTTTTCCGAAACCTCTTTTCACTATGAGCAAGTTTTATACGCTCTCTCTCATTGCTCAAGCTCTTAGATCTTCAACCTTCAGCAGCTTCTCACTTTGGAGGGCTCTGGAAAGCCGCGGTAAAGTCCGCCAAGCATTACCTTAGGCGCATGATAGGGGGTAGGTGTTAACTTTCGTCGAATACTCCAATGTACTGTGTAGGATAGAGGCCTGCCTTAACTCCAGGCCTTTAACAGCATTGATCGATGAGGCATCCGATTTGCAGCCTCTCACTCCAGCTCACTTTATCTTACAACGCCATTCATTTTTAGTTCTGGAACCTGGTCTGACAACTACCAAAGTTTCACTCGGAAAACAATGGGAACTTGTGTCTCAATTGGCACAATGTTTCTGGAAGCGCTGGTCAACGAACTACCTATCGTCGCTAGAAGCTCGCCAGAAGTGGCAAATCACCTTTCGCTCATTCTGTCTGGGAGATGCAGTCCTCGTCCACAGCGAAATCACGCCGCCTGGCAGGTGGCCAGTTGAAAAGATTGTCGACGTTCATCCAGGAGCTGACGGTCTTGTAAGAGTGTCGACTATTCGCACCGCCCCCTCCACCTTGAAGATGCCCATCGTCAAGTTAATCCTCATACCTAAAGACATGTGACCCCTTCTTCATTTTCTCGTGGCTCCATCCCTTTATATGTTTCAGATGCATCAATTCGTCCGATGGACGGAAGTGGGCGATAATGTTTGGGATTCCGCCCTCCTATTTGATCTAAATCACGGGCTCCTTCTTTACCACGTCTCTCTGCGTCTTCAAACACCTACGGGCCAATGAGGGCGCCCGTACCATCGCCCTATGTGCCTGCGGCGCCCTCCCCCACAAGACAGTTATTACAGTTTCACTTAGAGAGCCACACGAGACGGACGCTCCACGCAACTTACTCAATCAATACAATCACACGCCAATCTACAAATTCACAGTAGTTGCTTTGACTCAATAAAGAGCACTCCATTCAATTATTTATAACTAACGTGTTTTTATTTAACAAACCATAAACTCTCTTATTCCTAAATAAACAGAAATACGTAATTATATAATTTTTTTATGTATGCCGTGTATAGAAAATAAGTAAAACAAAAACTGGAATATAAAATATCCGCTCTTCATTATTAGAATATTATAATATTGAATATTAAATCTATTTATTACTTTTGGATAGTAAAACTATTGTTAGTAGTTATTATTATGCTGTAAATAATGTCGAATGAATGACGATGAGCAGATAAGTAGAATGAGCAAAAGTATCTGATAGGCGTAATAGTTTTTAACATCGAATATGATATATGTCATAACTTGATTTCAATGCAATACTTTCTGGAATGGAATTCTATTGCATCCCGAATGGAAATAATAATGGTACAACTATGTTACAATCTAGTACATTATTGTACATTCTCGCACCATTTGTTACGTTTCGGTACGTTTTGATTAAGATTCGGACATTTGTACAGGATCGTACCTAAACGTACCGAATCGTAGGGGAATGTATGCCAGAGTACTCGATGGTACAGCCTCGTACAGAAATCTACAGAAACTTACATATGCTGAGAAAAATTATTTTTTGTCTCCAAAAATTTCTTGCCTAAGCGTATCGAAACATACCCAAACGTATCAAAACATGCGGAAACATACCTCAGCGTACAGAAACGTACGAAAATATATGTCAATGTAAGTAAATATACGGTATTGTAAAGAAAATTATGAGAACTTGAAATATGCTGGAAAATATTTGTTATTTCAAAAATTTTTGTAGAATAAAAATTTTCGTAAAATATCACATTTTACAATTCCGTACGTTTACGTATGTTATCGCATGTTTCTGGAAGGTCATGTATTTTGTTGTACATTGCTTTACGTTTTCGTACGTTTTCGTACATGTCAGTAGGTTTCGGTATTTTTCGGTACGTTTCGGTACGTTTCAGTGCGTTTCGGTACAAAAATATTTGCATATTGATACATTCATTTGGTACATACAAGTATGTTTCCGTTCATTTTCGTACGTACAAGTATGTCACTGTACGTCACCGTACGTTTCTGCAAGTTTACGTACGATTCGATACGATTTGGTACGTTTTGGTAGGTTTTCGTATAAAATGTCCGAATCTTAATCAAAACGTACCGAATCGTACGGAAAGATACAGAAACATAGCGACACATAAAGGAACGTGCCGAAACATACGATAATTTACATTGTAGTAACGTCTATTTTTCCCATTCGGGATAGTAGATATTTTGTATAAAAAGCAACAGTGTAACCTATAAAATTTGGTGAAATGACATTAGCTGTAATATGACTATAATCATATTAAATGTTCCAAAAAATGACCAAAAAATGTTTTTCTTTTTTATTTTTTTACTCTTTAGAAAGTCTATAGCTGTTTTCTGTGACCTTCAATCATTAAACAAAATCTTTTCATAAAGATAATAGATTAAAAATTTTTAGGCTTTGCTACAAAAAATAGGTTTTGTCGAGTTGACCTTTTACATAAAGTAAAGGATTGTTATTCAATTATCAAAGACAAAAATTTGTCTGATCAATTTGTAAAAATTCCATGTAATTCTGCTCACAATATACAAACTTTTTCTCATTTATTGTGCTATACAAAAAGTTTCAAGTTTTTGAGTTAAAAAATCATGAATATGAGGCATTTCACGTCAGCTCTCCAGGCGCGGCGCGCGAGCGCAAAATCATGCTGTTTTCAGCTTGTGTTTGAAGGGCTAAGATGTATCTAAAAAAAATAATCCCCAAGTGATTTCGATGTATTTTTTCCTCAGCTTTCCGATGGTGCTATTAGTTTCTCAAAATTTTTCAATTCTAAGTATTTCTTGAATAATATCTCGAAAAAAATAAAAAAAACCCCTATGTAGAAAAAGGCTATATCCACGTAAAATTTCCCCCTCTTTCGATCTAGCAGGTCAAAAAAAAAATATTAAAAATATAGTTTTTGAGATATAACCTGTTTTATGTTTTTTCGAGGTTAGAATTGAAAAATTTTGAGAAACTAATGGCACCATCGAAAAGCTGAGGAAAAAATACATCGAAATCACTTGGGGATTATTTTTTTTAAATACATTTTAGCCCTTCAAACACAAGCTGAAAACAGCATGATTTCGCGCTCGCGCGCCGCGCCTGGAGAGCTGACGTGAAACGCCTCATATTGAATATTTATGAAAAAAATCAAAATTTTCAAATTTTCAATTATTTCTAACTTTAAGACGATTGCATATTTTGCTCTAAAATTTCATATTTGTGATTTGGGGCTAATTTGGGACAAGTAAAAAAATGTTGAGAATTTTGAAAATATTGGCCATCAACAGTTGACATGACAAGATATATAGTTTGTTCTTCTTTTCCATAAGTATATAAGCACTAATCAACATTACTCTTTTTAAATCCTAATTCGGTTAAATATTCATCAAAACACTCATACCACGCTCTTGAACTTTCTCGTAGTTCGTATAATGCTTTTAATAATTTAAAATCTCTATTTGTTCCATCATTGTAACCTTTAGGTTGACTGACATATACCTCTGAGCTTACTTTACAGTTAAGAAATGCTGCAATTACATCCATTTATTCTACAATAAAACCAGATTGACAACAAAAAATAATAAGTTCGTGTTCTTGCTACTGGAGCGTATGTGCCATCAATTACATTTATCTGTTGGAAGCTTCTCGCGACAAACCTAGCTTTATACGTATCGTCGGACTTTCTTACATTTACCCACTTTACATCTAAGACCTTTTTTTCTGGTACCTTTTCAAGTAATTCCCATGTTATATTTTCATTTAAACTTGCAATTTCCTTATCCATAGCTTTTATCCAGTTCTTACAATCATTACTACTCATCGCCTCCTCAAATCTATATGGAGTATGTAATCTACAGTAATTTACATACATATTACTTCAGCTACTCTGGATATCCTATTGGGCCTTTCTTGTCACGTGTAGATCTACGTGGGATTTTTAGTTCGTTCTTTTCAGTATCCCCTTTTTTAATTTTGTTTTCCTCTACTTTGATTTCATTCTCGTGTTGAAACACATTATCGCTTAAGGGGGTTTCATCCAAAACGCCTTCTCTTAGAAATTTCTCTCAATTTTTATCTGATGTTGATAATACTATTGTTTATACGATTAATTATATTATTTCAAAAAATCTTACTAATGTAATCATTCTATCGAGCTCCTTAAAAAGCATTAAAATTTAAAACTTTTGTGAATAACTATACAACCATTTAATAATGTTATTAATAATATAGTATAACAACCTCTCATAACGTTTTCACTTAAATACTTCATCTTTAGATTTCATATAACAAACTCCAATAAATTTTAGCAATTTTGCTGTAGTCATCTATAGAGTAAACAAAAGATTTTTCTCCGTTAAACTTAGTTATTTTGAATGGGTCACATACATCTGCATGAATAATTTCCAAAATGTCTTTCGCTCTAGATTTATTATTATAGGACGGTAAATAACGCATTTTATTTTCAATACAAGTTTTGCACTTCATAAATTCCGTTTCAAGCACATTCAGAATTCCTGTTAGCAACTGCTGCTTACATATTGTATTCAAATATCCAAAATTTATGTGACCTAACAATCTGTGCCACCTTTTTTTGACTCATGTTATTATCACGTTTGGCACTATTTACAAAAGCTTTTTCGTATTTCAATATACTTTTCATTTTGTAAATTCTATTTTCTTTGACTGTTACCGCTATAACTTTATTATTCTCATCAAAAAATTTTGCTAAATTCCCTTTCGAAATAATAGTATTTTTATTAGTTAATTTTCCGTAGCTTATTAAATTTACATTCATATGTTCAGCGTAAAATACGTTATTTATATTCGCTTCATTTAAATTTCCAAACGCGTTAAAATACGTTACTACATTTCCAATTGCTTCCTCATAGAGGAAGCTTTGTAACGTTGAACAAAATTTTCGAAAAAAATGTTCAAAAAGATGTTTTAAGGCGATATATGTGTATATTAGATGATTTTGATCATTTTTGTTTTCGTGTGCGTGTGTGTGTGCGCGCGCGCGCGCGCGCGTGTGTGTGTGTGTGTGTGTGTGTGTGTGTGTGTGTGTGTGTGTGTGTGTGTGTGTGTGTGTGTGTGTGTGTGTGTGTGTGTGTGTGTGTGTGTGTGTGTGTGTGTGTGTGTGAACTCTTCATATCTCCGAAACAAATCGACCGATTTTCGTCGGGTAAAGCTTATTCTCTTTGTCTCGCGGGCAAAGAAAGGTATCTGATGGATTTGAGTTTTTATTTATTTTCTTTTGTTTTATAACCAAAAAACGATTCTGAATTTTTAGTTTTTTGATTTTTTCATATCTTACAGTCATTATTACATAATATAATATACTTTTCATGAAAGGTATTTAAATTACCTATATTTTCCTTTTTTAAAATTTTAAATATCTTCACTTTGTCATTTGATATTAAGGAAAACTTTTTTATATTTCATAAATTAATTTCTCAAAAAATATTTTATTTATCGACTTGAAATTTTAACCAGCTATTACACTAATTGAAGACTATATCTGGTTAAAATTTCAAGAGATTATCTTCATTTATCGTTAAAGTACGTTCGTGGTATTTAAGTTTTTTTGGGAGAGGCGGACATCAAACGAACCAATGTTTAGCAAATATTGTTTTTTTTTTTTATTTGCCGACGTTTCGGGAGCGTTAGTATACTCCCCTCTTCAGGGCTACAAGATATGTAAAAATGGTAAATGTACACAACGTCATGATATTTTTTATATAAGAAAACAAGTCGGAGAATTCCATAAAATTTTTTACCATAAACAGTTATTCGGTCATTAACATAACATTCGGCTCTACCACACATAAATAAACGCGAACTGCACCAAACTTTAAAGACAACGTTAAGAAAATTTGAAATTAAAAAAATTTTATAAAAAAATTATTGTATTTAATTAAGAATAAAATAGCGATCAAACCGTAACTTACAACCAACTTTTGAGTAATTCTCTCATGGTTGATACCGGATAAGACGAGTGTTGTCTCCGATAAATCAACTAACAATGAGAGGCATGCGTGACTTGCTAAACGAGGGAAACAATAGGCAATTTGGAAAAACCGTTGGGAATCAGGGGGAGGGAGGCGAGAGCGGGAAGTGGGAGAAACGACACACTAAGCTGTTCGAGGGAAGTAGGAGAGCATGAGACGAGGAAGTGAGCAGAGCTAAGCCTATACAGCGAGAGAGTCCTCGCTAGGTGAACCCGCTAGTGTGTGCCACTTCCATGTTCACGTGCGCTCCTAATCATTCGGTAGGCTCATGGACGTGTAGAATGCGAAAAAGGGAGTATGGAAAGGCGAGTGCACCGACACACAGTACACAGCTAAGAATTGCAATGCAGTCTGATCAATTTCACAGTGTCTTTGTATTTTTTTTTGTAATAGTTTATCTCGTTCGGTTTAATTAAAGTTTCTTTTAGAAATTAAAGAATAAAAAATTTTGAAATTTAAATAATATTATAAATTGTATCTTTTTCTAGCGATAATTAAATAATTCATTTATTAAGAAGAAATTTCAACTTGTTCATGCAAAGTTTATAAGATATATATCAAGAAACATTCTAACTAAGCAATAGTATATAGTTTGACATAACATTAATTTAAACAGTTAGTTAAATTTCAAATACCTTAAATAAACAATAGAAGGTCTACAAATTTGTATTGAAATCAATAAAATAACTGAATATATTAATTGAAGTCTTAGAATGAATAATTCAATGTTCTATAAAGCTTGCATAAGAAATTTCATTAATTAAATACATAATTAATTTATCAAAGTTTGTAATGCGTATAACTTTCGTTGCAATAGTCCGACAAATTTCATTAATTAAATACATAATTAATTTATCAAAGTTTGTAATGCGTATAACTTTCGTTGCAATAGTCCGACAACTTCCATTCAAATTTTCAGGGTCATCTTAAAAGAAAATCTAATAAAACCAAATATTTCACTACATGTAAACCGTAAATTTAAAAATTTAAAATTAAAATTTCATCCACCATATTGAATCCGCCATTTTGAATTTAAAAAATTTGATCTTGAATTAAATTGATAAAACTCGATTATTGAATGTAATATTCAAAAAATATCCTAAATTTTCCAAGAAAAATAAAAATTTTTAAGGTTTATGTAGTATAGCCGCCATTTTGAACAACCATATTAGACAATTCATAAATCTGCTACATAAGACAGATGTATTAGATAATATTCTATCGGTTTAGGTTATTTTTATTGCCTTTAAAGCCTTTTTCTTCAGGATATTTAAAAAAAACACATGTTTTAATTTTTTTTCCCATTTGCCGCCATATTGGAGCCGCCATATTGAAAATAAAAAAGATCTAAATGCATATTTCGAAAATTGAAAAGTTTGTGCCACTTTGTGCCAATTTATTTGGTATTTCAAGTCCCCTTTCGATGTGAAATATTAACTTTAAAAAAAGCATAAGAATTTTAGTACTTTTTTTCAAAAAATCCGCCACATTTTTTTTTCTTCAAGTCGGATCGAAAATCTGACACCGGAATGTTATAGAGCGACCCCAAAAACATATGAAATGGCTGGCCATATTAATTGTTTCACATTTTTCACAGATCAGGAAAACCGCAAAGTAAAACTTAAATTTTCCCGGTTTCAGGCGTTAATGGGTTAAGTAAACATAATGGCAGTTGTACGACCTTACGGGTCAGCCTCACTGGTTGTGTTTACAAGGAATATTTTATTTATACCAGTTTACAACTCTAAAACAATTTATATTTGAAAAAAATTAGGAATCAAGAAAACCATAGGGAAAATTCTAAAGAAATTATCCTTTACTAAGATAAAGATTTATTAAGAAGAAAAATATTAATTCCAAAAGGGATATGTTTCATAAAATAGAAATTAAATTCACATGCGAGCTCTGCTCTTAATAGGGAAGGGCGAATCTGAGAATAACCTGAGACCGGGAAAAATTATAAAAGTCTCAAACTCCAGGTATCCAAAGAAAATCGTGACCTTATTCCTTGTCCAAACGGAGATACGTATACTGCCAAACGATCTTTACGAGACGTTCATGCTATCCACCGTTGGTACTTACAGAAACCAAATCCTAATAAAAAAACTAATCAAACTCAGACTTCAACGTTAACAGTGAATTTGATATTATATTCCTTTCCTCAGCTCGTCCAAGGTTTACTAGCGATCGCAGCTAAGGCCTAAAAGAGCATAACGTAATTAAGTTACGCCACCATTAACAAATACAGCAACATTATAGATAAATGATTTATATTAAAATATATAAGGTATGAATTTCAATAATAAAATCCTGTTATGTACATAACTATACCTTTTTTTGCATGGTTATAGAGTTCACTTAAAATGAAATAGCTGTATAGGTAATAAATTTTAATAATTAATAAGATCAAATAGCATGATACTTCTACTTCTTTTATAAAAATGTTATGAAGCGAAGTACTAATAAGAGAATCATATTTTATTTATAAATATCTGATGCTTATAACCTAATTTCATTTTGATATTTTTATAGTAAATAACCTTTAGCCTTTGCACCCATTTTCTTAGATTAAATATTAAATTTAATTTTAAGTAGATACAAAATGTATGAGTCAAGCATATTAGTGAGGAAAGTGGTTTCGATTGAATATTGAGAAAATTGAAACTGAATGTATTTCAGAATTCACAGTTATGTAAGACTTATTATATACGTCTAATATTATTGAAGATAAATGTTAAATGTTCTATTTGATGCTTTAAAAAGATTCAGTGAGTTGGTCGATGATATAATATGTATGAATAATAATATCTTTGTAAATCAATCATACGATCAGAAATGCCAATTATTGGTTTTTCTTGATATTTCAGAAAATTGTAACTTTTTCCCTTAGCTTAGCCAGTATCGATCCAGGTGTCATTTTGAAGGATGTTAAAAGAAGAATCCAAAAAAATGTTGTCGAAGAAAAAATATTACACCGCTCTCTCAATATCCTTCGCTGAAGGTATAATAAAAATCAACCAATCAGAGACTTTCATAAAAGTCACAAATAAATACTGGCCCATTCTACAAGTAAAATGCAAAATTTTTCCAATCAATGTTTTATGCAAAAAGTTTCAAGATTTGGAGTAACAAAATTAATAAAGTTGAATTTCAACCAAAAATTTTTTTAAAAATGGAATTTTCTATGTTCCATAACTCTTTTGTCTTGAAAATTTCGTTTTAAAACTCTAGGAACATTCTTTTTTCATACAAAGCTAGAAGTAAACCGATTTTCAGCAATTTTAAAATTTGATCCACTCACTTCACCTGACATATCCCATATATGGGGAATAGCACTTTTGTATCTTATGTATATAGTAACCCATGTACTGTACCTGTTCCATGTTCCCTTTTGCGTGTAATGAACGGACCATAGTCGATTAGACGGTCGATATCGACGGCTCATTTCAAATGGATTTATTATAACAGTTGGTCGTTTTGTTTATAAAATTATATGAACGAATTAAGTTTAAATACCAAAATTGAATAGCAATTTTTTAGTTTCAAAGGGAAATGAGCGATCTAGACGGGTAGTACAGGAACTGGATTTGTCAAGAAGAGAGAAGTATTATAAAAAATGCAAAAAACGTGAAATTTTGTTTATTACGATAAATATCAAAATAAATCAAATTAAATTATTACCCTAGCAAAAATCGAAAATGTAACAAATTGTTTAGTAAGTGTAGAAAAGTGTAAAAAAAGTGTAATAAAGTGTAGTTTCATGCTGGATTTCAGACATATTTTACAGCTTTTTACACATATTTACACTTTCTCTACATTTTCGTACACTTTTGTACATTTCATAAAATTTGTGAAAATCCGTAAAAATTTACATTTTTCTACACTTATTTACACTTTGTTGCATTTTTCTACATATTTTTTTACAGTTTTCTACACATTCCTAGAGTTAATAAAAATGTTATTAACCATAAAAATCTATAAATATAAAAAAATCTAAGATAGTGTAAAAAAATGTAAAATGTGTAAAAAAGGTATAATAAAGTGTTAATAAATGTTAATCAGTGTAAAAATACTATAATCAAATATTAATAAGAATAAAAAACTGTAATAAAATGTAAATAAATGTAAAGAAGTGTAAAAAACTGTAAAAGAATTTTTGAATTATGAGTATCAAAAAAAATGTAACAAAATATAAAAAAACTGTAAGATAGTGTAAAAAAATGTAAAAAATTGTAAAGAAAGTGTAGAAAATGGTAAAAGAATGTAAAAAGTGTCCGAAATCCAGCATTAGTTTAAACTTTTTTGAAGTCATTAATATTTTTTGTTATAACCTGTTTTAGTTTATTTGCTGGTTATGATCAAACAATGGATACATGATTGGGATTGTAGTATCCGAGCGAACCGCTAGATGGCGAGCGCCAGGCAAGCGCCAACGCGCTACTTAAAACATCATTCCGAGTGTACATGTAGAGGCTTGGGATACGCACTCGGCCTACCCATTATTACGATATTATTTGCCTACTGACTACTACTCACCACTACTCGCCAATCATTATTTGGCTTTGCCGACACTTATACATTGCTTACTTACACTTACACTTTACTTTGCTTATTACTCAATTGCTATTACATTTGCTTTTGCCAATAATATGAGAAGATCTCGTATTATTTGCTGCACCACTTTGCTTACATGCTCAAATATACATGTCACGCTCACATCATATTCTTGCATTAACGTTAGAAACGGTTGGTACAAAAACTCTTAAATTTCTATTTATTTCTTCTCGCTGACAAACCCTGATAATATAAATTCGCGTATACGTTTAACCGTATATAATACATTTTTAATATTTTTCATATTATCGATTCCTCTAGAATACAATATTGATTAAAAATATAAATATACTATAAAATTAATTATAAAATATAATTAGAATACGCAGGTTTCGCTTTATTTTTTTGAGCTTTGAATATACCGGTAAGCTAATTTATTGATTGTCAACTTATGTATTCTCGACTGATAGACAGGAAAGTAACTAACAATTTAAAATATTTTGCCCAGAATAGCCATGTTTAAATATCCAGCTGATTAAAAATAATTGAAATGAGTTACATCTACAAATTTTCATAAGAAATCCTTTCTCTTTTACTGATATGCACAATTTTCAAAAGTTTAGATATAAATCATAAATATTAAAAAACATCTAAAAGTAAGAATGGTTTATCGTGAATAATTTGCTGTAAAACGAAAAGTCTTTTAAATTTATAAAAAGTTTAAGGAAAATTGTAGAAAAAAGTATTAATATGTAGAAAGACATAACTATTAATAAAATGAAAAAGCAATTAATAAAGACACATGAGTTATTGTAATCATGTAATCATTCTTGTTACTTTATCATAGATAAATTAAACAAAAAGTAAACGATCAAAATGTGAAGAAAAGATATAGAACACAGTTCAAATTGTTATACAAATTATAAGAATAGTGTCGAAAATTAGCGGCCGGGCTTAGCGGAGCACTTATCCAAGTCACAGTTTACCTGTATGTTGCGGGGAATGTTGCTTGGGCGAGTTCATGTCTGGTGGCTCATCGCTGAATGATACCGACTTCTCAAACGATACTGACTTGTCTGAAAAATTTACCGTAATGCATCAATTAATAATTTTGTATAACATTATTTTAAACTATAGATATTTCACATAAATCTTTGTCAAAGAAGAACAGTCTTATTTACGAAAACTTAAAATCATGCATCCAAGATCAAGTGAAAATTTCATTACACTGATATCGAAGACGTAAACTTCACTGTTTATTTATTTTACTAAGAAGTTAATTTATTGTATAGAAGAAAACACTTAATGTTAAACGGTATGGAAATACAATAAATTCATGCTAAACTTAAATTCTAATAATTATTTGACATTATGTCACGTATCTTATAATTGCAAGAAATGGTTATATTCACAGTAAACTAAGCTTATCTCGTGCGAAAAAACATAAAATAATTGTGACAGCGATGACAAATAAATCTTCGATGCATGCAATGAAAGAATACTTAATCCCTTAAATGAATCAATTACAGTCGAAGAAATAAAAACAAAAGTAGAGAAGATTCGCCTAGTAATGGACAGCTCACGTTACTCGACAATTAAGTTGTTAGCAATTCACGGTAGTATTATCTGTTTAGCGATACAATTATGTTTATTCGTGATACTATTTAAAACTAAGAAAAAATTCATTATAATTCCTTGAGATTGGAATAATTTGAGTTTTAGAGTTGGTGTAAAATAATGTTGAGAAGTAAATCTAATAACAATTTCTAATATGTTCATTTGTCTTTTACTTAACTTCTCTATTTATCACGACAACATTCCCTGGTAGAAAATTGTCGAGTTAATATCGGCTCTTCTCTCGTTATTGGCCCATTTGAGATGTATAATATCAACCAAATAATGTAGCTTATAACTACCATAATTTTGTTATCGTATTGCAATAATTTATAACTTATGACATGGTATCGCTAGTCATTTTCATTTCGATCTTGATCTCAATAAATTAAGAATTCCCGAACTTGTGTATACTTTAGTTTATCTAACTAGGAGAGTGTATTACCAGCGGGTCAAGGATTTTGCTCAAATTTTAGAACATGTTTTCGAGTAAAGTAAATTGTAACGTTCTCAAAAAACTCACGATATGAAAATTTCAAGTCTTGTTTTTAAAAAATATTGAGAAAAAGACTTCTTCAAACAATAATCAACCCATCTAAAAAATCGTATGTGCCCAATCCATCTCAAATTGGACGGCCAGAGTACGCCAACCCCGTCGATCATTTTCGAATCAAAGTATTGCTGTTCTTTTCTGAAAATGATTCGACACGTATTTTTTCATTTTTCAATTGCACTAGGTAAGTAGGTAAGTCGGACTGGTTCTGGTGCAGTGCACCAGAACCTACCTAACGTCCTAGTGCACTGTACCAGAACCCGTCCAACGACCTGGCTTACTGCACCAGAAACAGCCCAGAACAGAAATTGACTGCCCCTATGACGGCCCTATACGTGTCAATCCAGGTATTGTGTACACCGACAATTTTAAATTGCGCGCGCTCACAGCGAGAGCGCGCGCAGCGAGAGACTGCGTATGCATTCCGCGAGAGTGCATACGTTCACTCACAATTTATTTTAATCTCTTATACTTATCGCGTTCGGCAAAAGAATTCGTATTCGTGAAATAATTTTGAGAATATTCTTTCCATTTTCATTCCTCCTTTTTCTCCTGTTTAGGGAGAGGAGTATAAGGGATTGAACTTGAGCTTTGACCCATCGTGTCCGACGTCAGAAATCCGAATGAAGCACCTACTCCCATTCCATAGACGACTCTTCCGCACAATTTTCGTAGAATTTTTTCAGAAGTTTAACATTATGGAATGCACAGCTGGTTTTGTAAGCGCACACGTGGTTTGGGTAAACTGTTACAAGCTTAATCTTGTCCAGCGGTTGAAATCCCATCTCCGTTACGTCATGAACGTTGAATTTGAAACGTTCAAGACATTTTTTCTCTTGATGGAGTCCATAACGAGTACCTGAGAAGCATCATGCAGACATTCTCGAAGAACCCTTCCGATATCGGTGTAGGGGCGGTCACCTGAGCTCCAAGAAAACCGTGATAAAACTGCTTCAACCAAGTATTTTCTCCCTTGTACTTATCGGTGAATTCTTTCCAAGGAAAAGGTTCCTTGAATAAAAATACTAGAGGCTGGTCGTCATTATCTAACAGAACTATTACCAGTTCTTTCAAAACGAAATAAGTACCAAGCTTTTTGAAGCCCTGCATATCGACAATGTATTCCATTTTTACACAAGCTTCTTCGCGTCACCAACGTCACCACTAACGGAAGTATACTGAACGATACGGTCGTGCATAATGAGACAATACGCGAAGGTTTCAGCTGGAAAATTATCTCTCGATTCAAATTCGAAACGCTCGTCCGCGGGAGAGTTTCTCAAAGATTCGTTTTGTTTGGAACGATCGATCACTATCTAAAGTAAGTATTTTATAAAATCTACTTTATTTAAAAGAGGTTCAGGATTTTTTTCGTAATAAGCACTGTGAAAATTTGCATACATATCATACAGTACAACGTACTGGTTACGATCTATATTTAAATTTAAATTTCCATACTGGTAACATTGGGAATTTAAAAAGACTTTAACATTACTTATGTGGCAATGATCTAACTGACTCGCGTTTACCTGCCTCCGAGATTTTCTATTCGTTTGAAAAGTAAGTATAATGAAGTGTGGTTTTCTTAACTGATTGGTTGTTTGAACAGTCCAATCGTGTTTCGGAGAAGATGGAAGGAGGGGATATTCGTAGAATTCCCAAGTTCGGTAGCTCATAACCACAGATCTGTTTTTCTCGATGTAATTGAATAGAGGAATCTTTGGCATATCGGAGAGAAATAAGTTTTGGCATCAACCACTCTATTATCGTCACTTCAATTTTAAATTCTTTATAAGTATTGTCTGGTCCTGCTGTTTGTATGATGGTATTGACATCACTTCTTGATCTAGTGAGTATGAGTTCATGTTTAACATTTACTAAAATTTTTCTATAATCTTCGGGAAATCCAAGAATCATGCAGAGAGGTATAGACAGAGCGAAGTAATCATCATCATTGGTAAGTTTTTGCGTTTCTTCTACATCGAGCCAGCCAGCGTTCTCGATGACCAATTTTTGACTAGCATTGAGAGAAACCCAACCTTTCATGAGAGTAGTTAAGTCTACATTTTTACATTTATCAATTTCAATGGCATTTATCTCGTATCTGATTTATTCAAACATATGACAGATGGCGTTGTTGACTAACATAGAACGTTCGAGTGGAGTGCCATTCGGCTTAACTAGTCTACCACATACGTGTATTGAACTTCGTGATGGTAGAAGACATAAATCCTGATGTTGAATGGCGATGCGAATTTCATCGCTGTTTCCAAACGATGACGTGGTGTAGGGTTGATGTGCATGGAGTTCGGAGTGAGTCACTGACTCATCAAACGTTACAGGTGACTAAATGTTTAGAATTTCTTCCATCTTTTCGTAGGCAGCAAAAAAAATAAAAGTTATCTTGCACCAGTGACGACTCCTAGATCGAGGCTTCTCAGGAACTGAATGTTTTGTCGTGTTAGTGCTCTGCTTGCTCGCCGATGACTGATGGTCTGTTGACATGTCGACTTCTTTATATAGCACGCAACAACCTTGCTGTTGTAAACGATCCCCATCACACTTGTTTGATGTGAAGTCTTATTGTGATTACTTTCCCTCGAAAATTAAATAAACGTCCGTCTTGATCGACTATGCGACTTAACTGTAACTGCAAGGTAAATGACCTGTGAGGGTATTTCAATGATCTTATATCCTGGCTGTTCTGCTGGAAAGAATTCGTGTATCGTGTGAACCTTAGAGCCGTTTATATATGTGCCTGAAGTAATATTACACTAGTCTCGCAACGCTTTGATCTTGAGAATAGTTACAGGCAAATCTGAATTATGCATGAAATTAGCTTCTAGAACGCGTTTGGTGAAACCAAGTAGTTGACCAATAGAATCTTGAGGACGGACATCAATAGGCTGATTACACTTAATGACGCTGCCAAGTGTATTATTGTTTGGATTCAGACTGAATGAAATACCTTTGGGGGCCAAAGTTTCGTGGAGAAAATTGGCTGTATCCTCTATCTCGTAACTATCAGTTGGTAAAAAAAATTCTTCTTTACCCACGTAAAACTTCTTATTGCCTGTATCGATATCTGGTATAGAATTGTAGGTTAAAAGTTCAACTAAGCCGAGAATCTGATTATTGTTTGGTGAAAGTTCAATAGGAGGAAAATACTGTACTTCGAGAACTGATGAATTACCAGAGGACTTAAAGTCAATGAATTCTCTATGACTATTCAATGTAGAATGATTAAACTATCATTGCGCTCGCCTTTATATAGCCCACCCTAGCTTGTTACATAAGAACTTGAGACACAGGTGACCACAGTTGAATGTATTGTAATCTTGATATCTCTCATGATTGTATATGACTTCATTCACTCACAGGTAAAGCATCAAATCAATACGTGGTTGAAGATTTTCGAAACTATCAAAGTAAATTACATCGTCTCCACGTTTGCGATATGCTATCCAATGCGTTACAGGCCCAGCTTTATCACCTAAATTTACAATATCTGATTCACGATTACGAGGCCAGCTTGCAGGTAAGTCATTTCACATAAAGACTCCACGAAAATATGGAATTTTTTAAATTTTACATACTTAATTAGATCGAGATCTGCGAGAGCCCTCTGTGGTAACCTCACTTAGAGGTTCTTTTTTTTTCTTCAACCTGAATTTTTTTTGTTACCACCTATGCGAAGATCTGTACCTGTTTTATACGGTTTTAGAAAGAGACCCTTTTCCAAAGCTATTTCTTCCATTTTAATGTTATGTCTCTGATCCTCTTTTAATTGCTTTTTCGCTGTACTTACATCATTCACTATTTTTGCTATGCTAGCAGCACCGCCAGCCATAGTACCAACAGCACTCAGGCCAGCGAATATTGGAACGAGAAAGGGTAGGAAACCACCTACTTTTGAGGGTACCGGTAAAACGCGTGGAACGATAATTTTACGTTTTCCACCTGCTTTCTTCACAGCATAACGAGCACCTTTTAAGGCAGAGAGAATCATCTTACGAGCAGAGTTACTTTTAAACATTGATTCTGAAGCAGCTTGTATCATCCTGTTTAACCTCGTTGACTGCTTTCTCTTCAAACCTATTTTGAGTTTTGATTTTGATTTCATAATATTTATGATTGCATAAGTAGCTACTTTGTCACCAATACTTGAATCTTTGGCCATAACTCTTTGCCACTCCTTATCTGCTAAAACTCTATCCTTATTACTTCTAGCCTCTATGTTTTCTCGATTCTGAGAATAAGCTATGTCGTGTTCTTTACAAGCTGCGTCAAGTAGATTAACACCTTTATCACCTCGAGCTCAACGTTTTGCTAACTTAGTACCTGGTCCGCAGTACTGATATCCTGGTAAATGAAGTTCTATTAGAAGACTATTGAGAATTTTATTGGTTAAACCACGACCTCGACGTCTGTATATGATCATCACATAATGAAGGTTCGATGAAGACTCAATCCGCGAGTATAAAAGCGCTCTATTTATAGCCGAACGATCAGTTGCAATCAAGACCTCGTACTGTACACATGAATTTCAAGGAACAGCCTGTTCAGCTTCCGGTATTGAATTTCTATAATATCGTGGAGCAAGAAAAAATAAAGCAGCATAGAGACTTACTTTCAAGCAGCATTAGAGCTGTATTCTGTGAACTGTCAAATTGTGGGAAATCCAATAGTTTGCTTGCACTCATTACACATGCTAATGGTGTTAGATTCGAGAATTTTTATACATATTCAAAATCGTTAAATCAACCAAAATATAAATTTCTTCAGAAACTTCTAGAACCGTTAAACGGTGTGCAATATTATCCCTTCAGCGAACACGACGAAGTTATAGCTACTGAAAATACTATTCCGAACTCAATCATTATATTGGATGATATAGCTTGTGAAAAACAAAACAATGTTAAAGCATTTTTCTGCATGAGTAGACATAAAAATGTAGACTGTTTTCATCTTTGTCAGTTATATGCGAACATTCCAAAAAATCTCGTCAGGGATAATGTAAATCTTTTAGTAATTTTTCGACAAGGTGATGTAAATTTGAATCTTTCGTATGAGGATCATGTTAATTCTGATATGTCTTATACACAGTTTAAAGATTTGTGGGGCAAATGCTGGACAGATGGGAAATGTGGTTTTCTAATGATTGACACGGATAGTTCAAACAATGGGAGAAGGTATCGTAAGGGCTTTGACTGTTTTTCTATAAATATGGGAGGCACCTAGTCTTTCATTCAGAGTCTGCAACTGAACATTGAAGCGTCAACATGGTTGAATTCAGTCTCAAAAAGGGTGTACTTCATGAGCTTGTAAAATCTCGTAATGCAGTAAAACGTAAATAACATTTGTTAAAGTATGAAAAAGATACCTTTGAGAAAGCAATGGAAGATACTTTCAAACCAATCGTTGGTCCAAAGAAGCATTAAGTAGAGCTGTTAAACATGATGAAAAGTATAATAAATTTATCAAACGCGATGAAGGGCATGATGATGATGATATATAAGAGCAGGATGATACATTGCAAGCAGCCGACACGTCTTTTGAATTCGCTACGAGCAGTGATGGTTATGATGACAGCAATAATTTTGTCTAACGTACTGATCTTGAATGAGCAAATGCTCATGGTGTGTGTGTGTGTGTGTGTGTGTGTGTGTGTGTGTGTGTGTGTGTGTGTGTGTGTGTGTGTGTGTGTGTGTGTGTGTGTGTGTGTAAACTCTCCATATCTCCGAAACGAATCAACCGATTTTCGTCGGGTAAAGCTTGTTCTCTTCGTCTCGCGGGAAAAGAAAGGTACCCTGATGAATTAGAGTTTTTATTGATTTTTTTTGTTTTATTATAACCAAAAAACGATTTTGAATTTTTAGGTTTTTTGATTTTTTCATATCTTACAGCCATTATTACGTAATATAATAAACATTTCTTGAAAGGTATTTAAATTACCTATATTTTTCTAATTTAAAATTTAAAATATCTTCACTCTGTCATTTGTTATTAAGGAAAACTTTTTTATATTTCATAAATTAATTTCTCAAAAAATATTTTATTTATCGACTTGATATTTTAACCAGTTATTATACTAATTGAAGACTATATTTGGCTAAAATTTCAAGAGATTATCTTCATTTGTTTTTAGGAAAGAATTATTTTAGAAAAAATTTTCGTTTTCCTCGTCGCACGATAACTAGAGCAAAAATTCTCCAATCGTCCTGAAATTTGGCACAGATGTAGCTTTTATATATCTTCAGATCGATTTCGTTGCCCAAAAAAATCGGTCAATTACGAAAAAAGATATTTGAGGTTAAAAATTAAAAAAAAAATGTTCGTATCGCATTTTCTTAAAGAATACTTGATTTATCGACTTAAAATTTTAACCACTTATTCAATTTATAGAAGACTATATTTGGTTAAAATTTTACTAGATTATCTTCATTTGTTTTCTAGAAAAAAATTATTTTAGAGAAAATTTGCGTTTTTGCTGTCGCACGATAACTAGAGCAAAAATTACCCAATCGTCCTAAAATTTGGCACAGATGTAGCCTTTTTATATCTTCAGATCGAGTTCGTTGCCCAAAAAATCGGTCCATTACCAGAAAAGATATTTGAGGTTAAAAATTTTTTTAAAAAATTTTCGAATGGCGTTTTATAAGAGAATACTTGATTTAACGATTTGAAATTTTAACCACTTATTACTCTCATTGAAGACTATATGTTGTTCAAATTTCAAGAGATTATCTTCATTTATTTTTTAGAAAAAAATTATTTTAGAGAAAATTTGCGTTTTAAATGTCGCACGATAACAAGGGCAAAAATTACCCAATCGTCCTAAAATTTTGCACAGATGTAGCTTTTTTATATCTTCAGATCGAGTGCGTTGCCCAAAAAAATCGGTCCATTACGAAAAAAGATATTTGTGGTTAAAAATTTTTTAAAAAAATTTTCGAATCGCGTTTTCTCAAAGAATACTTGATTTATCGACTTAAAATTTTGACCACTTATTAAATTTATAGAAGACTATATTTGATTAAAATTTCAGGAGATTATCTTCATTTATTTTTTAGAAACAAATTATATTAGAGAAAATTTGCGTTTTTGCTGTCGCACGATAACTAGAGCAAAAATTACCCAATCGTCCTAAAATTTTGCACAGATGTAGCTTTTTTATATCTTCAGATCGAGTTCGTTGTCCAAAAAATTGGTCCATTACGAAAAAAGATATTTGAGGTTAAAAATTTTTTTAAAAAATTTTCGGATGGCGTTTTATAAGAGAATACTTGATTTATCGACTTGAAATTTTAACCACTATTACACTCATTGAAGACTATATGTTGTTCAAATTTCAAGAGATTATCTTCATTGGTTTTTTAGAAACAAATCATTTTAGAAAAAATTTGCGTTTTTAATGTCGCACGATAACAAGGACAAAACAGGAGAACTTTCGATGATCAATTTCAAACTTTTATAACTTTGGAAGGAATCAATATTTTTTATTCTTTAAAAACACAAACGAAAGCTCGTTTTCTCTAGTTTTATTTTCACTACTTGAAATTATATTTAAGACTTTCTAAAGTTTAATAGTTGCCATTTTTAGAGAAGATTTTTTTCAACGCTTTCTATAAAATAAAGCTGAAAGTTCCCAGAAATCCAGTTTTTTTTAGCGTTAGGGTCTAATATTGCAGCTTTCTTCGTATTTGCATATCCAAAAACATATACCACAGTTTAAGCTTAATCCGAACCCATGACCCTCTCATTGTTAGTCTAACCATACAAGATAATGTATTAAATTTTAAATATTAGAAGTAAAAATTAATTAAAGTGATCAATAAATTAAGTTTGAGGAAGCTACGTGCCAATGAATTGGCAGCGGTTTTTTTTCTCAGTAAACTAACTCTTTATTTATTTTTCATTTCTTACTACCACGCTAAAACGAATCTGCACAAATACCTATATTTCAAAGAAGAAACTGTCTCGACTACAGAAGTGTGAGATGTGGATAGTAAAGGTAAAACGTGTTACTCTATGATATAAAAGGTATATAAGTTCAAAAAGTTGTTACTCTTGAATATACAAGTTCTAAAAGGTATTACTCTATGACATAAGAAGAGTGTTACTCTTTAGCAGAAAAGTTTAAAAAGGTATATTATTCTATGACATAAAAGAGGTGTTACTTTATAACATTAAAGTTCAAGAAGGTATATCACCCTATGACATAAAAAGGTGTTACTTTATAATATTAAAGTTCAAAAAGGTATATCACCCTATGACACAAAAAGGTTTTTCTTCATGACATTTAGGGTGTCACTCTATAGCACAAAAGTTAAAATAGTTATATCACCGTATAAAAAAGATGTCACACTATGACATAAAAAAGGTGTTACTCTATAACATAAAAAAGATGTCACTTTTTGACATAAAAAAGGTGTTTCTTCATGACATTTAAGGTGTCACTCTAGAGCATGATAATTCCAATGGTGATACTCTATAGCATAAAGGTTCAAAAGACATAAAAGTTCTATGAAATAAAAAAGATGTCACTCTATGACATAAAAAAGTGTAACTCTATGACATAAAGAAGATGTCACTCTATAGAATATAAGTTCCAAAAGGTGCTACTCTCTGACATAAATAAGGTATTGCTGTATGACATAAAAAAGGTGCTACTCTGGTATAAAAGCATAATAGGGCATCATTTAAGAATATAAAAGTAGTCTCTATAACATAAATGTGTTAAAGGTTTGCTCTGTGCTATAAAAGTATAAAAACGATTTTGGCTGTATATATTTATTAAGTTGATGCTCAACTCTTGAAGCATAAACATGTCAAATACACATAATATTATTTGCAAGTTTCAGGATCCATAATATAAAAATCAGAGTCTTTATTAGGTTTGACAAAAAGTGCTGAATTTTTCGATACAGCTAATGATATGGAAACTTCTGAAATCGAACTATCTAATATGAGACCTAGCCATAATAACATCCCTAGTTCCGATAATTATAAATTTTCAAAACTAGTCAAGAAATACCTAACAAAATTAAACGGAAATTTTAGGAGATATCTCGATAATATATATGGTGATTACTTATGATTGAAAATTCACCAACAAAGTTTGAAGGGGACTTTGTCCAGATAAAGGAGCGTAAGTATCGTTTGTCTGCAGGATTACCACAATTACTATTCAAAAAAGTTCCGAATGAAAGTCTTATCAATTCAAATGATTTGGATAATTATCGCATGATTGTGTAAGTTTCAAGCGCTCACAAAAAGCACTATTGCGTGAATGAGCCGATTTAAAAACTAAAGAGTAAAAAATTTATAATTTTATTGCTCCAATGTTCGAAAAGTCGTTTGTAAAAAGTGGCTCGTCATTCTCCCGAGAAGGTAATGTTAGCGAAGCTGAAAATGCAAGAGAGAAACGTAAAAGGGTTGAGCAAACTAATGTAGTGGCAGCCAAAAACATATTAAAACCAATAGTCAATCCTCTAAAGAAGCTCATAACTGTTGATACTCGAATTGATTCCGATCTTCCAATTTCTAATGATACTGATAATTATTACGAAGCTGATCATTCTAGTGAAGATGTATCAGATTCCTCAACCAATGTGTATTCGCCGAAAATCATTCGTGATCAAGGAGCACGGGAGCGCTTTGAAGGCAATAACTTTATTCGTTCGAGATACCAACGTGAAAAGTGGATTAGTGATGAAGAAGAAGTTGCAGCTGTTACAACTGCATACAAACTCGACATTTGGGATGATCCTAACAAATTAGTTGATCTCTAACGAGTATTCATTGCTGAGCAAAATATGGGAATAAGAACTAACTATGATGAAATCCGTCATATTCTCAGCGAACATTGCAATGATAGAATCATAAATTAATGTTTGAAATTTTATATTGTACTAAATTATCTAAACAATGGCAAAATTCGCTAAGTCTAAGCTATCATAATGTTGTTTTTCAATAAAACATTTTGGTAAATTCTATGTATACATAATTTATTAATAAATATTTTCATTAAATAAGAAAGCGAAAGAGAAAGTTTATGGAGGGAAATTTTTTTTTCTTTAATGGATGTTTGTCAGAGGTACAGAGCGTAGGTTAGGGTACTCACCATTTTCTCTCTCTTCTTTCATATTTATATTTAATTATATTAAACAAAAAAAATAAATTCATGATAGAACATACGCACATCAGTAATATACCACGTCATCGTTTGGAAACAGCGATGAAATTCGCATCGCCATTCAACATCAGGATTTATGTCTTCTACTACCACGAAGTTCAATACATGTATGTGGTAAACCAGTTAAGCCAAATGATACTCCACTCGAACGTTCTATGTTAGTCAACAACGCTATCTATCATATGTTTGAAAAAGTCAAATTAAAGATAAATGCCAATGAAATTGATAAATGTAAAAATGTAGACTTAACTACTCTCATGAAAGATTGGGTTTCTCTCAATGCTAGTCAAAAATTGGTCATCGAGAACGCTGGCTGGCTCGATGTAGAAGAAACGCAAAAACTTACCAATGACGATGATTACTTCGATCTGTCTATACCTCTCTGCATGATTCTTGGATTTGCTGAAGGTTATAGAAAAATTTTAGTTAATGTGAAACATGAACTCATACTCACTAAATCGAGAAATGATATCAATGCTATCATACAGACAGCAGGACCAGACAATACTTATGTAGAATTTAAAATTGAGCTCACGAAGATATAGTGGTTGATGCGATACATATTTCTCTCCGATAAGCGAAAGGTTCCTCTATTCAATTAGATCGAGAAAAAAAGACCTGTAGTTATAAGCTACTGCAGTTGGAGATTCTACGAATATCCCCTCCTTCCATCTTCTCTGAACCACGTTTGGACTGATAAAACATCCAATCAGTTGGAAAAACCATGCTTCATTATACTTTCTTTTCAAAAGAATAGAAAATCTTGGAGGCAGGTAAACGCGGGTCAGTTCGATCATTGCCACGTGAGTAATGTTAAACTCTTTAAATCTCTTGTTATCGTTTTAAATTCGCAATGTTACCCGTATGGAATTATAAATTTAAATATAGATCGTAACCAGTACGCTGTACTGTATGATATGTATGCAAATTTTCACAGTGCTTATTACGAAAAAAATCCTGAACCTCTTTTAAATAAAGTAGATTTTATAAATAAATACTTACTTTAGATAGTGATCGATCGTTCCAAACAAAACGAATCTTTGAGAAACTCTCCCGCGGACGAGCGTTTCGAATTTGAATCGAGAGATAATTTTTCAGCTGAATCATGCACGTATTGCCTCATTCTGCACGACGGTATCGTTTGGTATAGTCCCGTCAGTGATGACGTGAAGAAGCTTACGTAAAAATGAAGTACATCGTCGATATGCAGCCTGCTTCAAACAGCCTGATAATGATTTCGTATTGAATGAACTGGCAATAGTTCCGTTACGCGAAGACATCCAACCTTTAATTTTTTTATTCAAGGAACCTTTTCCTTGGAAACGACTCACCGATAAGTATACGGGAGGAAATACTTGGCTGAAGAAGTTCTATCACGATATTTCTTGAAAGTCAGGTGACCGTCTCTACACCGACATCAGAAGTGTTCTTCGAGAATGTCTGCATGATGCTACTCAGGTACTCGTTATGGACTCCATCAAGAGAAAATGGCTCGAACGTTTGAAATTCAACGTTCACGATGTAACGGAAATGAGTTTTCCACCGTTGGAGACGATCACGCTTGTGACAGTTTGCCCAAACAACAAGGGCGCTTAAAAAACCAGTTGTGCACTCCATAACGTTAAACTTCTCAAAAAATTCTACGAAACTTGTGCGGAAGAGACGTCTATGGAATGGGAGTAGGTGCTTCATTTGGAATGCATACGCACTCTCTCGCTGCGCGTCCTCTTACTGTGAGCGCACGCAATTTGAAACTGTCGGTGCGCGCAATACTTGGATTGACACGCGTAAAGCGGTCATAGGGGACAGTCAATTTGCGCCCGTAGAAAATGATGACTTAAAATGGTGGGCCTGTTACGTCCGGAGACATATTATAGAAATTTAGAATTTCATTTTATAAGTTTATTCATATCAGATATTTCCTGACGCATAAAAGCGGGAATGCAATTTTTTACAAACACAGCATTTTGCTCATGCGGCGTCGTGACGTGGTAGGTCATCAAACTAGCGAAAAACAACGTTCGATATTCTCTTTAGGGTCAGCATTTCTCAATGCTATCGCCGAATTGTATACGACTGATGAAATTGCCAAATAAGATGATTTCGATTTACTGTTACGACCATCTTTAACCTAATTATTTTGTATTAAAAATACGGCGACTCTCAACACGCAAATCAGTCACAGTAACAACCGTAATACAGGTGAACTGGCGAGCTCCGTCCGCCCCAGACGACATACGAGGGCATAATTCATTATTACGGAGCAACAAATACACTAAAGTATACTAACATAAGCGGAATAATTGTACGAGCGAATATACAGCGATAGCATATATTGTGAGGGAAGTTCAATTGACTAAAAATTGTACATCGAAGGAATTGCAAGAAGCAACAATATTGGTAATTATACCTTTCTAAATAAAATCAACATTTAAATCAAATATTATATTCGTTATTTCCTTTATCTCGGACTTAACAGGCCGATTCTGGTGCAGTGAGCCAGAACGTTGAACGGGTTCTGGTACACTGCACCAGAACCAGTCCAGCTTATCTACTAATGTTAAAAATTTTCTACAAGATCCTAAAATTTCAAATTTTATTTTTCAAGGTCATCTTCAAACAGCTGCCATTTTATGAGCTTTTTAAGTTTTTGAGTAAACTATACGCGATTTTACTCAGATTGGCACCTTCTTTCATGTCCTACATGACATTTGTATAAAAATAAAAAAATCATAAATTATGCAGTTATTACTAAAAAATGCACTTTTTGAAAAAATGCATTTTTTTCAAAAACACAATTTTCTTTTTTAATGAAAATGTTTGTTAAGATAGGTGATGTAAGTACCTACCTATATATAAAATCCCAGAAAATTCACTTTAGAGAGAGAAAAAAAATAGAATAGAGTACGAAAAAATTTTCATGACTTTGGGTGATATTCAGTGATATTCAATATAAACGAATTAGTGTTTGTACATAATTTAATCAATATACTTTATATTGTTAAGTAAATTCTGTTATTGAAATACTATAATTTTCTTTTGCAAGAATTACGACAATTATTGACTTACCATTATATCAGATCGTGCTGCTAGTCCTTTTAAAAATCGCTTTCAACTTTACGAATTAAAGCGAGCACCATATGATATAAAATCACTGTTCTCTGCTATTGGACATGGTAAAGGAGCTGACGATGGTGTCGGTCGACTTGTAAAGCATTATGCTACTTCGCACAATCTTCAAAAGCCTTTTGAAGCAGATATAAAAAATGCTGATGATTATATAAAATACGTTCAAAAATATATTGATGCAATCAACATAATATATTTACAATGTATCGACATAGAACAATTTAGAATAGCAAAAAATGTTGAGTGGCTTGCAACTCCAAAATATCCCGGTACTAAAAAACTCATTTATGGCTTAATAAAACTTTGAATCGTAAGGCATATTAGTAGTAAGGGGACCGGTATAGCGAGACGGCCCCTGGTGTGTATGGGTCCCCAAGTGTGACAAGGTCATTAACTCAAGTGTTTACAGTAGCAAGTGTGGCCACAAGCTAATTAGTGTAAACAATGGGGGGTGATTTATTACCCCATAAATAATGGGGCGCCCACCATGACGTCATGCCGCTATACATGCCCCGCGTGTGTTGCCGTATATGCCTTGACTCGAGGTGGTGGGGGGCCAGTGCTTTGGCTGTCCGCGCTACACCATAAAGACCCGCAGGGTGCGAGGCCTCTCGCTGTATAGATTGTGTGCTGTGTGTGTGGGCCCCAAGTGTGAACACAATTATTACCCCATAAATAATGTCCCGCTTATCGTCCCCGCCATGACGCTATGCCGCTATACCTGCCCGGCGCGTGCCGGCGTATATGCCTCAACTCGGGGTGGTGGGGGGAGAGACCTTTGGCTATACGACAGTAGCCCGCAGCAGCAGCAGCAAATCTGTGTTGCCGACGTACACAACGCACCTCTTTCCGTCGATAATCAGCCTACAGAAGCGGTGTCTGACAGCTAAGAGGAGCTCCCCGTAAGCCCGAACCTTATTAATGCGGAGGACCATGAAAGGGCGAATCTAGAAATGGAGGCGGCAGAAAATGAGCGCGAGTATTACTGAAGGCGTTATCGCCATACGTGGAGCCGGGGGAAGCCGTTCACCGGGCGTTTTTAAGCGATCCTCCTCAGGCGTCGGCAGATGTAGGCATCGCGAATACCGCGGAAAATCGCTACAACATCTTGAGCAATTTTTACCTTGGAGATCCCGGAGCATACGATAATAACTTTAACCCGTGGGACGAAGTTCATCTGCGTATAAATGAGCGTAAGTTAAATTAATTTTTCTTTTTTGTAATGTAAAAAAAAGAGCATGTTGTTGAAAAAAAATTTTTTTTTCTTTTTTAGTCATAAGACATCGGGATAGTATATCGTACCACTATCGCTATGATATTCCCGATATACCTGGGGTTTACGAGCGGTTTTTGAATATACTCCGTGCACCACGCGCACAGACATTGCGTTGGTTCCATGACCAGGCGGAAAATATATTTCGCCATTGTATACGGAAATAGATCTTGCGGATCTATTAGTACGTTTAAGCGAGAGTTTTCGCAGGCCACCGGAAGAATAGAAAATGACTAAAAAAGAGAAATGTTTAAATAATATTAAAAGCTCACGACAATTCATTTTATTCATTTAGAGGCCCATCAATCCCCTCTTCAGGTAGGCGCTGGTGAAGGTCGTAGCAGAAGCAACAGCAGACACAGCAGCAGGCCCGAGCGGTTTATTATAGCTGCCGAGGGAGAACATTACATGCGTAGGTTTGCTGTTCACGGCCGCACGGTTAGTTTTAATATACGTGACCTGCCTGCCGGGGAAAACCCTGTATTATGGCTCGAGGAAAGCATTAGAGACATTTACGAATATATTACATCTAACGTTCCACCTAGCACATTAATCAGCGTGAGTATTCGTAGTGATCGGTTTTCGCGGGGGCCCGGAGGGTTGTCGTTCAAGCCTATTGAAAATTTCACTTACTTAGATTTATGGAATTTGATAAATTCTATAAGTCAAAGTAACGCAGTTTTAGGTATCGATGACACACTAGCCTTACAAATATATTACGTTGAAATGCCTGTTGGCGCAGGGGGAGCATGACCAAAACAAGCGATAAGCATAGGTAGTCTTCGTAAACGCTCGATCGTAACAATAAAAAACGAGGACAATTTATGTTTGCCGCGCGCGCTCGTAGTAGCGAGAGCACACATAGCTCTTAAAACATCCGAATGCGCTCCGACGCGCGACGAGTGGCGCGTAATCCGCGACGGTCGCCGAAAATTACAGAAAGAGCGCGCAGAGAAACTCGTGCACGATGCAGGAGTAATTTTACCGCTAGAGGGGTGTGGATTCCGCGAGTTGACGGCGTTTGAACATATTTTGGCTGCGGAGGGTATTGCTATGGTTATATTTGAAAAGTGTAACTTGGGTAGCGGCGAACCTCCGTTATTTGACGGTCGAAACAAGATTCAAGATTTAAATGCACCGCTTCACGGTGTCATTTATTTAATCTTTGAGGAGCAGTCTAGACACTTTAACGTGATCACTAATTTATTTGCTGCGGCCGGGTCAAAATTTTTTGCTCTTATTGTAACAAGGGTTTTCGCCGTATTGAGCAACACAAGTGTAAACGAACTTGTGAATCTTGCTTTGTTACACCTCCATGTAGGAGTGACGGTGTAGAAATGATAGAGTGCGCAGAGTGCGGACGTAAATTTTTCGGGCATTGTTGTTTCGTTAATCACAAGCGCGCGGGTTCGTACAAAAAAAATAATCGCAAAGTGTGCGACGTCGTACGGTTATGCGAAAATTGTTTAAAAATAGTAAATACGCAGCACAGTCAACACGAGTGTGGTATTAGTTATTGTAAACAATGCTCGAAGCGACAGCCGTTCAATCATGCATGTTTCATGCAACCAATTGGTGGTGGTGGGAACTTGAAAGCGGAAAAAAAATTTTTATACATTTTTTACGATTTTGAGGCCCGTCAGGATACGCCGTATGGAGAAAACGCCCGAATTCACGTGCCGAATCTCTGTGTCGCGCATCAGGTTTGCACGGATTACATAGACGTGGACGACCTTAAAATCATTTGTAGCAAATGTGGCGTGCGCGAGTTCATTTTTACAGACGATCCGGTAAAATAGCTCTTGAGCTTCTGCATTCGGGAAAGCACTGAATTTTCCGAAATTGTATGCCTCGCACACAATGCCAAGGCTTTTGATGCTCAATTCATTTTAAAAGAATTGGCCGAAAACTCTGAGCGCACAGCCCCCAGCGTCATTTTGAACGGTCAAAATACTACAATGTTGAAGTACGGACGAACCAAGTTTATCGACAGCATCAACTATTTTTAAATGAAATTGAGTGCTCTGCCTACTACCTTCGGTTTGCCCGAAAGTAGTAAGAAGTGCTATTTTCCACATCTGTTTAACACCCTCGAAAACCAGCAATACGTTGGGCCTCTACCAGCGCTAGAGTTTTATTGCCCTGACACTATGTCGCCAGCTGAGAGGGCCGTTTTCCTCGAGTGGCATGAAAATACAAGTTCTGGCTATATATTCGACTTTCAAAAAGAGATAGTCGAATATTGCTAGAAGGACGTGGAAATACTGAGGCGCGCGTGCATACAATTTCGAAAAATTTTTCTCGAGGTAGGCGAAACGGACCCATTCGTATCAGCGTGTGCAATCGCGTCGGCGTGTTCATACGCTTTTCGTAAAAATTTTTTAGTTCCGAATACTATAGGAATAGTTCCACCGAACGGTTATAGGCGCGCTGACAAACACTCGCAAAAATCAATACAGTGGTTGCTGTATTGCGAGCGCGAGATCGGCCGGAAGATCGTACATGCAGGGAGGACGCGTGAGTTTCACTTGCCCGAGGGATTTTTAGTGGACGGTTACCTACCTGCTTTCCCTCCCGGAGAGGGGAAAGCAGCTAAGAGAATCGTTTTTGAATTTCAAGGTTGTTACGTGCACGGTTGCCCGCGTTGTTTTACGAACAACCGAGAATCGGTAAAAAATAAGTTTAATCAAACGTATGCACAGGTGTACGAAAGTGTACAGGTAAAAATCGGTCGAATGTGGAGTCTCGGCTACGAAGTGCGCGAGATGTGGGAGTGTGAATTCGATGGGATAAAAAGGCAACAGCCCGAGTTCGTACGGTATCTGGATACTCACCGATAATGAGTAGAATAATGCTCAGTCCGCGGAATGCGTTTTTCGGTGGGAGAACTGAAAATATAGTCACCTCATGCACTGTAGAGCCGGGTGAAGAGATCAAATATACTGATATTTGCTCTTTTTACCCGTATATATGTAAGCGAGGCCGTTTTCCTATCGGTCACCCGCACATTTACATAGGCTCGGAATGCGTCGTGTTAACGGATGGCCAGAATAACAATCTCGCGCTCGTCGAAGGGTTCGTCAAATGCAAAATTTTGCCACCGCGAAATTTATTATTGCCCGTATTACCGGTAAAAATGCACGGGCGCCTTATTTTTGGTCTCTGTCGTTCCTGCTGTGAGGAAATGCGTCAGGACGACTGCAACCACGAACAAGTCGCCGAGCGTGAGTTTAGCGGGACATGGGTAGTGCACGAATTACAGAAAGCAATCTAATTGGACTACAGCGTGACTGAGATATTTGCCATATGGCAATATAAGAGCATGCAGTATGACCAGTGCAGCGGCGAGGGTGGGTTGTTTGTCGCGTACGTAAATACCTTCTTTCGGTTGAAACAACAAGCGAGCGGGTGGCCGTCTTGGTGTACGGACGATACTACCAAGGAGCGTTATATTGACGAGTACTAGCGCGAAGAAGGAATAAGGTTAGACCGGGAAAAGATTGAAAAAATTTCGGGTTTGCGTTCGGTCGCAAAATGCTGCTTAAATTCATTTTGGGGAAAGTTTGGGCAACGGTCGAATTTAAAACAAACGGAAGTGGTCAAAACACGCGAGGGGCTGCTGAAACTGCTCACGACGCCTGAAAAGGAAGTTTTCGACGTGCTACCGGTTAGCAAGGATCTTTTGTACGCAAATTGGCACTATAAAGAGGACGCTGTAGAGTCGTCGCCGAACACAAATGTGGTACTAGCAGCCTACACCGCCGAGCAGGCGCGTCTCGAGATTTACTCGTATATAGAAAAGCTTTCGGCCAACCGCGTTCTCTACCTGGATACCGATTCGTGTATATTCAAGTGCAGCGAAAAAAACCCTTCACAGTATAGACCTCCTTTAGGCACTCTTCTCGGCGCATGACGGACAAGCTCAAGGGCTACGGAGAGGGAGCTTATATTACCAGCTTTCTCTCCGGGGGTCCGAAATTTTATGCCTGCGCTCGACCCATCGACCGGCATCACTCACGAGTGCTGTATAGTAAAGGGAATTTCTCTTAATAGCGCCAATATGAGCAAGATCAATTTCGCTAGTATAGAGCGCTTGATCGCAGAGTATTTCGATAACGACGACGGGAGCTCGCCTATCGTTTTGAAATACAATGCCATCAGACGCACTCGCACGTACGAGGTCGTTACGCGCGGCGAAAAAAAATCCTATTCCATAGTTCTGAGAAAGCTAAGATATTTCCAACACGACGTTTCGCTTCCTTTCGGCTATAAGCGCAATTGAATAATTGTATATTTTAATGCGATGAATGTTGTAACTTTTGTTTATTTTTCATAATAATAAAAAATGTATTGTAGATATGTAAACTTATTTTTACGTATTAATTATTTTCCACCCATATCTCCTCATCCCATGTACCTATTCATAGCGGTGATCAGCTAACCCGCGTGCACGCGCCGCGGAGATCAACGGAACAATGCGTTAAACACGCATCGATGATTGCTTATATCCGCGAAAGTCACCTGATCAACGCGGTAAATATACTTATCCGCGCGCACGCGAGCCGGAGTATGCTAAAGACTGCGGAAGTATCCGCGCGCGCGCCCGCCGCCGCCGGAATCGTAAATATCGCAACATTGCTATATGCTGAGATGTTTTCCACGTACTTCATCGTCAGATGAGCACGTGAGCGAGTTAAGGGTTTAAAAAAGGCTGCACGCGTGTAATTTTCTTTATTTGAGTCGTAAACATGGACACGCGATGGAAGCATTCTTTTACTCGCTGCGTGTGCGGCCCCACAAGCTGCGGTAAAACTTTATTCGTTAAAAGCTTTCTCGCCTACCTGCCAGAGGTATGCGACGCACGTTTCGACCGCGTCCTATTTTATTACGCCGAATGGCAAGATGGCTAGAGACGAGATTTTAAGCCCAACGAGCCACCCATCGAGTTTCGAGAGGGCCTTCCACAGATGGCGGATTACTCGAGTGACAATGAGAAAAAAAAGTTACTCATTCTTGACTACCTCATGCATGAATCGTCGAGCGATGTTATTTTAGATTTATTTACAAAGGGTAGTCATCACAAAAATATTAGCGTAATATTCGTTACGCAAGACGTAATTCACAAAGGTAAGGCACAGCGCGACATTAGTTTGAATACCAAGTATCTGGTATTGTTGAAAAATCCTCGCAACAGAGCACAAATACAGCACCTCGCGAGACAAATTTTTCCAGAAGATTCGGCTTTTTTGCGCGAGGGCTATCTAGACACCACGCGTGAACCTCACTCCTATCTTTTTCTCGATCTCCCTCATGCCTGCTTAGACGAGTTTAGATTTCGAGCAAACATATTTCCCTATGCCGGGACGCACGTTGCCTACGTGCCCAAGTACTTTAAATCGCGCTGAATGAGGAGTGCGTTAATCAGTCGGGAAAAAGCTATGGCGCCGATTGGTCGTAAAACGGTAGCCTGCGGAAAACATTTCTCGAAAAGAAACCTTGCTCTCTTGAACGCTCTTTGTCATGGGGACAAAAGACATCGTGTTGCTATAGCGCGCACAGCTGATAAACCTCTCGTCAGATGCATATGCGAGTGTGTGTTGAACGTTTTGCAGAGCGTCGTAAAACTAAGGGATTCCGAAAAGGGCCGATTGCGTAAACATAAGCAAACGCTGCGTAAGCTGATCCGTACTGGTGATAGAGGCAGCGGTACTTGGAAATCGAAGAAACGTGTCATTATACAAAACGGCGGGTCATTTTTACCACTCTTACTCGCTCCGATCATAGGAGCGCTTATCTCAAAAATATTTGGCTCGAAACATGGAGCGAGCTCGTAAGATGATCCTTGTGCCGGGGCCGCCACCGGAGACATCGCAATCTAAAGTCATGGAGGAGGAGGAGGGGGCGAGGAATACGAATGAAAAAACTCTGCAAACACCAGGTGATCATTTTTCTCGTCGGGATCGTGAAATGTACGATGTTTTACGCTCAAAAGCAGCTAGAGACGATTACGAGAAGTGCGTAAAATATCTACAGATTTTACGTCGCTATCTTTTCTTCCGTGATAACGAGCGTAGCGCTGCGCGTGAGGAGCACCCTGAAATAGACGAGGTCGAAGAGGCACTTGCACCGACTAAGAAAATACGTATCAACTACGCACGCATATCTAAGTCACTACCTATTTTTGTTTTTTGTCCCACATTATCCTAGACACTCATTTTTACTACCACCTTCCTTTTACCTTCAGTGTCACGCCCTACCAGATAAAAAAAAAAGGGGGAAAACCCACATCTTTTTGGACGTTCTTATCCCCACTACGCCACCAACCACATCTAGGAAAGATGCAGGTCGTTTTCAGTTTCCATTAAAGGACGAGGGGTCAGTAAAGAAAGAGACGTCAGAAGAGAAGTGGCCACGGAGAATTTCAACATGGAGCAAACCTCGCAGCAACAACAAGACATATTACAAACATTAGATGAACGTGTACGTCAAGCAATGATACGCTGTTCGAGGACAACATACTCGTGGGCGTACCGAAAGTACACGCGCGCAAAGCGCGTATCTTGCTTCGCCATTGGAAAGTCACTGTACCCGAGCGTCTCAAGTGGGATAACTCGGGCACCATTACTATAGATGGTCGTGTAATTGCTCGGTCCAATATAACAGAGTTAATCATCGACGCATTGAAAAAGAACAGTAAGGACGAAGAGGCCCTATTGAATTTGCAAAATTTCTCGAAACTTCCGAAACACCGGGAAACTTAATAATCCAACAGTTTTAAAAATTGGCCAAATATTGACGGATCCTCAGCGCTCGGCCAAACGTCGCCTATCCACACCTATACAGCACGAATCACCCCAGCCGTCTATACAGACTCGCAGTAAAAAACAAGCGAAAAAAAGTGGCTCACGCTAGGTTTGTAAAATTAAAAAAAAAATGACGTACGAAAAACAATCCTACGACCTTGAGCATGAACCTGGCTACGCTGAGACGCGCAATCTTATGCACTTGAACGCTAAAAAGGAAAAGAAAAAAATTTACTCGTGGCTGAGCAATAAAGATGCCTACACGCTCCATCACCCGATACGAAGGCGATTTCCACGATTACACTACAACGTGACGAACATTGACGATGTTTGGGAGGCCGATTTGCTACAGCTCACGACGATAAAAGATTACAACGACGGTTACACCTACATTCTAGTGGTGATTGACGTACTCGGTAAGTACGCATGGGTGGAACCGATAAAAGATAAGACCGCGCGCAACGTTGCCGACGCCTTCGCACGGATTATCGACCGAGCACATCCTCGACTGCTTGTATGCGTGCAAACCGATCGAGGCAAAGAGTTTACCAGTTCAGCATTTCAGACGCAAAATGAAAACGAGCGACGATTTTTATATGGTACTGCCTAGTAACAACAGCATGACGTATTTTCCCGAAAACACAACATGCTGTTTTACGACCCAGCTGCAACGCGAGATCAAATTACACGGCGAGTGGCACGTGGGCCTCGTTGAAATTCACATACCACACAGTATCGTACATTTTCAAGATGACGAAGTTAGTTACACTTTTTACACGGCTGAGGACAATGAGAGTCTCATCGACCAAAAACTGTGTCGAATACCCGTAGGTATTTACGATTCCCTCGAACAACTAGTAAACGCTATAAACGCAGCGAATGACACTTATAGGCATCAAATGCTCGAGCCACTTAAAACTCGTAAGGGGTCTTACATCATAAGACGCAAGTGTAACTGCCCGCAAATACACATTACGGATTTCAGCGGAAAAATCAGCCGTGTATTCGGCTTCGGCGAAGCAGGTCAAAAAGTTTCGTTTACAACGCTTAATGAGGGTTACCGGGACATTGCAGCCAGCAGAGCTGCCTCGCTTTCTCGAGCCTTGCCCGACCAGATGTACGTCTATACCGATATATGTGAACCTTATACAGTAGGTGACATCCAAGCTGCCCTACTGCGCACAGTTTTTATAGACAACTCCAGCTTTAAGTACGGATGCAGTACTGTACAGCGTTTTGCACTCGTTCACTATATAGCTCTTCTCTATCACAATTTTCATAGCATCGTTATCGATATAAGAGATCAACATGGGTGCCGTATACCATTCGAGTACGGCACGTTGACGGTCACGCTACACTTTAAGCGCAAACGTTAAGATACTATCATTACGCGCGCTACTACGACGAGCAGCTAGGTGGGGGTGGCGTGAGAAATGTTTTTGCTGGTTCGACTTTTCAGAGAGGTCGTGGGGTAGGAGCCTGGTTAGGAGGACTTTTCCGTCGCATCCTGCCATACATCACGAGCGGGGCCAAGGCTGTAGGTAAAGAGACACTATGCGCAGGTATAAAGGTTGTTGACGACGTTGCCAACAGCGGGGTCAATTTCAAGGGGGCTATAAAATCACGGGCCAAAGAATCTGGACGCAACCTCAAAAGAAAAGCTGCTGACAAAATGTCGGAAATAATGAAAGGCTCGGGATATAAAACAGGCGTGAATGGCAAGCGGCGGCGCCAGTCGAGAAAGAAACACACTCGGACGCGCACGGCAGGCGGTAAGAAAAAACCCGGCAAAAGAAAGCCCGCTGTGAGAACGAGCAAGAAGAAGAAGAAGAAGAAGAGGAAAGCCCTTCGCAACATAAACGATATTTTTGGTCCAAAGTAAAAAATAGACTTCTTGCACTCGCACTCTAACGAGTGCATGTCGAGCGAGCTCGACATTTTCACTCTTCCGGCGACTCAAACGTCGATTGAGAGTAGTAGTTTTTTACACTATAAATCTGTGTCCTCGCTCAGCGACGAAGGAGACGCGCCCATAGAGTTCGTCATCCCGAGCGCAAGCGAACATTATATAGATCTCGCGCACATCATGCTCTATGTCAAAGCTAGAATACAGCCGAATGCCGAAACCCCTGCTGAAAACTTAAAAGTTGCCCCAGTAAATAATTTACTGCATTCAATGTTTAATCAAATCGACGTTTTTCTAAATCAAAAACTCGTTTCTCCACCCAATAATGCATATCCTTACAGAGGATACATAGAGTCACTGCTCAACTACTCGCCAATCGCAAAAGAATCACACTTAACGGCCGGATTGTGGTACGATGAGACGCCCGGTTTATTCGAAGCCCTGCCGCACATTCAAGGTGAAATATCTAACAAGGGTGCTCTCCATCGTCAGCATTTCACACTCAATGGAAAAACCTTCGACATGATTGGCCATCTGCACTGCGACGTCTTTAATCAAGACAGAATGCTCATCAATGGTGTAGAAATAAGAGTACGACTAGTACGAAGCAAAGATGCCTTTTGCCTAATGGACGCCTCCGAAGATGGTAAATTCAGCCTGAAAATAAAGGAAGCCACGCTCATCGTTCGACGCATGAAGATAAATCCAGGAATTTTAATTGCGCAAGCCAATGCTCTCGCTAAAGCAACGGCCAAGTATCCCGTCACGCGAGTAGAAGTCAAAACTTTTACGCTTCACGCAGGTATACATGGCGATACCATCGATAATGCCATCCTTGGGCAACTGCCTAAAAGAATAATAATAGGATTTGTCGATAATAAGGCATTATTAGCATAAATGCATATGCGTAACGGCTTTTCAAGAGGTGAAAAACACATTAGACGTTCCCTTTTTTCAAGTGATGAAAAACACATGAGTCGTTTTCTTCTTTGAGGCTCAAAACCCTTAACGGGAAAATTTATGGTTCTGTTTCTCAAGGGCTCCGCGAGTTTCCCAGCGCTTCTCCCCACTCTCCGATACATAAGCGTAAACGTTCATGATTGGGCGCTCGGATTTTATGTAACAATCGAGCATCCAATCGTAACTCGTGGTAGAAAGGATGGGGATTCGCGCTGGAGAGAGAATAAGTACGGGGCCTAGATCAGTCAGTCGCTCTACCTCAACGAAGTCGTGACATTTTTACCAACGTTAAGTCAGTATTTTTTAAAAATGTCTCAAGCAAAGCCAGTGCCGAATTTACTGTACAATTCGACTTATGGCTCTCAACAATTCTAACTCCAAATTCGTTTACGTCGGCTTGGATTATGCAGGTGGCTATTTCCGACCCGTCATCAGGTTCGGTGGGCATAGATCACCGCATAAATATATAACTCTGGATATCGACAGTTGGGAACAACTAAAAAAACCATTTCAAGATCTTCGGAGAGTATCTATGGGCATCAGGCGATTTTGTTAAGCAAGGCAAATATGCAAAAATATATATACCGCACCACGACGTCGAATTGACCACAGCCTACGGTCATAGAACCGTATCAATCACCGATAAGCCCCATGTAACACCGCCATCGTTCACCCGACAGTACGAACACGAGGCTCAACAGTTCGACTTTGAAGACGATAACGCCAATCAGAAGGCAGCCGCCTCCACTACCAATGACGAACCCCTGCTACAAAAAAAAGAAGTATAAAAAACCACCGAAGATTATGATGCAGTATACAACTTTCAGCGGATTGAAACAGTTCCAACAGTGTATAGACTATAAATTAAAAAAGTTAGAAGAAATGTCGGGTTTTGTGAACAAGGTTTTCGGTATAATGATCGATGTTATTAAAACGTAAGCAATTAGCAAAAACGACGTGCATTTACTAGACCATACATTCATCGGCGTTGTATTTAATGAACTAGAAGACAAAATGAAAGAACTCGCGCTAAATCAATTAATGTTTGCAAATTTTAGCGAGAGTTCTCTCGAAATAATGTTTTAGGAAGTATATGCGGAGTATTTAACAATTCTAGAAAAAAATGTTGTTAGTGCGTTAAAAGTTTAAAAATGTACAAAAATAATTTTTTTTTTATTTTATATAATAAAATGTATTTTACCTTATCACACTTTTTTATTTAAGTACCCCTCCTTTATACCTACTCCTATTCATGTCCCCAACTTCTCATTTGCTCTAGCACGCATATATTTATATATGCAGCATTATACATAAGTCATTCGTCGAAAGACCACCGACAAGGCAACATCATGGGCAACATCAGCACCAGGCAAAACCAGACGACAAAGAACCTCTCATCAACAAGGCAGACAAGAAAGACTCTTGGGCAAACAAAAAATATTCTCCACCACACCATTCCTTTTCCACCAATTCCTTCTCCTTCCCAAAAGAGATGGTTATTCAAAATATAACGAATAACAAACGGTCCCTTTAAGGACAACATTTATGTTAATGAGAAAAAACTGTTCATAACAATAGGGGGTTTCACCCCGTTTAAATAAATAAAAATTTATTTTTCCTCAACATGCTTTCATTATTTACAGACCCCTCCTTTACACCAACTCCCTATTCCCTCCCCCCACAACTTATCATTGCGAACACACGCACACGCACGCACACACACACACATACACACGCACACACACGCACGATCTATATAGCGAGAGACCTTGCTCCAGCAGGGTCTTTATGACGTAGCACGTATAGCCAACTGTCTCGGCCCCCCACCACCACGAATCGGGGCATATACGACGGCACGCGCCAGGCAGGTATAGCGGCATAGCGTCATGGCGTGGGCGATAAGTGGGTCATTATTTATGGGTAATAATTCACTGCATTTTTTACCCTAATTAGCTTGTGTTCACACTTGGAGCCCATACACACAGCACACGGTCTATACAGCGAGAGGCCTCGCACCCTATGGGTCTTTATGGTGTAGCGCGGACAGCGAAAGCGCTCGCCCCCCGCCACCTCGAGTCAAGGCATATACGGGAACACGCGTGGGATATGTATAGCGGCATGACGTCATGGCGGGTGCCATAAGTGGGCCATTATTTATAGGGTAATAAATCACCCCCCCCATTGTTTACACTAATTAGCTTGTGGCCACACTTGTTACTGTAAACACTTGAGTTAATGACCTTGTCACTCTTGGGGACCCATACACACCGCACAGCGGGGTGCCAGATGGCCCCTACACACCGCACCGCGGGGGGCCGTCTCGCTGTACCGGTCCCCTTACTAGTCATATTGCTTTACAGCGACGTCTTTAATCAAGACAGAATGCTCATCAATGGTGTAGAAATAAGAGTACGACTAGTACGAAGCAAAGATGCCTTTTGCCTAATGGACGCCTTCGAAGATGGTAAATTCAGCCTGAAAATAAAGGAAGCCACGCTCATCGTTCGACGCATGAAGATAAATTCGGGAATTTTAATTGCGCAAGCCAATGCTCTCGCTAAAGCAACGGCCAAGTATCCCGTCACGCGAGTAGAAATCAAAACTTTTACGCTTCACGCAGGTATACATGGCGATACCATCGATAATGCCATTCTTGGGCAACTGCCCAAAGAATAATAATAGGATTTGTCGATAATAAGGCATTCAATGGCAATCGAACATTTAACCCGGTTATTTTTCACCACTTTTCAATAAATCACCTCTCCCTCTACGTCGATGGATCTCAAATTCCGAGTAAACCGTTACAGCCGCGCTTTGCTGCTAACGACAGTATGTTTATAGATGCATTTCAAACCCTCGGCTCGGGCACAGGTATACATTTCCTCAATGAGGGCCTTGGCATAAACCGTTTCAACTATTCACTGGGCTACTTTCTCACGGCTTTCGATCTCATCTCCGATTTATCGGCTCACTGCGCCTCGCATTGGAATCTCGTTCGCTCGGGTAGCTTACGCATAGAGGTGGGATTTGAGACGGCTCCAACGAGCACAATAAAATGCGTTGTTTATGTCGAGTACGATAACGTTCTCGAAATAGACTCCACCCGCCGAATATTATCCGATTTTAGTGCCTAGTCGTTAAAAAAGGTGGGGGGACGAGGACTCGAGAGGAAGCGGGCGGCGCACTCAAGCCTCACTTTTCTCTCGGCGCTCGCTACGCACACACGTATAATGGATTACGTCGTAGATAACAAGGGTTTCGAGACACTGAAAGGAAGTTTTTACCAAAGGAGGTGGCGATCATTTGCCTACAGAAACCCATTTTTGACCACTGGATTGTACAAGCACGGTGCAAATTCATCGAGCTGCCCGAAGACGTAAAAAATTCAAATTTCTACTGCGCTATCGATATTCGCGGCATTAACTGGTTCGAGGGCGAAGTATCACTCACAAGTAACCCTACGGAAGTGTCACTCACCGATTTTCCTGAGCCTTTGCACACGGTTTTTATACCGAAAAATATGAGACACCTTTATGTTTTTAGGTGCCCATAAAGAGTTTTAAGGTTGTGGATAGCCAATTGTGAATTTTTATATACAAGGCAGGCCTATTAAATCTATTCACGCAAACTGCTTCAAAGGCATGATTCAAAGGCGAAATCTGCCTTTCACCAAAGTTGAACGGTTCAAGAAGGACAATCTGAAATTGATCGGCAATTTGACCGAAAAACAATTTTCAAGGATATTTGAAGATCAAAATCTGACATTTTAAATAGGATCCCTTTTTTATCATAATGACCTTATAAGATCATTGAATGGTCACTATCATTTTTTCTATTGTAGTCTACTGGAACTCGACCTCTACAAAGGTTTTATGATTTGAAGAGTGAAAAGTAAAAATGGCTTTCAACTTAACGTTGAAGATGATTTTCGCCTTCTTTAAATGATACATCTTTTCTAGAGGTCGATTTTCACTAGATTTCCAATAAAAAGTATTTTATTGACCATTACATGATCTTATAAGGTTACTTCGACCTAATACAAAAAAAAAATTCTATATGTATGTAAAATTTCCCATTTTTTAGAATTCGTAGGTCAAAAATAGTAGTGCACATGTTAGAGAGTAAAAAAGAGAGATGGTGGTACCGTAAAGTGAAAACAAGAAATAAAAAAAAATAGTTTTAGGCGCATTTTGATAAATAAAATAATAATAATTTTTTAATTTTCTTTACATTAAATAAAAAAAATAATAACTTTTTAATTTCTCTACAGTAATATTAATGTATCTATGGTAACTAAAAACTTATTAGTATTTTTCCTGAAATGAATATCAGAGAATGAAAAAAGTTATGAGAATAAAAATGTAAAAACTATGAGTTATCTAATTTATAGTATAATTTATTTATAATTAATATGTATTTTTATTATTTATAATAATGCGGATTACTGCTATTGCTTGGGTCAAAGAAATGATCGATACATAGAGCTTTAGTACACCAAGCGCACCTAATAATAGCAATACTACTGCATAGTTGACAAGATTCATCGCAATTTTTAAAACAGTAATCTACTGGAGTTTCAAAATGTGGCGGTTTTTCTACAATCCACTTTTATTCCAAGCATACTGAAACATATTAACGAATCTAGGTGAAGAAAATTGATTATGAATGAGAGATTGAAGTTTCAGTATGTTATTTCGCAAATGTAAATTAATGTCATAACTATTTAAAATAATTAAATCTGAAAAACACCTCAAAAAATTTTTCCATGGTCTAAAGGTGTATACATCGAGTGGTTGTATCATTCCTGTTGTACCAGCCGGAATTTTCAATATTTTCACTTGCTTATTACAAACAATTACATCTTGAAATTTTTTTTCAGTTTGTCCTGACCAAGAATCTAAACACAAAACAGAAGTTTCGCCAACATTAGGTAGAAAAGCTTCTTCATACCATTTAATTATTAAGTTTGAAGTTAATTTTCCAGATATTGAAGCAAACACAATAATATTTTCTGCTTTGTATAAATTTTTTTCTACCAATGGTCCGAAATAACCGTTTTTTTCTTGTGTTACTATAAGTAAAGGGGATTTTAAAACTCCACTTGCAGATACAAAAGGTTGAATCGTGTAACTATGAGTAAGCGAATTTAAAGATTGCGCCAATGATTCAATTTTCAAAGATCCCTTGAAAGACAATGTAGGCCCTGCACGCATTTCCAGATTAAAATCCGACTGATCAGTATTATATACATTATCTCTTCCTATTTGTGAAATTTCAAATTTAACTTTATCCGTGAATCGCGAAGTCTCTTCAGATAATGCTACTTTATTTTTCAAACTAGATGTAGTGACGAATTTATTAATTTTCCTTGTTACAATTCGATGCTGCTGTTTAAATTTATAAATCCACTTTGAAGATGCTGCAAATAATTCATTTGATAGACCAACATCATCTCTAGATTTAATAGCCCATCTCTTTATATCTAAATCATGAACTGGCAGAGATTTTTCCCGCACATTTTGAAATTGTTCTACCACATATTCAGAAATTTTCAATAATTTGTCAAGTCTAGTTTCCCCTTGAGAAATTTGTTTCTCCCATCTATATAATGTCTTAACATTATTGACTTTTCTAAACCTATGTTTAACTGTAGTTAGTTTAAGACGTCCTTTACTTCCAGAACGCCAAAAATTAACAGCATTGGTTTTATAATCTAGATCTATTGGTACCAAAACTTTTTTGCTACTTTCTAAATTATTTATTACATTATAATCATCTTCAAATTCTTCTTCTATAGCACAAGCATCAGAGATGACACTTTCTTCATCAAAATTTAACGTATCATATGTTTCTATAAATAAATTATCATTTATTGCATCTTTAATTAAAGTTTCAAGCTCTAACGAAAACTGTTTTTCTTCTTTAGTAATAATTGATTGAATGTCAAATCGAGAATCATTGAAAGCTTTTCCTAATAGCGTTAAATCATTCTTAGGATTGATCATTATTGTGCAAAATATACACTTGTATCTGAAATCAATAATTTTTTTTACACGCCGTGCGCAAAGTTCGATTTCGCACACGCTCTAATAAAAAGAGATGCCCTAGATTAAGCTTGTCACACGTCGTGTCAAAAAATAATGTTTGATACACGAGTGAGAAAGTGGTTGTATCTTCGTGTGGCCTTTTCACCCTTGTTTCGCTTGGGCGCAAACGTCCATCACGAGGATAAAATCACTTTTTCGCACTTGTATCGAAAATAACTATTTCTTTAAATGCATGCATATTACAAATTAATGTAAAAAAATCGTTAAGTACTTATGTAGTATTGCTAATTAAATAATGAAGAGCAAAAATTAAAGTTGTAAACTTTAAATAATATTAAATATGAAAATTTGTAATTATTTGACAAGGTAAAATTATTTATTACAACTCTGAAAAAAAATATTTGTTATTTAACAAATGTATAATACGTTAAACTTTATTAATGAAATAATTTTGAAAATGAAGCTTATGACGGCTGTGATGTTATTAAATGTAAAAATGTATAAGACGTTAATGATTTATAACAGTAAATTCATTTTATTTGCGCAACGTTTTGATCTTATTAATGATAATCCTTTTTAAGTAAATAAATTTGTTCGTGAAGAATATTTTTTTAAAATTAAGATATTTACCTTTAGATAAAATTTGATGAAACTTTAATTATTAAACATAGTTATTTTTAAATATTCGGAAAATATTGATACAATATTGGTACAATATCGATACAATATCGATATAGAATATCTATATTTTTCTTATTTATAAAAATTTACGTTATTATAATTTTTTCTCGAAGTATTTAATAGAATGACTTTCACCTTAAACTTAAAATTGAATGCTAATAATTCTAAATTTTCTTTGTTTTATGATTTTACTATGCAAAAATTATATTTATTAAAACTATGCAATTTTTAGTTCCCTTAAATCATTCATATATTTATTTAGCAATAAAAGTAAGTAAATAACGAAATGAGATATGTAATAAATATAATAAAAAGCTTTTATTCACCTTTCTCGTCTATTACAAAATTTTGTTGAATAACTTTGATAAACTTCTTTAACAAATTGTCAAATTATCACTGTTTCTATATTCCACATAATTGCACCACTATAGTTTTTATTGAAAAAATCATGTAAACTCAATTGAAGTAACTGCTTTCGATTTTATCTAAATAACTATTAATTACTCTATTTTTTATTAATGCATAGGGGAGATCGAGGCAAGTTGGCATACGGGTAGGTTGGCCCAATGCTAATATCTCGTGATTGGAGTAACAGAGGTCAAAACCTGTCAAACTGTCGATGTTAGTCATGTAAATTGGAACGAGGAATATTCGTTTTATTTTTCAGTCGGAAGTTTGAAAATTTTTTCATATACAGGAGTAAATTTTATATTCCAGAAAATTTCCAGTGATTCTTGAAAAGATTATGATTATCTATTCTTAAACGTAATTTAGGTTATAATGATTAATTATTTAATAATTTTAGCACTTTGTATTATTTTCATATTTAAATTTTCAATATTATTAGCATAATTTTGAAATTAAAATGTACCCGTGTTACAAAAAAAAATAAATAAAGAAAATGTAGAAAGTGGTCTAACTATAGCACCGGTCTCTCCCACATTCAAAAGCTTAGGAATAAAAAAAAAATCAAATGTGGTATTGTTTTTATTTTATTATTCAACAAAAATTTTGCAATACTAAATGAACTTCTTTTTATTGAAAGTGAATTATTTGTTTGGTAAAGAAATTAAAGAAAACTAAAAAATATGTGCAAATATGAGTAGGGCAACAATCGTCTATATTACGTTATAAATTTATAATATACGATTCAGGAATAATAGATTTTACTAATCTTAAAATGCAATTATTTAATCTAAAAAAAATATTAATTGCAATAGTAGTAATAATTCGTTATTGAATCGAATGCTCAACTGCAAAACATTGGAATAAGAAAAATATTCACTTGTTATATCTTTCTAGTACTAATCAAATAAAGTAGTACATCACGTAATAATTATTACCATTATTATCTTTTCATTATCATTACTATAAACACAAACATCTGGTGATGAGAACAATAGTTTATAGAATCTGCCTTTACTTCTCTTACCAATAATAATACATTGAAAATGATCTTTTCTTCAACTGTTTTAGTTATGAATTAAATTCAAGAAACAACTTTTTTTGGTGTGTATTTGTTTATAACAATTATGAAAAATTATGGATTAATAAAAAGTTCTATTCGATTTATAATTTAAGTCTTTTATAATACCTAACAATGCAAAAAATTTCAGGATTTTACATAAAAAAAGAAAAAAAGAAAAAAAAAAGGTGCTAATATATTCGCTCCTGTGACTGCAAGGGTAACCATGTACCTAAAATAGATTTTATGGGGCGCATATCAGTCTAAAATCATTAATATTATCCAAAATTTACGTGTCATATTTAATTTGGTAGAATAGATAAAATAACTTGAAGATGTTTATTATTATTGGGCTATATGGTATATGAGTAAATCGGATTTAATAAATTCATAATTTTGTGACCCTTTTCGAGTTTCAAAATTTCTTTTCCGAGCACACCTATGAGACACGTTTTTTGGCACATTACACCTTATATTATAAGAAGAAATTATGGGTGCATCCACTTTTTTGCTGCATTTCATTTTTCTTATGGGAATTTAACATGGGAAAAATGGACGAAAAGTGCGGTCCTTGTTGATTAACCAATAGCAAGCTATGAAAGTGGCCAACAAACATTCCACAAAAAACGATTACAGTAAAAAAAGAGCTTAAATTTGAGATGAGAATCGTTAAAATCGGTCAATTCGGCGCCAAGTTACGTTCATTTGAAAATCGCTAAAAATAATAAAAAATCATTGAATTTCGTGGATTCGGGAAAAATCGCTCATTTTCCTCAGCAAAATATGGATTTCACCCAAAAGTTTTCGATTGGACAACGTTTTTTCCTTATAATATAAGGTGTAATGTGCCAGAAAAAACATGTCTCATAGGTGTGCTAAAAAAAAAAATTTTTTTTGGAACACGAAAAGGGTTACGAAGTTATGGATTTACTGATGATATATTCTCATTTCACGTATAAAAATTCACGATTGGTGATTTACGACCTTAAAACTCTTTATGGGCAGCTAAAAAAAAATACGTGTCTCATATTTTTCGATATAGAAGCCGTATGCAAAGTCTCAGGTAAATCGGTGAGTGACACTTCCGTAGGGTTACTTGTCAGACAACTATATCGTTATCTCTTCAATATCGCAAGAGCAGCAAGACGGATTTACGTTCGTGGCGAGGAGAAGGCCTGGTACCTGGAATCTTTACTCGGCCGAAACATATGTAACTTAGAAAAATATGACTCGCCGACGTTCGGAAAACTCAACAACATGTTTTCTGACGTGCTGGTATGTTCTACGCACGCGACTCAGAGGTTTAAAAATAAACAAGAATTTTGCGCGCTCTACAAGGCGCACCAAATAAAAAAGTGGTTGCGCCCTATACTACCCGAAGAGTGGAAGATGATCAACAAAGACCAAGTACAAAGTCAAATATTCTACACTGCACTTCATCAGTATCAGCAGAAGCAGCGCAAAAAATGACTTCGTTTTCACCCGGGGATCGACCAGTCCACTGAGTAGGAGGAGGAGGAGCAGAACGACGACGGCCGCGACGAGACGGATGTGGCCACAGAAATAGCAAGTAACAGCGACAGCAGCACATATTTCACATTTAGCGAAAACGCAAAATGAATACGAAACAAATCACTAGGGCCATTAGTGGCCTCAGAGCAAACTCGATAGGTGTATACGCAGCCGATCACATCCCCCGAAGCTTGAGTCTTCCAGCCGCTGTTGTAACCAATGTCGATACCTCAGATAAGCCTGGATCCCACTGGGTGGCATTCTACATAGACAAAAATGCAAAAGGAACATATTTCGATAGCTATGGAGTCGCCCCTGTGTCACGACATCGTATCGATCGACTTCGGAGAAATTGCGCAAGCTTCAAGTGGAACGAGAAGAAACTGCAGAGTATTAATTCTAAAGTTTGCGGCGAATATTGTATTATGTTTCTTTGCTATATGTGTAGTGGTCGCACTTTACACGCGTTTTGTAACGTCTTTTCACGTGATTCACATGTAAACGACGCACTGGCCGCAAAATTTTATGAAAATGTAAAAAGAAAAAATCACCGGAAAAGACTCCGACGTGCGAACAATTTCCCCAGCATTATTTCCAAGGGCGCTGGCTGGTTCGTTCAAACATCTAAAGAATTTATATAAAATGTGCGTGTGTGTGTGTGTGTGTGCGCGGGTGTGCGCGCGTGCATGTGTGTGTGTATGTGTGTGTGTGTGCGTGACTTAATTTTTATTATAATATTTCTATTTAATCGTGCATTCAATTGTTTAGTTTGTAATATTTCTTTTTTATCCAGAAACACATTCAATTTTTATACTAAGGAATAGGCCGCTAACGGTTCTACTGCCCAGGTTAAAGAATAAAGACAAAACTTATATGTCCAACGTTTCGAACGGTTTTATTCCGCCCCTTATCAAGGTCTAAAAAATACAAATAAAACACAAATTTATTCAGGAACAAAGAATACTTAATCTATGACTTCGTATTTTTCGAATCTTACCAAAACTCTATCGTATTAAAGTATACTGCAAGTAGACACTATAAGTGACTACTAGTCAATGTGAAGCAACGTAAGCAGATTCGTCGTATTTATAGTAAAGTATGTACCTGTGTGTGTGTAAGAAAAGTGTGTACTGACAAGCTATTAAGTAACGATGACTAGACCGCGTATGTATAAAAAATTATTATTCTGATAGTCCAAAAATGAATATAACTTATAACAACTTATTGTTATTGATAAAACTTTTATAATCAGCCTTTAAAAAATTAGTGTCAAACTATCTATTTAAACTATTGTGTTGTGAGTGTATATGGAGCATTTCTGATAACAATCTTTTATTTAAATTTTGTTCTTGATCTAAAATTTTGATATTTTTAAAATCAATTTGATGATTTGTACTCGTAATATGTTCGTGTAAAACTGATTTATCCCTCTTAAATTTGCAGTGGCTCGCATGTTCTTTACTTCTTACAATTAATTTTCGAGATGTTTGTCCTACGTAAGACGCATCACAATCGCAACAATTGATCTTATATACAACATGAGATTTTTCATTTTTGTGATATTTGTCTTTTCCTAATCTAATTATGTAATTGAATTTATTGGAGATTCAATTGATCATGGTCAGGTTATTACTATTACAGATGTTTTTTAATTCTGGGTTAATATATTTAATATATGGAAAAACTAAAATGCTGTTGAAATTTATATTTTTAGAATTACATGTATTTTTATTATTATTTTTAATATGTAGTAAACGTTTATTTATGTGTTTATTAATAAAATTAATAGGATAATCATTCTCCAATAATAAATCTCTAATTAGATTAAGATTATTGTCATGGAAATGTGTGTCTGCTAAATTAATACATTTATCCACTAAATTACAAATAATACCAATTTTATTACTAACAGGATGGTGAGAGTTGAAATTTAAAAATCTTCCAGAAAAAGTTGGTTTCCTGAACCAGTCCGTGGAATTCTTTTTTTTTTTTTTTGTTTTTTTTTTTTGTTTGTTTGTTTTTTTTTTTTTTGTTTATTTTGAATGATAAGAATGTCAAGAAAACTAATTTTATTATTATTAGATATTTCAACTGTGAATTGCAAATTCTTATCAAAACTATTGAATAAGTTTACGGTATAATCTATCATCCGATCAGGGACACATATGATGATGTCATCGACGTATCTATAATAAAACGGAACAGGAAAGCAAATTTTTGATAAGGCCTGATTTTCTAAATCCTCCATGACAATATCAGCTAAGATAGGACTTAAGGGGTTGCCCATGGCCGCTCCAAATATTTGTTTATAAAACATGTTATTGAATACAAAGTAATTATTATGTAAGGTAAAACTAATAACATTGATGAATTCGCTACAATTTAGTTCGCAAAAGTTATAAAGTTGATTCCATCGTTTTTCCAATGAGTTAAAAATTAAATAATCCGCAACATTTGTATACAAGCTAATAACATCCAAACTAATAATCGTATATCCAACAGGTATAGTATGTATATCACAAATTCAAGGTCGTGTTGAGAACCCAACGACGAAGTATATGTAGTTGTTTGCAGCTAATGGCAGTCATGGTAGAATATACTAAGGAATAGGCCGCTAACGGTTCTGACCTCAACCAAAACAGTACACAGGTCAATGAACGTTCTCACACTGTATCTAATGACAAATGGCTAGTGAACCTTTCCAATGTTCAACTACCTCCGTTTGTTATTAATACACTACGTCTTGGCGAAAAATTTAATTTTACTGACAACTTAAGTAAAAAGAATGTTTTAGAAATTATAAAAAACTTAGAATACTTTTTTAAAGAAAAAACAGTAGAGTCTGAATTCTCTAAAAATATAGGAAATAAGATCTTAAATATTTTAAGTAAACAACAGAATAATAATTTCAGTTTAGATTTTTTTGACAAAAAGCTCAAGATTGATTTAAAAAGAACCAAAGAATTTCTAAGCCATGATACTAACCTTTTAGTAACACGAGCTGATAAAGGTAATAGTACTGTTGTGATAGAAAAACAAAAATATATGGAAAAAATGATTAATTTGTTCTCGGACACAAAATATTATGTATTATTAAGAAAAACCCTCTGCCTTCATTGGAAAAGAACACTGACGCTCTTATTAAGAATCTAAGACATAAAACTAACTTTCAAAAATTACAACCGGTCTCAAATAAATGTACAATAGCTAGAGCTTATGGTCTTGTGACAATACATAAGATCAATTTTCCAGTTAGACCTATAATTTCTGCGATTAATACTCCCACATATCATTTATCTAAAATTCTAGCCAAGTTTCTCTTCAACAAATTAAAAAGACCGATTTCACATGTTACTAATAGCCTAGATCTTAAACAAAAAATTGAATTCGTATCTATACCTGCTGGATATACGATTATTAGTTTGGATGTTATTAGCTTGTATACAAATGTTGCGGATTATTTAATTTTTAACTCATTGGAAAAACGATGGAATCAACTTTATAACTTTTGCGAACTAAATTGTAGCGAATTCATCAATGTTATTAGTTTTATCTTACATAATAATTACTTTGTATTCAATAACATGTTTTATAAACAAATATTTGGAGCGGCCATGGGCAACCCCTTAAGTCCCATCTTAGCTGATATTGTCATAGAGGATTTAGAAAATCAGGCCTTATCAAAAATTTGCTTTCCTGTTCCGTTTTATTATAGATACGTCGATGACATCATCATATGTGTCCCTGATCGAATGATAGATTATACCGTAAACTTATTCAATAGTTTTGATAAGAATTTGCAATTCACACTTGAAATATCTAATAATAATAAAATTAGTTTTCTTGACATTCTTATCATTTAAAATAAAAAAAAAAAAAAAAAAACAAACAAAAAAAAAACAAAAAAAAAAAAAAAAAAATTCCACGGACTGGTTCAGGAAACCAACTTTTCTGGTAGATTTTTAAATTTCAACTCTCACCATCCTGTTAGTAATAAAATTGGTATTATTTGTAATTTAGTGGATAAATGTATTAATTTAGCAGACACACATTTCCATGACAATAATCTTAATCTAATTAGAGATTTATTATTGGAGAATGATTATCCTATTAATTTTATTAATAAACACATAAATAAACGTTAACTACATATTAAAAATAATAATAAAAATACATGTAATTCTAAAAATATAAATTTCAACAGCATTTTAGTTTTTCCATATATTAAATATATTAACCCAGAATTAAAAAACATCTGTAATAGTAATAACCTGACCATGATCAATTCAATCTCCAATAAATTCAATTACATAATTAGATTAGGAAAAGACAAATATCACAAAAATGAAAAATCTCATGTTGTATATAAGATCAATTGTTGCGATTGTGATGCGTCTTACGTAGGACAAACATCTCGAAAATTAATTGTAAGAAGTAAAGAACATGCGAGCCACTGCAAATTTAAGAGGGATAAATCAGTTTTACACGAACATATTACGAGTACAAATCATCAAATTGATTTTAAAAATATCAAAATTTTAGATCAAGAACAAAATTTAAATAAAAGATTGTTATCAGAAATGCTCCATATACACTCACAACACAATAGTTTAAATAGACAGTTTGACACTAATTTTTTAAAGGCTGATTATAAAAGTTTTATCAATAACAATAAGTTGTTATAAGTTATATTCATTTTTGGACTATCAGAATAATAATTTTTTATACATACGCGATCTAGTCATCGTTACTTAATAGCTTGTCAGTACACACTTTTCTTACACACACACAGGTACATACTTTACTATAAATACGACGAATCTGCTTACGTTGCTTCACATTGACTAGTAGTCACTTATAGTGTCTACTTGCAGTATACTTTAATACGATAGAGTTTTGGTAAGATCCGAAAAATACGAAGTCATAGATTAAGTATTCTTTGTTCCTGAATAAATTTGTGTTTTATTTGTATTTTTTAGACCTTGATAAGGGGCGGAATAAAACTGTTCGAAACGTTGGACATATAAGTTTTGTCTTTATTCTTTAACCTGGGCAGTAGAACCGTTAGCGGCCTATTCCTTAGTATATTCTACCATGACTGCCATTAGCTGCAAACAACTACACATTCAATTTTTAATTTATATTTACACTTTATGTACATTGTAAGTTATAGAATTGTAAAAGCTGATGTGTGCGTGTATCCGTCTTTCTTAGTTTCTAAGGTTTTGTATACTACGTTTGTCTTGGCCTTTTTTTGCTTGTAATTTTATATTATTCATATATTTGTAAATTTAAAATGTATTTTTTTTAATTTGATCGAACAATAAAAAAAAGTTAAACAAACATCGTATTCATTTAACGACCTTGTCCGCTAAATTTAATTCCTTACCTTTTTTATCTTGAAACGAATATGTACTATTCCATCAAGAAACCGAAAAGCATATGCGTAACGGTTTTCTCAAGTGGTGAAAAACACCGGAGGCGCTTTCTTCTTTGAGGCTTTGAAACATAATCAACTCGATTCACCGAAAAGCATATGAGTAACGGTTTTTTCAAGTGGTGAAAAACACCTTAGCTGTTTCCTTTTTTCAAGTGGTGAAAAACACAGGAGGCGCTTTCTTCTTTGAGGCTTTGAAACATAAGCTGCTCGAGTCACCGAAAAGCATATGCGTAACGGCTTTTCAAGAGGTGAAAAACACATTAGACGTTCCCTTTTTTCAAGTGGTGAAAAACGCATGAGTCGTTTTCTTCTTTGAGGCTCAAAACCCTTAACGGGAAAATTTATGGTTCTGTTTCTCAAGGGCTCCGCGAGTTTCCCAGCGCTTCTTCCCACTCTCCGATACATAAGCGTAAACATTCATGATTGGGCGCACGGATTTTATGTAACAATCGAGCAGCCAATCGTAACTCGTGGTAGAAAGGATGGGGATTCGCGCTGGAGAGAGAATAAGTACGGGGCCTAGCCGCGCCACCCTCAGTCAGTCGCTCTACCTCGACGAAGTCGTGACATTATTACCAACGTTAAGTCAGTATTTTTTAAAAATGTCTCAAACAAAGCCAGTGCCGAATTTACTGTACAATTCGACTTACGGCTCTCAACAATTCGTACTCCAAATTCGTTTACGTCGGCTTGGATTATGCAGGTGGCTATTTCCGACCCGTCATCAGGTTCGGTGGGCATAGATCACCGCATAAATATATAACTCTGGATATCGACAGTTGGGAACAATTAAAAAACCATTTCAAGATCTTCGGAGAGTATCTATGGGCATCAGGCGATTTTGTTAAGCAAGGCAAATATGCAAAAATATATTTACCGCACCACGACGTCGAATTGACCACAGCCTACGGTCATAGAACCGTATCAATCACCGATAAGCCCCAAGTTACACCGCCATCGTTCACCCTACAGTACGAACACGAGGCTCAACAGTTCGACTTTGAAGACGATAACGCCAATCAGGAGGCAGCCGCCTCCACTACCAGTGACGAACCCCTGCTACAAAAAAAAGAAGTATAAAAAACCACCGAAGATTATGATGCAGTATACAACTTTCAGCGGATTGAAACAGTTCCAACAGTGTATAGACTATAAATTAAAAAAGTTAGAAGAAATGTCGGGTTTTGTGAACAAGGTTTTCGGTATAATGATCGATGTTATTAAAACGTAAGCAATTAGCAAAAACGACGTGCATTTACTAGACCATACATTCATCGGCGTTGTATTTAATGAACTAGAAGACAAAATGAAAGAACTCGCGCTAAATCAATTAATGTTTGCAAATTTTAGCGAGAGTTCTCTCGAAATAATGTTTTTGGAAGTATATACGGAGTATTTAACAATTCTAGAAAAAAATGTTGTTAGTGCGTTAAAAGTTTAAAAATGTACAAAAATAATTTTTTTTTATTTTATATAATAAAATGTATTTTACCTTATCACACTTTTTTATTTAAGGATCCCTCCTTTATACCTACTCCTATTCATGTCCGCAACTTCTCATTTGCTCTAGCACGCATATATTTATATATGCAGCATTATACATAAGTCATTCGTCGAAAGACCACCAACAAGGCAACATCATGGGCAACATCAGCACCAGGCAAAATCAGACGACAAAGAACCTCTCATCAACAAGGCAGACAAGAAAGACTCTTGGGCAAACAAAAAATATTCTCCACCACACCATTCCTTTGCCACCAATTCCTTCTCCTTCCCAAAAAAAGAAGGTTATTCAAAATATAACGAATAACAAACCGTCCCTTTAAGGACAACATTTATGTTAATGAGAAAAAACTGTTCATAACAATAGGGGGTTTCACCCTGTTTAAATGAATAAAAATTTATTTTGCCTCACATGCTTTCATTATTTACAGACCCCTCCTTTACACCAACTCCCTATTCCCTCCCCCCACAACTTATCATTGCCAACACACACACACGCACGCACGCACACACACACACACACACACACACACAGACACACACGCACGGTCTATATAGCGAGAGGCCTTGCTCCAGCAGGGTCTTCATGGCGTAGCACGTATAGCCAAATGTCTCGGCCCCCCACCACCACGAATCGGGGCATATACGATGGCACGCGCCAGGCAGGTATAGCGGCATAGCGTCATGGCGCGGGCGATAAGTGGGTCATTATTTATGGGTAATAATTCACTGCATTTTTTACCCTAATTAGCTTGTGTTCACATTTGGAGCCCATACACACAGCACACGGTCTATACAGCGAGAGGCCTCGCACCCTATGGGTCTTTATGGTGTAGCGCGGACAGCCAAAGCGCTCGCCCCCCACCACCTCGAGTCAAGGCATATACGGGAACACGCGTGGGACATGTATAGCGGCATGACGTCATGGCGGGTGCCATAAGTGGACCATTATTTATAGGGTAATAAATCACCCCCCCCCCCCCATTGTTTACACTAATTAGCTTGTGGCCACACTTGTTACTGTAAACACTTGAGTTAATGACCTTGTCACACTTGGGAACCCATACACACCGCACAGCGGGGTGCCACATGGCCCCTACACACCGCACCGCGGGGGGCCGTCTCGCTGTACCGGTCCCCTTACTACTCATATTGCTTTACAGCAAAAATTGTTGATCACCTACCAAACGAAGTTAGAACAAAAAAAAATTGTGATAAATAGAATAACTAATATGAGAAATATAAAACAATAATTTAATATAATAAAGTATATTGCTTAAATTATGTACAAACAAAAATCCGTTTATATTGAATATCACTGACCACCACCCAAAGGCATGAAAATTGTTCGTTCTCTATTAGGGGAGAAGTGGCATGATTGGCGCACTTAACCTTTGTCCTTGATTATTTAAATGAAAAAATAGTTAAAACATAAAATGAACTATACGTGAAGATAGCCAAACATTTACTGTATCGACCTAAAAACTTTTTTACAGCATAGTCTTTACAATTTATTGAATATAAACGATTTATTAAAAAAAAAATTTGCGCCATTCAACCCGCCGCTTGCGGATTGATTGACGCACACGTATATAGCTTTAGATATCTTGCGCAAACTAATGTGCTGCACTTGCCTGAATAGACTTTCTAGCTTTAACATCATGTATAGCACTTTCCAACTTACCTTTGTCACACTGGTTGTATTTTTTTGCAATCTTGCCCATCTAAATAATCATACCCTCAAAATATTTTCTCAAGGACGATATTACTTTATACACACTTGCTGCGCGAGTAAAAATATCAAATAATGCACTTAATGCGTAAACATTATAACAAGAGAATATAAGAATGCACTCATTTTGATAAATAAAAGCTAGGCGGTGTATTTTCATGCCTGCGCCAATCAAGCCGTTTCGAACTTTTTTATTATTTCAACTTATTTCCTAATTATAAATAAATAAATGTAATAATCGAGTTTTACTATATGAAAGTAAATAAATTAAACTATGTTATGGCGTATTTGTTTTTATCATCATAGCATTTCAGATTTGTCAATTGATCAATTTCGAACATGATACTAACCACATGAAAAGTGACTCAAAAATACTTTTCTTAATATTTTATCAGAATAGGCTCCAATATTAATGGTTTTGTGTGTGTTTATTAATTTTGTATTTTTAATTAAGAAAAACTAGCTTGCATGCCGAAAATCTGAATAATAATTCTAATAATCAGGTGCGCCATCGAAACCGCCGCGCCAACCAAGCAGCTTCTCCCCTATATTCTTTTTCTCATTCTAAAATGAATTTCTCGGAACTATATATATATATATATATATATATATATATATATATATATATATATATATATATATATATATATATATATATATATATATATATATATATATATATATATATATATATATATATATATATATATATATATATATATATATATATATATATATATATATATATATATATATATATATATATATATATATATATATATATATATATATATATATATATATATATATATATATATATATATATATATATATATATATATATATATATATATATATATATATATATATATATATATAGATGTCGATGCTTTCACCAGGTTCGCCAGCGAACTTGAATTCCCATCGGCGCACTACTTGGCCGACATCTCGAAGTCCGCTGCCTGTCGTGCGGTTCGATTCTTCGTACGACCCTGTCATCGACCTTCCTCTTGTTTCGCGCCGTATCTCAGAGACAGTCGATTCTATCTGCTGGCTCTGTTATCCACCCCCTGTCCAGGCGCCACCGAACCCTGTTCGATGCGACAGCAGGGTACTAGGTGGCGGCGGCCTCTCTTCCGCCGGAGGCTGTCGAGGCCTCGAAATGGGCTGCTGTATCGGGATCGGCAGTGCCCGTCCGCCGATGTCTAGCCGAGCGGACAGGCCTCTCGACTGCGTCTCTTCTCGCAGATTTTCTTCATTCCGGTGGGCGGGCATGATGTCCGTGAACGTCACTCTCCGCATTGCTTCGGCGCTCTCCCGGCGAGTGCTGTTGGCGTTTGGATGTTGACTTGCGTTAGCGGCCGTGATCCGCGTCGACTCTTCGATTTGCCGGAGTTTCTTGTCAACCGCGGCCATGTACACGGCCCAATTGGTTGGCACTTGTAGTGTCGTGCCGTCCGCCATTGACATCTCGAACATTGCCGGCCCTTTTATGGCCGTGGTTCGTTCGCTCTCCTCCGCATCCTGGCTGTTCATGCCGTTTTGGCCCATAGCTTCATCGTCGCTGTCGACTCTGGTTGCATTTGATGCCCATTCGCGACTGCGCTCGAGGTTTCCTTGGACTGCTGCGTCCGTTTTTAAAATCTCGAGTGGATGCGGCTCGTCCGACGTGGAGTTTGCCCACGATTTGTCGTGTTCCGAGCCGGACGTTCGGTCCAGAAACGTGCGGTGAGCATTTGCGCGTTCCACCCACGCGGAATGCTCATCAGCGGCGGCTACACCTTCAAAATCTTCTGGGTCGTAGTCGCCTGCCAGCCACTTACTGATGCGCTCTAGCTTCAGGAACGTTCCGCCGCTAGTCTTCAGTCCGAGCGCTTACGTGTAACGCAGTGTCTCGTCCTCGGTGAGACATCTGCACCAATTATCGATGGCTTTGGCCACAGACTCTCCCATCGTTGCACTTGTTTACAATTAGACCTCTCTCGGAGTATACCTGTGTGCGTCTAAACGAATACGCTCACGTATCGAATGGGCGCACCAACAATACAACAACAGCAAAAAAAAAAGATACAAAGTAATTTTTCTCCTATCAGGTATACTCCGATCAAGTGCGTGTGTGTGTACCGGTTCGACTCTCAGCTGTGGTTCACAATCTCTCTACCACCGCTGAGAGACGACGCACCGCTCCCTCTTGTCGCTTTTCTTCTCACTACGAAAAAGAAATAAAATCCCGAAACAAAAGGAAATTCTAAGTTAGGTTTTAATTCTCCAGTTATTCTATTAATTAACACGACAAAAGGAAAAGAAAGTAAAAGTTAAACTCTCGTCGAATCGTCAATGTTTACTTTACGCTCAGCTCTCATATGCTGATCTTTCCCGGAGCAAGGCAATGTTTATTATTCGCGCACACACACGCTTGCACTCGTATTTTATCGCGCGCTAGCGTAATTTTCGTACGCAGCGCGTCGCGATTATTCGCACCACCCGATTCTACAATCCGTAGAAAAAAAACCTGATTTGATCTAGTCACATTCCTAATTTTAACTTTTAATCCCGATTTTTAGAGGAAAGAAAAAAAAACCAGAGAAAAAGTTTTTCTCCCAATCTAATTTTCCGCACGCACGTCGGTGGCAGGTATCCGTGTATCCACACGTTAAGGGCGCCAGTTGTAACGGGGCAAGCGTCGCGCAATTATTCGCTTCTTCTAGGCGGATTTGCCGATAAACGGCGCAACAATGCAGTGGGGCGCGAGCACTTGCTCGTGCCAACCCTCGGCGAAATCTCCTCGTTCGCGCCTGCGCGCCGTCGCTCGCTGTCGGCTGTCTTCCTCGGCAGCCGTACCTGCCGGCGTTACAACGCGCGGCTTCACTGTCGCGCTCTCTCTCTCGTGCGTGCTACCTCGGCTGCTCAGAAATGCGCGAGCACCGTCTACTCACGCCCGCGGAGGCCGGTGGTATTCTATACCGCCGCGCCACCGACTAGGAATAGGGATCGGGGAATACGCGCCAAATAATGTACCAACGCGTAAGAAGAATAAATGAAGTTTATTGCCTCTCGAGCGGCAGAACCTTTATACACGCGGCGCGTACACTGTGTACGCGCCGATTCGGGTGGTGCGCCGGCGCACACTATGTACGTGTGTGCACGGTCGCACACGCGTACGCTTAGAAGCGGCTCGAGCCGACGTCGGCCGATCGCCGCGCACAATCGGCTCTCGCGTGCGCGTCGGTAGCCTCGCTCGCTCGCGCGGGGCTCGCTCTCCGGACGCATGTTGTCCGCGGGAAGAGCGCGCGTTCGCCTGGCCAGGACTTACCTCGCGTCGAATATGCTGATGCAGAGTCCGGCCGAGCGGCGTAGAACACCGCGGGCGTCGTATCTCTCTCTCTCCTTCTTGAGCGATTCGGCCGTAGCCGGAGATCGGCCGCACTGCTGGTCTCTCTCTCCTCCTCCTGTTCCCCTGCTGCACTGCTGCGCTGCTGCACCACCGCATGGCTCGCTCACTCTCGTACTCGCTCCGCGCTGACCACGTGTGCACTTATCTCTCTCACTCTCTCCCTCTCGAAGCACAATCACTCCAGTCTAAGAAGCACGGGCACGGGCTGTAGCCAAAGCGATACTGCCTGGCTGCTTCTCCGTCGGCACGCGCAATCATCTCTCGGCCTTGCCCTTCGCGTAAGGTTGAGAGATGTTTACATTTACCGTGTTTGCGCCTGCCGTCGCGGTGTGCTGAGACTCGCCTCGAGTCTCATCGACGCACACCGATACACACACACATGCGCGCACGCACACGAGCCGTCCGTTACATCGCTTGAAAGAGTGTGGTCATTTTCGCCTATATAAGCTACATTTTCTATATTTATTGCTATTTCAGTTTCATTATTTATGTAAAATACTGTTTTAATAAAATGCGTAACTTATAATAAAATATGAATTTATTAAATTCGAATAACTTAAGAATGTAATGCCGGTAAAGTAGAAATCAGGTAACTACAAAATTAATTTTTTTTTAAACAAAATACCGAATTATTTTTGTAAAATGTTATGCATGCAAAATTGTAAATAATGATCATTAGGTTCTTAAAAATTTTTATTACTTTTGAAAAAGTTATTCGAATTTAATTACTTAATATTTTGATGTAAGTTACTCATTTTCTTTAAATAGTGTATAAATAAATAATTATTAGAAATCATTAATATTATAGATAAATAATCATCCTTCATATTTATTTAATTGCTGCTTAATTTTAATTATTTAATTTGCTATTTAATTTTGATCATTTTGAAAATTAAATAATTTATATTGGGATATTAAATAATTAAGTTAGAATAACTTTTCAAAAGTAATAAAAATTTTTAAAAACATAATGATCATTATTTACAATTGTATATACATAACATTTACAAAAATAATTCGGTATTTTGTTGAATAAAAAAACCGCTGCCTATTCATTGGCCCGTAGCTTCCTCAACCGTAATTTGTTGGTTCCGTTAATTAATTTTTAATAACAAAATTTATTATTTTTTAAAAAATTTATTGCATAATTATAATTAAATTCATTTATGAATATTAAAAATTGTTAATTTTTAAATTTATTTATTTATTTATTATTTATTTATATCAAATTTATATAAATTTTGAGCTGATAAATAAAGTTATCATTTGGAATAGAAGTAAAATATCTATATTTTATAATAAAACAAATAGCTATCACGGTTGTTTTGTTATTATCAAAAACTTTTTTTTTTATATTCATAATTTATAGTTTTTAAGAAAAAAAAATTTATAGCTATCATTGTTCTTTTGTTATTAACAAAAACGTGTTTTTTTAAAAAAGTTCATAACTCACAAATAAATTATAATAATGCAGAACATAATGCATTCATAATGCATAATTCATAATTATAATAGATTATAATAGATGTAATTTTTAAACATTTTAATTCATTTTGTTGGTTGGTTTTTTAAAAATTAAAAAAAAATAATCGAAGGTTTACTCAATGACGTTTCCTTATTCCACACCACCTAGCAGTAGATATCACTGCGCGTTTTTTAAAAATAAAATATAAATCTTTTTTAATTTAGAGATTAAATTAAATTTGTAACACATGAATGATTTTCGGCGTTTTCCTACATAAAAATATGTTTTAAAAAGTGACTTTTTTACCTATCGTGTCAAGAAATTCATTTTCTCCCTCTGCTCTAAAATTATGTAAAATCGCGAAAATGAATTTAGCCTTGCTTTTTAGGTTCAAAAACCCCGATCGGATCACCACCTACTCTTATACTATTTTAATTATTCATCAGTTTTGAATGCTTAAGCTCAAGAATTCAATCTTGAAAATTCAAACATATTACATTTGACGCCAATACTATATACTTTTATAATATACTGATGATAACATCATTGGAGTTATGAGTTTAAAAAAAAAAAAACACGTTTTTGTTTTTGATGATAAATAATGAACCGTGATAGATAGAAAATTAATTTTTTTTAAAATATAGTTATTTTAATTCTCTTTCGAATGCCACCTACCCCATTCAAATACGTAGAGCCGTTCTCGAGAAATTACGATTTTAAAAAATGTCAAAAAATATTTTACCTCAAATATCTCTGAAATTTATGGACCAATCATTTTGCCCAAAGAACTCGACTGAGAACTATAAAAAATCTACCTCTAAAAAGAGTTTTGAACCGATTAAGTCAATTTTACTCTTGTAATCGTTGGACATACAAAACTGATTTTTTTCATTTTTCAATTTTTTACTCAAAATCTAGCCTACAGAATATATTCAAATTTTAACAGATTATAGATGTTTATATTCTGTATTATCATGATTTTTCTCAAAAAAATTGACCGTTAAGTTTAGGAGTTATAAGCTTCTAAAAAAAAAACACGTCTTTGTTAATAACAAAAGAACCGTGATAGCTAGAAACTTTTTTTTTCTTAGAAAATATAGATATTTTAATTCTCTTCCGAACGCTACCCATCAGATTCGAATAACTCGATCCTATCATTAAAAAAATAAAAAAACAGTTTTGAGAAAATCGAAAATTTGAAAAAAACAAAAACGCATCGCCCCAATCAAAAAACTGATTTTTGACCCGCCATCACGCAAAAAAAAAACAAAAAGAAAGAGACCTGTCCGGTCAAAATCGACCGAGTAGAAGCTGAGATCCAGGCGCACACACACACACACATACACACACACACACACACACACACACACACACACACACACACACACACACACACCCGCACACACACACACACACACCCCCGCACACACACACACACGCACGCACACACACACACACACACACACACACACACACACACACACACACACACACACACACACACACACACACACACACATCCATACAGACATTTTTCAAAAACCATGTATTTTGATTCCTAACACCTCGGAACACAATTTAACATGTTTAATTATAACATGTTTTTACAACAACTCAAAAATTTACTATCACAAAGCAGCTTCCTCTAGGAGGAAACAAAAATTAATTTTGTAGTTACCTGATTTCTGATTTACCGGCACTACGTTCTTAACTTATTCGAATTTCAGTAATTAATGTTTTATAAATAAATAATTTTTAAAAACCATTGATATTTTACATAAATAATCAAATTGAAATAGCAATAAATATGGATAATGCAGCTTATGTAGGTGAAAATGACCACAATCTTTTAAGCAAGTGATAGCGTAATGGATAGCATGCCTGCGCAGGGACCCAAAGTTCATGAGTTCGATTCTCGGTTGGGTCGGAAATTTTATGTATCGTATTTTTCGGCGATAATGTATTTGCTATCGATTGAGAAAACAAGCTTCATTAACGAATAAGCTTTATATATTATTTTTTATGTTTGTATTGTCACGTGATTTTTCACGTGATTAATAAAGTGAGAAATAAATCACGTGAGAAATCAAGTGATAAATCATATGATTAATCACGTAATTTTTTTGCCAGGGCTAATACTTGATCCCAGTGTTCGGGAAAGCCGATGATGATGTCTAGGTGGTGCGCCCCGTAGTTCTTTGCCTCTAGGTGTTGAAACGCATCAATTCCGCGGTGTAGGTCCTTAGGGTGGCCTATGATGGAATCTGGATGGTGCGCTCCTTAGTTTTTTGCCTCTGGGTGTTCGAACGCATGGAATGTGTTGTCTAGATGGTTAACGTAGCCGATGATGGAGTCTAGGTGGTGCGCTCCGCAGTTTTTGCCTCTAGATGTTGGAATGCATCGAAAACGTGGTGGATGATGAAAACTACGGAGCGCATCACTTAGACACCGTCATCAGCTACACCAAACACCTACTCGGCGGGCACCAAGACTACGCATGAAATGCATTGCAACCCCGAGACGTAATAAACTACGGAGCGCTCCACCTAGATTCCATCGTCGGTCACCCCAAACACCTAGACGAGGCATTTGATGATTTCCAAGCCCTAGAGCCAAAAATCTGCAGTGCGCACCACCTAGACTCCATCATCGGCCATTCAGGACCCCTAGACCTTGATACATGTAATTTCCCTGTCACACATGTAATTTCCCTGGCATATAATAACTTTGAAAATTTAATATTTCCGCCAAATGAACTAATCCTGCGGGACCACTGTAAAGAGGTATTCTAGATACTACGAGAAACACATACAAACCAAAAAAATGAGATATTTTTAATTTTTGTTTTACTCAAAGCTCAAATATGCACGTCAGATGATTTTCACCCACATATATCGAGAAAATGGCCCACATATATGAGAATAAATCCTGAAATAGAGGTTGAATATTTTTTGACTCTAAAAGAAGATATTTAATTATTAAAAATCCGTGACCCAAAGGATACGCTCTGTCCTTGTCAGAGATATTGCATTTCTAATATTTTGGCTTTGTTGTAACTTTCTGAAGTTAATATTTCATGGACTACCATGGGACGTGGCTAAATTACTTCAACTTGATGAAGTTATGGGCTGAAGAGTTGCAAATATTAAAATTTTCTTATTAAGTAATTTTAAAAATTTTTTTTCAAGATCATATTCAAACTGCTGCTATTTTACGAGCTTTTTTAAGTTTTTCAAGTAAACTCTACACGATCTTACTCAGATTAGTGCCTTTTTCATGTCCTGCATGACATTTGCATACAAATGAAAAAATGCATAATTTATGCAGTTTTTACTAAAAAATGCACTTTTTGGAAAAAAGAATTTTTTTCAAAAACGCCATTTTCTTTTTTGATGAAAATGTTTGTTAAGATAGGTGGTGTAAGTACCTACACACACACACACACACACACACACACACACACACACACACACACACACACACACACACACACACACACACACACACACACACACACACACACACACACACACACACACACACACACACACACACACACACACCGCACACACACACACACACACACACACACATATATATATATATAATTATCACTTAACCCCTTTATGAAGCCCATCCCTGTATATTAGTACCTACGCCCAGAGTTCCCGTATACAAGTGACTAAAGAAATAATCCCTCTCTGGGTATAGAAACTCTAGATCGGGCTCCATAAACGCCGTATAAGAATATTTTATAGGACCCGGGCTCCATAAATCTGGTAATATATATATATATATATATATACACACACACACACACACACACACACACACACACACACACACACACACACACACACACACACACACACACACACACACACACACACATACACCACACACACACACACACACACACACACACACACACATATATATATATATAATTATCACTTAACCCCTTTATGAAGCCCATCCCTGTATATTAGTACCTACGCCCAGAGTTCCCGTATACAAGTGACTAAAGAAATAATCCCTCTCTGGGTATAGAAACTCTAGATCGGGCTCCATAAACGCCGTATAAGAATATTTTATAGGACCCGGGCTCCATAAATCTGGTAATATATATATATATATATATATATATATATATATATATATATATATATATATATATATATATATATATATATATATATATATATATATATATATATATATATATATATATATATATATATATATATATATTACCAGATTTATGGAGCCCGGGTCCTATAAAATATTCTTATACGGCGTTTATGGAGCCCGATCTAGAGTTTCTATACCCAGAGAGGGATTATTTCTTTAGTCACTTGTATACGGGAACTCTGGGCGTAGGTACTAATATACAGGGATGGGCTTCATAAAGGGGTTAAGTGATAATTATATATATATATGTGTGTGTGTGTGTGTGTGTGTGTGTGTGTGTGTGTGTGTGTGTGTGTGTGTGTGTGTGTGTGTGTGTGTGTGTGTGTGTGTGTGTGTGTGTGTGTGTGTGTGTCTGTGTGTGTGTGTGTGTGTGTGTGTGTGTGTATGTGTGTGTGTGTGTGTGTGTGTGTGTGTGTGTGTGTGTGTAGGTACTTACACCACCTATCTTAACAAACATTTTCATCAAAAAAGAAAATGGCGTTTTTGAAAAAATTCTTTTTTCCAAAAAGTGCATTTTTAGTAAAAACTGCATAAATTATGCATTTTTTCATTTGTATGCAAATGTCATGCAGGACATGAAAAAGGCACTAATCTGAGTAAGATCGTGTAGAGTTTACTTGAAAAACTTAAAAAAGCTCGTAAAATAGCAGCAGTTTGAATATGATCTTGAAAAAAAATTTTTAAAATTACTTAATAAGAAAATTTTAATATTTGCAACTCTTCAGCCCATAACTTCATCAAGTTGAAGTAATTTAGCCACGTCCCATGGTAGTTCATGAAATATTAACTTCAGAAAGTTACAACAAAGCCAAAATATTAGAAATGCAATATCTCTGACAAGGACAGAGCGTATCCTTTGGGTCACGGATTTTTAATAATTAAATATCTTCTTTTAGAGTCAAAAAATATTCAACCTCTATTTCAGGATTTATTCTCATATATGTGGGCCATTTTCTCGATATATGTGGGTGAAAATCATCTGACGTGCATATTTGAGCTTTGAGTAAAACAAAAATTAAAAATATCTCATTTTTTTGGTTTGTATGTGTTTCTCGTAGTATCTAGAATACCTCTTTACAGTGGTCCCGCAGGATTAGTTCATTTGGCGGAAATATTAAATTTTCAAAGTTATTATATGCCAGGGAAATTACATGTGTGACAGGGAAATTACATGTATCAAGGTCTAGGGGTCCTGAATGGCCGATGATGGAGTCTAGGTGGTGCGCACTGCAGATTTTTGGCTCTAGGGCTTGGAAATCATCAAATGCCTCGTCTAGGTGTTTGGGGTGACCGACGATGGAATCTAGGTGGAGCGCTCCGTAGTTTATTACGTCTCGGGGTTGCAATGCATTTCATGCGTAGTCTTGGTGCCCGCCGAGTAGGTGTTTGGTGTAGCTGATGACGGTGTCTAAGTGATGCGCTCCGTAGTTTTCATCATCCACCACGTTTTCGATGCATTCCAACATCTAGAGGCAAAAACTGCGGAGCGCACCACCTAGACTCCATCATCGGCTACGTTAACCATCTAGACAACACATTCCATGCGTTCGAACACCCAGAGGCAAAAAACTAAGGAGCGCACCATCCAGATTCCATCATAGGCCACCCTAAGGACCTACACCGCGGAATTGATGCGTTTCAACACCTAGAGGCAAAGAACTACGGGGCGCACCACCTAGACATCATCATCGGCTTTCCCGAACACTGGGATCAAGTATTAGCCCTGGCAAAAAAATTACGTGATTAATCATATGATTTATCACTTGATTTCTCACGGGATTTATTTCTCAGTTTATTAATGACGTGAAAAAGCACGTGACAATACAAAGATAAAAAATAATATATAAAGCTTATTCGTTAATGAAGCTTGTTTTCTCAATCGATAGCAAATACATTATCGCCGAAAAATACGATACATAAAATTTCCGACCCAACCGAGAATCGAACTCATGAACTTTGGGTCCCTGCGCAGGCATGCTATCCATTACGCTATCACTTGCTTAAAAGATTGTGGTCATTTTCACCTACATAAGCTGCATTATCCATATTTATTGCTATTTCAATTTGATTATTTATGTAAAATATCAATGGTTTTTAAAAATTATTTATTTATAAAACATTAATTACTGAAATTCGAATAAGTTAAGAACGTAGTGCCGGTAAATCAGAAATCAGGTAACTACAAAATTAATTTTTGTTTCCTCCTAGAGGAAGCTTTGTGATAGTAAATTTTTGAGTTGTTGTAAAAACATGTTATAATTAAACATGTTAAATTGTGTTCCGAGGTGTTAGGAATCAAAATACATGGTTTTTGAAAAATGTCTGTATGGATGTGTGTGTGTGTGTGTGTGTGTGTGTGTGTGTGTGTGTGTGTGTGTGTGTGTGTGTGCATGCGTGTGTGTGTGTGTGCGCGGGTGTGTGTGTGTGTGTGTGCGGGTGTGTGTGTGTGTGTGTGTGTGTGTGTGTGTGTGTGTGTGTGTGTATGTGTGTGTGTGTGTGCGCCTGGATCTCAGCTTCTACTCGGTCGATTTTGACCGGACAGATCTCTCTCTTTTTGTTTTTTTTTTGCGTGATGGCGGGTCAAAAATCAGTTTTTTGATTGGGGCGATGCGTTTTTGTTTTTTTCAAATTTTCGATTTTCTCAAAACTGTTTTTTTATTTTTTTAATGATAGGATCGAGTTATTCGAATCTGATGGGTAGCGTTCGGAAGAGAATTAAAATATCTATATTTTCTAAGAAAAAAAAAGTTTCTAGCTATCACGGTTCTTTTGTTATTAACAAAGACGTGTTTTTTTTTTAGAAGCTTATAACTCCTAAACTTAACGGTCAATTTTTTTGAGAAAAATCATGATAATACAGAATATAAACATCTATAATCTGTTAAAATTTGAATATATTCTGTAGGCTAGATTTTGAGTAAAAATTGAAAATGAAAAAATCAGTTTTGTATGTCCAACGATTACAAGAGTAAAATTGACTTAATCGGTTCAAAACTCTTTTTAGAGGTAGATTTTTTATAGTTCTCAGTCGAGTTCTTTGGGCAAAATGATTGGTCCATAAATTTCAGAGATATTTGAGGTAAAATATTTTTTGACATTTTTTAAAATCGTAATTTCTCGAGAACGGCTCTACGTATTTGAATGGGGTAGGTGGCATTCGAAAGAGAATTAAAATAACTATATTTTAAAAAAAATTAATTTTCTATCTATCACGGTTCATTATTTATCATCAAAAACAAAAACGTGTTTTTTTTTTTTTAAACTCATAACTCCAATGATGTTATCATCAGTATATTATAAAAGTATATAGTATTGGCGTCAAATGTAATATGTTTGAATTTTCAAGATTGAATTCTTGAGCTTAAGCATTCAAAACTGATGAATAATTAAAATAGTATAAGAGTAGGTGGTGATCCGATCGGGGTTTTTGAACCTAAAAAGCAAGGCTAAATTCATTTTCGCGATTTTACATAATTTTAGAGCAGAGGGAGAAAATGAATTTCTTGACACGATAGGTAAAAAAGTCACTTTTTAAAACATATTTTTATGTAGGAAAACGCCGAAAATCATTCATGTGTTACAAATTTAATTTAATCTCTAAATTAAAAAAGATTTATATTTTATTTTTAAAAAACGCGCAGTGATATCTACTGCTAGGTGGTGTGGAATAAGGAAACGTCATTGAGTAAACCTTCGATTATTTTTTTTTAATTTTTAAAAAACCAACCAACAAAATGAATTAAAATGTTTAAAAATTACATCTATTATAATCTATTATAATTATGAATTATGCATTATGAATGCATTATGTTCTGCATTATTATAATTTATTTGTGAGTTATGAACTTTTTTAAAAAAACACGTTTTTGTTAATAACAAAAGAACAATGATAGCTATAAATTTTTTTTTCTTAAAAACTATAAATTATGAATATAAAAAAAAAGTTTTTGATAATAACAAAACAACCGTGATAGCTATTTGTTTTATTATAAAATATAGATATTTTACTTCTATTCCAAATGATAACTTTATTTATCAGCTCGAAATTTATATAAATTTGATATAAATAAATAATAAATAAATAAATAAATTTAAAAATTAACAATTTTTAATATTCATAAATGAATTTAATTATAATTATGCAATAAATTTTTAAAAAATAATAAATTTTGTTATTAAAAATTAATTAACGGAACCAACAAATTACGGTTGAGGAAGCTACGGGCCAATGAATAGGCAGCGGTTTTTTTATTCAACAAAATACCGAATTATTTTTGTAAATGTTATGTATATACAATTGTAAATAATGATCATTATGTTTTTAAAAATTTTTATTACTTTTGAAAAGTTATTCTAACTTAATTATTTAATATCCCAATATAAATTATTTAATTTTCAAAATGATCAAAATTAAATAGCAAATTAAATAATTAAAATTAAGCAGCAATTAAATAAATATGAAGGATGATTATTTATCTATAATATTAATGATTTCTAATAATTATTTATTTATACACTATTTAAAGAAAATGAGTAACTTACATCAAAATATTAAGTAATTAAATTCGAATAACTTTTTCAAAAGTAATAAAAATTTTTAAGAACCTAATGATCATTATTTACAATTTTGCATGCATAACATTTTACAAAAATAATTCGGTATTTTGTTTAAAAAAAAATTAATTTTGTAGTTACCTGATTTCTACTTTACCGGCATTACATTCTTAAGTTATTCGAATTTAATAAATTCATATTTTATTATAAGTTACGCATTTTATTAAAACAGTATTTTACATAAATAATGAAACTGAAATAGCAATAAATATAGAAAATGTAGCTTATATAGGCGAAAATGACCACACTCTTTCAAGCGATGTAACGGACGGCTCGTGTGCGTGCGCGCATGTGTGTGTGTATCGGTGTGCGTCGATGAGACTCGAGGCGAGTCTCAGCACACCGCGACGGCAGGCGCAAACACGGTAAATGTAAACATCTCTCAACCTTACGCGAAGGGCAAGGCCGAGAGATGATTGCGCGTGCCGACGGAGAAGCAGCCAGGCAGTATCGCTTTGGCTACAGCCCGTGCCCGTGCTTCTTAGACTGGAGTGATTGTGCTTCGAGAGGGAGAGAGTGAGAGAGAGATAAGTGCACACGTGGTCAGCGCGGAGCGAGTACGAGAGTGAGCGAGCCATGCGGTGGTGCAGCAGCGCAGCAGTGCAGCAGGGGAACAGGAGGAGGAGAGAGAGACCAGCAGTGCGGCCGATCTCCGGCTACGGCCGAATCGCTCAAGAAGGAGAGAGAGAGATACGACGCCCGCGGTGTTCTACGCCGCTCGGCCGGACTCTGCATCAGCATATTCGACGCGAGGTAAGTCCTGGCCAGGCGAACGCGCGCTCTTCCCGCGGACAACATGCGTCCGGAGAGCGAGCCCCGCGCGAGCGAGCGAGGCTACCGACGCGCACGCGAGAGCCGATTGTGCGCGGCGATCGGCCGACGTCGGCTCGAGCCGCTTCTAAGCGTACGCGTGTGCGACCGTGCACACACGTACATAGTGTGCGCCGGCGCACCACCCGAATCGGCGCGTACACAGTGTACGCGCCGCGTGTATAAAGGTTCTGCCGCTCGAGAGGCAATAAACTTCATTTATTCTTCTTACGCGTTGGTACATTATTTGGCGCGTATTCCCCGATCCCTATTCCTAGTCGGTGGCGCGGCGGTATAGAATACCACCGGCCTCCGCGGGCGTGAGTAGACGGTGCTCGCGCATTTCTGAGCAGCCGAGGTAGCACGCACGAGAGAGAGAGAGAGCGCGACAGTGAAGCCGCGCGTTGTAACGCCGGCAGGTACGGCTGCCGAGGAAGACAGCCGACAGCGAGCGACGGCGCGCAGGCGCGAACGAGGAGATTTCGCCGAGGGTTGGCACGAGCAAGTGCTCGCGCCCCACTGCATTGTTGCGCCGTTTATCGGCAAATCCGCCTAGAAGAAGCGAATAATTGCGCGACGCTTGCCCCGTTACAACTGGCGCCCTTAACGTGTGGATACACGGATACCTGCCACCGACGTGCGTGCGGAAAATTAGATTGGGAGAAAAACTTTTTCTCTGGTTTTTTTTTCTTTCCTCTAAAAATCGGGATTAAAAGTTAAAATTAGGAATGTGACTAGATCAAATCAGGTTTTTTTCTACGGATTGTAGAATCGGGTGGTGCGAATAATCGCGACGCGCTGCGTACGAAAATTACGCTAGCGCGCGATAAAATACGAGTGCAAGCGTGTGTGTGCGCGAATAATAAACATTGCCTTGCTCCGGGAAAGATCAGCATATGAGAGCTGAGCGTAAAGTAAACATTGACGATTCGACGAGAGTTTAACTTTTACTTTCTTTTCCTTTTGTCGTGTTAATTAATAGAATAACTGGAGAATTAAAACCTAACTTAGAATTTCCTTTTGTTTCGGGATTTTATTTCTTTTTCGTAGTGAGAAGAAAAGCGACAAGAGGGAGCGGTGCGTCGTCTCTCAGCGGTGGTAGAGAGATTGTGAACCACAGCTGAGAGTCGAACCGGTACACACACACGCACTTGATCGGAGTATACCTGATAGGAGAAAAATTACTTTGTATCTTTTTTTTTTGCTGTTGTTGTATTGTTGGTGCGCCCATTCGATACGTGAGCGTATTCGTTTAGACGCACACAGGTATACTCCGAGAGAGGTCTAATTGTAAACAAGTGCAACGATGGGAGAGTCTGTGGCCAAAGCCATCGATAATTGGTGCAGATGTCTCACCGAGGACGAGACACTGCGTTACACGTAAGCGCTCGGACTGAAGACTAGCGGCGGAACGTTCCTGAAGCTAGAGCGCATCAGTAAGTGGCTGGCAGGCGACTACGACCCAGAAGATTTTGAAGGTGTAGCCGCCGCTGATGAGCATTCCGCGTGGGTGGAACGCGCAAATGCTCACCGCACGTTTCTGGACCGAACGTCCGGCTCGGAACACGACAAATCGTGGGCAAACTCCACGTCGGACGAGCCGCATCCACTCGAGATTTTAAAAACGGACGCAGCAGTCAAGGAAACCTCGAGCGCAGTCGCGAATGGGCATCAAATGCAACCAGAGTCGACAGCGACGATGAAGCTATGGGCCAAAACGGCATGAACAGCCAGGATGCGGAGGAGAGCGAACGAACCACGGCCATAAAAGGGCCGGCAATGTTCGAGATGTCAATGGCGGACGGCACGACACTACAAGTGCCAACCAATTGGGCCGTGTACATGGCCGCGGTTGACAAGAAACTCCGGCAAATCGAAGAGTCGACGCGGATCACGGCCGCTAACGCAAGTCAACATCCAAACGCCAACAGCACTCGCCGGGAGAGCGCCGAAGCAATGCGGAGAGTGACGTTCACGGACATCATGCCCGCCCACCGGAATGAAGAAAATCTGCGAGAAGAGACGCAGTCGAGAGGCCTGTCCGCTCGGCTAGACATCGGCGGACGGGCACTGCCGATCCCGATACAGCAGCCCATTTCGAGGCCTCGACAGCCTCCGGCGGAAGAGAGGCCGCCGCCACCTAGTACCCTGCTGTCGCATCGAACAGGGTTCGGTGGCGCCTGGACAGGGGGTGGATAACAGAGCCAGCAGATAGAATCGACTGTCTCTGAGATACGGCGCGAAACAAGAGGAAGGTCGATGACAGGGTCGTACGAAGAATCGAACCGCACGACAGGCAGCGGACTTCGAGATGTCGGCCAAGTAGTGCGCCGATGGGAATTCAAGTTCGCTGGCGAACCTGGTGAAAGTATCGACATCTTCCTCGAGCGAGTCGAGGAGAATTGGGAACTCACCAAGCTTACGGAAGGGGAAATACTGAGTGCCCTTCCGGAGCTATTCGTCGGTGTAGCCGGGACCTGGGTGCGATCCAACAGGACGAGCTGGATCACCTGGGAGGAATTCTGTCGCCGGATACGGCGATGGTGCGGCATGACGGACCGCGTACAGCAACGGCTGAGGCACGAGGTCGCTTTGCAAACGCAAGGACCGGAAGAGCCCGTGCGTGATTACGTTACGTGCCTCGAAGCAATGATGCGGAAGATGGAGCCACTGCCGACGCTTGATTTCAAGCTGGGAACGCTACACCGGAACATGAAGCCGCGACTCCAGCAACTCATTCGACGAAGCGACTTCGAAGACACTGAGACATTGCTGGATTTAGCAATGGAGGCGGAGCTTGCAGTGGACGCGGAAAAGTCCTTCAAACCTCCGCCGCCGCCGGAGTCGTGCGTGTACGCGCAGTGGGCGTACAAACCCCGCAAATCGGCTCCGCTTAAGGTGAAGGCCGCGGCGGTAGAGACAAAGCTGCCGTCGACTCCACCGCCACCGAAAACGCCGACGATAGATGAAACGATCGAGCGGTTCGCGAAGGTGATTCTGGAGGGGATGCAACGCATGAATCAGAAGCAACCGCCCCCTCCTCCACCTGCACCCCCGTCGACGCGGAACCGAAGCGGAGAGAAAGGGTCCCGGAGAAAGAAGAGTAGCTCCAAACGCCCCAGCAGGAAGACGAGTAGAAGGGGCGAGAAATCAAACTCCAGCAGCGATTCGAACGAAGAAGACCGAGCCAAGAGGTCGTCAAGGAGGAATGGCGAATCGAGCGCACCGGCACCGGGAGCATTCAGCTGTTATGGATGCGGCGCTCCCGGAGTAATTCGCCGAAATTGCCCGAAGTGCCGAACGTACCGCAGGCGAAGTAAGCGGGGTTTCCGCTTCGTCTGCCGAAGTCCCCGCACTAAATCCGGATGCCGCGGCCGAGCAGATAACGGCTGAGCCGGCAGCCGAGCACGAGCAGGAATCGCGGTGGTGGCTACAGGTGCCGCACAGTGTTCTATTTTGAAAAAAAATGGACAAAATGAAATATCTCGCGAACGGATATCGATAGCCATGATGAATCCAACTGCATTTTAAAGTTGAAGTAATGTGCAATAAAGGAAAAATAGTCCAGTACTGATCATTTGACCCTGTGACCTTAGAAATGAAAAATGAAAGTCGAATAAATAACGAATTTTCGGCTTTTTCATTGTAGACTTTGTGGCTATCAATTTTTTCTATCAAAAAAATATGTACTCCTGTAGTGTTTGATGCAAGGAATCCGAATTTGATGTCAGAATTGTCCTATCGCACACCAATTTGTTTTTAAAGCTGAAAACTCCATAAAAAATACGAAAAATTCACCCTGGAAGAAATGGAATATTATTGAGTAATTTCGACTTCGGATTTGGATTCAGCTTATCATAATACATGGGTACACAAACGCAAGGCCACAAATTTGTAGGTTCATATATGAATTATTAAAATTTAAGGGTTATTCAAAAATTGCTTTTTTAGAATACGAAGAATTGCTTATTTTTTATTATTTTTTTATTAACCGCTAATCGTAAGCATTATTCTCGTATAATGTACTAACTTAAGTAATTGCAGCTTGTGCTACTGAATATGGATTAATGTTGCCATTGTGTTAAGGGGACAAGTCAGTGTTTTTTGCTACAAATTTTAAAAAATAAAAGTTTTTATTTACATATTAATACAATTTCTAAGTTTTTTTATGTGAAAAGTACTGGAATTAGCCTACATTTTGCACCCTACAAAACTTAAATATTTTCATTACTTCCTTAGTAACGGTCATGTAAAGACTAGAGGTCTCAAATCCACTTACCACAGACTTTAAATTTTAAAATTTAGAATTTTGAACCGATTTTAAGTGCAAACTGTTGTTGAATTATATAAAGTTCACTTAAGCGGAGCAAATTTATTAGTGGATGAAAATATGTAAAAAGTTCTGTAGAAGAAACGTAGTTTCGTATTATTTATGGAGTTTTCAGATTTAAAAACAAATTGGTGTGCGATAGGACAATTCTGACATCAAATTCGGATTCCTTGCATGAAACACTACAGGAGTACATATTTTTTTGATCGAAAAAATTGATAGCCAGAAAGTCTACAATGAAAAAGCCGAAAATACGTTATTTATTCGACTTTCATTTTTCATTTCCAAGGTCACAGGGTCAAATGATCAGTACTGGACTATTTTTTCTTTATTGCACATTACTTCAACTTTAAAATGCAGTTGGATTCATCCGGCTATTGATATCCGTTCGCGAGATATTTCATTTTGTCCATTTTTTCAAAATAGAACACTGTGTGCCGATCGGAAATTACAGGCTCCGCGCCCTCTACGATACGGGAGCTTCGTGCACCGTAATGGGAGCGGTCGGACTACAGCTCGCCTCCGCGTTAGGGCGACCTTTAATGCCCAGCTACGGTCGCCGGGCGAAAGTCGTCGGAGGACAGACGGCGACTATCGCCGGTTACGTCGAGCTGCCGTTCGAGGTAGCTGGCGTAAAGCGAGACATTCGGGTAGCGGTGCTGCCGGATGACAAAGTGAATTGCTACTTGGGCGCAAACTTTGTCAGAGCCTTCGGTACGATCCACGACCCTATCAACAACCAGTTGATCGTGTGCGCGGCGGATAAGCGCGTAGACTTGGAAGTCGCGGGGGTCTCATCCGTCGAGGCGCTAGAGGTATCGTCGATCAGCCTCGAAGACGTCTCGGATGAACAGCGCCAGGATATGGCAGAGCTGGTAGGCCGAATTCTCGGCGGAGAGGACCAAGCTCTCGGCCGCACTACGTGGATGAGCCACCACATTGAAGTGGGGAGCGCACGCCCCGTGAAGCAGCGTTACTACCCGGTGTCCAAGAAGCTCGAAGAGGATATGCACCGTCAAGTGATCGAGATGCTCGAATCCGGGGTAATCGAGCCCTCTACGAGCGCGTGGTCGAGCCCCGTCGTCATGATACGGAAAAGCAACGACAAGTACCGTTTCTGCATCGATTTCCGTAAATTGAACGCGGTTTCGAAGGCAGATGCGTATCCGCTGCCGTACATGGACGCGATATTGCGCAAGCTGAAGAACGCGAAGTACATCTCGACACTCGATCTAAGCTCGGCGTACCATCAGATCCCGCTGACGCCGGAATCGAAGAAGCTGACGGCATTCACAGTGCCCGGATTGGGCCTGTATCAGTTCACGAGAATGCCGTACGGCCTATCTCAGGCCGGAGCGACGTTTCAACGCCTTGTAGACAAAGTCATCGGCCCCGAGCACGAGCCATACGCCTTCTCGTATCTCGATGATATCATCATCGCGACAGAGACGTATGAGGAGCACCTGAAATGGCTCGAGCACGTGCTAAAGCGCGTCACAGAGGCGGGGTTGACGATCAACCGCGAGAAAAGTGTGTTTGGCAAGACTGAAGTCAAATACCTCGGTGTGCTCGTCAACCGGGACGGATTCCGGCCGGATCCTGATAAGATCGAGCCGATGATAAATTTTCCGGTACCAAAGAACTTGAAGCAGCTGCGCCGCTTCTTGGGAATGGCATCTTGGTACCGAAAGTTCTTGAAAGACTTTGCCACGATAGCCGAACCGCTCACAGCGCTAACGAAGAAGGATCGACGATATGAATGGGGCGATGCACAGCAAGAGGCTTTCAAAAAGATAAAAGCCTTGGTGTCCTCGGCTCCTGTCCTCGCCAGACCCTCATTCCATGTTCAGTTCGTCGTACAGAGAGACGCGAGCGACACCGGCATCGGCGCGGTGTAGTTGCAAGTAATCGAGGGACAGGAACAAGTCCTCGAATTCGCCAGCCGAACACTTTCGCCAGCGGAGCGCAATTACAATGTCACGGAGCGCGAATGCCTAGTGGTGATCTGGGCGATTAAGAAGTTCCGCCCGTACATCGAAGGATATCACTTCTTGGTGGTAACAGACTATAGCAGCTTGCGATGGCTGCACAGCCTGCACAGCCCCACAGGAAGACTGGCGAGATGGGCTCTCGAGCTGCAGGGATACTCCTTCGATGTGGAACATCGAAAGGGCGCGCTGAACCACGTGCCCGACGCGCTTTCGCTCATGTACGAGGAAGAAGACGACCTCGAGGTGTACGCGAGCACGTGATCCGACGGTACCAAAGACGAGTGGTACCGAACCTGGCTGGACGAAGTGACACGCGATCCCTCAACCCATCCCAGGTGGAAAGTGGTAGGGGGTCGATTATTCTACTTTCTCGCAGATGAGATAGTAGAGGCGGCGGTCGCCGACGACGAGGCATGGAAACTCGTCGTGCCTCAGGAGCATCGTCGCGAAGTGCTCCGCGAATCCCACGATGATCCGACCACCGGGCACCAAGGTCGAGAAAAAACGTACGAGCGCGCGGCCAGGTTATATTACTGGCCGAAAAATTACCACGCAGTGAGGAAGTACGTGAAACATTGCCAAGTGTGCCAGCAGACAATGGCGGAGCAAAGACCGCCAGCGGGTCTGATGGGACAGCGAGTTATCGACGGGCCGTGGCAAGTAGTTGCGGGAGATATAACCGGCCCGTTCGTAATAAGTAAACTCGGGTATGAGTATATCTTGGTGTTCCAAGACCTCTTCACTCGCTGGGTAGAGTGCGTGCCCATACGCAAAGCGAATGCGAAGACCATCTTGAAAGAGTTCAAGGAGAGAGTGATTCTTCGATTCGGCACTCCGGAGGTATTCTTGTCCGATAACGGCACAGAATTCAAGAATAAAGTCGTGGACGAATACCTCGCCGACGTCGGCGTCCATCACTCGACTACCCCGCCGTATCACCCTCAGGCAAACCCCGTGGAGAGGGTAAATCGGACGTTAAAGACCCGCTTAGTCGCGTTCGTCGAGGAATCTCACGCCGAGTGGGATCAGAAACTGCCGGAGCTGATGTTCTCGTTGAACAACTCCGTGCACGCTTCGACCGGCGTGAGCCCGGCCGCCCTCAATTACGGCAGACAGCCGCTTCCCCCGGCGACAGCTCGCCGCGAGCAGGAGCTCGAGGCCCGGGAGCATCGAGAACGCGAGGCTGTGGATATGTGGGCGGAGCGCCTGCATGATATGGATAGCCTGCGAAAGAGGGCTGCCGCACAAATTGCCGACGAGCACCGGCGACAAGCGGCATACTACAACGCGCGTCGGAGAGAAGTATCCTACCGGGTAGGAGACCTCGCCTTGAAAAGGAACAGTGTCCTTTCCTCCGCAGCGCAAGGGATATCGGCGAAGTTAGCGCCGAAGTACGCTGGTCCACTGAAGGTGACCGAGATAACAGGCTCCAATACGGGAAGAGTCAGAGACGAGAAGGACGCGAATGAAGAGATCCTGCATGTCTCTTACCTCAAGCCTTACGACGAAGAAAGAAGCGACGAAACGGGCGAAGAAGTAGACGACGTCGAGGATACGCAACCGCCGAGGGAAGACTTGAACGTCCCGGTGACGAGCGACCCACCAGAAGTCGGCGGAGCGCCGCCGAGCGATGCGCGTCCAGTCGAAAAACGTCCTCGGGGACGTCCGCGTAAAACGGTTCGCGTCGTGGTTCGTGCGGTTCCCAGTAAAACGCGTGCAACGGCGAAGGTGGACCTCGGGACGGGAAAACCCCGGGGCCGGCCGAAAGGTTCCACGAAGCGACAAGAGCCGGTGTCGAATCGGAGCAAATCACCGCGAGCGACTCGCGCGCAGCGACGTACGAAAGCATTAGACAAGAGCAGGAGTACGGGCGTTGTTGGCGACTCCGACTAATGCACCTTTTCGCTCGGTCTCTTTTTGTTACAGATGGCTGAGAAATCGCCGGTGCCGAGCACCACGGGCGGTGCCCTCGACTCCGAGGCAATGGTGCGGGGGGTCCTGCGCGCCATTGAGCAGCTCGGGCGAGCTGAGTTCGCTCGCCCGTCTTCGGTGGTGCTGGAGGAGCTGCCAGAGGCGGCCGGAGCCTTAGCGCTCCCTCCTCCACCCACCGCGCCCCCTGTGGCGCCGCTGCGCCGCCCGAAAGCCACCGACGGAGCCACGTCGGGAGAAGCGGGCCCATCGACGGCGGAGGACCCTCCCAGTCCAGCGGATCCCCCCGCCGAGAGCCGGGGACCACCGATCCTCGAGACCGCTACGCCCAGCGCGGCCCCGGCCGAGCGGCCGGCGCCGATGATGGCCCGCTGGGCCGTGCTAGAGAAGCACCTGGAGGCGGCGCAAGCGAGCAGCCGCCGCGCCTGGGCCGAGGAAGGAGAGGCGTTGCTGGCGTGGGACGCCTTCCTCGCCGAAACGCTCTACGGACGGCAGCTTGCGGGACCGTGGGCGAGCCGCGTCGACGGCCTCCGTGAGGACCGCGAGGCAGTCTCCGAGACGCGGCGCGCACGGAGGGAACGACGGGAGGCCCAAGCGGCGGCGGCCCAAGCCCAGGAGGAGATTAGGGCCGCCGAAAGAAACGCGATGCTCGCGCAGAAGCGCATCGATGCGGCAGAGGAGTAGCATCCGCAGGGTGTCGCCCCGAGACCCACGGTCCCGCATCGAGAGACGCCGCGACGACAGGTGATATCGGCGCCCGGGGATTCCTGGCACCGCTGTTACTACTGCGGCCGCCACGGAGTCTCCACGGACGCCAAGTGTTCGAACGTCGCTCGACACGACAAATCAAGGCCGTGGTTCCTCAACCGGGAGTAGCCACGGTCGATTTCCCCGCCAACCCGGGTGTACGCCTCTTCTTTGGGGCAAATAAAGAGAGGGGCCAGCTCCAAATTATTTCTTACAACCTGCCTTCCTTATTATTTCGCGCGCACACCTTAACCCTTTCCAGGAAGTCTCGTGCCGCCGTGGAACATGCTGATAGTGAGATAGCAGAGCAGACTCTCCAAAGGATAGCCCGCATCTGGGCGGGGGGTGTGACGGATGGCTCGTGTGCGTGCGCGCATGTGTGTGTGTATCGGTGTGCGTCGATGAGACTCGAGGCGAGTCTCAGCACACCGCGACGGCACGCGCAAACACGGTAAATGTACCGTGAAGGGCAAGGCCGAGAGATGATTGCGCGTGCCGACGGAGAAGCAGGCAGGCAGTATCGCTTTGGCTACAGCCCGTGCCCGTGCTTCTTAGACTGGAGTGATTGTGCTTCGAGAGGGAGAGAGTGAGAGAGAGAGATAATTGCACACGTGATCAGCGCGGAGCGAGTACGAGAGGGAGCGAGCCGTACGGTGGTGCAGCAGCGCAGCAGTGCAGCAGGGGAGCAGGAGGAGAGAGAGAGAGAGAGAGAGAGAGAGAGAGAGAGAGAGAGAGAGAGAGAGAGAGAGAGAGACCAGCAGTGCGGCCGATCCCCGGCTACGGCCGAATCGCTCAAGAAGGAGAGAGAGAGATACGACGCCCGCGGTGTTCTACGCCGCTCGGCCGGACTCTGTATCAGCATATTCGACGCGAGGTAAGTCCTGGCCAGGCGAACGCGCGCTCTCCCCGCGGACGACGTGCGTCCAGAGAGCGAGTCCCGCGCGAGCGAGCGAGGCTACCGACAGTGAAGTCGCGCGTTGTAATGCCGGCAGGTACGGCTGCCGAGGAAGACAGCCGACGGCGAGCGACGGCGCACAGGCGCCGCACGAGGAGATTTCGCCGAGGGTTGGCACGAGCAAGTGCTCGCGCCCCACTGCATTGTTGCGCCGTTCATCGGCAAATCCGCCTAGAAGAAGCGAATAATTGCGCGACGCCTGCCCCGTTACAGCGAATGCTTACGTAATGGATAGGGTGCCTGCATATGAACCCAAAGTTCGTGAGTTCGATTCTCAGTTGGGTAGGAAATTTTATGTATCGTTTTTTTTGCGATAGTGTATTTGCTATCCATTGAGGAAACAAGTTTCATTAACGAATAAGCATCATATATTATTTTTTTATGTTTGTATTGTCACGTGATCTTTCACGTGATTAATCACGTGAGAAATCGCGCCGAATGGTTATATGAGAAATCACGTGAGAAATCACGTGAGAAATCAAGTGATAAATCATGTGATTAGTGACGTGATTAATCACATAATTTTTTTCGTCAGGATAGGTGCGCCCTGATATCTAAATGCAAAAAAATACGCAGCGCATCATCTAGACTCCATTATCTGACTCCTCCAAAGACCTACGCCACGCATTCGATGCGTTCCACGACCTAGATGCAAAAAACTACGGAGCATACCACCTAGACTCTACCATCGGCCACCCCTCGGTAACCATCTAAAACGCCTTTCAATATGCCTTTTAATGTGTAGTATTCGTCAAGACAGCAAAGTCTTTATTGATTGGCATCGATTGTTTCCTGTGCATGAACTTATGCCAGAGGATATTACAGGCCAGGTGACATCACATGTATGATTTCATTTACTTTATTATGATAAAAATTAAAATTTCCAAATCTGACTAGTATTATTTTTGTGTGCCTACTTTACCTGAACTTTCCTACATGAATTGGTCTTAAAAATCTTATTTGTCTTTGAGTTATAATCTGCCAGAGAAATTACATTTATAAAGGTACCCGTTTTTTTAACGCATAGGAGATCCCGTATTTTTTATGTAACACCTTGAAATATTAAAATTGAAGTTCTTACGTTTAAAGTAAGTCTGAAGTTTATAATTGCACTTGTTTAAAAATTTCTATGCACGAATTTCTTTTTTAAGGACATTAATCATACAGCAGTTGTGTAAAAAAAATTTTTGACCTTGTTCAGTAGGTGCTGCACACTAAAAAAATTCATAAAAGTGCTGACCTTGAACGTAATTCAAATTGTCACTATCAAAGTAAAAAATTAAGACTTACAAGGAAACTACCAGAGGTGTCCGACTCCGATTTTCCTAAATTTTTAATACGTTGTAGAGGATCGAAAAATAAGAGACACGTATTATTTTTATCGTCCCAATCCCTTATTAAAGGGGTGAAAACCGCCCTTAAAATTTATCCCCGACAACGGTTTTTTCTCAATGTTTTAAGTTCTAATTAATGTTTTGAAATGAAACAAAATCGAAAATTCTTCTCTTTGAATGGCGAAACTAGCAAGTATAGTTTGGTCCCCGTATATTTTAAATTATTTTTGTATATATTATTTGCAATAAAATTAATTGATTATTATTAAAATCATTTTTGGGCTTAAAATAAAAAATTAAAATTGACGTGTTTCAGTGTTTTTGCAAATAAAAGCGTTATCGGGGATAAACCCCTTAGGCGCAAAATACTTTCGAACAGTTAAAATAAATATTTTATGTTATATAATGCATAATTTATTTTTATTTCGGCTAATTTTTTTCTATGGGCCCAATTTCCTATTAAAGGGGTGAAATGCACCCCTAAAATTCACTCCCAAAAACGGTATTCTCTAGATATCCCGAGTTCAGATTAAAATTTGAAATGAAACAAAATGGAAAATATTTCTCTTTGAAATGCGAAATTAGCAATGATTGTTTCATCCCGTGAGGTAACAACCCTTATATTTTATTTCAGAAAAACTTTATTTTAAAAAAATTTTTTTTGTATATAATATTTGCAATAAAATTAAATAATTATTGTTAAAATTAAAAATCAAAGTTTACTTGTTTCAGGATTTTTTCTAATAACAGCGTTATCGGGGGTTTGCAGCCCCTTGGGCGCGGAATACTTACAATTAGTACAATGGAAATAAATATTTTGAGGTGTATAATATATATTTAGTTTATATTCGTGTCAGTTTCTTTTATCGACTCTTATACTTATTGTGCAATTTAAATTCGAGTATTTTGCACCTACTTATAGGTAAATAAAAAGGATGGAACTAGGAAAAGAATGCGTGAGTTAAGGGGGTGTTGTACTCGATTTTGAACTTTATTGTTGACCTACATCGATAATGCAGGGTTTACCAACGACGATGAAGTATTAACAGCGCCATCATACGGTAGCCAGAAACCAAGCTTACTCATAAACAAAGAGGTTATAGATACCAGATCTGTTTTGACAGAAGTATTTTATAAAAAATGATGCAGTATTTTTCTACTGTATTAACAGTAATAATAATCAGGCTCTTCCGACTAGTAGCCGTGTCTAAGAAGCATAAGGCTGTTAAACTTTTTTGACCTCATTATAGATACCAGAGCTACCTTGAAGGAAGTATGTTCAATAAATAATTGCAATATTCTTTCAATAGTATTAACAACAATAATTACAGTATTTTTTTCCTAGTATTAAAAAAATAAAAACTTTTACTAAAAGACTGTCAAACTGCCTTCATAATGTGATATTCCAGACCTATTTTGGAGAATATTTAAACAAAAATGACGTAGTGTCTTCTATTAAAATTAGCAATAACACTAAATAATCAAGCTCTTGTGAGTAGCGGTCGTGTTTAAAAAGTGTAAAACTATGGAACTTTTTTTTACTTCATTATAGGTACGAGACCTATTTTTAGAGAACCTTTTTATAGAAAGTGATCCGATCTTTGTTTTATTACTATTAGCAATAATAATAAATAATGAGGCTATTCTAATAAGCGGTCGTATCCAAAAAGCGTTGAGCAGTCGAACTTTTTTAACTCCGTTACAGGTACCAGATCTATCTTGAGAGAAGTACTTGCTATAAATAATTACAATATATTTGCATGGTACTATATTATAGGTATCATATCTATTTTGAGAGCAGTACCTTCTATAAAATATTACACTATACTTTGCATGATACTAACAATAATAATTACAATGTTCTTTTAAGTGTATTAACAACGATTGAAACACAGCAAAAGTTGTCAAAGAATTTGTAGGTACCAGACCTACTTTAAAAGAACTACTTCATAAAAAATGACGCAGTTTTCTTCTATTACTATTAGCAATAATAATAAATAATGAGGCTATTCTAACTAGCGGTCATGTCCAAAAAGTGTTGAGCAGTTGAACTTTTTTACTTCATTATAGATATCAAACCTATCTTGAGAGTAGTACATTCTATAAATAATTACAATATTCTTTGCATGGTACTAAAAATCATAATAATTATAGTATTCTTTAAAGTATATCAGCAACGATTAACACTTACAGTAAAAATTGTCAAATACCACCCATCATGTACCAGATGTATTTTGAGAGAACTATTTTATAAAAAATGACGCAGTCTTTTTCTGTTACTACTAGCAATAATTATAAGTAATTAAACTCTTCCGACTAGTGGTCGCACCTAAATAGCTTAAAGCTGTTCAACTTTTATAACTTCATTTCATGTATCAGACCTATCTTGAGAGTTGTACTTGCTATAAATAATTACATTATCCTTTGCATGGTTTCATTATGGGTACCAGACCTATTTTGAAATGAGCACTTTCTATAAAATATTACTATATACTTTGCATGATACTAAGAACAATAATAAATACAATATTCTTTGAAGTGTATTATTAGCAACGATTCAAACATAGCGAAAATTGTGAAACACCATTCCTCACGTGATAGTTACCAGACCTATTTTGAGAGGATTATTTGATAAAAAATGTTGCAGAGTTCTTTTGTTATTATTAGCAATAATACTAAATAATCTGGCTTTTCCGAGTAGCGGTGGTGCCTAAAAAATGTAAAGCCGTTGAATATTTTTTACTTCATTAAAGGTACCAGACCTATCTTGGAAGTAGTACTTGCTATAAATAGCTACAATATTGTTTGCATGCTACTAAGAACAATAATAATTACAGTATTCTTTGAAGTATATTAGCAACGATTAACACTTACATCAAGTGGAAGCAATAAATTTACTATTTTGCAGGAGATCATTTTGTGAGCAGAAACTCAATTAGCAGTACAAGTTAACCGTTACTGGCTCAACTACAATTAGAAGCTATAAGAAGAAATTGAGGTGCACCCGTAGCACTGGCAAAGTTGTTTGGCTATTATTATACTATACCAGAATGTAATTTCTTTTTTTGAGAACCATGACCTTTCAAAGTAAATAGTAAACGCAATGTATATTGCAAACATGCCTGCTACATCTAACTATATTATACGAAAATGCCAGCTGACTACAAAGTCATTCTTATGGTCTACTAGAATAATTGGATCAAGTCTTGCTAGGAAGTCTGTTGCAGTACCCAATTAAGTACCTTGATGCGATAGACACCCTGAGACGAACTAATTTACCCTGTCTAATATCAATTAGTAGTACAGAAAATACAGTTCTGAAATCTTGTCATTCTTTGAGTACTGCGGTTTCTGTTCATTGCTGAGCACTTGCAGAAGCGATGGCTTAGCTTGAGGCTCTTGGAGGAGACCGACTTAAGATGCTAGAAGGTCTCTTGCTTCACAGTGTTCATGTTGAGATCGCTGGGTATCTTACTACTGAACACAGCTTGATCCTGAATGAAAGTTGTCCTCCATAACTGTGAGATCAAATAGCATTTCTCAGTCAACTCGGTCTTCACAAGGGCACCTGCTAAGGTTAACTGTCGAGTAAATTTGTGCTTCGCCGCACGGGGAACCAGATAACTGCTCAGTCTGTGCTGCTGCTGATTGCATTGTCGATTAATGGAAACAGAGTTGAGCGTATGGCTAAAAGGCTTGACGAGCACGTCACGAGCTCGGCGTGATGTGACGTGATGTCCATGACACTCTTGCTTTCTTTAGGCTGCACAATTCCAGGCATGTATTTCTAGCCAAATCGACTGTTTCATCCTCAAGGCTGGAGCTCGAGACAAATCTGTGAGTGTGCTCCTTCAACATCTGCTGCTTGTTGTTCTGTTCCATCAAAACGTGTGTAGGGGCTGTCACGTCGTTGTGAATGATACTGTTACTGCTGCTGCATTTGATACTGCTGCGATGCTTCTGCGACGAAGAAGCATTGTTCGAGAACCTATTTCGTTTTCGCAATTACAACCAGCTGTCCTGCTGGTTGTTTGAATAGAATTAGGATTTGAGAAGGACGGCAGATGAAATTTGAGCATAGCAGGCGATGTCTTCTGTCCCTATTTCAGCTTTTGCGTATGTGCAGAATCCTTTGGCGGTGACGTGAACATGAGTCGTTTCACGACTAAAGAATGACTCCTGGCGGGGCAGTCTCCTAAGGCCACCTGTCAGATGTAACAGATATGTTCAAAATAGGCATTACCTTCATATCGTTAAAAACAGATTAGATTCTCATCATGATAAATTAACTACTAAATACTATCTGATTGTCTGTATAGCGCTGATATAATATATGGAAATTTTAAAATTTAGGCGATGTTCTCTGCTTCTGCTGCAGCTTTTGTGGGTGCAAAGACTACTTCAACTGACTGCAGAGTGACTTGTGCTTGATAACTGGCTGGGCAGTCTGCACCAGATTTTTTGGTTCCATCATAGATCATAGCCTCTTACTGTCTAGCCTGATTACGACATTGCTGATTCACTGGCATTATTTGATCCCCTACTTCTGCTTCAATTATGGCTTAATTTTTTTACAGAAAATTTATGTTGTTTCTGGAATATAAAAATATAATTTAATAAAGAAATGGAGCGAAATTATGCAATTTCTCAGGTTTATGGTATTAGAAAATACACAAGCTACGTTTCAAAATTTCATTAATACGAAGCCAACCAACTTATAAGAAGGAAAGATCTTACATTAACACACTGACAATTTCATGCTGGTATAGTATAATAATAAGATTTATGATGTTAACTTCGAGCAAAAAATTCGTTTACTAAAACCTAAAAATAATTGACAACAAAAAACAGTCTATATTATCAGAAATTGTAATCATGTTGACCATTGAAAAATACAGATTGCTGTATTTTGTAAATTATTTTTAGGTTTAATAAAATTGATTTTCTTTTATAGATTTTAAAGTTATAATCAAACTTATTCTTATATTATACACAGCATGATATTTTAAGCGCATTTATGTGGTTCGCTTTTCTATTTGTAGCTATCAGCAACATAGAAAACAAATGTTCACTGGGGTTCTTTTATAATCATATTACTTGTCTATTTCATATTACAATAAAACTGACTTTTAGAGGTTATATTGGGTTTTCATAATTTTGACACACTCCCACCGTAGACTTGAGTAGATTCATAACATTCTCGGCACGGGACGAGGAGAGGGGCGACCTCTCGCACTACTAAAAACATATCTAAGGGGTGAAAATCGCCCTTAAAGTTCACCCCCAAAAACCGTTTCTTTTTAATATCTCAAGATGGAATCGGAATTTTTTAATGAAACCAACACCTATTTGTTTCTTATGAAAAGTCAAGTTTTTCGGCACAGTTTTAATGCTGGGGGGTTGCATCCCCTATTTTTTATAAGGGTAAATATGATATTTTCCCTTGTATTTTTGATATAAAAATATTTTAATGAGCTAAATTTGATTGAAAATTGCCATGCTATAAAGAAAATTGAAAATTATAGTTGACCTGTTTCGAGATTTAAAAATAAAAACACGTTCACGGGGTGAATTACCCCTAATTTAATTAATCACCTTTTTCTTAGTGTCTGCCTCCGATTTTCATGAAACTTTGCAACTGGTTAGAGTATCGAAAAATATTTGACACTTATTTTTTTTTTATCTGTGGAGAAAGACATCTGGGGGTGAAAACCACCCTTAAAGTTCACCCCAAAAACATTTTTTTTTAATATCTCGAGATGGAATCGGAATTTTTTAATGAAACCAACACCTATTTCTTTCTTATAAAAAGACGAGTATTTGGACACAGTTTTAATGATAAGGGGTTGCACCCCCTATTTTTATGGGGGTAAATATAATTTTTTCACCCTATTTTTAAAATAACAAAGTTTTGACGAGCCAAATTTGATTAAAAAATGCCATGTTGTAAAGAAAATTAAAAATTATATTTGACCTGTTTAGAGGTTTACAAAACACATAGAAGGGGTGAGCTACCCCTACTTTAGTTATTTATCTTTTAGTGATTAAAAAAAATTGATCACAACATTCTTTTTGATTTTTAATTTTGAGATGCTTATTTCAAATCATATTTTACGTGAAATACTAAAATTGACTACTAAAGTTTAATACATTAAATGAAAATTTGCAAGAAAATTTTTATCGATTTTTTTTTTATTGTTTATGAAATTAATGATGAAATTATTTATAAACAAAGAATTTTTCTGGGTAAAATTCTATTCAAAATTCATCTTTTTTTACATTATATTGGGATAACATTTCATTTCTCGTATTGATACTTGTATTGTTGATGTCATAAAAATTGAAGTTTTTTTTATCAACGAAGGTTTCATTCTTACCGAAATATGCAATATAATTATAATTATATTAAATTTACATTACAATTTTCATTGTCATCACGCTTCTACGAATATTTTTTTCGCGACGACATTTATAAAAATATTGGTAAGTTAAAAATAAACTGAACACGAGATAATTCTCGAGTATCAACTGATGAGATTCTGCGGGGGTGATTATAAACAAGGGCAATCTGACTGCCATAAATATTAATTATTTTAATTTAATTTATAAGACTGTAAGACCGATGGAAAAATTCTCATCAGTTGATAGTAAGTTGCAGTCGACATAAGTAATATTTTAATGAATTCTCGAGTAAACAAGAGATATTTTTATTCGAATGTGGTCAGTTTGTAGTGTTTCTTTGCATTGACTACACGCTAGTTACTAAACTGATTACATATTGTTGGTGTTTATACAATTGTTTAAATTGATATAATTATACATTTTATTACAAACTCTTAAAAAAAAATTTTAAACTACGCATTGAGGATACAGAAAATATATTATTAAAAAGGGCTTGTAAGTATTGCTATTTTATTTTTAGTCATATGGGCGAAATGTTTAAACAAATAAGAACTTTCTTGAAAAAAAATAAAATAGTTTAAATATTAAAATGATATCTAAAGTCAAATAGTAAGTTTGATTAAAAGAAGTGATATAATGTAAATAGGATTATTATGAAAACGTAAAATAAAATAATGATTCTAATAATGTTCAATTTATTAATATAACCATGATAAGAATAATATTTGTAAAAAAACATCGACTTGTTTTCATTTTTTTTCTAGAGTTAATACAATTTATAATATTTATTATATACATAAATATAATATCATGATATATTAATAAATTTTTCGTTTGCCTTTTATTGAGTGTATGTTAAATAATTACAATTATCTAAAAAAGTCGTCAGATTTTTCAACCCAAATATCTCACAGATACTATAACAAAAATGATCCATAAAATTTCTGATAATTATCTCCGCACAAGTTGAAGGCCTGAAGTCGAGATTATATCAAATAAATGTTTACAAATTAATTTTTTAATTAAAGCACGGGGTGGTCGGTAAAGTTTCTTATTCTTATTCGACATGTCATCAATAACTGTTTTAAATAAAACTAGTCTAATATTTTATTGTAATGAGTATCTTTCCCATTTAATACAATTAATAAATAAAATTAATGAAATCGTATGAGTGTGCGTGTGTAAGCGTGTGAGTGCGTGCGTGCGCTTGAGTGTAAATACATATATTCAATTTCATTATTTTATGTATTTATTATATTCTACCATATAATAAACAAATAAAATAAATTAAATTATTTGTGTGTGTCACATAATATTGTAGTAATTATAATATTTTTATTTCAGTGAAATATAACTTTATTTTAAAAAGAAGAGCAGATCAAACGCGCGCTGCGCGCGCGGAGATGAACTATGGTGTGATACAATATTCAAAAATGGGAAAATAACCTTATAAGAAAAATATAAACAAACAACATCACGTTGCCATGCACATAGCTACAGCATGGCAAAATTCCGACCAATCAGATTACGAATAAAACGTGAAATAACATATCCATCAATTTTAATAAAGGGGATAAAATTATGAAATATCTGAAATAAAAGTAAGTTCTATTGACGTTCATGGAAATAAAATAAAGTTATTTTAAGTAAAATAATAATTATAGAACAAATAATCTACGGCTGTTGTTTGAACGTCATTGCCTCAAATAAAATTAAAAAGTGGCTATTAATCCACTGGTTGTAATATCTTAATTATCTATAATCTTTAATCCTAACAATGTTAAAATTGAAGAATCACAAGCTAACGAACAAGAGATAACTTTATATCATGTAATAGAAAATATAATAAAGGAGAGTGTAAATTACAATTTACATACAGAAGAAGAATATACTTTACTTTTTGAGGATGACTACACTGATAGACTTCCACAAGATATTGAAGAAGAGGATGAATTAAATAAAGATTATGAAGAGGTTCCTACTTATTTAACGAATGAAGAAGATGTAGACTTTGAATATAAGAAACAGGCAGTGCAGTATTGGCAAAGTCGAAAAAGAAAGCCATTATCCTTGACAAGTTTACAATCGAAGTATAGAAAAGTTAATTCCGATCGTCAATTGCGACGGTGGAACTTACAAATTGAAGCAGAAGGTACCAGAAAAACCATTCTATATGGAATAACAACATATGTACTTCAAAAAGTTAAAGAAGCGATAGAATCAAAAATGACTCTGCATGATATTGATATAAAAAGATGGGCTCTCGTAAAGAAAGCAGAAGTACATATTCCGTGGTTTAAAGCTTCACATAGATGGATACAAATATTAAAAAAAAAAACATCATATTTCCATAGAATTTCTTTGTCACTCATTATTAAATAGTTTTGGAAAGGTTCGATGTTAATGAGTACATTGAGTTACTATTTGTGCAACGTTTCGATAACTGTTTTGTTATCCTTATCAAGCACTAAAATTACAATCATTATAATGTTAAGACATCGTCAAATTATTTTTTATTTATTAATTTGACGATGTCTTAACATTATAATGATTGTAATTTTAGTGCTTGATAAGGATAACAAAACAGTTATCGAAACGTTGTACAAATAGTAACTCAATGTACTCATTAACATCGAACCTTGCCAAAACAAAAAAAAAAAACATCATATTATTTCACGTAAAATAACAACATTTATTACTATGTCATTTACACAGAAGGCAATAGAAGTAGAACAACACAAAGAAAATTTTGTTAACAATGTCAAAAATCTCATTAAAGTTCATGGTGCTCAAAACGTTTACAATTCTGATCAAAGTGGGTTCAATTTAGAGATATATAGTGGTCGCACTCTTTGTTATGAGGGGATTAAAAATGTAGAAAACATCATTCAGTCGGTACCTTCTACAACACATAGTTACACTATTCAACCAACAATATCAGCAGAGGGACAGCTTATGTCCCCGTTATTTATAGTTTTGAAAGAAGCTCATGGGCAATTTGGCCCTAAAGTAATGAAAACTTTATTGAAACCCGAAAATATATACGTAGAAGCATCAGCGTCCGGTAAATTATCCAAGGAACTATTTTTAATTTGGGTTCAAAATGTATTTTTGATTCACAGTGGGAATTCACCTATACTGCTATTAGATTCATGGAGTGGACAATGTGAAAAAACTGTAAAAGAAGCTTTACCGAAAGAGTTAAATCTTATATTGAAAACGATACCCAAAGGCACAACTGGTCAGATACAGCCTCTTGATGTATATGGTATTAGATTATGGAAAAACTTTATAAGAAAATTATCAGGCATAACACTTCTTATGAATTATGATGCTAAATTACACGAGAGAAATAATATAATCAAACTACAATCTCTAGTCCATAATCAATTTTCTTCACCAAGATTTCAAAATGTTTTTAAATATTCCTGGTATAAAAGTGGATACCTAACGAAAAAACCTTCAAGACATCATAATCCAGTAGATTTCTGTTTCCATACTCAAGTGGAACCAATTTGCAACATATATGGAGGAATTGCAGTCATACGATGTGCATGGAGTAAAAAGCTATTATGTTTTAAACATTTTTTCACAGATTATCATTATTGTCAAACATATATTGAATAAAATTTGCAAATTCACCAATTTCTGTAATATTTATATATGTTACATTGACAAATCATCACATTGTACAAATTAATAAAAATGAAAACAAGTTTTCGCTCATAATCTAGTAATAATAATGTTAATAGGGGTAGCCACCCCCGCTAAAATTAAAATATTTTTTATTTTTTTAACTTTTAATAGTAAATATGAGTCAAAATAAGCATTACAAAATTAAAAATCCAAAGGAATGTTGTCATTAATTTTTTTTAATCACTAAAAGATAAGTAACTATTTAGGGGTAGCTCACCCCTTCTATGTGTTTTTTTAAACCTCAAAACAGGTCAACTATAATTTCTAATTTTCTTTACAACATGGCATTTTTTTACCAAATATGGCTCGTCAAAACTTTGTTATTTCAAAAACAGTGTGAAAAAAATTATATTTACCCCCATAAAAATAGGGGGTGCAACCCCTTATGATTAAAACTGTGTCCAAATACTCGTCTTTTTAAAAGAAACAAATAGGTGTTGGTTTCATTAAAAAATTCCGATTCCATCTCGAGATATTAAAAAAACTGTTTTTGCGGGTGAACTTTAAGGTTGGTTTTCACCACCAAATGTCTTTCTCCACAGATAAAAAAAAATACGTGTCAAATATTTTTCGATACTCTAACCAGTTGCAAAGTTTCATTAAAATCGGAGGCAGACACTAACAAAAAGGTAATTAATTAAATTAGGGGTAATTCACCCCATCGACGTGTTTTCATTTTTAAATCTCGAAACGGGTCAACTATAATTTTCAATTTTCTATATAACATGACAATTTTCAATCAAATTTACCTCATTAAAACATTTTTATATCAAACATACAAGGGAAAATATCATATTTACTCCTATATTAAAATAAGGGATGCAACCCCCAGCTTTAAAACTGTGCCGAAAAACTCGACTTTTCATAAGAAACAAATAGGTGTTGGTTTCATTAAAAAATCCCGATTCCATCTTGAGGTATTAAAAAAACGGTTTTTGGGGGTAAACTTTAAGGGCGGTTTTCACCCCTTAGATATGTTTTTCCGCAAATAAAAAAAAATACGTGTCGAATATTTTTTGACACTCTATTCATATGCGAAGTTTCATGAAAATCGGAGGCGGACACCAAGTATCCTTTCCTTGGCAGAGAATAAAGAAGAGCAATCGTTTCATGCAACAACGGCGTTGTAATGCAAATAAAATCAGGATGCACTTGCTCAGTGTAATTGCAAGTTCTATTACATTGGGTTATATATTATTAATCAGAAGCCAGATTGTTTATTTATTCAATGCCAGTCTCAATTTTTGATGAAATACAATTTAGGTCGCTTGAAATTATCGAGTAAATACTTTTTGTCAACCACCTGCCCAGTGTCTCGAGCATTGAAAATTTAATGAAAAATCTAAAAAAATCTAAGATTCTTATGGCACGTTCTATTAAATTGGGTTGTATATTTCTAATCAGAAGCCACATTGTATATTTATACAATCACCCTCTCAAGTTTTGACGAAATACAGTTTTCTTTGCTTGAAATTATCGAGTAAATACTTTTTGTCAACCACCTGCCCACTGTCTCGAGCATTGAAAATCGAATGAAAGATCTAATAAAATCGAAGCTTCTAATCGCCACCTCTTTTGAATTTGGTTATATTGTTATGTGTTCGTCTACCATCATCGAACATAAGAAGAAAAGCGTTGCCAAGCGACTAGTTTCTTGTTCTCGATTCGAGTTAGTTAGTTGATTTGAGACGTTGTTGTTGATAACATCTATTATTGTGTGTGTTTATGATCTTAAATAAAGTTATATGTTATTCTTTTGTAATTATGGTTATTATTAATTATTGTATGTGTGTGTGAGTGTAACATTTTGGAGGTTCGTCCGAAATTTTGGAGACGAAATGGGCGGATTTGAAAAATCAGCAAAAAAAACGACGCATACACCGCTATGTGTACCCTTCCGATCGACGACCAGAGCACGGGCTGCTGCCGAAGTTTCTGCTGCCGAAACTGCTGCGGCTAATACTACCGACACCGATTGATGACATGCGCTTGGCGGCTGGTGGCGCACGCTTGGGGACTGATACAGGTATGATGACCGATGACTCATCGACGCTGACATCTGACCGACGGTCAGTGTACTCCAGCCTACTCTTCTTCATGAAACGCTCTTGGAGCTTTAAAATTAAACCAGTTTACAGATCATCAGTACACTCAACAATTGAGACCACTCCAGCGGAGATGTACACCGGGACTGATTTGAGACTTCCTCTGGATTTTATTCGAGGATATCCTCCCGAAGGAGAAGAATATTCAAATTATGGAAGCTATATTCGGAAACTGTCTGTTAAGAAGATCAATGATGTCGTTTTCTGCATCCAGAAAGCACCAAAACACAAAAAGAAGATCATTCATTTTGATCAATGATGACTTACCACGATAGCTAATTTCTTCTGCTTTGCTCACGGTTATTTTGAGCCGTGGTTTTTCCCGTGAGATACAGGGCTAATGCCAGAGCAGGGACAGAGGTGAGGTACCACGGCATGCCAACTCCCCACTTATGTCCAAGAATTACCAACAAGACTCTACCCACCGATAATGACATGAAGATACCCATTTAAAAGTAGACAATTTCAAAAAAATTTCAAGATGATTTCAAGATGTTTACAAGAATTCATGATGGACCAATTCAAGAGGCTGGCCCTTTGGCCGTGTGCGAAGGATCAGCCCGCTTGAAGATAATGCCATTTTGATTCGGTTTTGGAAGAGGAGAACTATTCTTCAAGAGACGGGCCCTTTGGCCGTGTGCAAAGGATCAACCCACTTGAAGAAGACGTCTTCTCTTTCGTTTTATCTTAAGATTGTCGGGACGACAATCTAAAAGGATGGAGAATAATGACACGATGATACCCAAAAATGACGATTCTATTTTTTTAAGAGACGGGTCCTCTGACCAGATAAGTCAAGGATCAACCCGCTTAAAAATGGATGATTTCAAGATGATTTCAAGATGATTTCAAAATGATTTAAAGAATTCAAGATGGACCAATTCTGATTATCGGGACGACTATCTGAAAGAAGGAGGAATAATGTTATGTGTTCGTCTACTATCATCGAACATAAGAACAAAAGCGTTGCCAAGCGACTAGTTTGTTGTTCTCGATTCGAGTTAGTTAGCTGATTCGAGACGTTGTTGTTGATAACATGTTTTATTGTGTGTGTTTATGATCTTAAATAAAGTTATATGTTATTCTTTTGTAATTATGGTTATTATTAATTATTGTATATGTGTGTGAGTGTAACAATATATTATTAATCAGAAGTCAGATTGCTTATTTCTTCAAGGCCCGTCTTTATTTTAGACCAAAATCGATTTTTGTTGCACGAAATTATCGAGTAAATACTTTTTGTCAACCACCTGCTCAGTGTATCGCCATTGAAAATTGAATGAAAAATCTAAAAACATCTAAGATTGGTATCATATTTTCTATTAAATTTGGTCGTACATTAATAATCAGAAGCAAAATTGTTTATTTATTAAAAGATTGTCTCAATTTTGGACATAATCGCGTTTTGTTGCTCGAAATTGCCGAGTAAATACTTTTTGTCAACCATCTGCCCAGTGTATCGCGCGAAAAATCTAAAAAAATTTAAGATTCTAATCACATGTTCTATTAAATTGGGATGTATATTACTGATCAGAAGCCAGATTGTTTATTAATTCAATGCCCATCTCAAGTTTTGACGAAATGCAATTTTCTTTTCTTGAAATTATCGAATAAATACTTTTTGTCAACCACCTGCCCAGTGTATTGTGCATTGAAAATCGAATGAAAAATCTAATAAAATCGAAGATTCTAATCGCTTGTTCTATGAAATTTGGTTTTATATTAATAATCAGAACCTAAATTTCATTTGCAAAATTTTTTAGGGTGTTGTTGATATTTCGACTCGAAACTACGTAGGATGAGAGATTATTACATTGCGGAGTGCAACTATCTCATTATAAGACTTAATTTGATATATTTATTTTCTTAGCATAGATTTTCCCGTGTTCTGACGATAGAACAGAGTCAGTGATAAATACAGGTGTACCACACCCCCTTAAATGATTGTTATTATTATATAATTACTTTTTATTGAAGTTAAAATAAATGTATATTTTTACAAATTGTCAAAAAACATTTGACGAAATATACAAACGAGCTTACAGTTGGTTCCTAATCACAATTAATTTTGTTTAAAGATTATAGGTTGAACAGTGATTTCTGACACCATGAACATTTTATAATAGCAGTATTTTTACATCCTGATACCTCACAATGAGCTTAGGATCCACCAAAGTTAAAGTCCACCGGACTTACAAATGCGTTTGGTTTATTATCAATACAGCCGCTTTTATAGCAAAAGTATTTAAACAGATTTACGTATCGAGGAGAACATAACTGATTGAGCAACAGTGATTGTAGTTTAATTATATTATTTCTTACGTGCAAACTTATATCTTTATCCACCAAAATTACACTATGGGAAAAGTGTCTTACAAAATTTTTACATATACGAAATCCAAACACATCCATTGGATGTATTTTTTCAGTTGTACCTTTAAGAATATTGAAAAGATAAATGTTTTTATCATCAGGTTTTTCTCTTTCTATTTTCGAAAATGATCTGAAAATAAATTATAAGCAAATAAATTCCGCCGATCATTACAGTAAACTATTGCTATTTAGGTTATATCATTAATTTTGATAACGATTTATTACATGAAATCAAATTAACAAAGATAAATAATAATAAAATTTATTATTAATTTACAAAAACTTTTATATAACTTTCGGAGTTTACGTTAAAATACCTTATTTGAAAAGTAATTTACTAATAATTGTAAATCTTTTTTAATATGAGCCTATTGAAATTACGAGTTTAAAAGTAAAATATTTAAAATAGATACAAGCAGAATTCATCTTTAGTCTCTTTTAAGACTATAAATAATGCATAGAGCAATTTTTAGCAGCATTAATTGTAGGTAATATTGTATAACTATGTGTTGTCGATGAAACGGATTGCCCAACACATTCGACAGTCTTTGTTCTTTCTTGTGCTAATGTACGTCCAGAATGTAATTCTAATTGAAATCCACTTTCATCAGCGTTGTAGGTATTTTCAGTTCTGAATTCTGAAATCAGTGGTTTGATGTCTGCCAAAAATTTACTAGCTTCTTCATTTATAGTTTCCTTCTCTGCAACAGTTTTCTGTCATCTAGCTCCATTTTGTTTCTTTTTTCATTTTTTAAAATGTTTTTCCATTACAACTTCATTTTTTCGCTCTTAGTTTTCAAGTCTCAAAATAGTATATAATAAAGATTCCTCTATTTAGAAATGATTCTTTTCCTCCAAAAATAATTATGAGTATCCATAAAAATTATTCATGCCATGCTCGAAAACAATTACTATTTGCAGTGAAACATAATGGTACTTCACAGGTGACGCAAATTCATTTCGTTCTCTTCTGGCCATTTTTCGCACTACAGTGTGAGCATCTCCTTGAATTACCCATATAATCAGGTATACGAGCTGCTTGGGAGTACCTTTTTACATTGATACTTGAAGCTTCCATGTTTCGTGAGTGTCTGATTGATTACTTTGACGTTTTCTACCCTTCTTAGTAGGAATTTTAGAGTCTACTAGTTGTTCAACTAGTAAGCCCCGAAATTTTTTCAATGACAAGGCTGGTTCTAAATTCTTTTTAGTGTATAAGATGTATGTATTAGATACTGTAATGTCCACAAAATGCCAAAATAATCGCACCACCATCTTCTAGATTTTCTGTCAATTTTATAGCAAGCAAGCAACCGATCAGCATAATCAACATAACCCATATGATCATTATAATCTGAGCACAAAAGAGGGCTATTTATGGAACAGAGAGAACCGTTCTTTTGTCTGCGATTGACAGCTGTAGTTTCAGAAGGATCATGATAGTTGGACAAGAAGAAAACTGGTTTTCTGTCCATCCATTTGATCCACGTCAAGCCTGTGTCAGACATTTTGAACTCAAATTCTCCAGACTTCAATTTTTTATCAGATTTTCCACTTTCAGGCAAACCAGTGCGATTTTGTCTCACCGTACCACACGCAAAAATCTGATCTTCTTTCAGAGTTATCATTAGTGTAATACCAGTACAAAAATTATCGAAAAAAATTCGATGATTGTCACCTACGAACTCACGTGTAAGATCCCTTACAACTCTATATCCTAATCCTTTTTCAGTGTTTTCACCTCCAAATATACCTTACCCGTATATATTTGGAATTCACAAACAAATCCCGATTCATCTGCTCAGACCCAACACTTATATCCTCGTTTGATTGGTTTGGCTAGCATAGATTGCTTTATACTGTGTAACGTGATGCGCTTTTCGCATCTCATTGTATTGGTAAGGGAGGAAAGCTACTGACGGGAGTCGAGCATCTGCCCTGACACTAAGCTATGTGCGCACATATGCACACATAGCTAATCAGGAGTTGTCTCCGTTTTTGTTGAGGTAGGGAGACGGAGAGAGCAGACGATGCACCACTCACCGACCTAGTCGTCCAGGCGATACAGCCGTGGCGACGAGCAACTGTGGAGAGAGACACTGTGAGGGAGAGAAGGCATGAAGAATGCCGAGCCGCATACCCGCGCGGATCACAGACGACGCACACGGCAAAACGAACTGTGCCCCGAAAGTGAACGCGCCCATGCCGCTCAGCCGCCATGTTGGCCACGCGCCAACAGCTGCCGCCGCGAAGACACCGCCGATGACGCCACTCCACTGCACTGCACCCACACAATACCCCGAAGACGCCCGAACACTCGCGAACGCGGATGACCGGGACGAACACCAGATGCGCGAACGGAGAGGCGATACAAGGCACGATTGCCACGAGGCCGGAGGCCGGCTGCGCGGCCGTGTCGAAACTGAGCCTCGGCGCGCCGCGAGCATGAGTGAGAGAGAGAGAGGAAGCGCAGCGGAGAGAGACTACAAATAGCAGTACATGCGCGGCACTGTATTGTTAAAAGCAGTTGTACTGAAATTGTGGGAATTGCGTCGTGAGTAAGAGAGAGAGAGAAACAGTGCGCGCGCGAGTAAAGGAAAGGCAAGGTAGAAAGGAAGAAAGAGAAAACCGAGTGAAGTGGAGATCGCCGTAATACGAGGAGAGAGAGAGAAGAGAGAGAGAGAGAGATAAAGAGAGGATTAGTAGCCAGAGTGTGGTCGCCTTACCGCCGGAAAGTCACGGTAAGAGACAAGTTGTTATCGTCGGGTGGCTTTACCTTCCGCCCGCGACCCTTCAATTATATTATTGCATTATATTATTACAAAATTATATTTGTAACTTTCTGCGGCAGCTCCGAGCGCGGGGCTGCACCATTGCGGGTCTCTCTCACGTGTGCGCGACTTGTGAGTGCGTGTGGGCCAGTGCGTGGCAATATTGAATTGTGTGTGCGTTCGAACCTGCGACCGCCGTGCGATAAGTGCCGGAATTGATTGTGACGCGAAGTCGGTAGTTAAACCGCAAATAAATTTGGTGGTGTCTCCACTTTATTCCCCGGGATTTTATTGTTTTTATTTTGGTATTTTCGTGTGCCGTCCGTTACCCATCGTCATAGGTTTCGCCGAGGGTTCCGACCGCCCCAGGTCGTCACCGTAAATCCACGCCCAAGAGATTCGAGTCTAGCCCGGGAGCAGCCGTAGCAAGGAGGTTTGTCAACGCGTTTCGCCGTGGCCTGGCGCCCCATTTAAATTAAAATTTGGCCATGCGACCCGCGCGTTTGAACTGTGGGGTCGGTGTTAGGTTTCGCGAACTTTGTGGGTATTTTTAACGAAATAAAGGGAGTTAACGCGATCATACAGCTCTCAGAGAGAGATTACAATGTGGTATAAAGGGGAGAAAAATACTACGTCACAACTGCTTCTTCCCTTGAATTTGATCATGGATTCGTCAACTGATTGATTTTTTCCTGGTCTCCAACTGTTTTTGAAACTCTGAGAAAGCTCGTTCAGAAGAGGTCTCAACTTATACAATCAGGCTCCCCTTTTTATGGTTCCTTAGAACTGTCATTGATGTGAAGATGCGATAAAAGGAATCCAAAACGATTCACGGTCATGATAGAAGATATGTAAGAGTCATGCAATTGAAGATTGGTACTCCAGTAATCTCGGTAAGAAGGTAGCTCTTTTATGCCCATTTGAATATTGATGTCCAAGCAAATTTTCAGCTCTTCTTTTGTAATAGAACTCTGCTTTGACTTTTTTTGAGTAGCATACAAATTCGTCTGTTCTGCAATAAGATCGAGAAGATGCTCAGGAAATATAGGAAAGAATATTTTTGATAGAGTATCAACAGAATCGAGAAAATTAGGCCAAAAATCCTTGGAGAATGGGATATATGTTCTAGTTTGAGGGACAGATTTCCAAACTCTGTGTTCTGAAGGTGGTTCAGTATCTTCTTCATCTGACGTCTGAGCATCTAAGTCAATATTATTCAGTGTAGGACTAGATTGTTCTGTCAGTATTCTCGGAAGAACCTCTTCTCCGTTGTCGGAGTTGCCAAATCCATCAACGGATTCCGAATCACTCGGAATATCAGTTATCACTAGTCTCCTTCTTTTTCTGCCCATATTCCTGACTATCAGAATGTTATTGTAGTGGAGTTACGATTGTTGAAATCAGAGTACTCTGAGTCTTTATTTGTCAAGAATGATACTCAGTGTTAGTAGTGAATTTTATTCAACGTAAATCATATGTTTCTACAATCACATTATTATTCATATAATATCAAAACAAGATTATGTATTCTACAAGCAGGTCGTATTCACCAAACGTGGATTTGTTATATATTATCAATATATTATCGAAGTATGAATTGTATCTTATATTGGGTATTATAAGTAATTTTTGTATATTATTCTGATTTATCAACTTTTATCATTTACATTTTTCTTCCTAATCAAAATACACTCCCAGAATCAAGAAATTTCGAAGAGTCCGACTTTATCCAACAGAATTCGGAATTAGTGATCTTAGAAAACAATCAGAGACTATAATAAAAATGATTTTCTACACTTCAAAAATATAGATTTCTCAAATTTTAATTTCGAAAAAATTTGCAGTATAATCATCATGATTCGATTTAGAGTAACACATATCATATGAAGATGAGAAAATTTCCTAAATATTCAGAATTACTCAAATTGGCTATTTTGAGTCAATTTTGTTGAGCTTTCGGAGCACCTAATTTATGAAAATAGTTATTATTACAACAATCAGATCTTGTTCTATAGAGTCAGGTCAGAATCCAATGATTATGAATTTAGAAATGTATGATGCTCCGATTTTCAAATTTCTGTCGTGATCATCTTACTTAAAAAAATTCAAACAAGAATACCGAAATCTAAGAAATACTACATAATTGTATGATTCTCAGTGAAAATTCGAAGTCAATGAGTTTTAGGAAATCGGATTTCAGACTTCCACAAATAAGTTTTTAGATCTATAAACAATATATTAAACTTTGGCAAAATACGAGAGTAAATGGATGAGTATTTTGTGAAAAAACTTTGTATGTACTGCTGTTATGGAAATTGTAGTTGCCATGAAAACTAAACTTTTTAGTCAACTTTGAGTTTCAAGTTTTGTAAAAGCTAGAGGATCAAGTGATATCAGAAAATTAAATTTCAATTTTGAAAACTGGGCTGTCGTAAAAGCAGCATTGACAGCTGATGTATACCCAAATAAAATTGCCCAGCTCAGATCCCAGTATGTATTAAGGAGGTACGGAGTATTATTTGCCATGCCTTTTCAATCGTCAAAAAAACAAGCAGCAATGGTTACTCGTAAAGAACTGACAATATGACTGTGTTCAGAGCTTTTCAAATTTGATAAAATTAAAGAACAAAATTTGTATCTGATACTGTTATGAAAATGGTAGGTGACATGAGAACTCAACTTCTTGGCCAATTTCGAGCTTCAAGTTTTCTAAATGCTCGAGGGCCAGGGCATATTTTCTTTATATCTTTAAATAAATAAATCTATAATATAATGTAAAAATAATTACATAAAATATATAGTGCTCAAATTCAAATCAACTTTTAAAGAAAGCAAAAGATGTGCTGGCATGTAGAGTATGTACATTAGAACCTTTGTTTCTGTCAGAAAGTTATGCAGTGAATTTATGAGTCATGTGAAGTGTTGGTGCTATAAACTTTTTATGAAGCATTTGGCCATAGCGATACTGGTTTGGTAACATGTATTCTGGAGTTCGGATTGCATGCATAACATATTCTACATTTATCTCTGTATAACTGTCTATACACGGAGAAAAATTGTGTAGGAAAAATTACTATTTTCTATAGTAACAGTGGGACAACTCAAATTTTCATGAAAAATACTGTAATTTATAGTAAAAATTGCTATGATTTTGTAACTTTTACTACACAAATACCAATTTTTACCATAAATTGTAGTAGTTTTCATGAAAATTTGAATCTGTCCCACGGTTACTATATAAAAAATAGTAATTTTTCCAACACAAATTTTTTTTCGTGTAATAATCTAATATATATGATGAGAGATAGTTCATAAAGGTTCTTTTTAAAAATTTTGTCAACATTGTAGTGCATAATTCCAATCTCTATTTTTTCTCTATTTTTTATTGTACAATAAAGAAAAACAAGAGGTATAGATTGACACATTTAGGAATCAGTAAGGGAAACATTTATACGAGTACGTGCTACGTACATGAGCTTATTTCATGGTCTTTCGTCTATCCATAAACAAAGCAGTAAGATATAAGAATATAATAACAGATAATATTTATAAAATAGAAGAATTAATCCAAACTCTGACCATTAGAAATGAATTAGATATAAACGTTATACTTGAAACCTTGACAAATACAATCTTAAATGCAGCAAACCAAAGTATACCGAAAACTAATGGTAATTTACAAAAGAAAAAAACTAACTGGTGGAATTATGTATGCGAAAAGGTAGTCAAAGCAGCTAAAAAAGCTTACAACCAATACCATAAAAAGAAAACTACAGAAAATAAAATTAATTATAAGCGCCTCAAAGCCTTAGTAAAAAAGACCGTAAAAGAACAAAAACGTCTATCATGGATAAAATATCTAAATATGATTAACTATGAAACTCCGGTCAAGAAAGTTTGGCAAAAAATCAAAGCTGTAGAAGGCATAAATCACTTTTCACCATATATCTTAAAAGAAAAAGATGTAATTATAACAGATGCACATACCACTGCCAATATACTAGCAAAACAATTTTCCGATAACTCCAGTGATAACAATTACAAGGAAGAATTTTTAAGTTTCAAAAATAAAGTGGAAAACAACCCAACAGTAAATATAAATGAAGTCAATGAAGATCAACAAAATCCCCTCAACGATAAATTATCCATCTGTGAATTAAAACAAGTGCTCGCCACTACCAATAACACCAGCCCAGGACCAGATATGATCCCCAATATTTTTTTAAAGGAACTACCGGAAAATGCATTACATCGCCTCAATAATATTTTCAACATAATTTGGTCTACAAATCTATTTCCTAACATTTGGAAAAAAGCCGTCGTTATTTCGCTTCTCAAGCCAAATAAAAATAAACATGACAAAGAAAGTTACCGCCCAATTGCTTTCACCAGCTGCTTATGTAAACTACTCGAAAAAGTAATCAATAAAAGCCTTCGTTACTACCTGGAAAAAAATAATTTGATTTGTCAAGCTCAAAGCGGTTTTCGAGAAAATTGCTCTACAGCTGATTGTTTGGTAACACTTGAGCAAATATTCTTGAAGCTTTTGCAAACAACCAACACATGATAGCACTATGTCTAGATATGGAGAAAGCCTACGACCTAATATGGCGCCGAAGAATTCTAGAAATCCTGATCAAGCATAATATCACCGGTAACATATTTTATTTCATAAAAAATTTCCTCAGCAACAGAAGCATTCAAGTCAGACTAAAAAACACACATTCAGATACAAGACTAGCCAAAAACTACTCCAACAAACCCTCAATCAACTCGATGACTTCTCTAATACAGCTGGCTTCAAAATTTCAAAAATAAAACACAAGCTATAGTATTTAGCAAAAAACAAAACAAGTACGACGAATTAAATTTAATACTAAGGAAAAACAAAATTAATGTAATCAATGAAATAAAAATTCTAGGAATTATGTTCGATAATAAACTTACATGGAAAACGCATATAGAATATCTAATTGTAAGAAAATCAATGCCTTAATAGATTGAACTTACTAAAAGTATTAGCGGCTAAAAATTGGGGTGCAAACCAAAAAGTATTAACTAATACATACAAAGCCTTAATTCAATCAAAAATAGATTATGGTTGTATGGTTTACGGTTCGACAAAAAATCACATCATATCAAAACTAGATACAATACTCAACACCGTCGCTAGAATAATTACAGGAGCCTATAGAACTAGTCCTATCAACAGTATTCTTTCAGAGAGCCAACTAATACCACTAGAACTAAGAAGACAAAAACTAACCATGAACTACACGATTAGATTTATTTCAACCCCTAAGAAGCCTATAAACTGCCTATAAACTTTCAAGCCTATAAACTGCTTTCAAGAAATATCCACTACAGCAACGACCAAGCCCAATTCCCATTCTATCGGCGCTCTTCAGACCTCTTTAAGGAAATGAAACTAGAAATATATCACAGATTAAGTACAACATAATCCCAAACTTACAGTGTTGGCCAATCAATCAAGACATAAAAACTCTGATCATTCCAGAACATCCTCAAATTAATGCAATAATTGAACATTACCCAAACCATAAACACATATTTACACTAACAACAAAAATTGAGTCAACAATAGTTACTGTAGCCATTTTAGATGAGAAAGAAACCATGCAATTAAAGTTCCCAAATTGGGTAAGCACATACACAGCTCTACAACTAATCATATCGCAAATAATAGATACTAGAAAATACAGTACAGACCAATATATAATACACACAGATAATCTTCACTTTATTACCAATGTACTAAAAAACAAAATAAGACATCCAACTACTCAAATTTTGCATAGACTTAATGAATTAAGTGGCCAATTCAAAATATGTTACCTGAAATTTCACTTGACCTCAAATTAAAAATGTATGAAGCTGCAAAACTAACTGTCCAGCTCGACTTCGAGAACCCATAATACAAATACAACAAAGAAGATTACTACAGACTAATTGAATCAGAAATTTAATCTAAGTGGAATGAAAATTGAAACGCCATTTCAAACAAAACTCATCTTAAAAAAATAGAAACAAATACATCAGAACCAAATCCAACCTGTAATTTAAATAGAAATGACCAGATCTTAATCACTCGCCTTCGCATAGGACACACAAAGTTAACACACCAGCATCTACTAAGCAAAGAAAACCGAAACCTATACACCAAATGTGAAGTCCCTATAGATATTGAACACATTGTTTAATTTAATTTAATGCCCCATCTACGATGCAGAACAAGCCAAATTCAAACTCAAGAACAACCTACGTGATGTATTAAGCACAAAGACTGAATATTTAAACCTAATTAATTTCATCGATGCTATCGGCCTTAGACATGCTCCGTAAATTAAATTATAATGTACATACAAGTGTAAATATAATTTATATATAACCTTTTGTATTTGTAATTGTAAAAGCAGTTAAGTCGCCAATACCCGGAAGGGGGACGCGACTTAAAATAAATAAATGAAAAAAAAAAAAAATAAATTTAAATTCCGGTAACTCTTTTTTCTTTATTAAAATTTTTATTCAAATAGCATATTACTTCATTTACGGTAGCTGTTTTGCCAGTACCAGGAACTCCTCTTATATAGATGCAGCTGTAATAGAAATTCACTAGAGCTACTGTCGCTCTCACTTATATTCTCACTCCAAAAAAAATCTTCTTAACTCTGTAAATAAAAAATTCTCACAAAGTATTAATTCTATAAAAATTACCACTTAACAATTAAACATTTAATACTTATCTAAAAACCGTTATTGTCCCATTGATGCTCGTAAATAAACTCTTTTCATCAGTCGACTTACTGAGATGATGCAGTCTACATTGCAAACATGCCTGCGAGCCACCTGTCAGATCTAGCAGACGTATTCGCTTTATACATTGCATATAAAACTTACTTTGTGGTGACAAAGTTTAATATATAATTTGCAGGAGCATGTACACAAGCATAAAAATTAAGGAAAGCCACTCCTGCGAAGCATTTCCGATATTTAACATATATCAATAAGCTGACTTTATCTTTCTGCAAGTAGCTGTGATTGATTAAGGAAATAGTGTGAAAATATGCATTTTTTTTAGTTTTATCGTACTGCAAAATACACAGTGTAAAAAATTAGTTTTATTAATCCGAAAAATAATTGAGAACAAAAAGCAATCTGTGTATTATTTTGAACATTAACATTATTAGAGTTTTTAATAATACAAAATACTTTTTGCTAAACATTATTTTTAAGATTAATAAATTGAACTAATTTTTATTCAGATTCTCACATAAAAGATAATAAAGCTTCTGTATTGTCTTGTAGCATAAAATGCAATATATGCACGTTTATAACCCATTTGTTTAATCATCTGCTTACAGAAACATGAAATCAGTTTAATGGAACGTGAAATTTCAGAAATGAGTTTCAGTAGTGGCTTTCCTTAAGTTTTATGCTTGTGTATATGCTCCTGTAAATTATATACTAAACTTTGTCACCACAAAGCAAGTCTTATATGTGATCACAAAGCAAATGTGTCTGCTAGACCTGACAGTTTATGCACATATTCACTATATGCATTTCATATAAGGACTTTACTTTGAGGTGGCAGAGTTTTATGTACAACATACTTAATATATAACTGCTGTTGAAGGGCATCGTCTTCAACATTATTTATCCTGCCAAGGCTGAAACATTTGACGATTTTTTGACCGTAAAGGCTTGTCTGATTGACGTTGAGTTTTTTGGAGTCATTCATATGCTCGGCATCGACCCCTCTGTTTGATGGCTGTATTTGGATGGGTGATACGAGTGCGATCTGCTCTATCAATTTCCTCGCCTCCTCACTTAGCTGATCAAAGATGTCTGGCTTCTTGGAGGAGAGACATCGACCGTGACGGTGAGATAACGTACTTAGTATAATGCTTGTCATCTTCCGGTGGAGGCATCCTACTGTACTTCTAATTCCTCAGATAATTGGGATGGTAATTGTGAGACTTTTGTACATTATTGGAGTTCTTACGATGGCCGGCCGTTCTTGGATCATGCGGAGCACCAAACACAAGTGTATTCTGCACGTATAACTGGCCAAAGATGTAGATGCACCTGCTTGACATTCTTTGTATGTCCCTGTTAGCTGATAGCCTCTGGATCATCATCTGCCACGATAACTTGACGTTGTTGTTGAGTGATCGTTGATTTGACTGCTTCTTAGATTAGGCCTGTTACTTTTGCTGGCGATGAAGGTTGCTTATCAATCGACGACGCTAGCGGCCGTCCAAATGGAAGATAGTAAGATAAAAACGCACAGCAAACGCAAAAAAAATTTTCAGTCGCTTCGAACGGCCAGACCTGACAGAAAGTGAAAATGCGTTATATACAATATACAAAACACATCCAAAAAGGGGCGATGTCACATTATAAACATACTGCCGCCATCTGATGGCGTTAGTTTAAATAACGACATTAAAGCTGACGTTCGGTGTTCCACCGTTTCTATAGTTCTACCGAGATAAGGACCTCGGTCACTCCTCCGTAAATCTCGACAAAGCACGACACACCTCGACACAGCTCAACACAGTTCGACACAGCTCGGCACAGCTCGACTCATCTCGGTAGACCGCGTTAAATCCCGACACACCTCGACTCGACTCGATCCCGACTCGATCCCGACTCTATCCCGACTCAATCCCGACTCGATCCGAACTCGATCCCGACTCGACCCCGACTCGACCCGACTAGATCCGAACTCGATCACGACTCAACCCCGACTCCATCCGAACTCGATCCCGACTTGAACCCGACTCGATCCCGACTCGATCTCAACTCGAACCCGACTCGATCTCGACTCGATCTCGACTCGATCCCGACTCGATCCGAACTCGATCCCGACTCGACCCCGACTCGATCTCGACTCGATCCCGACTAGATCCCGACTCGATCTCGATTCGATCCCGACTCGATCTCGACTCGATCCCGACTCGATCCCTACTCGATCTCGACTCGATCGCGACTCGATCCCGACTCGATCTCGACTCGATCCCGACTCGATCTCGACTCGATCCCGACTCGATCTCGACTCGACCCCGACTCGATCTCGTCTCGATCCCGACTCGATCTCGACTCGATCTCGACTCGATCTTGGCTCGATCCCGACTCGACCCCGACTCGATCCCGACTCGATCCGAACTCGATCCCGACTCGACCCCGACTCAATCCGAACTCGATCCCGACTCGATCCCGACTCGACCCCGACTCGATCCCGACTCGATCTCGACTCGACCCCGACTCGATCTCGAATCGATCTCGAGTCGATCCGGACTCGATCCCGACTCGATCTGATCTCGAATCGATCTCGAGTCGATCCGGACTCGATCCCGACTCGATCTCGACTCGACCTCTACTCGATCTCGACTCGATCCCGACTCGATCCCGACTCGATCCGAACTCGATCGCGACTCGACCCCGACTCAATCCGAACTCGATCCCGACTCGACCCCGACTCGATCCCGACTCGATCTCGACTCGACCCCGACTCGATCTCGACTCGACCCCGACGCGATCCCGACTCGACCCCGACTCGACCCCGACTCGATCTCGACTCAACCCCGACTCGACCCCGACTCGATCTCGTCTCGATCCCGACTCGATCTCGACTCGATCTCGACTCGATCTTGGCTCGATCCCGACTCGACCCCGACTCGATCCCGACTCGATCCCAACTCGATCCCGACTCGACCCCGACTCAATCCGAACTCGATCCCGACTCGACCCCGACTCGATCCCGACTCGATTTCGACTCGACCCCGACTCGATCTCGAATCGATCTCGAGTCGATCCGGACTCGACCCCGACTCGATCTCGTCTCGATCCCGACTCGATCTCGACTCGATCTCGACTCGATCTTGGCTCGATCCCGACTCGACCCCGACTCGATCCCGACTCGATCCGAACTCGATCCCGACTCGACCCCGACTCAATCCGAACTCGATCCCGACTCGACCCCGACTCGATCCCGACTCGATTTCGACTCGACCCCGACTCGATCTCGAATCGATCTCGACTCGATCCGGACTCGATCCCGACTCGAACTCGACTCGACCTCTACTCGATCTCGACTCGAACCCGACTCGATCTCGACTCGATCTCGACTCGATCTTGGCTCGATCCCGACTCGACCCCGACTCGATCCCGACTCGATCCGAACTCGATCGCGACTCGACCCCGACTCAATCCGAACTCGATCCCGACTCGACCCCGACTCGATCCCGACTCGATCTCGACTCGACCCCGACTCGATCTCGACTCGACCCCGACGCGATCCCGACTCGACCCCGACTCGACCCCGACGCGATCTCGACTCGACCCCGACTCGATCCCGACTCGATCTCGACTCGAACCCGACTCGACCCCGACTCGATCTCGACTCGAGCTCGATCCTGGAGTGATCTCACGGACCTCGGTCGAATCTCGAGTTTACCGTGGCTAAGCTTTTGAGCTAGTTTCGATCGACCTCGATCGACTTCTCGGATTAGCCTTAATCAAGCTGTCAAGTAGTCTCGATGCCGGCATTAAATATTAAAAGTTATTTTCTTTATCGGGCACTCGGTGCGTATTTTCTGTACATTCGGAATATAAAAAAAAATTATATCCCGTTTAAGCGTTTAACGAGCGGACAAAATTAAACGTCACATCGCTGGAACAAATTCATTTTGTTCAATGGGACATGCAGAGGACAAAACAGAAGTATAATGCAAATCCTCTTGTATTTTCTTGGCAAGTGAAAAATCCCTTTTTAAACTGTACTTATCAGTTTTTATTCGAACCTTGCTGAGTGTCTTATTCGCGGCTGTAACGATTTCTATCACTAGTCCGGTTAGGGATAAAAACTATCATTCAGAATTACTATTCATACGTGGATAGTATTTGTATGTTACCCCCTTTGTATTACCTATTTTATAATATATCTTGATTAACCTAGTTAATGTAACCACTGTGAACGTGTTCTACCAGTAATTGCTCGAGAAATAAGTTTTCGTATTATGCCGGTATCTCGCATCACCTTAAGGCGCTTATTTTGCGGTACCAAGAAGGAAATTAGACACAAGTAAGTTTAAAGACTCAACGATTCTATTTAACACATTATGTCTATAAAATTTATGATCATTATCTTGCCAATATACTTTAGTATGATAATTTTATCATATCTAATTTTTTAATTTTTTAAGCTCTACTTACACATTTTCATGTGTTTTTGCTTCAGATGTAAAATATAATTATAAGTTATAGGTTATAAAATATTTCTTCGTAACCTATATTTTTAGTTTAAGTATCTCTCATTTCATAGACATTTTTCTGAAAAACTGCCTTGTCCCTTTTCTGTGTACTGTGTCCGTTCAGTTACGCTATTTACTAGTAGTTTACGTTGAGGGGATTAGTTTAAGCCCTCACTCAAGTATTTCCGATAATAAGTTGATTTATTATAGTGATTTATTGTTAAAATGTTTATTAGCGTGAATTAAATGTTGAAATAACTTTCTTCCGTTCAGTTATGCTATTTACTAGTAGTTTACGTTGAGGGGATTAGTTTAAGCCCTCACTCAAGTATTTCCGATAATAAGTTGATTTATTATAGTGATTTATGGTTAAAATGTTTATTAACCCTAATGGAATGTTTAAATAACTTTTGGGCGTGAAATACCTTTTTCCCCTTATAGTTAAACTTAGGAACAATCGTTTAAGCCACCTCTAACATTTTTCCGATTGCAAGTTGATTACTTATAGCTTTTCGTCCAATTCCACTCTCCCATTTCAACTGGGCCGCCAGTTTCTGGTACAGTCGTATTTCCGACATGATATGAATTACTTCCTTTTAATTTTAAACGACGAAATGCATTGCAAATAGTACTTTTGCAACCTAGATCGAAAGTATTGTAAAAATTCCGCTGTTTTCAAGGAACATGGTGATAATGTTTTTTCTTATTTCACCTTTCCCATTATCAATTATCTGAATTTGTTCGTAACAAATTCAAACTTATGAGGGTGTGACATGGCACTCTGTTCATACGCCACGCGGTGCCGAGCTTGGCCGCGCAACCGCTTTTTCGCGAGCAAATGCATATAGCCACTGCATCGCCGACTTTCGCACTCACGTGCCCGGCTACGTCACTCCGCCTTTGATTGTGGTTAGTGAGCCGTATATATGTATAAAACTTTGATTGTAGATAGTGAGGAGCCCGCGGATCGCCGCCGTGTTACCTTTCTCGCAGTTTGTGCTTGTTGAGCGTTGTAGTGCTTTAAGCAGGTCTAGAAGCTCTCGCGAAGAGGAGTGAGTTCAGACGGCAGGAGTAATTCTCACGTTCAGATAATCACCATAACAACACAAATAATATTCAGAATAATTCATAAATAAATAAGAACCAGAGATTCTGAGCAAATATAAAACTAATTCTGGTACATTAATTTTTAATTTCTCTTACTTTAACAAAGAGCTTCTTTAGGCACAGATTGTGTTACTATAGTTCTTTGCAATTATTCTAGTAACAAATTGTCTTTACGCGTTAGCCCCGCAGAGGTATTAAAATTTATTAGAATAGAGTTTAGAGCGAGGAAATAATTAGAATTTACATATCAATTTTGATATGTTCCGAGTCACACGTGTACAGAAAAATTTAAACTAAATAAATCGCGTGACAATATATAATTATTAACAAAATTAATTAGTATAAAAATTTTAATTCTAAAATTTCAAGATCCAAAACTAAATATTAACCTAATAATTTAATGATTAATATAACATCACCAATATGATTTAATAAAGCTGTTAATAATCCTGAATTATAACTTGAATAATTTTGTTAATAAATTATTGGAATAATTATTGAAGAAATTATTAACACTGTAAAAAATAAATATTAAAGTTATTCAATCCAGATAGATAAATATATTTAATGAAACTCTATGTAATGAATAGCCTACCCACTCACAAAAATGTTCTGACTTAAAAATTAATAAAATTAATCTAAAAACAAATTAATCTAATTAATAAATAATAAAATCCCCCCAAATAATATATATATAGTATATATATATAGTAGAAACCATTAACGTTCTATCCTACAATACTACTATATATATATATATATATATATATATATATATATATATATATATATATATATATATATATATATATATATATATATATATATATATATATAATATATATATCTCTGTTCACCGCTATGTTTCAGGACTTTTCATTGGTTTACCGCTGTTTCAGGACATTTGCATGTTTTCACGACTGTACTGAATTAGGAATATGTTTACCGCTACCTTTCAGGACATTTTTTTATTATGCAGGACATTTAGGGTTTCTTTCACAACGTTTTTTTCCGTAAAATTTTTCCGAAATCAACGTAAAATACTTCAGAACTGAACGGGGGCGCCGCAGGCGTCGTGGTGTTAGTCAACACCCTGAGGGATATTATTTCTTTAGTCACTTATATACTGTTTAACGTTTTATACCTACTTCTATTGCAGAAAACCTGTAAGTGTCCTGGAAGGTAGCGGTGTACTAAGTTATATATATATATATATATATATATATATATATATATATATATATATATATATATATATATATATATATGGGGCATTCTCTGTCAACGCGGCACCCCCTCTGCCAAGAACAATTTTGATCCGAATGGGGTCTACCTGAGCTCAAATGAAAGCTCTTGACTTCTACTTTCGAACGCCGCCTGGCGATTCCGAAAATTCAAAATGGCGGATCCAATATGGCGGCTGAAAGTGTCGGAATGATGGAAAAACAAGTTTTTCTTCACTCTAATAGCGAATCTCATACGAAAATTGTTATTTCTTGCCACTAATATGAAGTTTGCGACATATTTTCTTACTACTACCGTTCAAAGCGAGCGGTTAAAATTATATTTCAAGGTCATTTTGAAGGTCAAAAGTTATTTTCTGGATTTTCGGACTAGTATTCCACGGAACTAGTAGAAAACTTGATTAAGATCATAACTAAACTTGACCTTGGATCATTTTTCAAGGTCATTTTCATGGTGAGTTCTAATTTTAATAAACCGATTCTTTCGCAGTTATACTTTTTCAATTCATGCTATAAATCGGTTCTAATTCGGAACAGTAACAGAAAAACTGCGGTTATATCCACACTTTGAAACATTTCAGAATCACTGAAAAAAGTTTGGTGGAGAAGAAACACGTTAGCGTAGAGTATCAGTACCAAATGCAAGAATTGTTTCGAAACTAAACATTAAGTTCTTTACTCTCCCATTTTAGAGCAAATGTTGCACTAAAATTGTTCCGCATTTAATCTATTTCATCGTTCTTCAGGAGTACAAAAGTTTAGGGCAGAAGAAGCACTAAAAAGTGTGGCAATGGTACAACACATTTGTGCTGCTACTGCTTTTTTGATTTGGCGCTCCTCCTGCACGAAAATCGTGCAGTATACGCACTGAGAGAAAAAAACCGACGTGACGCCGTGGATGCTATAGTTGGTGTAAGACCGTGTGACTATACACGTATACAATGCGATCAAAAATTGCAAAATTTTTGAATTTTGCAATTTTTGAATTGACTTTGAAGGTCAACGACGAGGTCAGATTCAATGTCATCAGACCAGACAAATCCTCGTTGAAAATTACTTACGGTATGACCTTAGTTTTTTCAAAAAATATCGTTTCTGGGAAAATACGGGGGTCCCATACTTTTTGATAACCCTGTAATTAAACTTTACAATAGAACATTTCTAAAATCTCTCTAACTTTTTTTATTCCCCTTTCGAAACTCTTTAAGTACCGATGCTTCTCTAAAAATTTAGTGCGGCTGTTACTCTAACTCTTTGGTGTATCTGTGGTTCTATATTTCGTGCATTATCTTTCCTAATATATATATATATATATATATATAAACTTGTATAACGTTAGTTTCCAGGACCCCATGTTACTGTATACCTATACGTGACTAAAGAAATAATGTCTCTTATGGGGGCCGATGTCCTCAAAACTGACGTTAGACATCTGGAATGTCCTGGAAACTAACATAAAACATTAATATATATTTTTCTACATTCGTCTCTAATGATTTTTTACTTTTTATAATTTCTCTGTTTAACCATGCAATTTTTGTGTGTAAATCTATAATTTCTATGTTTAGCAGTTGAATCATGATTTTTTCCGTCAACTTGTTTTGTTTAGTTACGCATTTTTTTGAGAACATGTAGTTATCTTTTAGATTCTTAGTAATGCATTGTAAATGTTTTGGAACAATATTAAAAAATCTACATTTAATTAAAAATTTACATTGTTCTCTCGCTTGTTTTTCCTTATATAACATTTTTGTTAAATACTGGAATAGTTTTTTCACTTTGAAACCGAAAAAATTCACATTAATATCTTTACGGTATTTTAACAAATTTTTTAATAGTTCTTTGTTTGCCATGTGTTGGTTCAACATACGTAAGCGAATCTCCATTCGTTGTTCCGGATTCGATGAAAACTCCATGGTGGTCGATGATGTTTCTTTAACAACGTGTAATTTCGGCCAAACGTTGTATAGAATTTGGTTGGTAAAGGCGCTTATGGTAGAGTGTGAATCATAATTTTGTATCTTGAGTCTAATGGCCAATTGTCTACCAGGAAATGTTTAAATAAATGGACACCATTTATTTTTAACCGACGTTTCAGACACTTTTTTCGTGTCCCTCTTCAGGTGCTATATCTAACAAAAACCATTTACATAATAAATATATACAGTACGTTGAACTTACAAATTTTAACACAACAAAACGTAGTTTTTACAACTCCAATTCAAAACAATTACACATTTATTAAACACTAATCACTTAAAAATTAATAAATCACAATTCGCAACTGTAAACAAATTATGTATAACAAAGTACACTTACATTACGTCAAGCTGTAATAATAACGGGCGACTGTACGTTCAAAAAATCATGCTTCAAGTGCTAAACATAGAAATTATAGATTTACACACAAAAATTGCATGGTTAAACAGAGAAATTATAAAAAGTAAAAAATCATTAGAGACGAATGTAGAAAATAACACTATTGAATTGTTTGCTGACTTTTATGCTACTAAACTAAACTTTATTATTGTTAAAGTTAAAGAAAAACTACAACGTAAACTCGAAACCATGTATTTTAGAAAATATAATAAAGAAATTGAAAAAAATAGATATAAGGAAGATGTGTCGGAGGTTAACGTCCGAGACAATAACACACAGGTTATCGAACCGGCGAAAACTGACGATAGTTGGTGTGTGAATGTTTCGGGCATTGAACTTCCAACGTACGTTACTGATATATTAAAACTTGGAGAGAAATTCAATTTTAATGAAACATTCAACAACAAATTACTACTGCAATATATTAAGAATTTTGAAACTTTTATTAAAAAACACAAGAATAAAGCTGATATTCCTAAAATAAGAAGCTCTTCCCTCAACACCATAAAAAATTCATACAATAGAGAACTAGCAAATAATTCATACGAAAATAAAAAATTAAAAATAGATCTTAAAAAAACAAGAAAATTTCTAAAACAGAACTCAGACATTCTAATAACTAGAGCTGATAAAGGGAATGCTACAGTGATAATTAAAAAATCATGTTACGTAGAAAAAACCGATATGTTATTTAACGATCAAAAATATCATGAAAAAATAAAATCAAACCCTTTATCAAGCCTAGAAAGGAAAACAAATGATATAGTGAAATGGCTCAATAAAATGGATTTTAGTGGTATTAAAAACAACTACTCCCGGTCCTTCAAAAATTCAGTATATCAAAAGCATATGGTCTTATTAAAACACATAAAGCAGATTTTCCAGTCAGACCCATAATATCCACAGTGAACTCTCCTACTTACAACGTTTCAAAGTTTTTTGCTAAATTCTTACAAAATAATTTAAAACCCCCGGCATCACATATAGATAATAGTTTAAAGTTGAAAGAAAAACTTGAAAATATCAAAATACCATATAATTATGAAATAGTGAATTTTGATGTCGTAAGACTTTTTACAAATGTTCCTGAATACCTAGTATACGAAGCGATAGAAAGAAGGTGGCATCAAATACACAATAGAATAAATATGACCTGTACCGAATTTCTTAAAGTAATTAAATTCATCCTAAACAATAATTATTTTCAATTTAATGGCAATTTTTATAGACAAACATTCGGATCCGCTATGGGAAATCCGTTAAGCCCTATATTATCTAACATAGTTATGGAAGATTTAGAAAACTCATGTATCAATAAACTTCAAGAAAAACCGCTATTTTATTACCGTTATGTGGATGATATTGTTCTTTGTATACCGAAAAATAATATACGCGATACGTTACAAATTTTCAACTCTTATGACACAAACTTACAATTCACTGTTGAACATTCTGAAAATAATAGTATCAGTTTTTTGGACATAAAAATTATAATAAACGATGAAAGTAATATAATAACTAATTGGTATCGAAAACCTACCTTTTCAGGAAGATATCTCAATTTTAATTCGCATCACCCGACAAGTAACAAAATAGCTATCATATACTGTCTCCTTGATAGAGCAATAAAATTATCGCACAATAGATTTCACAAAGAAAATACAGAATTTAGCAAATATGTTAAAAAACAATAATTATCCACATAATTTAGTTGATTTTCACATAAAGAAACGCTTAAAAATGCTACAAAGTTCAGATAACAGCTCCAAACAACAAAAAACCTACGATGGGATTATATGTTTACCGTTTGTTAATGAGTTAGAATGTTTTACGAAAAATTTTTTTAAAAACGTAATATTAATGTTGTGTTTAGTACCATAAATAAACTAAATAATGTAATAGTATTAGGAAAAGATAAAGAAGAAAAATACAATAAAAACAATGTGGTGTATACAATCAATTGTAAAAATTGCGAAGCAACGTATGTGGGACAAACAGGTAGACGATTAAATGTACGAATAAAAGAGCATAGAAAAAAATATCTTGATAAAGATAATAAATCTTCCTTATTTGCGCACACTGAAAATAACAATCATACAATATATTTTGACAATATTAAAATCTTAGATACAGAAATTAATAACGGAAAAAGACTTTTTTCAGAAGCATTCTTCATTCATCAACAAAAAGATTATATAAACAAACAATTTGAAATCAATAAACTAGCGAAAGAATATAATATATTAATTAATAACTGCGAAATTTAGCTTAATATAACTCTTACTATGTATTAAAACTTTGTAAAGCCGAACGGGTATATTAGGAGAGCACGTTGGATGAGAATATAATATCCACCACAATATTCGTGTATGTTTTGAGTACCGTGTCATTAGGATGACTTACACTATGACGTGCTCCCCTGATACCTCGCCTCGGCTCCGACTCGTTCAACGCTATCCCCACTTGTCTCACATCGTTTTATATACTTTTATACACACAAAATATACACACACAATTACAGTAGATTAGTATATATAGACCGTTTGCCGAAAATTTAAGCATTGACGAAAAGGACAGTCGCCCGTTATTATTACAGCTTGACGTAAGGTAAGTGTACTTTGTTATACATAATTTGTTTACAGTTGCGAATTGTGATTTATTAATTTTTAAGTGATTAGTGTTTAATAAATATGTAATTATTTTGAACTGGAATTGTAAAAACTACGTTTTGTTGTGTTAAAATTTGTAAGTTCAACATACTGTATATATTTATTATGTAAATGGTTTTTGTTAAATATAGCACCTGAAGAGGGAGACTAAAAAAGTGCCCGAAACGTCGGTTAAAAATAAATGGTGTCCATTTATTTAAACCTTTCCTGGTAGACAATTGGACATTAGGTTCAAGATACAAAATTATATATATATATATATATATATGACTGTACCAATAATAATATTGTTAATATAAAACTTTCTACGAAAGTATAAAATAAGGCAAGTATAGACGTTCTTTCTGTATAATCTATAAAATAATAATATTTATGTTTTTTTAAAAGAAATCAAATAAATACCAGTGAAAAAGTCTTTTACTTCTTTGAGTCATTGTGTGCTGAACAAATTATATGTAAGTAAGTACATTAAAATTGTTCATTGCAAATCAAACAAACGAAAGTTGTGAAATCAATTATCGATAGTCAAGTAATGCAAACAACTCTCGGAAACAACTGTATGACTATTCTCAGAAATGTACTAAAATTTGTTCATCCTTCTATACAAATTAAACACAAGAAAGTACTGAAATCAATTTATTGTAGTCAAGTACCCATAAGTTAACTTGACTGAATAATACAAGTTTTCGTAACTACTTAAAAATATTCAGTCAGCGGGCATAAAGTACTACTTAACGCCTAACAGGCGTAATAGCTCCCATACTCCTACCAAACTTTATAGAACCTACGCACTTTACGCCCGTGTGGGCGAAAATGATTTTAATTATATAACTACTATGCCTCCTTTTTATTTCTAAAATTCATAAGAATTTTATCAGATATTTACGAAAAGTCAATGCCTATGTAAAAAAATTACATAGTTACCACCACATTTCCATTTTTCATTGATCTTTCTCAATTTTGAAATTTCTATAATATTACGCATCTTGGGAGGACAATAGAAGTCTATAGAGCTGCTCTAGCAGGGGTGGTCCTTCAATCTCCCATATATACTTTCTTGTGTTTAATTTGTATAGAAGGATGAACAAATTTTACTACATTTCTGAGAATAGTCATACAGTTGTTTCCGAGAGTTGTTTGCATTACTTGACTATCGATAATTGATTTCACAACTTTCATTTGTTTGATTTGCAATAACAATTTGAATATACTTACTTACATATAATTTGTTCAGCACACAATGACTCAAAGAAGTAAAAGACTTTTTCACTGGTATTTATTTGATTTCTTTTAAAAAAACATAAATATTATTATTTTATAGATTATACAGAAAAAAACGTCTATACTTGCCTTATTTTATACTTTCGTAGAAAGTTTTATATTAACAATATTATTATTGCTATAGTCATGAAAAAAATTATTACCATTTGCAGAGTGCTTATTGAATAGATGAGATGCGAATAAATAAAAGTTATTTGTACAGTCATGAAAAAAATTCTTACCATTTGTAGAGAGTGGTTATTGAATATATGGGATCAGAATAAATAAAAGGACTATCGACAAATGGTGTGGATAGAATATATTTAAAAAATTAGTTTTTTAAAGAACGTGTTGATTGTTTTGAAAAAATATTTCAGCTCTCATTAAAGTTTTTGGTACAGAAGGAGAGAGTGAATGGGAATAGAGGGTGGGAGAGTTTAGTAAATAATGTTGTTAAGTACAAACTATGTAGAAGTGTAACCAAACTTATTCTTGCCTATAAGTTTTTACTTTTGTAAAATAATTTTTTAAAGAGATTTCACAACTTTTTAAGAGTAAAACTACATTGTTAATAATGTCTGTTAAGTATAAAACTACACTTTAATTGATTTCACAACTTTTTTGGGTTTGACTTTCAGTATCCACGTGAAAGAAATTTATTTCGACTTTAGAACGCAAACATTTATTATTTATTCGTAGAATTCCTTTTCATAAAATAAAACGTAAATAATTTTTTAGGATATTGTATAGGTTTCGGAAAATAATTCTTATGGTTTACGAAAAAATTCTTATAGTTTGTAAAAGTTTTTGTAAAGTGATTGTAAAGGTTTTGGATAAGTATTTCTCGTTACTTGCAAAAGTTTGTAAAGGATTGTAGAAGTTTTGTAAAATAATTTATTAATGGATTTTTTAAAAGATATAGAAATGGACCATTTTTTGAGATATTTTGTAGAGAAAATATAATAATGAATAATTTACAGATAGAAAATACTTTAAAAAATAGTTTTTAAAAGTGTTTATTATAATTGTTTCAAAAAAACATTTAAGCTTTCAGTCAAGTTCTTTGTAGAGAGTTGGACAGTTGTTGAGAGCAAGATTGTTTGGATAAAAACATTAAACTTTTATTAGTATTTCGACAGAGAATTTAAAGTTGTTAAAAACGATAACAATAAGATATTTTTTCTTTGTAGCTATCGCAAGTAATAAAAGAAAAAAGTACAAGTTCTCAGAATTACAATTCAAATCTCTATATCACCTGATTCTCTTGCTTTTATAAAACTTGAAGCTCAAAGTTGGCTGAGAAGTTGAGTTCTCATGTCAACTGCCATTTCCATAGCAGCAGGCGGTACAAAGTTTTTAAAAACTATTCTTTCGCATCTATTTCTCTGAAATCACCTAATCCTCTAGCCTTTAGAAAATTCGAAGCTCAAAGTTTGCCAAGTTAACTACCCTTACGTAACAGAACCTGATACTAAGTTTTTTTACAAAAGACTCTTATGCATCCATTGGCTTTTGTTTTTTTGACAAATTATTATTACATTATTAAACTTGTGCTAAAATTTACCTTTAGCCTTTTATTGCACATTCTAAAGCTGGAACTCATTTCATTATTTTGATATCCACATATTTCTTTTTCATAATATTTTATCAAAGACTTGCAAGGGTACTAGATCTAATAATCATACTATTGCATCACAATCAGCTAGCAAATTAAAATGTTGGTTGCAGATTCAAAAAGTAGCCATTACAGTAATTTATATTATGGTTTCATGTACTGTATATTCACAGAACAAATGGCTCTTCTGAATCATTTGGTGCCCCTCACCATAAGCCAATCATTAATTACATTATTTTCAACACTTGAATTAATAATCTATCAGACACATCTTGCAAAATTAAAAACAAAAGTTTATGAACTAAGAATTTGGGAGAAAAAAGCTTTCTCGATATTCTTTTATAGTAGAAAGTAATAATAGAAAGCAATAAAACAGCTTAATTTAATAACTCATGATTGCCGCACGCATCTTGTAAAATTAAAAACAATCAGTTTATGAACTATAATTACTGATAATAAAAGCTTTCTTAACATTCTTGTACACTTTTTCAAATAATTATCTGAATCTTGTGTAGAAAAATATTTACTGAGAAATCCTCTGAAACATTTTGACCTCTCCCTCCGTGAGAAAATTATAAAATTAGATTAACTGAGCACTTTTATTCGTTGAAATTTTCACAACAATAACACATCATTTTGGCTTTTTTTTGTATTTTAATGTTCATTTGGCATAATCTTTTAATTGGTGTTTAAGTAAATATGTACAAGAGCACAGCACTAATATCGACTCAGTTTCTTGAAGTATAGACAAAAAATGCTTTTTTTTAACCAAGCCTCTAACGTCTGACCAATATTTTAAATTCTGATTTTAAGTAGAGGTTCTAAATTTGTTATAAATACTTCATTTAACACATCATACTGCTACTTATTTTATTTATTATACAAAACATTTTATTATATCTGATCTGAAAACTTGCACTGACTTCACTATAATGATATTATAGATATGTCTTGAAAAATATTGTGTCGTAAATAATAATATATTTGCCCCATAGTAATATTGGTTTGGTTTTTCTATCTTGAGTAGTGCGTGTCTGTTCTTGTATTAAAATAACTTTTTCTTGTTCATTTATAATAACTCCAAGGGTCATGAGGGCACTCGTTCATTTTTGTTAATTCAAAATTAGGTTTTTCAGACAGTACACAATTAGAACTCCTCAACATTATTGGCTATAATTATATATATCTTCAAAATGACTAGAAAAAAATCTTCTGGTATAATATCTGTAAAAATAAAAAATCTCACAAAGTATCAAGTTTAAAAAAATTATTTTAGCCATTTAACAGTTAGCTAGTAAGTACTTATCTAATGAAAGTTATTTTCCCCATTGATTGATAGACGAATAGATCAATTTTTCTCATCACCAGTTGACAACTTGAGATCTTTCAAATACATAACTAATTAACTAACTCACAATATGATAACATTTGTAAAATGTATATCTATAAAATAATAGATAGATAAAAATTCTTCTTCTTAGATTACTAAGAATAAGTTCTTAACCTAACCAATCTAGCAACTTCTTGAGATCTTTGAAATGTGTTATTAACTAACTCACGATATGATAACATTTGTATATAAAAAAATACTGACATGTTGTATGTAAGGTTAGATCGATCAGATACGGGTGTGTATATATATATAGATATACAAGCGTAAGATAGACGACAACCGGAAGTGTCGTAAGAGCTGCAAACCGGACGCCGGAATAAGGAGAAGAAAAGTATAAAAGGAAATCGCACATAAAATAATTCAGCTCTCTATATCTTCTGAACGAGATAATCTTTTTAAATAAAATATTTTGATTTGAGTAGAGCAATGAGATGGCTTTCGATTAAGAGGGATATGTTATATAGTAAAAACTAACGCAATACACGTAAAAGCGCATTGAATTTTTCGTAGACCCATTTCAATGTATATGTAGCACGGGTCGCTCCTTTAGGCTTCTTCTATACTTGCCTTCGGAGCGCTCCCGCGCTCCTTGATAATTATTTTCAGTCATAAATTTTTAAAATATAACTTGAGGAAAATGGAAAAAGACTATTATTTTAATATTTTTGATCGATTGTTCTTATTGTCACCCAGCCAACATCTACAAACTAAATTTCAAAATGAACGCTACGAAATTATGATAATTATAAATATTTCTGCTTTTCTTCACCGTTCTTTCAATCCACCTTCTCGAAATGCAGATAAAAGTTGAGATTAAAATTTAGGTTTATTTATAGAAAAACTCAAGTTCTTTTGTAGACCATACGTCCAAAAGCCTATCATTCTCATGATAGACTAATGTCAGATGTGTTGTCAAAGACCACAAATAGTATATAATATTCGGATTACAAGGAAATTATTTCAAACTTTATAGCTGCTATTTTATATCTACCATTCAGAATTTTATAAATCTGGCTTTAGTCTAATCCGCGACACTGAAAACTATTCTATACGAATACTCTTTGAAAAATTCCGGAAAAATGAGAAATCAAATAGATTTTTGTACTTTTCAACCACTATTTTGAATCCGCCATTCCGTATCCTACTAATCTGATTTCAAATTCATAATCAGTGACCTTGGAAATTATGTGTACAAATTTACTCTGAAAAATTTTGAAAAAATTAGAATTCAATGAATTTTCGGAGTCTTTGACGGTCATTGTGCATCCAACATTTTGAATTTTATAAATTGAATTTCAGGTTCATAATCAGCGATACTAAAACTATAAATGAGAATTCTTTCTAAAAAATTGGAAAGAAAATATAAAATTATATGGCTTTGCACTTTTGGACCGCCATTTTAAATCCGCCATCTTAAATTTTGTAAATTTGATTTTAAATTCATAATTAATGACTTTGAAAACTAACATACACAGGTTTCGTATTTTAGTTCGGAAAATCTTGAATTAAACCGGATCTATGTGAATTTTTGTATTCTATGACCGCGATTTTATATCCGCCACTTTAAATTTTATAAATTGAATCCTAGGTTCATAATGAGCGATAATGTAATCTATTATATGCGGATACTTTCTGGAAAAGTAAAAATAAATACAAAATTATATGGTTTGCTGTACTTTTAGGCCGCCATTTTGGATCGGCCATCTTGAATTTTGTGAATTTGCTTTCGAATTCATAATCGATGATCTTCAAAACTAAGATATACAGATTTTCTTTGAAAAATCTTGAAAAACTACGGATTTATGTGAACTTTTGTATTTTTTGACCGCCATTTTGTATTTTCGAAATCTGACATCAGATTCGTAATCAGTCACCCCAAAAACTATAGTATACGTATTTTCAAAAAAAAATTTTGAAAAGTCTAGTCAAAAATTAATTTCTCCGAAAAAATCACAGTTTTTTCGTATATGTTTGTTTATTAACAATAAATGATATTTGTTCAAGATTAGTACAAATTTTCTTCATATTCCCTAACATCTGAAGAATGGACAAAATGCAAAAAACCGAGTCTAAATCCGTTAACTAGAAGATAACTTACCAAAAAGTGATTAAATCAAATCGGTAACCGGGGTTACCGCTGTGCTTCAAAGGGTTAACTAATTTAAATCGATGTTTAACACTTTCTATACTAAGATTTTTATTAGTTTTACTTGATCTCCAATATTTAACTGTTTTTTTTGTAATCGAAGCTCAGTTCTTCATCATCGTATGAACAAACATCATATTCTTCTTTGAAAACTATGTCATCTTCAATTGCTTGTACTTCATAATTTTTAAATTGCTCTTGAAAATCTAATGTTTCTTCCTCTATTGCTTCAATCGCATTAACATCATTAATAATATCGTATAAATTTTTTTTTAATTTTTCAGCTAGATCCATTTCAAACTTATTATCAGGGCTTTCTGGTATCTATAAGGCCCCGAGAATGTTACCAATAATAAATTTATGACGTTGATAGGATTCACCTCATTTTTTCAATTTTTTAATTTTTATAAAATAATAAATTTGATTGTAGGATAACATGTACCTCGCAGCAGAATTTACAAAAATATACTGACTAACTGATCTGTTTTTATGCAGTCGCGGACTCCAGACTCACTCGCATTATTTGTGCACGGATGTTTTTCTCCGCGAAATTCGCTATTTTTATCCATGATTCCAAGATGGGTTTACAAATAATCGCTTATTCATAAGTATGTAAATAGAAATGAGTAAAATATTTACTTAAGAATAAGTATTAATAAAGAAGCAGAAATGAAACATAATATGTCATGAATAGATACGCAAATATGAATATCTTAAAATTATAAGCAAATTATAGTTATCAAGCCGTGAATTCTAAAAAGATTAAAATATACCATAAAAATAATTTTTCTCTATTCGTCGGGCGAAAGTACGCATTTTCGACGTTTGTTTACACTAGAAAAAGAAGCACTCTTGCCCACTGCGTGCGTCACTTGTTTCACGCGCGACCGAAAGCTCTGTGAGCAATGTTTTGAATAGCCTAACCCCATATACGATACAGCGGATTGTGACTTTGCCGCGCGGAAGTTGCGAAAGTGTGCGACTTCGGCGCGGAACTGTCTCGCATCGGGAGCGTGGTGCTTTCAAGAAGGAGGGTCTACTATGAATTCATATTTATTTATTTGGAAATATCCTCTCTCTCTCCCCCTATATGTCTCCTTACCTCTCTCTATTTTAGCCTATTGGCAGAACATTATAATATTCGGATAAGTATTTTTATAAGTATTTTATTTACCACATGCTCTCTTATTTATTATTTCAAAGATTATCTTTTTAGTTTTTTTTTTGCATTGTTATGTTTTTGATAAATCTTTTATATCTCTTATGTATTTTACGACGTAATGAACTAAATTGTTATTGTATTCTATTGTAATTGACTGAAATTTATAATTTTATATCTTTTAATGTATTTTCTAATTTTTGCCGAAAAGGCAGAATAAAGATTTATCTATTTATCTATCCATCTCTCTATCCCTCTTTCTCTTGACTCACATGAGTGTGTGGCCTCGGCTTCGCCTCGGTCGTCATATCACGTGCCTGCGTAAGTTCCATTTTCCCCCCTTGTAAGAAAATCTACTATTAATCTAGGCTCAGCTTTTAAAAGCCAGCAATTTTGCATACAAATATTTGTGCAGTTGAAATGAAAATATACTCATGTAATTATATTTTATCACATTCATCTAATGGTGTTATATTTAGAACGCTACAATAACAAAATTGTCAAATTCATTGTCAGTGATTTTTATTCCCTAAATAGAAAATTGGGCCTATAAACAAATTAATCCAAAATAAATAAAGTATTCATGATTTGTTATTCTGAATATACACATCATACAACTTAAAATATTTATTTAAATTATACGATGTATTGCGCGGCAAAGGGCCACTTTACCCGGATAACGCTTTTATTTTCAAAAACCCTGAAGCACGTCAACTTTAATTTTAAATTTTATTGTAATTTTAAAAATAATTTTAACAATAATTATTTAATTTTATTGCAAATATTATATACAAAAATAATTTAAAAAAATAAAGTTTTTCCGAAATAAAATATAAGGGTTGCTACCCCACGGGATGAAAGAACCATTGCTAATTTCGCATTTTAAAGAGAAATATTTTCTATTTTGTTACATTTTAGATTTTAATCTGAACTCGGTATATCTATAGAAAACCGTTTTTGGAGGTGAATTTTAGCGGTACATTTCACCCCTTTAATAGGTAATTGGGCCCATAGAAAAAAATTAGATGAAATAAAAATAAATTATGCATTATATAACATAAAATATTTATTTTAATGGTACGAAAGTAATTTGCGCCTAAAGGGTTGTTTACCCCCGATAACGCTTTTATTTTCAAAAACCCTGAAGTACGTCAACTTTAATTTTAAATTTTATTGTAATTTTAAAAATAATTTTAATAATAATTATTTAATTTTATTGCAAACATTATATACAAAAATAATTTAAAAAAATAAAGTTTTTCCGAAATAAAATATAAGGGTTGCTACCCCACGGGATGAAAGAACCATTGCTAATTTCGCATTACAAAGAGAAATATTTTCTATTTTGTTACATTTTAGATTTTAATCTGAACTCGGTATATCTATAGAAAACCGTTTTTGGAGGTGAATTTTAGCGGTGCATTTCACCCCTTTAATAGGTAATTGGGCCCATAGAAAAAAATTAGATGAAATAAAAATAAATTATGCATTATATAACATAAAATATTTATTTTAATGGTACGAAAGTAATTTGCGCCTAAAGGGTTGTTTACCCCCGATAACGCTTTTATTTGCAAAAACCATGAAGCACGTCAAATTTAATTTTTTATTTTAAGCCCAAAAATGATTTTCATAATAATCAATTAATTTTATTGCAAATATTATATACAAAAATAATTTAAACCAGCGTGCCTTTGGCACGCCATCCCACCCCCGCCACCACACACACTTGCTCCTCGCTTCGCTCATCGCCCGCCCCCTCCCTATGTAAAAACTTCGTTTTCACATAATAGGCACGACCGCAATACTTAGGAGAACCTTGTATTTTTATCAAAGCGAAAATTGATTAATAATGTCATTACGAAGGGCAATGCACTCATGATTTTGCATACTATTAAAAAAAAAAAAATAGTTTTTGTTACCATATGGCAAACAGTAAAGCTAATAAGCGAAAAATTTACCGTCTAAAAAACATTAGTGACCATCTCTTACAGACATGTTACCACGCAATGGTTATCAAGTCATGTCATATTGTTCGTGTATAATGTATTACGTATAATATATAGATGTTTATGCAAAGCGATGACAATGCGAGCTTGATTTTACGCAATTCGCAATAATCGCAATAAACGATATAAAAATTACACATCATATATTCACATGGGTAACGTGTATAGCATCGCCAATCACGTGATGTCGGTGACACTGCTGGCTTGTTGGCTTTACCCATGTGAGTATGCGCGCATGCGCATGCGCTGCAGCTCACCTGCTCTTCTCGTCTGGCTCGTCAGCTGATAGCTCGTAGCTTCTTTGCGTAAGCGACACGGCGCCGCGGATGATGCGAGAAAAAGGCTGGGTCGAACTTCTAGTGAAAAAGTTTCAGTGCGGAGGGAACACAAGAAAGCTGCCTACTACGTAAGTATTATCGCTACAGTGCTTTGCTTCCTATCTGGCTTTCACCAGCACCATGTCAGTCATGTGCGCACGGCAGTCCGGCAGACGGCAGTCATCAATGTTTATATCTGCAGTCACTGTGTTTCCTAAATTGCTGTATCGATCGATATTGATGTTGGTCGAGTTCTCTGCTAATTAAGTTGTGGTCTTATACTTGAGTAAGTATTATTTCAATAATACTAGCTCCTTTCTAATCTTGCAGAGTTTTTATCTTTTTTTCACAAGGACATTTTGTTAAACTTTGAGCAAGGGTCAAGGTAGTCTTAGTTGGAAGTGCACATGAGCTTTTTCGACTTTCAAGTATACAAATATCTTTCCTTTCTCTGAAAATATCTTCAGCTTTACACGCGCCACCATATCATGCATGCTGAGAGATTATATACCATGTTTCAGATCTAAATAATCAGCAAGTGTGGAGTTACAGCATTTTCTGTGTGCTTTTTGAGGAAATTATTAAGAAAGAAAAGTAATTTCCTCCAATTTGGCTGATTGAATATATCTGAAACTTAATGCACAATCTCTCAGCATGCATTGCATTGTGTATGAACATTCTTGTAAACTTTAAGTGAGGGTGAGAAGGTATTAGTTGAGAATACACATGCGCTTTCTCGACTTTTGAGTGCAAAGATCCCTTTCCATTCCCTACAAGTATCTTAAACTTTCCATACATGATGGAATACATTCTGAGAGACAGTATATCAAGATTTAGATATGCATAATCAGCAAGTCTGGAGATATTGCAATTTCTGTGTCTTTTTCAAGAAATTTTTGAGAAAAATGTCATTTTCTCCGTACCGGCTGATTGAATCGATCTGAAATTGCATACACAATCCCTCTGTATGTATTGTATCGTGTGTGAACATTCTGGTAAACTTTAAGTGAGGGTGAGAAGGTATTAGTTGAGAATACACATGCGCTTTCTCGACTTTTGAGTGCAACGATCCCTTTCCATTCCCTACAAGTATCTTAAACTTTCCATACATGATGGAATACATTCTGAGAGACAGTATATCAAGATTTAGATATGCATAATCAGCAAGTCTGGAGATATTGCAATTTCTGTGTCTTTTTCAAGAAATTTTTGAGAAAAATGTCATTTTCTCCGTACCGGCTGATTGAGTCGATCTGAAATTGCATACACAATCCCTCTTTATGTATTGTATTGTGTGTGAACATTCTGGTAAACTTTAAGTGAGGGTGAGGAGGTCTTAGTTGAGAATACACATGCGCTTCCTCGACTTTTCAGTGCAAAGATCCCTTTCCATTCCCTACAAGTATCTTCAACTTTCTATACATGATGGAATACATGCTGAGGGATAGTATATCAAGATTTAGATATGCATAATCAGCAAGTCTGGAGATATTGCAATTTCTGTGTCTTTTTCAAGAAATTTTTGAGAAAAATGTCATTTTCTCCGTAGCGGCTGATTGAGTCGATCTGAAATTGCATACACAATCTCTCTGTATGTATTGTATTGTGTGTGAACATTCTGGTAAACTTTAAGTGAGGGTGAGGAGGTCTTAGTTGAGAATACACATGCGCTTTCTCGACTTTTCAGTGCAATGATCCCTTTCCATTCCCTACAAGTATCTTCAACTTTCTATACATGATGGAATACATGCTGAGAGACATTATATCAAGATTTAGATATGCATAATCAGCAAGTCTGGAGATATTGCAATTTCTCTGTCTTCTTCAAGAAATTTTTGAGAAAAATGTCATTTTCTCCGTAGCGGCTGATTGAGTCGATCTGAAATTGCATACACAATCTCTCTGTATGTATTGTATTGTGTGTGAACATTCTGGTAAACTTTAAGTGAGGGTGAGGAGGTCTTAGTTGAGAATACACATGCGCTTTCTCGACTTTTGAGTGCAAAGATCCCTTTCCATTCCCTACAAGTATCTTAAACTTTCCATACATGATGGTATACATGCTGAGAGACAGTATATCAAGTTTCAGATCTACGTAATCAGCAAGTCTCGAGATATTGCAATTTCTGTGTCTTTTTCAAGAAATTTTTGAGAAAAATGTCATTTTCTTCGTACTGGCTGATTGTGTCGATCTGAAATAGCATAAACAATCCCTCTGTATGTATTGTATTATGTGTGAATATTCTGGTAAACTTTAAGTGAGGGTGAGGAGATCTTAGTTGAGAATACACATGCGCTTTCTCGACTTTTGAGTGCAAAGATCCCTTTCAATTCTCTCAACATATCTTGGTAAATATATAGTGCTATGAATGATCTTATCGACACGCTAACACTATATTGTGAGTAGTTTGCTGTGAGAATGTTTTCTCGTTTACTTTACAGCTAGCATCTGTCCTGCAATAATTTTCTACCCCTTTGACAGGAGTGTGGCTTCTCTGTACTCCTTCCGTTGCCAAGTTATTCTTGTTGTAATTATGTTTTTGGCCTAGGGCGAAGAGCTCGTGTAGAGGACATCACGGCGTCCTAAACACCTGCAGCTAGCATTTTTTATTGGGACTATATGTTGGATTGATTGGCATATTTTATGTGGACATTGACAACCTCTGAACTCGTTGAAAAAATTATCTGGTGAGTAGCTTACTGTAAGAAAGTTTATTGGTTTATACTTTTAAGCCAGTATCTATCCTGCAATAATTTTTCTACCCCTTTGACAGGAGTGTGGCTTCTCTGTACTCCTTCCGTTGCCAAGTTATTCTTGTTGTAATTATGTTTTTGGCCTAGGGCGAAGAGCTCGTGTAGACGACAGCACGGCGTCCTAAACACCTGCAGTTAGCATTTTTTATTGGGACTATATATTGGATTGATTGGCATATTTTATGTGGACATTGACAACCTCTGAACTTGTTGAAAAAATTATCTGGTGAGTAGCTTACTGTAAGAAAGTTTATTGGCTTATATTTTTCAGCTAGTATCTATCCTGCAATAAATTCCTACCCCTTTGACAAGAGTGTGGCTTCTCTGTACTCCTTCCGTTGCTAATTTATTCTTGTTGTAATTATGTTTTTGGCCTAGGGCGAAGAGCTCCTGCAGAAGACAACACGTCTTCATATAATTGTTCTTTTCTCGAGAGCGTCATTATATGACCATCATAAAGCAGGAGACTTTCAATAAAATAGGACCAAATTGGGAACGGCAACTTTGAGAAACTCAATAATGGCATTACAGTGGGTAACCTTGAGTGAAGGGCTCCCTGATGCACACATCTTGGCAGCTTCATCTTTCTATAGATTATCAATGGAAGTTGATCTAGTCTGTATTTATTTTAATTCACTGTGACCACTTTGTGGTCTCTTCTTTGAATAATTATTATTTCAGTAATCTACTGCTTTCAACCATTACTATAGCTTCATTTTTTGTTTCAGGGTTTTTATTATCCTTTCAGAAGAAGCAGCAACTATAAGAGGCGACCGGTCAAATTTAACAGATCTATTCCTCATTCATTGATGTGGTTGATATTTACTTTGAGGATGTATTTTCAAACTTCATTTAGAAGAACATAGGAATGATAGAAATCTGCTTTTATAATGCATTTCAGGCATCTTATGTATTTTTAAGCTGATTTTATCTTTTTTTTTGTTCGTATAATTTAATAAAAAGAAAAAATAAGTCATGCAATTTCTCAGATTTAATTCAGGCACTGCTTGTGTATTTTTTATAGAACTGTATTTTTATTTTTTTTATTAAATTACATGTACTTTCAAAAAGATAGAGTCAACTCAATAATACATGGAATGTCTGAGATGCATTACTGAAGCCGGTTTCTATCATTCTTAGTCTTTTGGATTAAGTATGGACACATCACCTCAAAGTAAATATTGATAACATTGAATGCTCAATACACCTGCTAAATCTGACAAGTGGCTTTTATATTGTAGGAGCCGGATGAATTTTCTTATTAAGTTTTTAATTTTGTTCCGTATACTGTAGTGTAGTGTAGTGTGAGTGTGTCTGAAACTTCTATACATCTAAAGCTTGTCCGGCCATAACAATAAATCTGAATACGTGTAAAAATTGTGAAAAAAGTTATTTTAATCTGTAAAATTCAGTCGAATTGTCGTAGTTAATGAACAATGAGCTTATCCATTAACTACCAGTATTAATTGACTTTTAGAGGTTATAGTGAACTTTTCATAATTCTAACAGGTTTCCAGAATATTTATTTAAGCATTCTCTATAAATCTTTTGGACAGGCTCACACTACATGGCCCTTCAGATTTCATAAGAGAAAACCTATTTAATTAATTAGGCTGAAATTTACAACATGAAAAGATAAATTAATCCTGCTCCTGTAATATTATAAAAGCCACTAGTCAGATTTAACAGCTGTACTCATCATTCAGTGTTGGCGTAAATATGCTTAAGTATAAAAATAATAGAACTCTGCTTCTATAATGTATTTCAGGCATCGTATGTTTTTTTAAGCAAATTTCATCTTTCTAGAAGTAGGTATAATTTAATAAAAAAAAAATATCCGTGCGATATGTAGTCCATTATTTCACCGTCTTTATCGCACTTGCTAGGCTCGTGCGCTAACCTCACGGTGCGATAATAAACTGCTTAGCGCACGGATAGACGTGACAGCGGACTTAAGGCAGACATTGTTATAAAAAATTGTACGATACTAATGCGTTAAGTAACATATTACACGGCGTGAAAGGATCCTCGCTACGCTCGGACCTTAATTTTACGCCATGAAATAATTGGCCACTTATCGCACTTGTATCGTAATGTATCGTACGATAAATTTTTTATCGATATTTATTCATTAATTAAAAAGACCTCTTTCAATTCATTGGCCCGTAGTTTCCTCAACCTTAATATGTTGATTCTTGTAATTAATATTTAATAACGAAATTTATAAATCTACGACTACAAAGAATTTTGAAGCGATTAAGTCATTGTTACTCCTGTAATCGTTGGATACAAAAATCAATTTTCATTTTTCAATTTTTTTCTAAAAAAACTAACCAACAAAATGAATTAAAACATTACAGATTATATTTATTTATATTATCCATTATCATGATTTTTCTAAAAAAAAATTGACCTTTTAGTTTGGGAGTTAAAGCATCTAAAAAAAAAACACGTTATTGTTAATAATTTTTTTAGAAAATATAGGTATTTTAATTTCTCTTTCGAACGCAACCCATCCGATTCGAATAACTCGATCCTATCGTTAAAAAAAAAAATCAAAAAGCAGTTTTGAGAAAAATCGAAAATTTGAAAAAAAAACAAAAACACATCGCCCCAATGAAAAAAAAGGATTTTGACCGGAAAATGAGACCTGCCCGGTCAAAATTGACCGAGTAGAAATTGAGATCTAGGCGTACACACACACACACACACACCTACACACACACACACACGCACACAGACATTTTTCAAAAACCATGTATTTTAATTCCTAACATCTCGGAACACAATTATAACATGTTTTTACAACAACCCAAAAATTTAATGTTACAAAGCTTCCTCTAGGAGGAAGCAAAATGTTTAATTGAGAAATAAATGAAATCTATGAATTCGTTTTTGAATTCGAATTGTCTACTTTAGTAGCAAGCAGGGTCAAACCTTTCTTATTATAATAATTGTTGTAAAATTATATATATTAAGGAAGTCCATACGAACAAATTGTCAATTTCTGTACCAAGACTGATACCTCGATTTTTTTTTCTATTTATTTTATAGCTACAATTTTATTAAAGTAAAATTTCTTTTTTTTTAGTTGGATTAAATAAAGTGTAAATAAATTAAAATAAAATAATTAACTTCTTTAGTAAGGTCGTATTTCAGAAAGAAGTTTATATATATATCGCTGTTGATATATATATATAAATTTTTTTTTTAATATATCAGTAATTTTATTTCAGGTGGGGGGCTTAGCACCCCACACCCCCCTGAGTGGGGGCTTCGCCCCCTACACCCACACCAGGGGCTCTGCCCCTGGACCCCGCCCTGCGCCCCACATCAAACCCGCCATACCTCATTACCTACCGACAACAAACTTCATTGTTTCTTTTATTTCGTTTTATTTAGATCGGACATTTCAACATAATAACTATATCCTCAAGGATTTTCATTCATGGTCACAAAATGATTTCGTAGATTCATTCGTCATCGAATATCATTTAATGTGTGATATCAGGAATATGGTTACGAGTCGTGAGGATGGAATATTATATTTGCTTATTCTTTGGCTCAATTTTATATTTAATCAAAATTTAATCTTTGTTTTTTAATTTTATTTTTAAGGTTTAAACTTGAAGAACTTCTATTAATCACATTGTTAATAGAAGATTATATTATATACAATATTAGCTGCCTGTTTACGACCAAGTTTTAGAAAAAAATAATTTTCTTACTCGCCCACCCGAAAGTACGTACTTTCGGCCCGCATCTCCGGACCGAAAGAGAAACTTTCGCATCCTATTTTAGACCAACCGCGCGCTCTGATTGGCTGCCGAAATTTCCTGACCCGCGGCGCTTCAGCGCCCGCGCGCATGCCCGAGGAAAGATGTTTGTGCGGTGTGAAGGTTAGACACGTACGAAATAAACAGAGGAAAGTGCACGGGTGACGAGAAAAAAGTTAGTTGAAATAAAAAGTGGTTTTGTTTGATCGTGGTTATTGTTTTTTAAACGTATGGACGGGTGCGTCCGAGAAAAATATGTTTGTGCGGTGTGAAGGTTAGACACGTACGAAATAGACAGAGGAAAGTGCAGGTGTGACGAGATAAAAGAGTTAATTGAAATAAAAAGTGGTGTTGTCTTTTTTTAATGAATGTGTTTCTGATGCCCGCCCCGATCAGCAAAACCTCGGCTTCGCCTCGGTCTTGCAAATGTCGGGCGGGCATCAGACCATCTGTACAATAGCGAAAGTAGCAGACGCCCAAAAAACCAGCTCTCTACGCCGGGCCGAAAGAAAAAACAGTCGGTAATATCGACCGAGCTATTCAAAGCGGCCGACAGAGGCACTACTATCGAGCGGGCCGAAAGAAAAACTAACACTCAAACACAGCTAGCAGACGACAACGCAATTTTATCAATTATTTAACAATTACAGAACGTACTTTTGGCCGGGGAGTAAGAAAAATAGTATACAATACTTGGACCGGAAATTGGATGCCCTGGCCGTGCGTTATGACGCCCTCGGCTTCGCCTCGGGCGTCATACCACGCACGGCCCGGAAATCCAATTTCCGGCCCACGTATCGTAATATACTATTGTTTCTTGGGCCAACTTAGAATAATTTTAAGTAAAAAAACATTTAGGGATTTAATCTTTTAATTTTTGTTACTTCAACATCAATTTATATTTCTTATTATATATTTTTAATAGTGTTTTAGTTTGCATAATATTTGACAGTTTGTAAGCAATAGATATTTCTTTTTTTTTTAATTATGTTTTCAATGTGTTTATCTCATTTTATAGCACAGTGTGACCTAAGTCCGCACTTAAGTCACGCCTACCGGTGACTTAAGTAGACGATTATTGCACCGTGAGGTTAGCGCGCGAGCCTAGCGAGTGGACTGATTAAGGTACGGATAGGCGTGACAGCGGACTTAGGTAAACGTGCTATAAAATATCGTACGATACATGTGACTTCAGTGGCAGTATCGTAATGTACTATTTTAACATTGTAATTAAATGTAATTTTATATCTTATGATTATATTTTTATAATTATATGATCTTTCGAATGTTATATTGATTTTTGCGATATTATTTAAAGCTTTGAATAATTCTTTGTCAAATTGAATCATGTTAAATAAGCGAAAATTGAATATGTAAAGTGTCGTATTTATAGGTTTAGATAATCAGGATTGATTGTACATTAAAATATTAATTGGGGAAAAGTTTTGTTTAGATGTTATCCATACTTATATTAATATAATTGATAATTTACAAAACAATATAATTTATAGAGACTGTAAATGCGATAACATTGGTGAACTAAACAAACGTATGGCTTTAGAGAAGGAAGTAATTTTGAATGTAAATATTAGAGGCCTAAATGCAAATTTTAATAACTTACTTGTATTCATTAAAAACCTTGTTATAAAGCCATGCATTATAGTTTGTAGTGAAACCAGAAAACTTGAACACCCTGAATCTTTTAACATAGCAGGGTACAAAATGTACTATAATCACGGTAATATTAATCAAAATGATGGCCTGGTAGTTTACATAAGTGAATACATTAATGAAACTACGGAAATTTTAGATATAAATAACCTCAAAATAATTAATACAAAAATTGCAATAGAAAATGATAAAGAAATAATATTATCTGCATTATATAGATGCCACAATATAAAAAAAACTGAATTCATTATAAATCTCAAAAAATTAATAGAGCATAACAAAATATATAAAAATAACCTGATCATGGGAGATTTTAACTTTCACATTTTAAATCAAGAAACAATTAATCAAGAATTTTTACATATACTCTTGGAAGATGGTTATTGTCCAGGCTTTTGTAATATTACCAGACCATCTGATAAAACAGGTAACTCAGGAACTTGCATAGACAATATTTTTATTAAACTAGATAAAATAGCCTATAAAACATTCACACTCAGAGTACCACTAACAGACCATTTCCCACTATTTATGTCATTAAATAAGATAAGAACAATTGAAAATGTACATAATAGAAATAGCATAAATCACAGTAAACTCAAGGCAGTTGCCTCCACTATAAACTGGAGTGAATTGTCACAAATAAACAACACGAATATTGCTTTAAATAACCTGATTGATAAAATAAAAATATGTCTTAGCAAAGCTGAAATTACCAAAAAAACAAATAATACTAACTACATGAAACCAAGGAAAGATTGGGTAACAAAGGCAATTATGATATCATGTAAAACCAAAGAAAAACTGTATAAATTATGGAAAAAAGATCCTAATAATAATAGAAAAAGAGAAGAATATAGGAAATTTACGAATATCCTTAAGGATATTATAATTAAAGCAAAGGAATTGTATGACAAAAAACTTATAGAATCAAGCATGAATAATATGAAGAGTATGTGGAATGTGATTAATCAAAAACTTGGAAAAAATAGTAAAAAGAAAAATAACATCAACTATGTAATAGAAAACAACAAGAAAATATCAGAGCCTAAAGAAATTGCTGAGCATTTGAACAAATATTTTTGTAACATCGGCAAAAAGTTAAGTGATAAAATAAATCCCCCGGTAAATGAGGAAATTAAACTCCCTCCAATGAACAGCAAAAGTATATTCTTTGAGCCAACAAACCAGCATGAAATAGAAAATATCATAAATAACATGGAAAACAAAAATGGAGGAAATGATAATATTAATGCCAAGACATTAAAAACCCTGGTCGAATTCTTAGTAGACCCCCTAACCCACATCTTTAACCACTGTATAGATAAGGCCATATGGCTAGATGCCTTGAAAATAGCAGATGTAATACCCTTACATAAATCAAAAGAAAAGCATATTGCCAATAATTACAGACCTATATCTCTTATTTCTAATATAGCAAAAGTACTAGAAAAAATAATTCATAAAAGAATAATTACTTTTATCAACAAATGTGAAATACTTGCCAAAAATCAATATGGTTTTAGGAAAAACAAGAGTACAAAAGATGCGCTAACACTAATATCAAATTTAATATATGGTAAGTTAGATAAGAGTACACCAATTGCCATAATTTTTTTGGACCTCGCCAAAGCTTTTGATACTGTAAATCATCAAATATTACTAGATAAACTATATAATTACGGTGTCAGAGGAAGTGCCCATAATCTAATAAAAAGTTATTTAGATAACAGACTACAAAAAGTAAAATTAAATAATGCAACAAGTCATCTCGAATCTGTCAACGTCGGTGTTCCACAAGGAACAATTCTGGGACCACTGCTCTTCTTACTTTATATCAACGACCTGCTACTTGATATCCCGGAAGATACGCTAGTCTCATACGCAGATGACACAGCAGTAGTGACGTCGGCTAAGACGTGGAAAGAAGTTGAAACCAAAATGAACGAAACACTACTCAAAATATCAGTATGGCTAGCTCTTAACAAGCTTTCCTTAAACACGGACAAAACAGTATACATTGAATTTGGGAATCAAGTTGACAGCACACCAAAAATTTAGACATAAATATACAAGGCACAAAAATCAAAAGAGTTGATAATACCAAATATTTAGGTATAATCTTCGATAGTTACATGAGATGGAACGAACACTGCCAATATATATATACAACAAAACGAAATATCTCATTTTCGTATTCTATAAGCTATCTAAACTTATGACGACTGATACTCTAAGGATGATTTATTACGCCCTCTTTCACAGCATAATTTCATATGGAATTATAGCATGGGGAGGAGCTTATTCTAACAGTAAAAACCTGCTCATTAAACTACAGAACAGAATACTTAAAATAATCAATAAAAACAAATTTGCAGTCGACAAAAATCCTATGAGCATAGATCAAATTTTTACTTATGAATCACTGTCTTATCATTACGAAGTCTTACAGTCAGCATATATAAATTCCAATAGCAACACTAGAAACAGAAGTATACAGATTCCAAAAAGATACTTGACCGTTAGCATTAAGAACAGTTATATTAGAGCAATAACACATTTCAATAACCTACCAAATGATTTAAAAACAATTAGAAACAAACTAAGCAGAAAACTAAAACTAAAGCAATGGATACGAGAATGTACCTAATGCATCAAGAGTATAAAAATTTTGATAGTTATTAATGTTAAAAATATATATAAATTGTTACTAATTTTAAACACTGTTAAATTTTCAGACAAATTTTATAAACACATACCAAAAATGAGAGTGGGCTCTGCTTAATACTCCTAGGAATATTAAGCTGCAGCAACTCTCATAGCTACTACTCAAATTATTAATCATAAGTAAATATTAACCAAATGAATTTTAGGTTAAGTTAGTTTTAGTATGCCGGACCAGCGAACAGGAATTTTTCCTCTGCTGGATTACATTGTACTTACTTTGTAATGTAAACTATGTATAAACTTGTAATTTTTTGTACTTTACTCTGGTTTAAATAAAATAAAATAAAATTATATCTTTTGCATTTAATATTTTTGTGTAAAGCCAAATCGCTGAAATAAGCGAAAATCGTCCATTTTATGTATGTTTTGGAGTTAAAAATTGTTTGTTTGGATTTAACTCGTCGGGAATTGATTGTACGAAAAAATGTTTAATAGGAAAAAGTTTTGTTTTAATTATCTATAACTTTTACATTCAACATTTTTGTGTAAAATCAAATCCTGTCAAGTTATAGCCGAAAATCATCCATTTAAAAATCGTTTTTATGAGTTCAACTCGTCAGGAATTGATTGTACAAAAAAATGTTAAACAGAAAAAAGTTTTGTTTTAATATTACCTATAACTTTTATATTTAACATTATTGTGTAAAATCAAATCCTGTAAAGAAATAGCAAAAAAACGATTATTTTTAATGATTTTAGCGGTTTTTTCGCTATTACATTGTTAAATATTGTTCATAGAAAACTATTGTAAAACCATGTAAAAAAGACGCGTTTTAATTAGTTTTAGCAGATGCATTTGTTGTTTTTTGACGTAAAATTAATTTTGTTCACATTATGTTCAAAAATCGATTTTTTCAAATTTTTATTTGTTCTGGCGTTTTTTTATTTGTTGATCGATTTGGCTCGGTATAAGACTGGATCTTACTTATAATTAGACGAGTATCTGGGCCAAAATTCGTTAAGATCTATTGGAAATTCGCTGAGATATTCCATAAACTTGACTACATACGAACGGCCATGCACACATACACCATAAAAAACGCCTAAAATGAACTAATTCTGGGTGAAAAATAGTTTTTATGCAACAAATTGTTCGTTTTTGAAGTGTTACAATTTTCGCTCTAGTGAAAATATAAGGCTCTCCCGAGAAGCGGTCGTGCCTAAAAATCAGTGAACATCAGTAATTTATTGTGTATAGCGTATGTGAGTAAAAGCATCCCTTTCGCAGCCCATACATTACACAAGTTTTGTTTGGTAAATATAATATTACTTCAATATGTGTTTATATAATATTACGTAATTTTGATTCTTTTAGTTCAACATCAATTTATATTTTATATTTTTATTATATTTTTATAATTATGTAATATTTGGAATGTTCTACTGATTTTTCTGATCTTATTTATAGCTATTGTATTAAATATTTGTGTCAAATCGAATTCTGTTAAATAATAAGCGAAAATCGACTATATGAGGTGTATTTACGCGTTAAAATCGTTTTTATAGGTTTAGATAGTCAGGGATTGATTATACATGGAAATGTTGAAAGAAAAACGTTTGTTATTAATATCTATAACTTTTATACCTAATATTTCTGTGTCAAGCCAAATACTGTTGAATAATAAGCGAAAATCAGCTATTTTAGGTGTATTTAGGCATTAAAAAATCATTTTTATAAGTTTAGTTCGTCTGGATCATATTGTACATGAAAATGATTAATGGGACAAATATTATCTATAACTTTTGTTTGTATAAAATCAAATTCTTCTACGTTATAAACGAAAATCGGCGATTTTAGGTATATTTAGGCGTTAAAAATCGTTTCTTTGGATTTAACTCGTCAGGAATTGGTCGTAGTAAAAAATGTTCAAGAGAAAAAAGTTTTGTTTTAATATTATCTATTACTTTTACATTTAAAATTTTTCTGTAAAGTCAAATTCTGCTCAGTTATAAACGAAAATCGGCCATTCTATGTTCATTTAGGCGTTAAAAACCGTTTTTTTGGATTTAACTCGTCAGGAATTGATCGTACAAAAAAATATCGAATAGGAAAAAGTTTTGTTTCAATATTGTCTATAACTTTTGTATTTAACATTATTGTGTAAATTCAAATCCTGTAAAGTAATAGCAAAAAAACGACTATTTTTGATGATTTTAGCGATTTTTTCGCTATTACATTGTTAAATATTGTTCATAGAAAAAAATGTTCAATGTGAAAAAGACGTCTTTTAATTAGTTTTAGCAGATGCATTTGTTTTTTTTGACTTAAATTTAATTTTGTTCACCGTATGCTCAAAAATCGATTTTTTCAAATTTTTATTTGCCCTGGCGTTTTTTGATTTGTCGATCGATTTGGCTCGGAGAGAACTGTCAGTTACTTATAATTAGACGAGTATATTCCCCAAAGCCCGTTTGGATCCGTCGAAATTTCGCTGAGATAATCGGGATACTTGATCACATAAATACGTACAGACATACATACATCTCTGAAAACGCTTAAAATGTATTTCTTTTGGGTGGAAAATAGTTTTTATGTTGTAAATTTTCAGAATTTGAAGTGTTACAATTTTCGCTCTGACGAAAATATAAGGCTCTCCCGAGAAGCGGTCGTGCCTAAAAAACGGATTTTGACCGGAAAATGAGAGCTGCCCGGTCAAAATTGACCGAGTAGAAATTGAGATCTAGGCGTACACACACACACACACACACACACACACACATACACACACACGCACACACACACACACACACATACACACACTCACACACATTTTTCAAAAACCATGTATTTTGATTCCTAACATCTCGGAACACATTTATAACATGTTTTTACAACAACTCAAAAATTTAATGTCACAAAGCTTCCTCTAGGAGGAAGCAAAATGTTTAATTGAGAAATAAATGAAATCTATGAATTCATTTTTGAATTCGAATTATCTACTTTAGTAGCAAGCAGGGTCAAACCTGTCTTATTATAATAATTGTTGTAAAATTATATATATTAAGGAAGTCCATACCAACAAATTGTCAATTTCTGTACCAAGATTGATACCTCGATTTTTTGTCTATCTATTTTATAGCTACAATTTTATTAAAAATTTCTTTTTTTTAATTGGATTAAATAAAGTGTAAATAAAATAAAATAAAATAATTAACTTCTTTAGTAAGGTCGTTTCAAAAAGAATTTCAAAAAGAAGTTTATATATATCGCTGTTGATATATATATATATATAAATTTTTTTTTTAATATATCAGTAATTTTATTTCAGGTGGGGGGCTTAGCACCCCACACCCCCCTGAGTGGGGGCTTCGCCCCCTACACCCACACCAGGGGCTCTGCCCCTGGACCCCGTCCTGCGCCCCACATCAAACCCACCATACCTCATTACCTACCAACAACAAACTTTATTGTTTCTTTTATTTTGTTTTATTTAGATGGGACATTTCAACATAATAACTATATCCTCAAGGATTTTCATTCATGGTCACAAAATGATTTCGTAGATTCATTCGTCATCGAATATCATTTAATGTGTGATATCAGGAATATGGTTACGAGTCGTGAGGATGGAATATTATATTTGCTTATTCTTTGGCTATTTTATATTTAATCAAAAATTTAATCTTTGTTTTTTAATTTTATTTTTAAGGTTTAAACTTGAAGAACTTCTATTAATCACATTGTTAATAGAAAATTAGATTATATACAATATTAGCTGCCTGTCTACGACCAAGTTTTAGAAAAAAATAATTTGTTTCTTGGACCAACTTAGAATAATTTTAAGTAAAAAAACATTTAGGGATTTAATCTTTTAATTTTTGTTACTTCAACATCAATTTATATTTCTTATTATATATTGTTATTAGTGTTTTAGTTTACATAATATTTGGCATTTTGTAAACAATAGATATTTCTTTTTTTTAAATTATGTTTTCAATGTGTTTATCTCATTTTATAGCACAGTGTGACCTAAGTCCGCACTTAAGTCACGCCTACCCGTGACTTAAGTAGTCGATTATTGCACCGTGAGGTTAGCGCGCGAGCGTAGAGAGTGGACTGATTAAGGTACGGATAGGCGCACAGCGGACTTAGGTAAACGTGCTATAAACTATCGTACGATACATGTGACTTCAGTGGCAGTATCGTAATGTACTATTTTAACATTGTAATTAAATGTAATTTTATATCTTATGAATATATCTTTATAATTATATGATCTTTCGAATGTTGTGTTGATTTTTCCGATATTATTTAAAGCTATTGCATTGAATAATTCTTTGTCAAATCGAATCATGTTAAATAAGCGAAAATTGAACATGTAAAGTGTCGTATTTATAGGTTTAGATAATCAGGATTGATTGTACATTAAAATATTAATTGGGGAAAAGTTTTGTTTAGATGTTATCCATAAGTATATCTTTTACATTCAATATTTTTGTGTAAAGTCAAATCGTTGAAATAAGCGAAAATCGTCCATTTTATGTATGTTTTGGCATTAAAAATTGTTTGTTTGGATTTAACTCGTCGGGAATTGATTGTACAAAAAAATGTTTAATAGGAAAAAGTTTTGTTTTAATATTATCTATAACTTTTACATTCAACATTTTTGTGTAAAATCAAGTCTTGTCAAGTTATAGCCGAAAATCGTCCATTTTCTGTATATTTAGGCGTTAAAAATCGTTTTTATGAGTTCAACTCGTCAGGAATTGATCGTAGGAAAAAATGTTCAATACAAAAAAGTTTTGTTTTAATATTATCTATAACTTTTACATTTAACATTTTTGTGTAAAGTCAAATTCTGCTCAGTTATAAACGAAAATCAGCCATTTTATGTACATTTAGGCGTTAAAAACCGTTTTTTTGGATTTAACTCTTCAGGAATTGATCGTACAAAACAATATCGAATAGAAAAAAGTTTTACTTCAATATTATCTATAACTTTTGTATTTAACATTTTTGTGTAAATTCAAATCCTGTAAAGTAATAGCAAAAAAACGACTATTTTTGATGATTTTAGCGATTTTTTCGCTATTACATTGTTAAATATTGTTCATAGAAAAAAATGTTCAATGTAAAAAAGACGTCTTTTAATTAGTTTTAGCAGATGTATTTGTTGTTTTTGACGTAAATTTAATTTTGTTCACCGTATGCTCAAAAATCGATTTTTTCAAATTTTTATTTGCCCTGGGGTTTTTTTATTTGTCGATCGATTTGGCTCGGTAGAGAACTGTCAGTTACTTATAATTAGACGAGTATATTCGCCAAAGTCTGTTTGGATCCGTCGAAATTTCACTGAGATAATCGGGTTACTTGATCACATACATACGTACATACATACATACATCTCTGAAAACGCTTAAAATGTACTTCTTTTGGGTGGAAAATAGTTTTTATGTTGTAAATTTCAGAATTTGAAGTGTTACAATTTTCGCTCTGACGAAAATATAAGGCTCTCCCGAGAAGCGGTCGTGCCTAAAAATAAGGGTTTTCTGAAATAAAAAGTAAGGGTTGCCGCCCCCGGGGACTAAACTATACTTGCTAGTTTCGTCATTCAAAGAGAAGAATTTTCCATTTTGTTTCATTTCCAAACATTAATTAGAACTTAAGATATTAAGACAAAACCGTTTTCGGGTTAAATTTTATGGGTAGTTTTCACCCCTTAATAATGGATTAGGCCGATAAAAAAAATACGTGTCTCTTATTTTTCGATCCTCCACAACATATTAAAAATTTAGGAAAATTGGTGGCGGACACCTCGGGTAGTTTCCTTGTTAGTACGGTTTTCGAAATCAAGAACTGCGCCTGCAGCATCACGTGAAAATATGTAATTATGGCCGTGTTACAGCCAGGGTAAGTTACATTTCATACTTTAATCAAGTTAAACATAACAATAAAATCAACTTTTGTGAAGTATGATAATTGTATTACATAAAAGCATATATAATCTATTAAGGCGGTCTTACACTTATAGGCCTTTCTGACCAAAATTACCTAAAAAAAATGATAAAAAATATTATTATAATAAAATAACAAAAATATATTGTAAATATAACTTATTTTGTATAAAATGAGCCAATGCAGAGGACATTAAACTCATTTTATCCACAGTTACAGCATTTTCAAGAAAAACAGTTTGTCGTAACCTTTCTCTGACAAGGAAACACTACCAAGTGTACCTCACCGATTTCGATGATTTTGATATATCCTGTAGAACATAAAAAAATAAGAGACCCGTGTTTTTTTTATCTGCTAATTCGCAGGTTCAAGGGGTGAAAATCACCCCTAAAGTTCACCCCCGAATACAGTGTTTTCTAAATATTCCAGCTTGAAATCAATATTTTTCAATGAAACAAAATGGAGCTTATTTCTTACGAAAATCACAAGTAATCCACGGTGATTTGAGCAGAGAGGGCTGCATTCCCTATTTTATAAGGGTTAAAAACGCAGCTTTTTGTCATAATTTTGTAATAAAAAATTATAAATAGACTAGGAAAAGTGGAAAAAATTTATCAATACATAAAATAAAAAATTAAAGTTGACCTGTTTCGGCATTTTTATAAATTTCACCCTTCATGGGGGTAAATCACCCCTAACACCAAATAACTATTAACATGTACTTCAAACCATAAAATTTCATATTCGATTTTGCATAGGTCGCTGATTACAAATCCGTCGTCAGATTAAAAAAAATTCAAAATGGCGGACGAAATTGTCAAAAAAATCTCTAATTTTCATAAAACCGTACATCTAGAGATTTTGGAGGTCGCTGATTAAAAATTTGCCGTCAGTTTTTCAAAATAAAAAATAGCGGATTATGCATGGAACGATACAATGTACCAGAAATGCTTAAACCGTTAAATCCTATTCGGTAATTCATCTCATGTTTTTGCTTGAAAAATGTTTAAATTGCAGAATATAAGTCTTTCAAATTTTCCATTACTACTGAAACATTAAATATATTTTATTTTACTATTTTCACAATAATTTCAATGCCATTATTGTTCTATAAATGCTATTCTCTCTGTGGTAAACATGATTTAAATAAAAATAATATTTACAATTTAAACGATTTTTAAATATACACTTGAACTTGAGCCAATTCTCGAGAACTCATCGAGTCTTTATTATTCGATTGTGGTCAGTTCAGATTTAAGTTTTGAATTAGCTACATAAGAACAACTATAATATTTTACTACAAATACTCTTCAAAAAATAATTTGTACTTATGATACTAACATAAAACTAGTGCCATATAATAAAGGCATAGTAAGTATTGCTGTTTGATTAGTATTCATAAGGGCAAGATGCTTTATTAACTAAATAAACCGCTGCCAATAGATTGGCATTTAGCGTCCTTTATCTTAATTTAATATTTTTCTGATGAAAATTTTGATATTTTTTAACACGTGTTATACGTGATCATACGTATTATAATACGCACTTTCATATGTTATTAATAAGCCAGAAAATTATGACTCTGTAATATGTATATATATAATTATATATGTTTAATTATAGTACATACTATAATTAAAAATACATTATACGTATTAAAACACATAAAAACCATTTTAAAAATATAAATTTCAAATTTAAATAAATTAATTATTTGATATTTTAAAAATATTGAATATAAATTATAAATAAATTCAAATGAAAATCAATATATTAAATGACGTAATAAATTTAAGAATTTAAATTTAAATTAAATTCTAATTTAGATTAAAATTTATTAAATTTAAAAATTTACGAAATTTATTTAAATTTTTAAATTAATTTTTTTATTTATATTTTTAAAATGGTTTGTACGTGTTTTCATACATATTGTATTATAATACGCATTGTAGCGTCATCATTTTCTGACGTATTAATATGTATGCGAAAGGAAAATTTTTCTCACACGACTTTGACAGTATCAATACATTGATGTAAGAGAGCACAAGGATATAAAATTAAATGTATTTATAAAATTACAGTTCTTTTAAATATAATCGTATAATATAACAGTATTTATAAGTCAGATATAATTATTGGTCTACTTAGTCTCTCTTCTACTAAATTCTACAGCAGCATATCATTAATCTGACCTTCGGCACAGTATCAATACATTGATATAAGAGAGCACAAGGATATAAAATTAAATGTATGAATAAAATTACAGTCTTTTTAAATATAATCGTATAATATAACAGTATTTATAAGTCAGATATAATTATTGGTAAAATTTGATTCACGTAACATAAAAACAAATTAATTGATACAAGGTTTTTTTCAAAATAACGTCTACGAGTATTTTTTTAAGATATTGTAACGTGTTTTTATCTAAATTTTTTTTTAATAATTTTTGTTACAGTTATTTAACAAATATTTAGTATTATTTAAAATGTGTGTAACGCGTGCGCGAGTTAGGTAATTCGAGATTCGAATTACCCGCGCCGAGCAGGCATGCTCACCGGGGGCGTGAGCGCGCGAGCATTCTGACCGGATTAGAACGGTCTCGCGACGCGTAATATGCCCGTCGCGTACCCGCAAAGCTGCTTACGGCTTTATAGGAGTCACGGCAGCCATCTTCGTGTCTGCCATCGCGCGTGAAACATCTCCTCCGTGTCTCTCGTGAGTTTACTTGTCCACGCCGTCCTATCGTTTTTGTTAGACCCCGCGAGTCTATCGGAGGCACCGCAAATAGTGTATGCGCAAGCAAGAGAGACAGAGAGAGAGCGATACCGCGTCGCGTGTGCCACGGGCAGAACGAGACTGCGAGCGAGGAGCCGGAAGCCAGCCCGCCTGCCGACCCCATACAGCGAGCAAGAGAGAGAGAGAGAGAGAGAGAGAGAGCGCAACTGCTGTGCGAGCGACAGGGAGCGAGAGAGAGTCGAGTGCACCGGCTGCTCCATCCTAACGTAAGTTTTCTACTCTCCTCTCGCGGGTTTATTGTAATGGCTCGCACGGAAATCTCCCCGTGCAAGCTTTCTGTGCCATGCACGTGCGGGTGTGTGTCAGCCCGCCGTACTTTAACACCGCGCGCGAAAGTAGCAGCTTCGCCGCGCGCCGTATCGTTCGCGCGTTTGAATCTTAACGGTCGCGCGCGAACTAACTCATTTGTTCTAATCAGCACGTGCGTTGTGCTTGTAGTTATTAGTGATTTTAATATACTGTGATATCTAGTTACTCGTCACCTTGTTCATTACAACCTGTCCTTCTCCCGGATACCGTCGCCTCCGCGAGAAAACGACTCCGCCGGTCGTTTTCATATCTGAGCGTAGCGGCCGCGCGCTTTACTCTCCGAGCGCGCGCTTTTCACTCAGCGATCCAATTAGTTGGAAAGCGAAGTTAGCGTAGGATCTTCGCGTTGTTTTCGGGATTCCAAGAGCAGATCCCCGGGCAAGTCATTTTAGTCTGACACCCGCGGCACCGTGTTCTAGGGCATCGCTGGCCTGTGGCTTGTTGGGATTTTCCTCCACTAGCCATCACGTTACATGTGAACAGATTATTTATAAGAAAAATGTCTGAAAAATGGTTGTATTGTTATTCTTTCTTATTGTAATGTAAACAAAAACTTTGTCATGATAAAAAAGTAGAAAACAAATTAATAAATATGTTCTTTCAATGTAGCATACGTGTTCCATTGATTTTTTTATTAATATTAGCAAAAACAAATAATATTTATTAATTTAAACGTTTATTAATTTTAATAAACAGTATTGAAAATGAATAAAAGTCACATTAAATTTCAAAATTATTTATTAATTTGGTTTCAAATTGATTATGAAATTTGGTTCCAAACCATTTTTCTTAAAATTATTAAAAATATTTTTAACATTGTAATGTACATAACGTAATATACATGTACACACATTTTTCTTTGTAAAATTAATCAAAAAATATATCCTTTTGATTTTTCTGATTGCGAGCATGTAAAAAATTTGGTAAATAATGAACATCCTCGTAATCATTGTTCTATAGTTAACACTATTTTTATCATTACTATTCTTCCATTATTTTTAAATTACTATTCGTAATTTTAATATAAATAACAAAATATTTCCAATTACACGTGTATAGATAAAACTTACAGTAAGCCAATATGCGTATCAATCCAAAGAACATTTTTAAATTTGTTATTACTGAGTTTTCAAACGGTGAAACTTCTAGATATGCCAGAAAATGAAGAGAAAATAAGTATGAAGAACGACATCGAGAATATGTTATTAAATTCCATTGATGAGTTTAATAATATAGAAATTATTGAAGAAAATACTTTAGATTTTCAAGAGCCCTTTAGAGAAGTTAACATGGAAATACTTGAAGATGATGACAAAGATTGGGGATATAACGACGACATAGAACAGTGTACGATGGATACTGAAGAGTTATCACACGATTACAAAGAAAGAGCAGTAAACTTTTGGAGAAGTGGACATAACAAGAATCTTGCTTTAAAAACGGTGCCAAACCGATTTCGTATAGTTTTTTCGATAACCCCCAATTAAAACGTTGGGCTAAACAGTTAAATAAAGGATGTAAATACAAAGAAAAAATTGGCAGAATTTGTAATTTTGTCTTGGAAAATTTAAAAAATGCCATAGATTCAGGTCTTATCGTACATGATAATTATTTACGAAGGTGGGCACGCCAAGCAAAGCAAGACATTGGTTTTGATAACGTACGTTTCAAAGCATCACAGAAATGGTTATTAAACTTTAAGAAAGCTCATAGGATAGTTAATAGAAAGATAAATAAATTTGTAACAAAAAAAACTTTAGAAAATGCTGATTATTATATAGGGTAGCTGATGCTTTCGTCTTTGAGGTTAAAAATATTATAAAAGATAAAGGTTTAGCTAATGTTTACAATATGGATCAAAGCGGATTTCAAATAGAGATGCATTCTGTTTCCTCAATAACTCACAGTTATACTATTCAACCACTCATATTTGGCAATGGATCACTTCTTTCATCTCTATTTATGGTACTGAAAGAAAAAAGTGGGAAATTTGGACCAGTAATGGAGGAAAATCTTTTCCGATCCGTCAACGTCTATATAATGGCATATAAATCTGGAAAATTAACATCAAGTAAGAAATTATATTTCTTATTGTAAAGTTATCCGAATACAAAAACATAATATGAATTTGTTGCAAATCTGCTGCAATTTTTCAAAGGACCACGTACAGATTGAATTGAAATCGGCAACCAGTGGAGTCATTTTCGGGTCTTGAGCCTGGGAAAGTATTTGCTCAGGAATGCTAGAACTGTAAGAATTTCATTTTTAGACGATTCCATTGGTTGACGATTTCAATTCAATGAGTACGTGGTTCTTTAAGCAAAATGTCAGTAGCTTGGTAGCCGATAACTTCTGAAAAATTTTGTAATGCAACTGTGACTAGCATGCATAAAGAAAGTAAAACAGACTTGCAGCGTGTAAAATACTGTTAATTCATGAATTTCTTGAGCAAGAGTAGAGTGACATCAGTTACTACGATGAATCACGTACTTAAATAATCGAATGTGTTGATATCACGCTTTATTTAAAAATTTTAAAATTGTAATAGTTATGTTATAAAAATGAAATAAACTAAATAATCACAGTAGAATAGCCCAACTAACGATTATCAGATTGTGAAAATTTTCGAATACAAAATACATTATAAGAGTATAATCCTATACAAAATTTAAAAAAATAACGTCAAAATATTTATTGCAGATAATTTTAAAGTTTGGCTCAAGGAAGTATATTTTCCAAACGTGGGCTCAACAAGTGTCCTCTTACTTAATTCATGGAATGGACACTGTCCTAAAGTAATTGAAAAAGTAAAACCAGCTAATAAAAAAGTTATCATTAAAAAAATCCCACAAGGAACTACTGGAAAAATACAGCTGTTAGACGTTTATGGATTCAGAATATGGAAAAATTACGTTCAGCATTTTTCGGATAATGTCATATTAATGAACGAAGACTTAAATCTGCACTTAAGAAATAACATAATTAAACTTCAATCATTAATACATAATCAACTGTCTTCCTCAAGGTACACAAATTTATTTCAGTAATCTTGGTATAAGAGTGGTTACATTGAAAAGATACCTAAAGAATTCGGTAATCCTGTTCATTTTGCATTCAAAGATAGATCCAATGTAAAATGTGAAATACCAGGATGTTCCAATGTTGGAATCGTTAAATGTTCCTGATGTAAGAAAACATTATGCTTTCAACATTTCTTTGAAGACTATAATTATTGTACTGATTATAAAGAATAGACATGAATCAGAAATGTAAAATTGTTTATTAACTGAAAATATACAATCACATGTATGTTTATATTTATATAGAAATAAAAATATATATCACTGATAAAAAATATATGTAGAAGGGAATGTAGATACAACTATATCAAGACTATTAAATCACTTTATTTCCATTTAAAACTTCTCTTCTGTTATATCGTTTAAAAACACAGGCCTTCAGCCTGTTTGAGGTTTAAAAGTTTGGGATTATAAAGCTTAGGTATTTGGGATTTCAAAGTACAGGCCTTCAGCCTGTCTGAGGTTTAAGGGTTTGGCGTTATGCGGATTTAAAAGCACAGGCCTTCGGCCTGTCAGAGGTTTGGGGTTATAAGGCTTAGGCGCTTGGGATTTAAAAGCACACGCCTTCGGCCTGATCGTGGTTTACTAATTTTTAGAATTTAACGGTTTAAGCATTTCTGGTATGTTGTATCGTGCTATACATAATCCGCTATTTTTTATTTTGAAAAACTGACAGGAGATTTGTAATCAGCAACCTCAATAACCCCTAGATGTAAGGTTTTATGAACATTAGAGATTTTTTTGACAATTTCGTCCGCCATATTGGATCCGCCATTTTGAATTTTCTTAATCTGACGACAGATTTGTGATCAGCGACCTTGAAAGTTCCTATGCACAAATCTAATATGAAATATTATGGTTTGAAATACATGTTAATAGTTATTTGGTGTTAGGGGTTGTTTACCCCCATGAAGGGTAAAATTTATAAAAATGCCGAAAGGGGTCAACTTCAATTTTTATTTTATGTATTAATAAATTTTTTCCACTTTTTCTAGTCTATTTATAATTTTTTATTACAAAATTATGACAAAAAAACTGTGTTTTTACCCCGTAAAAAATAGGAGATGCATCCCTCTCGGCTCAAATCACCGGATTACTTGTGCTTATTGTAAGAAATAACCTCCATTTTGTTTTATCGAAAAATATTAATTTCAAGCCGAGATATTTAGAAAAAACTGTTTTCAGTGGTGAACTTTAGGGGTGATTTTCACCCCTTGAACCTGCGAATTAGCAGATAAAAAAAACACGGGTCTCTTATTTTCTTATGTTCTACTACATATATCAAAATCGTCGAAATTGTTGAGGTACACCTGGGAGTGTTTCCTTGTTATTCTAATGAAAATCCATCATGCGGTCTCAGAGAAAGATTACAACCTGTTTTTCTTGAAAATGCTATATCTGAGAATAAAATGAGTTTAATGACCTCTGCCTTGGCTCCTTTTATACAAAATAAGTTGTATTTACAATATATTTTCATTATTTTATTATAATAATAATTTTTATCATTTTTTTAGGTAATTTTGGTCATAAAGGCCTGTAAGTATAAGACCGCATTAATATCAATTTTGTTGTAATTTTATCTCTGATCTTGAATTAAATATTTAGATATTACGAGAATATGCATGTTAAATGATTTTCACCCATGTGCCATGTTATCTTAAGAATGCGTTATTTTGTTAAAAAATAATGTCTCTTCTATTGTATGTAACTCTGCAAGTATTCTCGTTACAAAACTAAGCGAAAAAAATTATAAAAGTAGACAGAAAAAGCTTTATTTTAAGCAGTGTTTCGACTAAAAATATCAATTTTTCAGAAATTTATCAGAATTCAAACATAGTGTAAAAAATTGATTGAAAATAGCACTCGTAAAATTCTTTAAAAAGGTGAAATTTTCAATCATCTTTTACACTATATTTGATTTCTCATAACTTCTTAAAAACCCGATATTTTTATTCGAAACAGTGCTTAAATTAAAGCTTGTTTTGCCTACTTTTATAATTCTTTTCGTTCCTTTTTGTAACAGGAATACTACAGAGTTACATACAATAGAAGAGACATCATTTGTTAGCAAAATAGCGCATTTTTCAGATCACTGGCACATATTTCGAGAAAAAAGGCCTATGTGAATAAATCCAGGAACAGGGCTTCAATATTTTTTTACTCTAAAACAAGATATTTCAATTTGGTACAAATCCGTGACCCAAAGGTTACGAACTCTCCTTTTGAGTAAAATAGCTCTAGTGATTATGTCTTGGGCGATTTTATCAGAAATTATGCCTACTTTTAGTACATTAGTATAAATATATATATATATATATAAATATATATATGGGTAACTTCATGTCAAGTGTGACAGGTCAAAATTTTGAAATTGCTCAAAATTTTTTTACTAGTTCCATATTAGCCCCAAAACACAACCCTAGAGTTTTAGAGCAAAATATTCAATCGTTCAAAAGTTAGAATTAATTGAAAATTTGAAAATTTTGAATTTTTTCATAAATCTTCAATTTTCATGATTTTTTAACTCAAAAACTTGAAACTTTTTGTATAGCATATTAAATGGGAAAAAGTTTCCAAATTGTAAGTAGAATTGCTCAGAATTTTTTCAGATTGATGCCAATTATATTCTAATTTATACGTAAGAAAATACCATACAAAATATGCTTAAGGCAGCTGTGGCGTGATTAATATCCCTCGACAGAGGCTAACAATTTGATACAAAATGTTACTTTTAAAACGAGACCTTGATGAAAGTGGAGTACAAACTCAGAAATAAGAAACAGACAATTGAAACTGTATATATGTATTTATATGTATATATATGGATTTATATATAAATATATACAGTTTCAATTGTCTGTTACTTATTTCTGAGTTTGCATTTCACTTTCATCAAGGTCTCTTTTTAAAAGTAACATTTTGTATCAAATTTTTAGCCTCTGTCGAGGGATATTAATCACGTCACAACTGCCTTAAGCATATTTTGTATGGTATTTTCTTACGTATAAATTAACAATATAATTGGCATCAATCTGAAAACATTCTGAGCAATTCTACTTACAATTTGGAAACTTTTTCCCATTTAATGTGCTATACAAAAACTTTCAAGTTTTTGAGTTAAAAAATCATGAAAATTGAAGATTTATGAAAAAATTCAAAATTTTCAATTTTCAATTAATTCTAACTTTTGAACGATTGAATATTTTGCTCTAAAACTCTAGGGTTATGTTTTGGGGCTAATTTGGAACTAGTAAAAAAATTTTGACCTGTCACAATTGACATGAAGTTAGCCATATATATATACATTAAGGAAACCGGTACCTTTGAGGATCTATAGTTTTTTTCTCCAGAGTTCGTATATGCTTGACTAAAGAAATAACTCCCTCTCTGCGTTGAAGGTATTAATATAAATCCTCAAAAGTATCGTTTCATACCGAAGGAATTTTGAGGATGTCCTCAAAAGTCCAAAAAATCCTCAAAGTATCGAATCCGTGCTGACATAGATCCTCAAAAGCTGCATTTGATATATATATATATATATATATATATACACAATTCTCGAAAGGGGTTTATAAAGCCAGTTTTTATACATATACATAGGGGTTTATCGAGCCCGATTTTTATTATTCAGCCCGGGCTTCATAATATTTCTAAATATGGGATTTATGCGGCCCGACCTAGAGTCTATAACCCCAGGGTCCATTATTTCTTTAGTCACTTGCCATAGGGAATTCTCGGCTATAGATACTAATATACAGGGTTGGGCACCATAAACCCCGATAAGTGTCTCTCTCTCTCTCTATATATATATATATATATTTATATATATATATGGGCAACTTCATGTCAAGTGTGACAGGTCAAAATTTTGAAATTGCTCAAATATATATATTTATATATATATTTATATTTATATATATATATATATATATATATGTATATATATATATATATATATATATATATATATATATATATATATATATATATATATATATATATATATATATATATATATATATATATATATATATATATATATATATATATATATATATATATATGTTTTATGTTAGTTTCCAGGACATTCCAGATGTTTAACGTTGGTTTCGGGGACATTTGTTAGCTTTGGGGACAGTCCCTGAATCTACATATGTTTAACGTCAGTTTTGAGGACATCGGCCCCAATAAGAGACATTATTTCTTTAGTCACGTATAGGTATACAGTAACATGGGGTCCTGGGAACTAACGTTATACAAGTTTATATATATATATATATATATATATATATATATATATATATATATATATATATATATAAAGACCTATAAACGTTATTTCTGGTAATCTACAGGGTCCTATAGTTTATCTCTTCAGAGTTCCCTATATAAGCGCGTGACTAAAGAAATAATATCCCTGGGGTGTGGGACTAATACCACGTCCCGGAAATAACAGTTGCAGACACAGATTTTCCGGGACGTCCCGGAAAAAACAGCGCGTCCCGGAAATAACAGCGATGTACAGTGTAAACGTCCCGGAACGAACCGTTGCAGATAAATATATATATATATATATATATATATATTTCTGTTCACCGCTATGTTTGAGGACTTTTCATTGGTTTACCGCTATGTTTCAGGACATTTGCATGTTTTCAGGACTGTACTGAATTAGGAATATGTTTACCGCTACCTTTCAGGACATTTTTGTATTATTCAGGACATTTAGGGTTTCTTTCACAACGTTTTTTTCCGTAAAATTTTTTCGAAAGCAACGGAAAATACTGCGGAACTGAAAGGGGGCGCCGCAGGCGTCGTGGTGTTAGTCAACACCCTGAGGGATATTATTTCTTTAGTCACTTATATACTGATTAACGTTTTATACCTACTTCTATTGCAGAAAACCTGTAGGTGTCCTGGAAGGTAGCGGTGTACTAAGTTATATATATATATATATATATCTTTGTAAATTGGTACTTTTGAGGAGATGTGAACCTTTCGCTCAGAGTTCGGACAATGTGACTAAAGAAATAATGACCGTCAGGTTACCGACTCTGGGAAAAGAGACCATCATAACAGCTTTTACCATGAGCAGTGGCGCACAAGTGCCACTCTGCCTCAATACCAAAATCCTTCTCATGATGAAGAAGATTTGCTATCTGAAAGCGGTTCTTGAAATGCTGTTTTGCTCCATCTGTCACGTAAATAATCTTTTTAAGTTTTTTTACTTTTCTCTTGATTTCTGGAATCAATAAATTATGAATAGTATAGACAGAAGAAGTGTCATGCTTCAAACTATTCGACAAGAATACACAACTTTCATGCTTCAGCTCTGAATCTTCTTTATAATAGTAAATAGCTGGAAAAATAGTGCACTGGTCATTATTAAAATGGAAGGCTTGAGATGCATCTTGAACTGCAAAAGAGTAATTCTCAGAATAGTCGAACATTACCAGAACTTCTCCATTGCCTAGATTACTTTTTGTTTGAGCAATGAAATTACCTTGTTCTTTGGCAATATATGAGTGGGGTTTGAGTATCGCCAATTTGGCATATAATTCATCAACAAATTCTTCAACTGGTAGAGTTAAATTCTGCAAAGTTGATCTATCCGTTCCTGACCGAGGCACAGTACTCAATTTGTGAGATATTTGCCCCATCCAATATTTCAAGTAAACGAGACGTAAGATTTTCAGAACCAGGGCACTTCGAACATTCATCCAAGTGACAGTCAGGTGTAGGATTCTTACACATAATTTGCTGTAAAAAATCTTTATAACTACAAATGGGTTCTTCTTGATTTTTCGTGAGCTTCTGAATATCGATTGCATCCAACATCAATTTACAATTTTGATGAATGGTGCAAACGCAGACGCTATGCGTTCCTCTAGCACCAGCAAGAACACAATGTTTTGGTCGTAATTTCGCGAAAGTACTGAATCCTACTTGCACTGTTGGTTCTGCTATCTTGAATAATTCGTAAAGTTCTCGTAAATCGAAATATAAAAGACGTTTCTGCACCTGAGTCCGCTTTCCATCAATAATAACAGAGACAGTATCTTTTCGACCCGGCATCATCTGACTGTGCAGATCGTTATTATAACATTCAACAATGACTTCTATTACTGCCTTTGACAAAGTTTTACCATGTTTAGCCGTTGTTGTAGCTAAAATACCTCCATCGGCTTTGAGTTTTTTCGACTTTCTTACTAAATGTCTTGATGTATTGAATTCACGGGAAATTCGACTAATATTCCAAGTTGATGGGGCGATTGTAAGTATAGTTAGTTTCAAAGGGTCATTAACTGCTAATCTAGAAAACTTTTCTTTTAATTCTGAAAACATGTCTTCTAATTCGATTTCTCTAGCTGATCGTGTAGCTTCTTGAACAGATTTATCAATACCAGTGTTTTCTGATGTCGTCTCTATATCCATGTTTTCATATTCGTTGTTGCCTTCGTTATCTCTTGACCAATAGATGAAATGGGAGATCCACATAACTTTCTACAGTTACTACAAATTTTTGAATTATCTGACAAATCTGGAAATCTTCGTTTTAAGTTGTTCGACAACAAGCGTAAATCATTACCTATGTGACCCTTACCATTGAGATGGTTGATACAATGATCGGACCGTGCTACAGTAGACATATTCAATCCATCTAAGTAAGTGATAATACTCGAATATAATAACGTAGGACTGTTAGAACAGGTGCTGTGAAAAATGTCTTGGAATTAATTTGAATCCTCTCGAAAATCGATGGGAACTATATGTACGAAACGTTTAGGAAAGATAATGCACGAAATATAGAACCACAGATACACCAAAGAGTTAGAGTAACAGCCGCACTAAACTTTTAGAGAAGCATCGGTACTTAAAGAGTTTTGAAAGAGGAATAAAAAACGTTAGAGAGATTTTAGAAATGTTCTATTGTAAAGTTTAATTACAGGGTTATCAAAAAGTATGGAACCCCCGTATTTTCCCAGAAACGATATTATTTGAAAAAGCTAAGGTCATACCGTAAGTAATTTTCAACGAGGATTTGTCTCGTCTGATGACCTTGAATCTGACCTCGTCGTTGACCTTCAAAGTCAATTCAAAAATTGCAAAATTCAAAAATTTTGCAATTTTTGATCGTATTGTATACGTGTATAGTCACACGGTCTTACACCAACTATAGCATCCACGGCGTCACGTCGGTTTTTTTCTCTCAGTGCGTATACTGCACGATTTTTGTGCAGGAGGAGCACCAAATCAAAAAAGCAGTAGCAGCACAAATGTGTTGTACCATTGCCACACTTTTTAGTGCTTCTTCTGTCCTAAACTTTTGTACTCCTGAAGAACGATGAAATAGATTAAATGCGGAACAATTTTAGTGCAACATTTGCTCTAAAATGGGAGAGTAAAGGACTTAATGTTTAGTTACGAAACAATTCTTGCATTTGGTACTGATACTCTACGCTAACGTGTTTCTTCTCCACCAAACTTTTTTCAGTGATTCTGAAATTTTTCTAAGTGTGGATATAACCACAGTTTTTCTGTTACTGTTCCGAATTAGAACCGATTGATAGCATGAATTGAAGAAGCATAACTGCGAAAGAATCGGTTTATTAAAATTAGAACTCACCATGAAAATGACCTTGAAAAATGATCCAAGGTCAAGTCTAGTTATGATCTTAATCAAGTTTTCTACTAGTTTCGTGGAATACTAGTCCGAAAATCCAGAAAATAACTTTTGACCTTCAAAATGACCTTGAAATATAATTTTAACCGCTCGCTTTGAACGGTGGTAGTAAGAAAATATGTCGCAAACTTCATATTAGTGGCAAGAAATAACAATTTTCGTATCAGATTCGCTATTAGAGTGAAGAAAAATTTGTTTTTCCATCATTTCGAGACTTTCGGCCGCCATATTGGATCCGCTATTTTGAATTTTCGGAATCGCCAGACGGCGTTCGAAAGTAGAAGTCAAGAGCTTTCATTTGAGCCGAGGTAGACCCCATTTGGATCAAAATTGTTCTGGGCAGAGGGGGTGTCGCGTTGACAGAGAATGCCCCATATATATATATATACATATACCTATATTTATCTCAAAGGTAACTTATGCGGACGCATCCTTAATGGGAACGGTACTTATGCGGACTTTCATCGACTTGTGCAGACATTTTTGAGTGTCTACATAGAGAGGGAGTTATTTCTTTAGCCAAGCGTGACTTGTGCAGACACGGGTCTAATGGAAACGATACTTATGCGGACAACATATGTAAACGGATCGGGACTTATGGGGACGAGTCTACATATGTACCTATACATCTGTTTATATATATATATATATATATATATATATATATATATATATATATATATATATATATATATATATATATATAAACTATAGATACTCAAAAGTACCGGTTTCCGAAATGTGTGTGTATATATATATATTTAACAGACTTATGGAGTCCTTTTATACACATGAGCATATTTATGGAGCCCGTTTTCTTTTATGGAGCCCGGGTCCCATAAAATATTTTTCTCGGGCGTTTATGGAGCCCGATCTAGAGTCTATAACCCCAGGGTCCATTATGTCTTTAGTCACTTGCCATAGGGATCTCTGGGCTGTAGGTACTAATATACAGGGATGGGCTCCATAAACGGATGGGGGGATAATTATTTATATATATATATATATATATATATTGTGTCACGGCCTGCCGTACCGACATCGATAATAAATCGGTAATATATATGTTCGTAGTAACGAACGTTAGATGGCGCCTCGATGCAGTATTGGAGCTGTATCGAGAGCATGACGAAGGTACCGGCACAGACGCGACCGGCATCAATGTTGTTGTTATCGTTCGGACACAGACGCGCGCGATAGTGAGTTCGCGGTGATATCGCGTTTTCCGCGATAATTGTGAAGTGTTTGATAGTTGTAACCTCAGGAGTGCATACGTGACGCATCCTGAGGCCACTATCGTGATCCTCGAAATGTGTTATACCGTACTTTCGACGGAAACACGAGGAGAGCTCAGAGATAGTGCGACAGGCTAGAGCTACCTGTCGTACTCCCGAACCAGCAACATCCTAGTGCAGTAAGCATATTCGCCTGGCACGAAAGCAGCAGAGAGTATCACGAGAGGCGATACAATGAAGCCAGCCTAGCAGCTAGGATGCTTGCGAGAAACCTAGGCCACACCATATGAATCTAACCTACAATAGCGGTAAGTGTGCACGTATCAACCGCGTCGCGAGTAAGTACGCGTAACCGTTTGTCCAGGCTCGTCGCCAACTGGACAGCGGCCCCGAATAGGCGTTCTTGTGCGGAGAGAGCGAGTGTAGAGAGAGCACAGGCTCGGGTCATCAACCTTAGAAGGTCACCGACAATGATTGAGCTCGTCGGCAGTTTGTAACCGGCAAGTGCGCATAAGAATTGCGCAGATGACATGCGTTAGTAGCCTGTTCTCTCTCAGGCTAGGTTAAGTGTGTGTGTGTGTATCGCGACACGCGAGCGCGACCGCTCTCTCACTCGCGTAGACGATGAGTACGCTACGTATATTACTGTAGACGCGAGGCTTATGTTACTGCGCGTACACAGCGTATATTACCGCGAGCGTGACGTCAGCCCTCGAGACAGCTGAGGTAGGGAAATTAACCTATTTCAACGCGACACTTCCACTGTCTAAATTATTAATTATTCATTCAACTCATTTTACCTTTTATTCAATAAACCATAGTCTTTTGTTATTAACTTTAATCACTCGAGTTATCATTTCGCGACCTTAGTCATTTCCCGCTCCCCGGCGCCTCCGCGGTCGTTACGTAAGATGATACGTTTCGTTTCATCTGAGCACCCAGCACACGAACCAGTGACCAGGAGAGGAGTTCGAGTCACTGGTGAGAAATAAAGCGCGAGTCTTCGACTTGCATGTTGCACGGTAAGTAACCAGATTAGGTTAACATTGCACGACGTTGTAGCGTCTGTTACCTAATCTGGCTATTACATCTCCGGGAGTTGAACCGAGAGATACGGAATTGAACCGCTAAGGTACGCAGGTGAAAAGTGCCTATTAATAATTTCATTTTAAAATACTTTTTTAGGTGATTGTGACATCTAAGATTTATCCACTGAGACCCGTTTAAGCAGAATGTGTAGATTTTTGCCATGTTTTTTTCGATATCACCCAGTAATTGACTATATTATAGGTATTTGTTGATGCACAAATCGGCGAGGTGATGTAGTTAATGCCAGATTGTCATTTGGATGCTCCTGCTCGTAGCCGGTTGAGGTACTACTGTCGGTAATTAGCTAGTTAAACAAGCGATATGAAGATACAGAGTCACGTATAAGAAAGAACGATTATGAATTTTCACTTCACGTTAGTTACTCTCACAGGTACTAAATGTGCCCGTGTTAAATGCGTAAGAATGAAAATATTTATAACTTTGTTTTACATACCGTAGGTCCACAAAAAATTTACTGGATCTCTTTTACACTAATCTCTACCTACACGCTAAATTTCATTAAATCTTAAACATTCAATGAATGGCCCACAGTACTGCCTTAACAGTGGTAAATTATGAGGAGAGAAGAAACTTGGCTATTCACTGGAGTGGCGACTTTCTAGATGTTTGCCTCCGGAGATAGTTCGGGAAGTCTCTGCCATTGCTACAGCCGTTGATTGGTAGCCGTCATTTTAGTTATCTCTCGCTTTGCTGATTTACATATGTGCTGAAGTTGTCCTGGTTGGTAGCGCTAGAAAGCTGTGCATCTCGGTTTGATCATGATGATCACTCACGATATTCGTTGTAATCGCGAGAAGTTGCAAGAAGATCTTTAGATATCCTGCACGGACGTATTTCTGCAGGCTCATCAAAATCTGGTTTAGCAGTACTGTAACTCTGACAACCTTGGCCTCAGCTTTCGCTCACAAAGATCAGTAGTAAGCTTTCTGCTTACGAACTTTTGTCACAGATGACGACGAGTAACCCCGTAAAGCGTTGCTACTTGTGGTCAAATGTTTCGTAATATCGCTACCATCTACGAGCTTTACCAAGAAAGTTTGGCAAAAGTGCGCATATTGTTATGGACAGAAATCTGATATGCTATGATGTACGCTACGCAGCGTTAATGATAGCGTCGCGTATCATCATTTAACTGACCAAAAATATGTGGAAGGGCAAGGAAATTGTGGGAAATCTAACTATCCACTTCTAGAAGTATAGGATCTGCACGTATTTAGTCGGATTGGTTCATTGTAGTTGATGGTTGCGTTGCCTCCAATGTTCTTTATGATGATGCAAGTATTAGACTGAGCATTGTCTCAAGTAGATTCAGAAGAAAGATCCATCTGCCTCTTCAGAACTAGATGGTTGTTAAGACTAACTGTCACGCACGGTATATGCTTTGGGTCCGGGGAGGATATAGCACTAGCCTCTATACCTAGCTTAGATGACTTTTGCTAAATACCTAAATACCCTTCAAAACAGAGTATTTTGAATCAGGTGCACAAAGGCATATTAGTTCAAATATGGGACGGAGAATTTTATGTTGAGATTCTCCATGAAAATTTCCTACGATATTACCATGTCCTCTTGAAATCTGAATAGACTCGTACCTCTTGTTATGCACCAATTTAAGTTCATCACACATATGTAGCAATAATAGATATTCGTAATGAATTTTTTTTTGTTTTGTCTTTTATATTTGATACAATCAGATCAAGTTTATTCGAATGATGGGGGCCTTAAAAGTAGAAAACATTTTTTTCATGCAAAATTACGTAGTATTGGCGCTAATATCAACAATTAATTATTTTGAAATTTTACTAACACGTCGCTTCTATGCAAATTTTTATTATACATGCAATCGTATCGATCAAAGTCTCATTTTGCCCTTATGAAATTTGAGGTTAAGTTCACGGTAACGATATTGTTGTATAAGCGATCTGAATGACGCTAAATCTCATTGTTTATCGAAATTCCAGTGAATTTCGTAAATTTTCGATAAACAATGAGATCTAGCGCCGTTCAGATCGGTTGTACAACAATATCGTTACCGCGAACCTACCCTCAAATTTCAAAGAAACAAAATGAGACTTTGATCGATACGATTGCATGTAAAATAAAAATTTGCAAAGAAGGGACGTGTTAGTGAAATTTCAAAATAATTATTTATTGTTATTAGCGTCAATACTACGTAATTTTGCATGAAAATAATGTTTTCTACTTCTTAAGACACCCATCATTCGAATAAACTTGATCTGGTTGTATCAAATATAAAAGACAAAACGAAAAAAATTCATTACGAATAACTTATATATTTATATATTTATGTATGTATATATATATATATATATATATATATATATATATATATATATATATATATATATATATATATATATATATATATATATATATATATATATATATATAGGTCGTCGGCGGCGATGTAGTCTGTATAGAGGTTCTGACACAGAGCTTCGGCTCTTAAAATATCTGTTAACGAGTTATGTAATTGTAATAAATGTTCACCTGAAGAGGCTAGAAAAGCAGACTAGCGAAACGTTGTGATTTTAGAATGAAACTTTGAGTTGTGATTTTTTACATCCTGGGTTGATCCTCACCATCGTTTCTTAATATTATATATATATATATGATGATGATGATGATATATTCTTTATACGTACTTCTGCAACGACGTGTGCATGCATTAAGATAGTTCATCACACATATAACTTATGATATATGTGTGATGAACTGCCTTAATGCATGCACACGTCGTTGTAGAAGTACGTATAAAGAATTAGCGAGGTGATTCAGTTGCTGCCGAATGTCTTTTGGGATTCTCTCGTTCCTAATTGGTTAACAGAGTAGTTGAGCTGCTCCTTTTTCCTTGGATCTGTGGAGAGACGGTTGTTACAATAACTCTCTGTCTGACTGTTTGGTTAATTGGTTCTGCGTATAGATACCTCGACTATGTATGACTTGGTGGAAGAATCAGCTAAGAAGGTATTCAAAATAGAAAGAACCAAAATGAGACGAAATCTCGAAAGGAAAGAAGTTTAAATAAAGACTTATGGGTAAATCTTCAGAACTACTGACTTGTGAGACTTTTCTTTATTTTTATATTGCTGCTATTAGCATGACCTGCGAAGCACATAAATACGACTACGTTTAAATTCTTCAATGCAGCCTAGAAAACAAGTCCTGTAATCTAAAAACTGTTTTTGCGACTTTTTTAGAAAATCTTGTACATCCCAGGCTGCGGTCTGCGTGACACACTAATATGAATTACAGGACTTATTTTCTAGGTTACGTTGAAGATTTTACACCCAGTCTCGTTAATGTGCTTCGCAGGCCATGCTAATAGCAGCAATATAGAACAAAAAAAGTATCGCAACCGTCAAAAATTCTGGAGATTTACCCGTATATTTAACTTAAAAAATATATGTTGACTTTATTGCTCGAAATACTCGGGGTGGCCAAGAATCATCCACGACCGAACGTGATCAGCAGGTAAGGTGGATACCGGAGCTGTGTATCACACCTATACTTAAGCCTGGTGTTGGATCTGGAGAGCGGTAGGAATGCCATTGCCACCTAACGAAATGCATAGAACTATACTCTCGCCGAGGTGGTCAGCCCTCTGTGCACAATTCAAATAATACAAACGAGCGGAGAGTCTTTGAGTAAAGTAGAAAATTAGTTTCTTTTTATTTAATTATTATTGCTTACGCTTGTCACAATGTCACCGGAGGCGTAAACACCGAAAACATATCCAAATAACTTCCCGTATATTTTGTAAGGAGTAAAAATCACCTAAATGATTGCAAAAATTTCATAGGTTATGTAGCGGCCATATATCCCACTACTAACCGCACCCAGCATCCATTATTAACTTTGGCGATGGACAAGGTGCAGTTCCACTACCTTACTAGTGTGCTGTCAATAAATGAAGTAAAGACATTAAAATTAACAATTTCAGAAAGTAAAAATTAAATGTACGATGTAAAAAGGTTTTTTAAGCAACATTACATTCAAAATATCACATAAACATAATTTTAAATAATACGATTATCTTACGCACATTCCTTGCATAAACGAGTAATAAGCCAGCTACTACCTATAAAAAGTAGTTGAATAAATAGTACTTATCGCCATAAACTTTTGAAAAAACTTGATTAGTTACAACTAGAAACTGGCAATAAACTCTGTAACGTTTCTACCAGGGTTCGGTTATTATTTAATTAAATACATATAGACCAAAATCAAATCCTTCATTATTATATACAACGTTTGTTTTTAAGGGGGCTAGACACCTTTTTTTTGAAATAAAAAGTCATATTTTAATACATAAATGTTAACTAATTATTTCGCATTTTTTACACATAAAATGGGGTATATTTACCTCACCTTAGACCTTGGTCTGGGCCCTTTATATTGTCCAGAACCATTGTCATCGATGAAACAATTTTTTTCACTATCCGTAAGCTTTGAAATTTTCCTGTGGATGGATTGACTCCAGATTTGAACTAAATTACTCCTGAATAGTATAATTCTCATATGAGTGTAGGGATTTTTGATCCGATGAGAAAAAAAAAATTTGTGCTGTTTTTCAAGAATTATTTTTAATTTTTAATATTTTTTATATATTTTCAGAATTTTTCTCATGTAAAAATTTTTTCTGACATTTAATCCTAAATCCCTACACTCATATGAAAATTATATTATTAAGGAGTAATTTAGTTCAAATCTGGAGCAAATTCATCCACAGGAAAATTTCAAAGCTTACGGATAATGAAAAAACTTGTTTCACCGATGACTATGGATCTGGACCATATGAAAGGCTTATCGGAGAAAGTTTTAAGGTAAGGTAAATATACCCACTTTTATATGTAAAAAGTATGAAATAATTAGTTTACATTTATGTATTAAAATATGACTTCTTATTTCAGAAAAAAAGGTGTCTAGCCCCCTTAATTGATACAAGTAAAAATCATGTTAACTTTTTCACATAAAACTATGTACGAGTCTTGTGACTATTGTATATGTGTAATGTTATTTAAGTGGGTGGGGAGTGATACTTTTCAAAAGACTTTATACATTTAAAAACTAAAACGTATAGTGGTTGATAGTAAAGAGAATAGTGTCCAATAGTAGGAAATCACTATAAAAAATAACTCAAATTTTAGGCTTCAATATTCTCGACTATTTACAGTTTTATCAATTTTATTGGAGTTTATGGGCCTAGGAGTAAGTCAACAAGATGCGATTATTTGATTTGAATTTAGAACACTGGAAAATTCTTTATGAATAAATAATATAAATGTCCAATAATAAGCTAATCATCTCTATAGCAAACACGGCGCAATAGACAAGAGTGTGAGAATATTGCAAATCAGGACAGAATTTGTTTGTAGCTACTATTTTTACGTTGTGGAAACTGCATTGAATTAAAAGCAAAAAAGTAAATTAAAGTAGTTGACATTCTTAAGGTACTAAACTTTTGAATTGATGGTATTATTGTACGCAAACACGCACGCACATACGTACACACAGAAGTACATTCATACCTATGATAATAGAATAAATAAGAAAAGGTATATATAAAAAGAATTATATAGACATATAAAAAGCGATTAAATAGAGCGCGAACCTTTTCCTAGTTTCGGTGGCTTAACCTCAGTCCTTATATAGGTGTCATCTGAAACGTTAAAGTTCAGCTACTTATTTGCCAGTAGATAATAAGAGTTAAGGAAAACAGTTTACATATAAAATAGGATGAGGTTGCGAATATGATGCAATGATCATTGTACTATCGTAAAAAGTGCTAAACTGCATAGTCAAACAGACTAAATCTGTAGTCGTACGGAAAAAAGACACATGCCACTCCAAAAAGTTATCGAGATGTTTGATGTTTTAAACTACATTATACCACTCTAACCTCAAAATCAGAACTTTGGTATGATTTTCCGGCTCTCGTGGTATAAAATACCCTTCGAAACGAGTGCGGAAGTTGATTATTTGCTTCGTGTGACTTTTCGCACTCGCTTCGCTCGTGCGAAAAACATCACACGAAGTAAATCATCACCTTCAGCACCAGTGTCGAAATGTACTAATGTCGAATTCTGCTCTTTTCAAATTAACTTTACTCTGTAAAAAATGGATTTTAAAGAAAATTTGATTCTAAACTTATGTCTCAGTTGCCAAAGAACACAAAAAGAGTGCTAACTTATTTAGTCAAAAAAATAGACATGTGTCCCTTTTCCGTACGACCACAGAAATGATGTAAAAATTAAACCGCTGTTACATGTTTTCTCAAAGAGAAAAGTAAAATTACATCAAATTACATTTTTTTAATGTATATTTAAACCCCATGGCGTAGTGTCACATTCGTGACTTGTACTTGCCTTCAGGATACCGCGCCTATTAATATAAAATGCTATTCCTTCTCCAAACTTGATTTTGCATAAACATAAAATACATTATTCAAAAGTGTATAAAAATTATACGTAAAAATATTTACTGAATAGAAATCTTAATGATTATGATAGCATATTGCATAATAAAAGGTGTCAATACATTACAATAATTGTTAAAATAACAAAAGTATCTGTTACGTCACAGGAAACGAATAGGCTTCTAGCGCAAACAATCAGAGCCCCAAGTTCGTACTTTGCGATGAAAATTTGTTTTCAATCTTTCAATTGTTTTCTTTATTTTTTTCTACAAATTTAATATTATACGATTAGGCCGAAAAAAATATAAATGCACAGGAAACTTCAAATACTATAAAAAGCGCTCTTAAGTCTAATAAAATTTTGCAGCCAGCAAAAAAAAAAAAGAAAATTATTGACTTTTGGATATTTTTCTTTAGTTTTTTTCACCCATTTAATATTAGCTGATCCACTTTAAAATACATGTTGCTAAACTTTAAAACATACTTTTCGTCAATCGGCCGTATAAGATTTTACGACTCGTGTGATCAGGCATCACTCGGACTGGGTGCGCTGGTCCTCCTGTGCTGTCATCACACTAGATCCGTAAAATCGGATTTTATGGCCTTGTGACGAAAGAGTATATTACATACCTAAGCCAATTACACATGAAACGCCTCAGATCACACGTGGTTGACAAACATGTGGTTTGAGGCTTTCTTTTTTACTGGACAAGGTGTCTATACTATTTTTCTGCTCGACGGCGCCGGAAAGCGGCAACTTCGTTTCGCGCAGCGGCCAGGAAGTTGGCGCTTTCCGGCCGGAGGGCAGAAAAATACTATAAATCATATCATAATATAAAGCACGTTCCCTTAGAGGTGCCAAGCACTAAGCGGCATACAAAAATGTTTCAAACTATCTACAAATTCAGCATTCATAATCTCCATTTAAATTATTTTTGTACATGAATTACACAGGCACATAAAAAAAAGTGGACTGTCAAGAACACTAACTATCATATCCTTATGTATTTTGACGTGCTGAACACGAATCCAGTGTCCGTTTCGTTCCACCAGCCCCTGATTTTGCGTAAATTATACCATAAAAGCGGAAAATTGCGGAAAACTGGATTTATGAAGTCCATCAGTGAATAGTAGAAGGTATTCCAAGCTAGTTGAGTCATATTCCCATGTATTTTAACTCACTGCATAAGAATACACTGTCTATTCGATCCTCTGATTTTGTGCAAATCACTGTAAGTGACTGAAAATTGCGGAAAAATGCAGAAAATTGTGGAAAAGTGATATAATGAATATCATCAGTGGTTTAATCTTTAACCTTTAACCTAAACGCTTTAACCTTAAACCTTTAAACCCTTAAAACCATCGTGCAGTTTCCTAAATGTTAATGAAAAAAAAGTTATTTACCCTTTTTTCGTTTATAGCGAACACTTTTATTCTAATACGATCTGTGCAATGGGTCTCTGACTCTTTTAACCTTTAGGCTGCGGGGAAATTTCAGTACAAATTGACCTCTCAGAATATGTAAAATGTATACATAATATCACTGAATATCTCAGATAGAGTCGCTGACCTGACTGCTGGTCCATATATCGACCAGCCCCGCAGGCAACGTAAAGTACAATGTAAAAAAATTTGTCTCTTTTGTTATGAAGATTTGAGAGGGTATTTCTATGTAATTTCACGCGTTGAATATGAAAAAAATAGTAACAAAATTCTCGCAGACACCCTTGACCTTGAAAATCACCATTTGAAGGTCAAATTTCATTCCTACTATAAGTCAAGTTTTTAGACGGTTTTCGTACGTAGTTTGATGTGCTGAATACGCAAAAAATAATAAAAAAAATCCTGTTGATAATCCTGACTTTGAAAATCAGTATTTCAAGGTCAAGAATGTTTTGAGAAATTTAAAAACTATTTGTTATGTATTCAGAACATCAAATTTGATCTAAAACTTCAAATATTCTTTGTCTCTAGAGTGGTCCATATATCGACCACCCCCGCAGCTAAAAGGTTAATACCTCTATTTTAAGTTTCTCTTTTTAACATCCAACAGTAATCCGCCATCATATTTACACCCCACACGCCTTGGTATCTTCTCTCCTTTACTTTCAAGTCTTGATGAAAATGTTCACCTTGCTCCTCACTGTAATCACCTAAGTAGTCTGAAAAGTACTCTAGATGAGAATGCAAAAAATGCAATTTCACACTCATCAAACAACCTAAACATTGGTAGAGTTATCGAGCAAACCATTGACAAGTTCTTCATAGTCGCGACTTTCATGGTTTCCTAAAAAGTTTTCAGCAATACTTTTAAAACTCAACCAGGCTGATTTTTCTATCTCATTCATGCGGTGTATAAAGTTTTTATCTTTAAACAGTTTAGGAATTTGCGGACCATCGAAAATACCTTCTTTTATATTGGCATCACTGACTTTTTCAAAATGATTATGTTAATGTATGAAACATTGCTCTTGTTTGTCCAAAGCTTTCGTGAATTGTTTCATTAGGCCTAGCTTTATATGCAATGGAGGAAGAAGAATTTTTGACTGTTCGATCAATGGTTCTCGAATAACGTTGTCACTAACTCGATTCAGTGCATTTCTATTTTGCCATTCTGTTTTTTGTAATGCTTCATGCGATCCCTACTATCCCATAAGCACAAAAACACATGGGAACCCAGTGAATCCTGCCTGCCGTTCTAGTATGATAGAAATGATTTTTAAGTCCCCGTAAACCTGCCACTTGTGATCTGCATAATTAATTAATTTCTTCTAAGGCGTATTTCATATTTTTATAATATTCTTGGAGCTTAGTAGAGAGAGGTATTGGAATACTCGCGTACTTATTTCCGCTGTGTAACAGAACTGCTTTTAAGCTAGGTTGCAAAGAATCTATGAAAAGTCTCCATTCATTGGGTTGATACACGTTTGCTTTCATTCATTTAGCAGACCTCTAACGTCCGCACAATACACTAACTTTTTATCTTCATCTAGAGTCAAATATTTCCTTAACTCTTTTTCCTGCTCTCTAGATGAAAAATTTAGTCTCTGGTTGTGCCAAGCCATGCCTTATAAGTACTGAGGACGTAAATCCAATATCTTTCGATACACCAGTATCTCGGACAAAATCGCTCAACTCCTTTTGATTGAAGGATTTCCGAGATCTTTTCTCACCAGCTGGAACGTACTTATCATCGCTTTCATTTACTTCAGGTGCACTGATTTTGGTTTGCTCGCCTTCGCCTTCTTCGTATTCCTCAATACATGTCATCTTCGTATAAATCTCTTTTCTTTGTACTTTGCTTATATACTTCCATAGATTCTTGACCATCTAAAGAACTTTCTTTTATTTTGTCTTCATTAGACGCACTCACATATGATTTGAAAACTGGTTTCGTCATTGAAGATATGCTTGCGTAATTAAATCTTTGATTTAATGTTTGTATTGAAACCATTTACCGCATTCGTGTAGGAGCAACAGCCTTCGTGTGTTTGTGGTTGCTGCTTGTTGTTCGCGGCAAAAATGAAATAAATTTATCATATTTTATCTTTTTCCATCGATTGAACATCTGCAGCGAACTATTACGCATGCCTTGTGGAGCCCACGTTGTGTATTTTGTAAGAATTTCTATGCATTGAAGAAAATCTCTCTATTCGCATTTTTAATAAATCTTCGATATTTTTCCATCTCAAACTGACCACACAAGTAATAAAGAAAATTTCGATCTTTATCACACTTCTGATTTACAATAAGGCTTTTTGTAGCATTGTACCTAACACATGCCAAGTCGTAAACGTGTGAAAAAAAGATACATTGCTTATACCTCCACCCAGAGTACCTCCACGCGGTGACGGCGAGCAACAGTATACCTTTTGCAAATTTTTTGTTTTTTTTAGCCCAGTTTTGTTTTAAAATTCTCGCAAGATCTCTGGGAAGTCTTAAGCCGTCATGACTGGTACAAGCAATGTATCTTTTACGATGCAGAAACTCGGAAATCCAGTATCGGTGGCTGGTCAGGGTGAGCAAGCGGGCCCGCATACATCGTCATTATGTGACCGCAGCTCTTCACAGGTGGACGACTTGGCCTGTGTTAGATACAATGCTACAAGCAGCCTTATGGTAAATCACAAATATAATAAAGAACGAAATATTTTTTGCTAGTTGTGTGGCCAATTTGAGATTAAAAAATACCGAAGATTTATTACAAATATGAATAGAGAGATTTTTGTTGAATGTTTTGGCGTAGAGATCCTTCCAGAAGACACAACGTGGGCCCCACAAATCATGTGTGGCACTTGCTGCAGATGTTAAATCGACGGAAAAAATTTAAATGTGATAAAAGTAAGAGGGATAAAATTTAAAATTTTCAACACCAACTAGATCGCGTCAACGACAAACACGCGAGGACTGCTACTTTTGCTTGATTGTGGTTTGTGGTTTCACCGCAAAGACTAAATCAAAGATAAATTACGCAAGCGTATCTTCAATGATGAAACTAGTTTTGAAATTACACGTCAATGCGCCCGATGAAGAAAAAATGGAAGAAAGTTCGTTTGATGGTCATGAACCAATGGGAGTAGATGAGCAAGATGTTAAAGAAAGAGATTTAGATGAAGATGACATCGAAGCAGATAATATTGAGAAATACGAAGATGGAGAAACCGAAATCGAGCAAACCGAAGACAGTGTAAGTGAAGTAAACGAAAGCGATGATGAGTACGTTCCAGTTGGTAAGAAACGAGATCAAAAACCGTTTAATCAGAAGGAGTTAAGCGATTTCATCCTAGATACTGGTGTACCAAAAGATATTGGAGAATGTATGGCCTCAGTATTTATAAGGCGAGACTTGAAACAACCAGGGACTAAATCTTCCATATATAGAGAGCGGGAAAAAGAATACAGGAAATATTTTACTCTCGATGAAGATAAAAAGTTAGTGTATTGGGTGGACATTAGAGGTCTGCTAAATGAAATGAAAGCAAAAGTATATCAACCCAATGAATGGAGACTTTTCATAGATTCTTCCCAACGCAGCTTAAAAGTAGATTTGTTACACAACGGAAATAAGTACGCGAGCATTCCTATAGCTTACTCTATTAAACTCAATGAATCTTATGAAAATATGAAATACGTCTTAGAAAATTAATTATACAGCTCACAAGTTGCAAGTTTGCGGGGATTTAAAAATCATTTCTATTATACTAGGATTCACTAAGTTCCCATGTTTTGTGTGCCTATGGGATAGTAGGGATCGTGTGAAGCATTACGAACAAAAAGAATGGTCAAATAGAAATGGACTGAATCCCGGTAGTCACAACATTATTCGAGAACCATTGATCGAACGGTCAACAATTCTTCTTCCTCCATTGCATATAAAGCTAGGCCTAATGAAACAATTCACAAAAGCTTTGTACAAACAAGGGCAATGTTTCATATATTTACGTAGGCAATTTGATAAACTCAGTGATGCCAAGATAAAAGAAGGTATTTTCGATGGACCGCAAATCCGTAAAATGGTTAAGGATCAAAACTTTATACATCACATGAATGAGATAGAAAAATCAGCCTGGTTGCTCATATGGTTTGCTCGATAACTATTAACGTTTAGGTTGCTTGATGAGTGTTAAATTGCATTTTATGCATTCTCATTTGGAGTACTTTTCAAATAACTTAGGTGATTACAGTGAGAAGCAAGATGAACGTTTTCACAAAGATTTGAAAGTAATGGGGAGAAGATACCAAGGCGTGTGGGGTCTAAATATGATGGCGGACTATTGTTGGATGTTAAAAAGTGAAACTTAAAATAGAGGTATTAAAAGAGTCAGAGACCCGTTGCACAGATCGTTTGAGAATAAAAGGGTTCGCTATAAAGGAAAAAAAGTATAAATAACTTTTTTTTTTATTAACATTTAAGAAACTGCACGATGGTTTTAAGGGTTTAGGAATACCACTGATGATATTCATGATATCAGTTTTCCACAATTTTCTGCATTTTTCCGCAATTTTCAGTCACTTACAGTTATTTGCACAAAATCAAAGGATAAAAGGATCGAGTAGACAGTGTATTCTTATTCAGCGAGTTAAAATACATCGGAATGTGATTCAACTGGGTTCGAATACCTTCTACTATTCATTGATGGACTTCATAAATCCAGTTTTCCGCAATTTTCCGCTTTTATGGTATAATTTACGCAAAATGAGGTGCTAGTCCTGTGGAACCAAACGGACAGTGGATTCGCGTTCAGCACGTCAAAATATATAAGGAAATGATAGTCAGTGTTCTGTGACAGACCACTATTTTTGTGTGCCTGTGTTATTGATGTCATCCCTTTCAGCAATATATTTGAGAATAAATTGACTCCCAAATCCTTGTGTATTGTGCGCAATGTAAACAACATGCTTTAATATTTTTCTTTTTGCTATAACGGGGATATTTAGCTGTGTGGGAGATATCTAATTTCTTCCGTTATATTTGATACTAGAATAAATATAGATTGCCAATAGAAGGCAAATGAAAAATGATGAATAATTGATAGTCAGCAGATTCAATTAAGTAGAAAATAAATCGTAACGTGGAAGGCACAACACGATTTTACAGGGCGCCAGACACTGTTGACATTCGACCTTTACAACAAGTCAAGTGGGCAGTACCTCGAACTAGTAATTTTAAGATAGAATTAATTACTTACATATTTTAAGTTTTCTCAGTTTTAGTTCAGACGGCAGGAGTAATTCGCACGTTCAGACAATCACAATAACAACACAAATAACATTCAGAATATTTAATGCAACATAAAAAAATAAGAACCAGAAATTTTAGGCAAATATAAAACTAAATCTAGTACTTTAATTTCTAATCTCTTGGATTTTAAACAATGTCTATTGTACGAAGGAGTACAACCAATCTTAGAATTTACGTCTCGCAACTAAATTACAATCTACTAACCAGGCTCAGAGAGGCGACAGCTACAAAATGGCGTTCTGCGAGGCAATAGTTATAAGAAACTCAAAAAGTGTCTTTACAATTTAAATTAAATTTTTATTACTAATTCACCTTTACAATATATTACTTATCCAGCGTCACACGTGTGCAATCAAATCTGATATTATAGAAAATTGCATGACAGCAATTATAACGCGAATTTAAGTAAATTTAGCTAAAACGCGCAAGGATGAAGGCATCCGGGCGAAGCTACTAAAACCTATTTCAGGCACAAAAATAGGATCTAGAAACTTATTGCTGATGAGGAGGAATCGAATGATCCAACCGTCAATGCAGATGAATAAAATTAATACCAGTTTTTACTTTGGCGACGTTTCGGGCATTCTATCATGCCCCTCTTCATGGCTACATAATTAACAGTTTACATGACGTGTTATAAGCAGTAAGACTACTGCCAGTCAAAGAAATTATTGTTCTTTGTTTTTCAACTTATTTCAAGTTATTGTTCGCACAAACCTTACCACTTACAATTCACTCCCTGAATCCTCAGAGGCAGAATGATACGGATACGGCTCGCGGCGATTAAATATCGCTAAATAATTATTTTAATAATTTACAATTCAATAAAATAAATAGTAATTAACGCGAGTTTAAGGCATGCGCGGGACAAATCTCCTTGCAGCACAAAATAAGAAGACGCGACGTGGTTGACGGTACTACTATAGGCTGCTTCCACGACCTTCCTCGTCGGTAGCCAGGAGAAGAGTCCTTAAGCACCGCGTGTCTTTTGTCGCCAATGTCTCGACCGCGCCGACGACGCGGGCGTCGCTGATTGGCCCGTGAAGGGTCACCTCATTGGAGACCTGCAACCGAAAGCTGCGTTTGTTATTCTACTCTCTCTCTCTCTCTCTCTCTCTCTCTCTCTCTCTCTCTCTCTCTCTCTCTCTCTCTCTCTCTCTCTCTCTCCCTCTCTCTCTCTCTCTCCCTCTCCCTCTCTCTCTCTCTCTCTCTCTCTCTCTCTCTCTCTCTCTCTCTCTCTCTCTCTCTCTCTCTCTCTCTCTCTCTCTCTCTCTCTCTCTCTCTCTCTCTCTCTCTGTCTCTCTCTCTCTCTCCCTCTCTCCCTCTCTCTCCCTCTCCCTCTCTCTCTCTCTCTCTCTCTCTCTCTCTAACCTCAAGTCGAGCCGAATTCTTCTGTTCCTGTCGAAAGTGGAAAATTCCATAATATTTCGAATCAGATAATTTTATAATCATGAATTTGAATTTGACAACGTCCAAATTTTAGATAATGAAAGTAACTGGAGAAAAAAATTAATTTCAGAAATGATTCACATACGTTTACAAGATAATGCTATAAACATTAAAGAAGACACTCAAAATTTAAGTACACATTATAATCAGTTGTTACAAAAATTAAAAAGAAATAAAAAATTGTAAACTCTAGTCCTTATATATTCAATTTAAATTTGCCGCCATAGGGCCTAGTGGTCCTAAATGATCATGTAGATTTGAATTCGACGTTTGTACACATGACAGTTGTCGTTCTGCCGAATTCAAATCTCAATTTTGTTTTTCTTTCACTTACGTTTGACACGTTAAAGTTTCAACATCTCGTTTCATCTTTTCAAAATCTTGACTGCTTTTGCTGAATTTACGTGTTAATTTATTATTGTGTTGGTGTATGTATTAATTTATTATTGTGATGTTAAAATTTTTATTGAAATTTTTCACAAAATTTAAAATAAAATAAGAAGGACTGGAAGTAAAAAATATATTTAATTGTTAACTAGCTGAGTTCAATTTTTGTGCAAAAAACATGTATGTTTTTGTTGTTTTTTCTAGATCAATACTAGTTCTTATAATTATTCCATACTTTATACCCTTGGCTACACCAAATAATATGGTAAGAACGTCTGACTATCTTTGTAAATAGAGAACTACTTTGACATATTGTAAAATAATAAGTTAAATAAATTTACAGTGCTTGATAAAGGTAATAATTGTATTACCGAAACGTTGCACAGAATGAATTAAATGATCTTGTGTACTCATTATTTCATCGATTTCCTTAAGAAATAAAAGATTTTTTTTATTATTAAACCAACAATATAAAAGTTGTAAAATAAATAAATAGTAACGTCAAACTTACAATAATTTTCCATAACTTGTCACAGTTGTTAACGGAAAAACAGTCCGCTCGTCAATAACGGTTACAGAGGTTTTTTCGCTTGATATAGTAAAATCTATAAATATGTGTGCGTAATCAAAAGTAAATACCTACGTAATGCAGGTAGTGTATGATACGGCTAGGTGGGAAGAGACCCACTACGGGAGTTAGAGAACGGAGAGAAGTTTAATATAGCTAGTGGGAAAATAACACAAAAAGTTTAATTCAGCTAGTGTGAAAAAGAACTCAATACAGACATTTGATAAGTATATAAGATGGTTTGCAACAGAGCACTGTGAACTCTCCATAACTTTTCAAAATATACAACAGCGATGTGATTAATCTGTTTAACTTAAGGGGGTGCCATACTCAATTTTTACCGACCGAGTTGGTTCCGCGGTTTTCACTTTATAAAAAAAGAAATAAACTGAATTATTCAAAACGAAGAGTTCATTGCCCTAAGTTCTGTCATGCTCCACCCTCAAGTCAAAATATCCATTAGTTTTTGCGTAAACTTTGACAAAAATTTCGAGGTGGTTTTGAGTGAATGTCAAAATTTACGCAAAAACTAATAGATATTTTGACTTGAAACTTTGCAGGAAGGTAGGGCATTATAAAACTTAGGGCAATGAACTCTTCGTTTTGCATAATTAGCAAAAAAAATAGATTATTACCTATTATCATATGGGTAATGTGTAACATCGCCGCAGAGCGATGGCAATGGCGGCGACACTGTTGGCCTTGCCCGTATGCGTGTACGCCCAAGCGCATGCGCTGCAGGTTGCAGTACAGTTGCGCGCGCGTCGTCGAGTTAGGTACATCGCGTCGCGAACCGCCGTATATCCTAACCTCAGAAGTAAATAACCTAGTGCGGCAACTCCCGGCCGTCCTGCCAATGATCGTTCACGATGGAGACCCTCCTGGAACAGCAGCGCCGCACAGTGGGGCCAAACAGCATTTTTTTTTTCAAAGTAAAATATCTCAACGTAGAAACGACCGATTTTTAATATTTTTTTTTAAATGTAGGTAATGAGTTGTAGTTTTACGGAAAAGTATAGAAAATTGCGGCATAAAATTTTTTAACCAGCAAATTTTATAAATACACGGGTTTCCCGATAAAGGAAAAACTGAGGTATTCATGACATTGAAAAATCTTCGATAAACAGTATAACATTACGTATACACGCACGCACGCACGCACGCACCCACACACACCCACCCACCCACACGCACACACCCACACACCCACCCACACATACACACACACACACACACACACACGCACAGACACACTCGTACAACACGCACATACCCGACGAAAATATTCTTAGTCAAATTTTAGCCCTCTATAATTGCCATAGAAACTGAGATATAGCTATTAAAAATTTGAAAAATGTTTTTTGCTATATTTTGCCAATTTTGAAATGCTTGACAAGAAGCGAATTTTCCATCTTTTTTGAAGCTTTAAAGTTTTTTTTTTTGTCGTTTAAGAGCTTTTCGAGGGAACGCAAAAACCAAATTTTTCGTCTAGGAAAGACGAAATTATACATCTTGATAAGATAAAGTCGATCAAAAATAGATGATTTTTCCATCGATGGACAATTTTAGTTGTTTTCTTTTTAATTTTATAATTATGTCAGACAAATAAATTTGCTCTAATAACTTAATCTTTTCGTTTTACTTTGTTATTATTTTGAATTGTTCACTATTGTAATGAGAAAATATTTTACTTCTTCAAAAACTTTAGTATATTAATTAAATTTGTTGGTTTAAAAATTTATTAAGGTATTTTTCTACACGGAGAAAAATTATATATTTTATTCGTACATTGGCTGAAAATGCTGCTTGATGAGTTTATGTAGAGCAGTGGTCTAGAAACCAGGCCCTTTTCCGGTTGGCCTAAAGAAACATGCAGTGCTTTAATCAATGTTGGAGCTCACTTAGATTTGTGTGCTCTCTCATCTTGGGAAGAATTAGCTTCTCTTGGTTTAGATAGTTTGAAGTCTGCTCTCATGGCTCTTGGTTTGAAATGCGGTTTTACTTTGGAAGAAAAAGATCAACGATTATTTAGCACAAAGGGAGAGGCTACACTTGATCCTATTTTAGTGGTAAAGAAGAATCAAAGGAAACCGGGCAGGGATAAGAATGTAGAAAAGCAAACGGAAGTAGCAAGATTGCTGAAATAGTATCTAATCAGAGAGTAGCCACAAAAGAGAATGTACAGAGGAAGCAAGCTAGAACTGAAGGCGAACGTGGGGATTCTGATGCTGCTACAAGTGCAAGTGAATCTAAGGAAAATGATTACAATAAGGTGCCCTGTAATCTTAAGAATTTGCCCCTTGGATGTAATGGAAAACCCTGCTGTGAAATCTGTGGTAATTTCATGTACAAGTGCCTAAAAACTTTTCAACGTCATTTTGCTGAATGGAGTCATGCACATATGGTATGAGGTGTCTAGGAATACCAAACACAGCCCATTTTGCTAATATAACACAAATAGAAGATGCTCTTGCATTATGAGAGAAATTAGAAACACTGAAAACATCAGAAAAATGGCAACCAGAACACGGAGAAGAGTTTGATGACTCACTAGGCAATGTTGTAAATAGGAAAACTTATGAGGATTTGAAGAGACAAGGACTTTTGTAAAAAGGTATTTTATTTTATTTTTTATTTTTTTAGTTCATGAATATTATGAGTCAAGTCAAGTTTATGAGTCTTAATTTGTAATCTTAACAAATACTTTTTGTGTATGAAATTGAAAAAAAAAAACTAAAAATATATTTTTTGTAAAGTATTGTTACAATTAAATTTTTTTTTTAAATCTCTAATAATTCTAGAACTAATAGAAAATACATGGTAAATGAAAGTTATTAGTTAAATTTTTAAATGTAAGACTGCATTCTTCTGAAATTTTATTTGATATTTATGTATCATTAAAGAAAATAAGATCAAGATCATGATAGCTCTAGTAGAAATTCCATACTTAATACATGGTGCGATTACTTTTGCTTCCTCCTAGAGGAAGCTTTGTGATAGTAAATTTTTGAGTTGTTGTAAAAACATGTTATAATTGTGTTCCGAGGTGTTAGGAATCAAAATACATGGTTTTTGAAAAATGTCTGTATGGCTGTATGTGTGTGTGTGTGTGTGTGTGTGTGTGCGTGCGTGCGTGCGTGCGTGCGTGCGTGCGTGCGTGCGTGCGTGCGTGCGTGCGTGTGTGTGTGTGTGTGTGTGTGTGTGTGTGTGTGTGTGTGTGTGTGTGTGTACGCCTGGATCTCAGCTTCTACTCGGTCGATCTTGACCGGACAGGTCTCATTTTTTTTGTTTTTTTTTTTGCGTGATGGTGGGTCAAAAATCCGTTTTTTGATTGGGGCGATCCGTTTTTGTTTTTTTTCAAATTTTCGATTTTCTCAAAATTGTTTTTTGATTTTTTTTAATGATAGGATCGAGTTATTTGAATCTGATGGGTAGCGTCCGAAAGAGAATTAAAATACCTATATTTTCTAAAAAAGAAAATGTTTCTAGCTATCACGGTTCTTTTGTTATTAACAAAAACGTGTTATTTATTTAGAAGCTTATAACTTCTAAACTTAACGGTCAATTTTTTTGAGAAAACTCGTGATAATACAGAATATAAATAGCTATAATCTGTTAAAATTTGAATACATTCTGTAGGCTAGAATTTGAGTAAAAAATTGAAAAATGAAAAAATCAGTTTTGTATGTCCAACGATTACAAGAGTAAAATTGACTTAATGGCTTCAAAATTCCTTTTAGAGGTAGATTTTTTATAGTTCTCGGTCGAGTTCTTTGGGCAAAATGATTGGTCCATAAATTTCAGAGATATTTGAGGTTAAAAATTTTTTGACATTTTTTTAAAATCGTAATTTCTCGAGAACGGCTCTATGTATCTGAATGGGGTGGGTAGCATTCGAAAGAGAATTAAAATACCAATATTTTCTAAAAAAAATAATTTTCTATCTATTACGGTTCTTTAGTTATCATCAAAAACAAAAACGTGTTTTCTTTTTTAAACTCATAACTCCAATGATGTTATCATCAGTATATTATAAAAGTATATAGTATTGGCGTCAAATGTAATATGTTTGAATTTTCAAGATTGAATTCTTGAGTTTAAGCATTCAAAACTGATGAATAATTAAAATAGTATAATAGTATAAGAGTTTATGCGTTTTTGAACCTAGAAAGCAAGGCTAAATTCATTTTCGCGATTTTACATAATTTTAGAGCAGAGGGAGAGAATGAATTTCTTTAGACGATAGGTAAAAAAAGTCACTTTTTAGAACATATTTTTATGTAGGAAAACGCAGAAAATCATTCATGTGTTACAAAAAATAATTTAATCTCTAAATTAAAAAAGATTTATATTTTATTTTTAAAAAACGCGCAGTGATATCTACCGCTAGGTGGTGTGGAATGAGGAAACGTCATTGAGTAGGCATTCGATGATTTTTTTTAATTTTTAAAAACCAACCAACAAATTGAATTAAAATGTTTAAAAATTATATCTATTATAATCTATTATAATTATGAATTATGCATTATGAATGCATTATATTCTGCATTATTATAATTTATTTGTGAGTTATGAACTTTTAAAAAAAAACACGTTTTTGTTAATAACAAAAGAACAATGATAGCTATAAATTTTTTTTTCTTAAAAAATATGAATTATGAAATATAAAAAAAAAAGCTTTTGATAATAACAAAACAACTGTGATAGCTATTTGTTTTATTATAAAATATAGATATTTTACTTCTATTCCAAATGATAACTTTATTTATCAGCTCAAAATTTATATAAATTTGATATAAATAAATAATAAATAAATAAAAAAAATTTTAAAATTAACAATTTTTAATATTCATATATGAATTTTAATTATAATTATGCAATAAATTTTTTAAAAAATTATAAATTTTGTTATAAAAATTAATTAAAGGAATCAACAAATTACCGTTGAGGAAGTTACGTGCCAATGAATTGGCAGCGGTTTTATCTTGAATTATCTCTCTCCCTCTCTCTCCCGCCCTCCCTCTCTCTCCCGCCCACCCTCTCTTTCTCCCCCTATCTCTTTCGCCCTCTCTCTCCCTTCCTCGCTGTTCCTCCCCTCTCTCTCTCTCGCTCTCTCACAACATCCGTCAAACGAAGTACCAAAAACTTTAATGGGAGCTTGAATATTTTTTTAAATAATCAACATGCTTATTAAAAGCTAATTTTTAAGTACGTTCTAACAACACAAGTTGTCTAGTCCTTTTAATTCTTCTAGTCTCATCTATTCAATAAGCACTCTGCAAATGGTAATAATTTTTTTCATGACTGTACCAATAATAATATTGTTAATATAAAACTTTCTCCGAAAGTATAAAATAAGGCAAGTATATACGTTTTTTCTGTATAATCTATAAAATAATAATATTTATGATTTTTTTAAATAAATCAAATAAATACCAGTGAAAAAGTCTTTTACTTCTTTGAGTCATTGTATGCTGAAAAATTATCTGTAAGTCAGTACATTCAAATTGTTCACTGCAAATCAAACAAATGAAAGTTGTGAAATCAATTATCGATAGTCAAGTAATGCAAACAACTCTCGGAAACAACTGGTTGACTATTCTCAGAAATGTATTAAAATTTGTTCATCTTTTTATACAAATTAAACACAAGAAAGTACTGAAATCAATTTATTGTAGTCACGTACCCATAAGTTAACTTGACTGAATAATACAACTTTTCGTAACTACTTAAAAATATTCAGTCAGCGGGCATAAAGTACTACTTATAACGTCTAAGAGGCGTAATAGTTCCCATACTCCTACCAAACTTTATAAAACCTACGCACTTTACGCCCGTGTGGGCGAAAATTATTTTAATTATATAACTATTATGCCTTCTTTTTATTTCTAAAATTCATAAGAATTTTATCAGATATTTACGAAAAGTCAAAGCCTATCGGTATAAAAAAATTACATAGTTACCACCACATCTCCATTTTTCATTGGTCTTTCTCAATTTTGAAATTTCTATAATATTACGTATCTTGGGAGGACAATTGAAGTCTATAGAGCTGCTCTAGCAGGGGTGGTCCTCCAATCTCCCATACATACTTGGCGGGCCCGATGGTTTGCAGTTTAGGTGTAGCCATGGTCATTTTGATATAAATATTCATATGTTTAAAAATCAGATAAAATGTATAAATGGGTTGCTTCTGCATATTAAATAGGGCTCAGTATTGAATTTATTACTCTGTTTTTAAATAGAAAGTGCAAACCCGCATGAAAATATTGGACATCAGATTTCATTTGGGAATATCGGACCACAGATCTCATATGAGAATATCGGACATCAGATCTCATATGAGATCTCATTTGAGATCTCATATTCTCATATGAGATATAATATGAGATATGAGATCCCATAATATGTAAAATTGCAGATGACATCACACATGTGATATCTCATATGAGATCTCATATGATGTTTACACGACGGAAAAGAATAAAAATAGGTGGCTTAATAATGGTTAATAAAACCTAAAGCACTTTTTAGTAGACAATAAACTTATATCCATTTTTTATCTCATTCCTGCTTAAAAAAGACGGACACAAGGAAAAATATTTTGAAATTAAATAAATGAAAGTAATGAAAGTAAATCATGAGATTCTGCACATGTATGGATATTATATTTAAACGGTATCAATTAAAAATTAGAGCCAATGTAATTATTTATAATGGGATTATAGGTATAAACATTGTTAATGAATTTATGCAAAAATTTAGTATTCTGCATTTACAAACCCCCAGTAAACTGCAAACCGTCGGGCCCGCCAAGTATGTATGGGAGATTGGAGGACCACCCCTGCTAGAGCAGCTCTATAGACTTCTATTGTCCTTCCAAGATGCGTAATATTATAGAAATTTCTAAATTGGGAAAGATCAATGAAAAATGGAGATGTGGTGGTAACTATGTAATTTTTGTATACCAATAGGCTTTGACTTTTCGTAAATATCTGATAAAATTCTTATGAATTTTAGAAATAAAAAGAAGGCATAATAGTTATATAATTAAAATAATTTTCGCCCACACGGGCGTAAAGTGCGTAGGTTCTATAAAGTTTGGTAGTAGTATGGGAGCTATTATGCCTGTTAGGCGTTAAGTAGTACTTTATGCCCGCTGACTGAGTATCTTTAAGTAGTTACGAAAAGTTGTATTATTCAGTCAAGTTAACTTATGGGTACTTGACTACAATACATTGATTTCAGTACTTTCTTGTGTTTATTTTGTATAGAAGGATGAACAAATTTTAATACATTTCTGAGAATAGTCATACAGTTGTTTCCGAGAGTTGTTTGCATTACTTGACTATCGATAATTGATTTCACAACTTTCATTTGTTTGATTTGCAGTGAACAATTTGAATGTACTGACTTACAGATAATTTGTTCAGCATACAATGACTCAAAGAAGTAAAAGACTTTTTCACTGGTATTTATTTGATTTCTTTTAAAAAATCATAAATATTATTATTTTATAGATTATACAGAAAAAACGTCTATACTTGCCTTATTTTATACTTTCGGAGAAAGTTTTATATTAACAATATTATTATTGATAGAGTCATGAAAAAAATTATTACCATTTGCAGAGTGCTTATTGAATAGATGAGAGTAGAAGAATTAAAAGGACTAGACAAATTGTGTTGTTAGAACGTACTTAAAAATTAGCTTTTAATAAACATGTTGATTATTTAAAAAAATATTTAAGCTCCCATTAAAGTTTCTGGTACTCCGTTTGACGGATGTTGAGAGAGAGCGCGAGAGAGAGGGGAGGAACAGCGAGGAAGGGAGAGAGAGGGTAAAAGAGACAGGGGGAGAAAGAGAGGGTGGGCGGGAGAGAGAGAGAGAGGGAGAGAGAGACTAATACTTGCCTTAGTTTAAACTTTTGTAAAATGTTTTTTTAGATGGATTTCACAACTTTTTAAGAGAAAATAATAATTACAGAGTGTGATAACGTTATGAGAGTTTATTATAGTATATTTTTAATATTATTATTAAATGGTAGTATTGTTATTCACAGAAGTATTAAATTTGAAGGTTTTTTCAAGGAGTTCGATAAAATCATTACATTGTAAAATTTTTTTAAATAACCCATATGGAAATAATAAATGTATGAAACCGTAGGAAAACGTATAAAAACGTATAAAAATGAACCTGTCTGTTGGTTTTTGGACATATTTTATACGGTTTTATACATTTTTATACATTTTTTACATTTTTATACAGTTTAATACATTTTCTTACAATTCAGAGATTCTTCCATGTCAACTTTGTAAAAAGGTTAATATAATAAAACATAGAAAACCGTATAAAAGTGTATATTTCTGTATATTTCCGTAGATTTTTTCAAATCTATTACATTTTTATACGGTTTTATACATTTTTATACAGTTTAATACATTTTCATACAAAATAAAAAAAAAAATAGAAAAATAAATAAATAAATTAGGTTTTTGTGTTTATAAAACTTTAATTACGTTTTTAGGTTTTTTACGTTTTATAAATTCTGTAAAACTTAAATAACCGTATGAAATTGTATAAAATCGTTGCAAATCGTAGAAAACTGTATTAGAATATTAGAAACCGTATGAAACCGTATTAAAACATATTAAAACATAAAATTGTCCAAAAACCAATGTTTATGTCCGGTTTTATGAGTTTTTATACATTTTTGTACGGTTGTATACGGTTTCCTACATTTCTTTTTTTCCATACGGGAATATAATCAAATATGTATTTTTTTAGGTATGATGATTAATTAACAATACCGTTAATTATAAAGTCATATGATAATAATTACATTGTGTGATAACGTTATGAGAATTTATTATAGTATATTTTTAATATCATTATTAAATGGTGGTATTGTTATTCACAAAAGTTTTAAATTTGAATGTTTTTTTAAGGAGTTCTGTAGATCTTTCAAAATAAAGTTTGTTAGTATATTATTCTTGTACAGAGCGTCTTGTTGGCTGTTTAAAAAAAATATTTAGGCTCTTCTTAAAGTTTTGTGGAGTCCTTATACAGTTGTTCAGTAGACGAGAGAGAGAGAAAGAGAGGGGGGTGTTCAATTTTTTTTAAAAAGCGACTTAACAGTTGTTTAGAGAGATAGTCTTGACATTCTTGTATAGATAAAACTTTTTGAAATTATTATCTGAATCTTGTCTAGAAAAATATTTACTAAGAACTCTGAAACATTTTGACGTCTCCCATGGTGAGAAAATCATATATTAGATTAATTGAGCACTTTTATTCGTTGAAATTTTCACAATAACACATCATTTTTAATTTTTTCAGTATCCCCATGTTTATTAGATATATTATCTTTTGATTGAGACTTGAATAAATATGTACAACAGCACAGCACTGACATAAACTAAGTTTTTTAAAGATGACAGATGCTTTTTATACCAAGACTCAGACCAATATTTCAAATCGGCATCATAAATTATATTGTATATTTATATCCTCACGTGTCACTCAACAATATTTTCTTCTATGCCAAAACTTATGAAGTGTATGAACCTCATAACGCGTAATTATTTATTAATACACGCTTGTTCTATTTTCAAAATATTTGAAACTGATTTTTAATAGAAGTTTTAAAATTTGATTACAAACACTTCATATAACACATCATACCAGTACATTATTTTATTTATTACACAAAACACTGAAAATTATATTGTATATTTATAACCTCGCATGTCACTCAGCAATATTTTCTTCTATGTAAAGGCTTATTATGAAGATTATGAACCTCATAACACATAATTATTCAATACACACTTGTTCTATTCTCAAAAGATTTGAAACTGATTTTTAATAGAAGTTTTAAAATTATCATGCAACACATTTTACCGGTATTTTATTTTTTTATATTACACAAAACACTGACTAGATGTCATTTTTTAATCACTATGTTATTTGTTATTTATAACATTTGAATTATATGTGCACTGCATGCATTATATCATACCGGCATTTTATTTTATTTATTACACAAAACACTGATTAGATGTCATTTTTTAATAACCACATTTTTATTATCAATATAATTTTCAACTAGATAGACGATCTATGAAAATCACAATTTTCTTTTCTTATTTTGAAAAACTTACTTCAAAACATAATACTTCTTTCGTACTTTGAGTCCAATACTGTCTAAATAAACATCTTAGTTGTTGTTTGTTTTATGTGTGATTCATTGAAAGCAATGAAACTGCCATTTTCTTCATTGACATCCACGTACTTTATTCGTCCTGTCAAATATGAAGACAAATTTTTAATATTCTTCTAAAATTATATCTCATATGAAAAATTTTCATGTTGAGGATATAAATAGATACATACATCTTGAAAAATATTGTGTCGTAATATTTTCGTTGAACTTGAATAATTAATAATAATTAATGAACTCTTCTTTATTAAAAACTATTTTTTAACAGTGATCTATTTACTTGGTAATAATCCTTACATTTTTTTATATACTCTGTAAAAATAAAAACCAGATTTCACAAAGTAACAATATTTATTATAAACTTTATTGATTTATAACTTTATAATAAACGTTTGCTACTTATCTGATTATAATATATTGCTATTGCCCATTGATATTCACAGCTTCTTATATAGGTTATATTTTTTCAATCAACTCCAAAATCCAAAATGAAATAATCTTTATATATATGTATCTGTATGTATATGTATAAATATATATATTCTTTTTCCAATCCACTTGTGAGATTTTAATGATTCCAAAAAAATTTCCTTTAACATTTACCATTTAATATACTTATCTAAAAAAAATTGATTTACCCCGTTGATGCTCATAGATAAAAATTATTTTAATCAGTCGACTTTCTGAGATCTTTGATTATTTAAATAATATATATACTCTGGTGCAGTTTCGTTAACTGGTTCTGGTGTGACCAAAGTTGAAATTGGACCAAAGGGAGTATTCGATAAACCTTGTCTGAACCTGGTGGTTCTAACACTTTGCTATGACGATTGAGGTGACTATCTTCCATGTGTTTGGAAAGGGCTGTTGCACCTAATGCCATAATATTTTTTTTGTTTTTAATCCTATTTTCTTCCTCTATGAAGACTGATGGAATTTGTCCAGTAGTAGTATATTCCAAAATTGTATCTAACATCCAGAAGCATGCTATACCACCAACAATAAAATTTATACAAATTTGAAAAATTTGGATGGTGCAGATAAAAAATTTCTGGGAATGACTATCATCAGTTTGAGTCTCCATATATAGTAATATTTCCTGCTAAACTCAATTTTGACTCAGTTTCTTTTATTTCATTATTTTCAATATCATTAGTTATAATATATAACATGATATGTAAAATTCACCAGACTGAGAATTGTATAATCTGAAAATGAAAAAGGTTACACAAAGTATCGATTTTTTATTGTATTATATTTTACATGTTATATCTTCTAGTATAAAAATAATACATATCTATATATAAAAGTATATGATGCCATGCCATCAGCTGATTTGAATTTTAAACATATATATAACCATACCATATTTCGAGGTTATTTTATAATTACAGTTGTTCGTTTTATCATATCTTCTCTCTCTCTCTCTCTCTCTCTCTCTCTCTCTCTCTCTCTCTCTCTCTCTCTCTCTCTCTCTCTCTCTCTCTCTCTCTCTCTCTCTCTCTCTCTCTCTCTCTCTCTCTCTCTCTCTCTCTCTCTCTCTCTCTCTCTCTCTCTCTCTCTCTCTCTCTCTCTCTCTCTCTCTCTCTCTCTCTCTCTCTCTCTCTCTCTCTCTCTCTCTCTCTCTCTCTCTCTCTCTTCGAGTCTATATAAGAGAATAAAAATACCATACGATATTTCGAGGTTGTTGTAGTCACAAAATTTTGTTGTTGTTATATACTCTCTTTCTTTTCGATACTATACGATATGCTATAACTATATATATTATAAATATATATATAGATATATAAGCGTAAGATAGACGACAATCGGAAGTGTCGTAAGAGCTGCAAACCGGATATCTGAACAAGGAGAAGAAAAGTTTGGAAAGGAAACAGCACATAAAAAATTCAGCTCTCTATATCTTTCGAACGAGATAATCTTTTTAAATAAAATCTTTTGATTTGAGTAGAGCAATGAAATTGTTTTCGACTTTCGATTAAGAGGGATATGTTATATACTAAAAGCTAACGCAATATACGTAAATGGGCATTGAATTTTACGTACACCCATTTCAATGTACAGGGTGTGTCAAAAGTTCCGGGACGGCAGTTATCTCAGCGGGAATGCATTTTCGGAAAAAATGTTTCATACAAAAGATGTAGGATTTTTCCCTGGCTATCTGATGGCGACCTTGAATTTGACCTTGGGCTTGACCTTCAAGGTCATTTGAAGGTCAAGTCAAATTTTTTAAATGGGAACCCTCCTTTTTTATTACGCAAACCGAAAGAGGAAAAAATTCTCTTTCCAACGATATAAGACACATACGCGGTCAAATGTTATCTAGAGGTCGTTTCAAGGTCAAGTCGGTAAAATGAGGTCAAATTGATCTTGGGCAGTCCAAAGCATGGAAACTAAGGGCGTTGGGAAAAAACTTTCCATACGAAAGTTTCCACAAATTGAATGGAGCATCTGATGGTGACCATGAATTTGACCTTGGGCTTGACTTTCAAGGTCATTTAAAGGTCAAGTCGAATTTTTTGAATGGGAACCCTCTTTTTGTTGCAGAAATGCGGGAAAACTTATCTTTCCAGGGGTGTAAGATACATACGGGGTTAAAAGTGAGCCGAAGGTCATTTGAAGGTCAACGTTCTTATACTCCGATCATCTGGATACCCCATCGAATTTCGTGTATCAGGGCGTTAAAAAAAATTTTTTGTGCAAACGTTTCTGGATCAAAACCCAGACCTGGGACCTGGCTAATCACCGCTGACCTTAGAACGACCTTGGGTCGACCCAACGGGGCAAACCGACCCCAGATACGGGTTCAGCGACCCCGAAAACCCATGGGTCCGTGGTTTCAAGCACCTTCTGCAATTCCTTCTGGTTTGACCTTGGAACGACTTTGGATCGACCCAACGGGGCAAACCGACCCCAGATACGGGTTCAGCGACCCCGAAAACCCATGGGCCCGTGGTTTTAAGCACCTTCTGCAATTCCTTCTAGTTTGACCTTGGAACGACCTTGGGTCGATCCAGCGGGGCAAACCGACCCCAGATACGGGTTCAGCGACCCCGAAAACCCATGGGTCCGTGGCCCACATTTCTGCAACAAAAAGAGGGTTCCCATTCAAAAAATTCGACTTGACATCCAAATGACCTTAAAGGTCAAGCCCAAGGTCAAATTCAAGGTCACCATCAGATGCTCCATTCGATTTGCGGAAACTTTCGTATGGAAAGTTTTTTCCCAACGCCCTTAGTTTCCATGCTATGGACTGCCAAAGATCAATTTGACCTCATTTTACCGACTTGACCTTGAAATGACCTCTAGATCACATTTGACCCCTTATGTATCTTATATCGGTGGAAAGAGAATTTTTCCCTCTTTCGGTTTCCGCAATAAAAAAGGGGGCTTCCCATTTAAAAAATTCGACTTGACCTTCAACTGACCTTGAAGGTCAAGCCCAAGGTCAAATTCAAGGTCACCATCAGATAGCCAGGGAAAAATCCTACATCTTTTGTATGAAACATTTTTTCCGAAAATGCATTCCCGCTGAGATAACTGGCCGTCCCGGAACTTTTGACACACCCTGTATATGTAGCACGGGTCGCTCCTTAAGGCTTCTTCTATCCTTTACGCTTCTTCTATACTTGCCTTCGGAGCGCTCCCGCGCTCCTTGATGTTCTTGTGCATACAGCGTAAGCGGGGAGTGGTATAGCTCCACTATATTCATGCCTTCCTAATACTTCTTCGTATACTGAACGCAACTGTTATAATACTAAGAAGACAAAAATTCAAAATTATTAATCAATATATTATATTCTTTTGGTAACTTTGTGATTTCAAATTGTTTATTCATAAAATTTCTTTGGGTGTGTATATATAACGCTTCTGTAAAAAGTCTTTTTCGATATTACTTTCACTATCTAATATCTTAACATTTTGGAAACTTATAGTATGATTTTTCTCTGTTTTATGAATAAATAATGATGAATTTTTGTCTTCCTCGCAATATTTTCTTTGATGTTCTTTAATTCTCACGCCTAAGCGTCTACAAGTCTGTTCTACATATGAAGCATTACAATTGTCACAATTAATTTTATAAATAACATTAGAATTATTAAATTTTATATTCTTATCTTTTCCTAATATTATAATATTGTTGAGTTTGTTATTCATACTAAAAACAACATTTGTATTAAGCCTTTTAAAGAAATTTTTTCTGAAACCTTCTAATTCTTTGATAAATGGTAAACATACAAATGTCTTGCTGTCATTGTCGGCCTACGTCGGCGCGAACCGCTTTTGCGCGTACGTGTGTGCGACCGCGCATACGCGTACTTCGCGTGCGCGGGCGCACCACCCGAATCGGCGCGTACCTAGAGTACGCGCCGCGCGTGTAAATAGTGAACAGGGACAATGAAGATAATTCTTTGCTTTTACTGGTTCGCGTATTATTTCATGCATCCTACTTTCAATTCCCTATTCGGTGGCACGGTGAAGAATTCTGCCGGCCTCCGTGGTCGCGAGTACGTAGTACTCGCGTGATAACTGAGCAGCTGGGGCAGCACGCTCGAGAGAGAGCGCGACGACGAAGTCGCGCGTTGTAACGGAGCGAAAAGACGCGGCTGCTGCTGAAAGCAGCCGACGGCGAACAACAGGACGGAGCTGACGGACCGCTAATCATCGACGGTTGGCACGAGTAAGTACTTGCGCCTGTCAATTGCTGCACCGTTCATCGGCAAGTCCGCGTTGAGATATAGCGCATCAAGGACAGCTTTCAGCCCGTTACAATCTAAAAAACTAATACTATTATTTTGCGATCACTCCAAAGTGAATTGTAAGTTCGTGTCATAGGAATTAAAAATATTAAGTGTGTCCTCTGTGTTATTCTTATTAATACACAACACAATGTCATCTACATATGTAAAGTAAAATATCAGTTTTGATTGTAATTTGCTAATACAATAAGATTCTAGATCTTCCATAACTATATCCGACAGAATCGGACTTACGGGATTACCCATATCTGATCCAAAAGTCTATCTGTAAAATTTTTCATTAAATTGCCAATAATTATTATTTAAAATGTACTTTATAACATACAGACAAACAAATGTTGTTTTTAGTACAACTAATAAATTAAATAATATTATAATATTAGGGAAGGATAAAAACCAAAAATGTAATAATGCGAATGTTGTTTACAAAATTAAATGTAACAATTGTAATGCGTCATATGTAGGGCAGACAAGCAGACGACTGAATGTAAGAGTAAAAGAACATCTAAAAAAATATTCGGATGGAGACCAAAATTCGTTATTATTTATGGGCATATCTCTAGAACTTTTCATTTTGATGATGGTGTATGGTTTCACACATCCAAAATGAAAAATTTAATAATTTAAGGCAATAATTTATTAGATAATATCATTTTTTGACAGTTACTCTAGTGTCTTCATCAATTAAAACCTATACCCGATTGTTCCGAACACCAAAACTCGTGAAAAACCGATAAGCCGATGTGATGATAACATTTTTTTTTCTTCTAGTTACTGTAACTTTTTCAACGAACATAATATCATGTTCACAATTTTTTTCTATGAAGATAAGTATATTAGCAATTAGGAAAGCTCATATAGATAAGTGTGTCACGCACAGTAAAAATGCAAAAAATTATCAAAACAATGATGGCATGATTTTCGAAATTCATCTTGATTTTATCTTTTTTGCTACAACTTTTTCAACAATCTTTTAATCAAGTCAATCGTAGAGTAACGCATTCTACACACCATAATCTATAAAATAACACGATAATAGGATGTGTGCCTCTAATAGAAAAAAAATTATAAGCAGTTGAAATTCGGTTGCTGAAAAGAAACTCAAACAAAAAAATCACTATTTCAACTGGCACACTTATTGGTTAATGATTATCGGATTCCGAATAATGGTGAACTACACTAATTAGTATAAGTAATGTCACTGTCACTCCGTTAACAGTATATATATATATATATATATATATATATATATATATATATATATATATATATATATATATATATATATATATATATATATATATATATATATATATATATATATATATATATACTGTTATATATGAGAATCGTTAAAATTCTCCGATTCTATGAAAAGCTACGTGAATTTGAAAATGGTGAAAAATGACAAAAATAAGCGATTTTTTTCAAACCTACGTAATTCTTCAAATTTTTCAAATTTACGTAGCTTTGTACAGAATCGACCGATTTTAAAGATTCACATCTTAAATTGAAGCTCCGTTCTTCAACTTTAATCGATTTTTTGTAAAATTTGGTTTGGCCTCTTCAATAGCTTGTTATTAGTTCATCATCAATGACTACTTTTCGTCCATTTTTCCCATGTCAAAATTTCCAGAAGAGAAATTGATTTCGTCGGCAGAAAAAGCTTGGCAACAGATAATGAGTGTTCACCAATTTTTTCATCTTTTGGGACCCCCAAAGAACCGAAAAAATCTGGTGTGGTAGGTGTGCTCGAAATTATTTTTTTTTTTTTTGTACCCTATTTTGTCTATTTCGGTAGAATTGCACATATATATATATATATATATATATTCGGTAGAATTGCACATATATATATATATATATATATATATATATATATATGTGTGCAATTCTACCGAAATAGACAAAATAGGGTACAAAAAAATATATATATATATATATATGTGCAATTCTATCGAAATAGACAAAATAGGGTACAAAAAAAAAAAAAAAATAATTTCCGGCACACCTACCACACCAGATATCTGTTATATATATATATATATATATATATATATATATATATATATATATATATATATATATATATATATATATATATATATATATATATATGTGCAATTCTACCGAAATAGACAAAATAGGGTACAAAAAAAAAAAAATAAATAATAATTTCGGGCACACCCATCACACCAGATTTTTTAGATTCTTTGGGGGTCCCAGAAGATGAAAAAATTGGTGAACACTCATTATCTGTTGCCAAGCTTTTTTTGCCGACGAATCAATTTCTCTTCTGGAAATTTTGACATGGAAAAAATGGACAAAAAGTAGTCATTGATGATGAACTAATAACAAGCTATTGAAGAGGCCAAACCAAATTTTACAAAAAATCGATTAAAGTTGAAGAACGGAGCTTCAATTTAAGATGTGAATCTTTAAAATCGGTCGATTCTGTACAAAGCTACGTGAATTTGAAAAATTTGAAGAATTACGTGGGTTTGAAAAAAATCGCTTATTTTTGTCATTTTTCACCATTTTCAAATTCACGTAGCTTTGCATAGAATCGGAGAATTTGAACGATTCTCATTTAAAATTAAAGCACTATTCTTCAACTCTAATCACTTTTTCGTGAAATTTGGTTTGGCCTGTTCAATCGTTTGCTATTGGTTAATCATTAATGACTACTTTTCGTCCATTTTTCCCATGTTAAATTTCCATAAGAAAAATTGATTTCGTCGGCAAAAAAGTTTGGCAACGGATAATGAGTGTTCACTAATTTTCTCATGTTCTGGAACCCCCAAAAAACCGAAAAAATATGGTGTGGTGGTGTGCTCTAAAAAATTTTTTAATTTTTTTTGTTGATAAAAATGTTTATTTCTTATGTTGTAAAGAATCGTCAAATTATAGTTTACAAATCGTTAAATTTGTATTAATATTTTTCATTATTAATAAAATGTTTATAGAAAAAATAATAAATCTTTTTTGAAACTCCGTGCGAGAAGTTCGATTTCTCGCACGCTGCGTTAAACGATGCGTGCAAAAATCTCACTTCTCGCACGTCGTGTCAAAAAATACGGTTCGACACTTGTGTGAGAAGTTGATTTTCTCCTCGTGTGACCTTTTCATCCTCGCTTCGCTCGGGTGCAAACAGTCACACGAGGGGAAAATCAAATCCTCGCACTAGTATCGAAATGTACTATTTTGTGAATAACGTATAGTGTTTTAACACTCCGTGCGCAAAGCTCATTTTCGCATACGCTCTGATAAAAAAGTATGCGCTAAATTAAGCTCTTCACACGTCGTCAAAAAAATTGTGTTCGATACACGAGTGAGAAAGTAATTTTACCCTCGTTTCGCTCGGGCGCAAACGTCCACACGGGGATAAAATCAGTTTTTTGCACTTGTATCGAAAATAACTATATCAATCTTTATATGGATAGAGCATTTTATAGCATGGTGTAACCTAAATCCGCGCTTCACGCCTATTTGTGCCTTAAGCAGTGCATTATTGTACCGTGCGGTAATGCCCGAGCGTAGCTAGCAGCGGATTTATGTAAACGTACTATAAAATATGTTACGACTCTAGTGGCTTCAATGCCCCACTACACGACGTGAATTATCACCTTCGCTACACTTGGACGCTAATTTCACGCCGTGCAATAATGGCCCACTTGAGGCTCTATTTTTCGATACTAGTACGATAAAAATGACTCTTGCGCGACAATCACACTCATGTGAGAAACATTATTATCGCGTGTATCGAAGATTATTTTTTTGACACTCCATGTATGAAGTGCCATTTGTGAGCATGCTTGAAATATACACGTATAAAAGTGGCACTTTGTGCTCGGAGTGTCAAAAGCTACTATTATTGAATGGAAGTATATTTTATATACGTTGAAAATGTTTTTCCGTAGTTTATATTTTGAGAAACCACCATCACGTATTAACGAGTTTTAAAAATGAGTCACCATAGTTTTTTCGTATGTTTTATAACTAAAGAAAACAGATTATATTGATTACGAAGATGTGCCCCCAAATTTTTAAAATCTTTGTCGATTCGTCGAAATTAAAAAGTTCTAGAGATATGCCCTTATAGACACTACTGATAATACAATAATACAATAAATTTCCAGAACATTCAGATATTAGACACCGAAAGCAACAGAGGAAAACGACTCTTCTCTGAAGCATTATTTATTCATACGCAAAAAAATTTTATTAATAAACAATTTGAAATAAACAGACTGCCAAATGAATATAATACCTTGATAAATAATTGCGAATTTCTGGTCTCTATCTGATATGATGTCAAAGTATCGATGTGAAGAGGTATTAGGAGCGCACGTATGGTGAAAGTCTAACAACGCCTCGCATAGATATACACTATTCATATACAAGTTCTTCTAGTCAAGACAATTGATACCACTTCCTCCAAGACGTGCTTTCCTGCTACCTCTCCCCGCTCTCGGATGTTCCCAATGTGTTTTACCCCACTCCGAATCTGAGGATAGTTGTCTATGTGATACACCGATTTTCACATATAAATAATTTTAGTATATAAGCGTGAACATTGTAATATAGCGTTACTGACGAGCGGATTGTTGCCCGCAAAACAACGTTGACTACAATAATTTAATTATTTGTAAGTCTGTACATAACTTTTAATTTTTAATTGTAAGTAGATAAGCAATAGGGCTTCTGGAGTCACAGGGCTTCTGGAGTCAGTATGCTTTCTGGAGTCAAGGCTGACTGCAGTTCTGCGGTCAGCTGGTTGATCGCAGAAAGTATACTGACTCCAGAAGCGGCATGACTCTAGAAACGGCATGACTAGAAGCGACACGAGTGGGCAGCGGCCAACGGTTCGCAGCAGGCGCGGGCAGTCAGCGGCGAGCGGCTCGCAGCCGGCGGTCAGCGGTTTGATAGCTTATCTACTTATAAATATTTAAAACTGTTTATAATCCTTTTGCTCGGGCATAGAGCGCGTGTTTGTGGAAAATTTTTCCGACCATTTTTTCCACTGCGACTTTTGATTCTTCTCGTTCTTGTCGTTGATTAGTGGTTGTTGCTCAGGAGCAACGGTCCAGTTGCTTTGACCCATTACTATGGAATGAAAGCGTCTAACGACCTGATCACGCTTATATACCCCTCGACTGACTGCTTGCGAGAGCCACCTAGTGGTCAGCTATGAAACTATTAAAAAAATTTTGAAGGGGGATAGGAGCCCCACCTCGCTCCTATCCTGTGAGGTTCTACCTGTCTATCAACCCCTCCATTACCCCTCAAATTTTATTCTCCTATGTCTTCCCACTCCATAACGTCTTTCCACTCCATGTTGGGATCGTTGCGGTAAAATTTTTTCACGCGCTTTACGTTGTACAGGGCACAAGTAGTTTTGCACGCTCCATTATGGTTAGTACATATAGTCACTGATCTTGGAGAATCGAAAGATGGATAGTTCATTTCGTTGATATCAGTAACATTAAAATTAAAACGTTCTAACCACAACTTTTTTGTTTCACCAATCACGAAAATTCTTTTATCATCTTTGAATGCATCTTGAAGAATTTTTCCAATTTCAGTATAGTCATAATCACCGTCATTCCACGATAGTCCATGATAGCAAAGTTCTAACCACAAATTTTCACGTTTGTACTTGTCTGTTAGTCTTCGCCAAGGAAACGGCGGTTTGAAGAGTAGCACTACAGGTACATCGTCGTCGTTGAGAGACACAAAAGCCAACTCTTTCAAAACGAAATAATTGGCAGGCTTTTTAAAGCCCTGCATATCCACTGCGTAGTCCATGGCAAAATTTCGCTTCGAATTCCAAATGACGAATGACGAGGAGCCGGAGGCTCGCTCGTCTTTTATGCTCCTTAAAGTTTCTGGACGTCACCGCTGACGGGACTATATTGAACTATACGATTGTGTAAGATCAAGCAGTAGGCTGAAGTTCCAGCAGGAAAATTTTCCTTTGCTTCAAATTCTAGACGAATGTCTACAGGGGCGCTCTTTAAGGACTCGTTTTGTTTTGAGCAGTCTATCACTATCAGCGGTACGTAAGTGAGATATTGCGACTTTTTCAACATAGGTTCTGGATCTTTGCCATAGTAAGAATTTTGAAAATTAGCGTACATATCATAGAGCATGGCAAATTGATTACGATTCACATCGATGTTAAGATTGCCATATGGATATGACTGAGAATTGAGAAAAAGCTTTACATTTGTAAGATTGCAGTGATCAAAGCGGCTAGCGTTTACTGCTTTCTGATCTTTTCGACTAGTTTGAAAACCTAAGACGACGAAGCGTGGTTTTTCAAGTTGATTTGATGTTTTTACAGTCCATACCTGTCTCGACGTAATCGGCAGTAGTGGGTACTCGTACAATTCCAACGTGCGAAAACTCATGACAATAGGACCGTCTCTTCCTACAAAATCTAGTAGGCGAATTTTGTTAGAGTTCGATGCAACTACGTATGGCATAAGCCATTCGATTCTAGTTATCTCAATTCTAAAGTCCTCATAGACGTCTTGTTCGGCTACTCGTGCAGCTGTTTGTACAACAGCGTTCAAGTCGTTTCTCGACCTCATGAGAACAAGTTCATGCTTTGTGTTTACTACAATTTTACGATAGTCCTCTGCGAAGCCAAAAATTAGGCTCAATGGAATCGATACATTGGAGTAACCAGCATTATCAACAATATTCTGTGTTTCTTCTACATCTATCCAACCCGCATTTTCAATGATGAAACTCTGAGTCGGATTGAGCGTCACCCAGCCTTTCATAAGAGTGGTTAAGCCAACGTTTTTACATTTGTCTATCTCAATGGCATTTAACTCATACCTAATTTCTTCAAACAAGTGACAAATGGCATTATTCACAAGTTTTGTATTTGTAGTGGGAGTATTATTAGTTTTAACCAATCGTCCGCATATATGTAATGAACTGCGGGAAGGTAAAAGACATAAATCTTGATGTTCAATAGATATGCGAATTTCATCGCTGTTGTTGAATGATGCTGTATACGGTTGGTGAGCGTAAACCTCGTAGTGCGCTATGGATTCATCAAAAGTTACAGGTGTTTGTATGCTTAGAATTTCTTCCATTTCGTTGAAAGCAGCAAAAAATGATACAAGTTATTTTCCACCAAGTACTACTTTTAAGCCTAGACTTTTTAGTTTTTGTATGCTCTGACGTGTTAGCGCCTTCACGTTCGTTGATGACTGATGCGTGGTGGGCATGTTTCTCTGCTTATATAGTTTCTGTTATAAATAATTCCCATTATGATTGGCGGATATGCAATCTTATAGTTATAACTTCTCCGCGGAAATTTACTAAATCTCCGTCTTGATCGATGATGCGCACTTGCAAATGATCTATACGTTTTACGGAAATCGGTAGGGAAATGACGTGCGAGGGAACTTCGATGATTTTATACCCCGGCGGTACTGCAGGGAAAAACTCGTGTATCGTGTGTACTTTTTCGTCGTTTATGTATGCTCCCGAAGTGACATTACACTCGACTCTCAAAGCGTTGATTTTGGGAATTGTAACAGGTAAGTCAGAATTATGGACAACGTTCGGTTCGAGAATACGTCTGGTGAAGCCCAGTAGACGACCGAGTGAATTTTCAGGTCGAAAATCTATAGGCTGACTACACTTGATTGTACAGCGAAGAGTATTATTATTAGGCTTTAAATTGAAAGTAATATTGTTGTGCGCTAATTTTTTACGAAGGAATTTGTCAATATCCTCAATTTCGTAACTTCCTACTGGAAGAGGGACAACGTTTCCAGCTACGTAAAACTTATTATTGTTACTATCTATATTGGGGATTGAATTAAATGTTAAAAGTTCAACAAGCCCTAAAACGTAATTTTTATTTGGCAATAACTCGATTGGTGGAAAATACTGTGCTTCTAGTGTAGAAGATGTACCTGAAAGTGTCAGAGTTAATGAACCTTCCATGACAGCTTAAATCAGAATGACACAATGTTTCCTCAGCCTCTCCTTATATAGCCCCACACAAGAATTTTAGACAGAGGTGACCGCAATTGTATGTGTCAAAATCTTGATATCTTTCATGATTATATTTAACTTCGTCTACTCCGAGGTATAATATTAAATCTAAAGGCGGTCGGAGATCGCCAAAACTATCGAAATATATAACATTTTTGCCTCTTTTTCTCTATGCAACCCAGTGTGTCCCAGGGCCGCTAGCGTCATCAGAAGCCGGTAATGCATTTCTCATAAATACTCCCCGAAAATTAGATATTTTTAAAAGTTTTGCATATTTTAATATGTCCGCATCGGTAAGTGCTCGCTGAGGTAATTTCATGAACTTTTTTTTTTTTAAATGAAGACCTAACCCTACTTTGTGTGGTTTAAGATATAAACCATTGCCCAACGCTACACTTTCCATAGTTTTATTATGCCTTTTATTTTCTTCCAACTGCTCCTTAGCGGCTTTTACGTCGTTTACGGCTTTTACTATTCCAGCAGCACCACCAGCTAGAGCGCCAGTTGCACTCAAGCCTGCAAATAGAGGTATGAGAAATGGCAATACCCCTCCTGTTTTCGCAGGAATTGGTAAAATACGTGGAATTTTAATATTCTTTTTACCTCCAGCTTCTTTAACAGCGCTACGAGCTTTTTTCAAAGCTGATCGTATGACTGTTAGAGCACAGTTACTTGGCGCTGATTTAAAAGCACCTGCTTTAATAATTTTTTTCAAGTAAACTTGCTTTCTCTTCTTTAAACCCATTCCCAATTTTTTAGCGTTCTTTCGCTTTTTATTTTTCTTTTTCAACCCCATACCGAGTCTAGATTTTAATTTCATAGTATTAGTTATAGCGTATGCAGCCGCTTTTTCGCCAAAATTAGCGTCTTTTGATTTAACACGATTCCAAGCCTTTTCAGCTAAAATTTTATCTGCGACGTTTCTCGCTTGAATGTTTTCACGATTTTTAGAATAAGCTATATCGTGCTCTTTACAAGCAGCGTCAAGAGGATTAATTCCAAGATCTCCTCGAGCTAAACGTTTTGCCAACTTAGTGCCTGGACCACAGTACTGATAACCGGGTATGTGAAGTTCAAATGTAAGTTTATTGATAATTTTATTAACCAATCCGCGTCCGTTTTTGTGAATGATCATCACTCTTCGAAAGTCAACGGGCAACTGTTGGTGTAAGCTATATAAGACCGTTATTTATACTCATAGCTAACAGTCGTGATTTGGTTGTCATAGAGTAAAGATCATGAACTTCAAAGAGCAGTCGGTTAAGCTACCAATAGAAAATTTTGATGTACTTGTAGAGCACGATAAACGAACAAAACGGCACGGTGATCTACTTCCTGATAGTATACGAGCCGTCTTCTGCGGCCCGTCAAACTGCAGAAAAACAAATAGTTTACTTGCTCTCATAACGCATCCTAATGGCGTTAGATTTGAAAACGTATACGTCTACTCAAAGTCTCTCAATCAATCAAAATATAAATTTTTAAATGAAATCTTAGAACCTATAGAAGGTGTACAATATTTTCCATTCAGCGAGCACGATGCAGTTGTCGATCCTGATCACGCGCTTCCAAATTCTATCATGATATTTGACGATATAGCTTGTGAAAAACAAGATAATGTTAGGGCCTTCTTTTGCATGGGTAGACATAAAAAGGTTGATTGTTTTTATCTATGCCAAACTTATGCTCATGTCCCCAAACATCTTGTCAGAGATAATGTAAACTTACTTGCTATTTTTAGACAAGATGAAGTAAATCTAAAGCATATCTATGACGATCACGTAAATACCGATATGACCTATATACATTTTAAAGAATCATGCTCCAAGTATTGGAGAGATGATAAGTATGGTTTTCTAGTCATCGATAAAGATAGAGGAATAAATGACGGCAGATTTCGCAAGGGCTTTGACAATTTTGCTATAAATATAACATGCACATAGGTAACAATCACCAGTTTCTGACTGAACGTTGAAACGACAACATGGCTGACTTTCAACGAGAAAAAAACGTGCTTCGTCAAGTTGTTAAGGCACGAGATGCGATTAAACGCAAATATAGAATATTAAAATTTGGGAAAGACAATGTCGAAAAGATTTTAAATGATACTTTTGAACCAATAGTCGATCCGCTTCAAAAACTTGTAGCCCAGAAAAATATTGAACAAGATAGTGTCGAAGATAACACCATCGAACAAAATAGCGTTAAACAAAACGAAAGTTTTGACAGTGAGTTTAATGATACGATACAGAATGCCCACGAGACATCTTTCGAAACCACAGATAGTGATATCGACGATGACTTTGATTTATACGTCAAGGCCCTGAAGCTCAATCAACCCCAGTATCTTGACAAAATTTATGGAGTACGAAATGAAAACGGTAAATTTTTTATTGGGAATTTACCGATTAGTTTTCATAATAATAAAATTAAAATTAATGGGGTAGCATATCCGAGAACTAGAGGACTACTCGAGTTACTGATAGCAAAACAACCAAGTAAAAATAATATAAGTTCACATGATTTAAAAAATTATCGCAAAATTTTAAAACTATCGTCTGCTCATAAAAGGCTATATGACAAGAACGAAGGATTCCTGTTCATAATAGTAATAAATTTAATAATATTATTGCTCCAATGTTCAATATTACCTCGAAAACAAATGAGTCGATTAAAGGTGGCTCATTACCTCGTTATAAAATTGCGAAAAAACATACTGCTTTAGACTATGTCTACTGGGACGATCCAAACGAGCTCGTTGACTGGCTTCACTTACTAGTAGCAGAAAGATCTGCCGGAAATCCAAGCCACGTAAATGAGATACACTCTATAATCGAAGAATTGCGTGAAGCAGGCTATATATATTGAGTGCACACGCATATATGACTCATTCTCAAAATGAGCGTTGACGTGTTTGGACGTAACCTCGGAAAAACCGAAGGTATTCGAGGGCCTCCTGGCGTTGGCTTTAAAGTCACGACTGACAGTCACTACGACATAGAAAATAAAAAATTATGCAATGTTGCCGAACCTCAACAACCGAGCGATGTTGTAAATTTAGAGACTTTACGAAACATTATTCAAATAGAAATTCGAGGAATAACTACAAAACTTGGAGCTAGTCTGGATGATTTAGATGTAATAGTTGTCAATCATAGAAACGAAGTTGATGCACAGATATCTCAAATAAAAGCTGACATTTTGGCTATAAAAGAGGCTATGACACAAATATTCAATCAGTAATTCCACAAACATGGAACATGAAAGACTAGTTGAAGAACTGCACAAACCTGCAAGGCGTAACTATACGCGTCGAAGCTTTGACGTGCGTGGTTTGGATGAGACTTGGCAAGCAGATCTCGTCGAAATGATTCTTTACGCTCGCGACAATAAGGGCTATAGATACTTGCTCACTATAATCGACATTTTCTCCAAATATGCATGGGCTGTTCCTGTAAAGAGAAAAACAGGCAAAGATGTTTCGGATGCTATGAAATCTGTGCTGGTTAAAGGCAGAGTACCAAAGAATCTCCATACCGACAGAGGCAAAGAATTCTATAACGCAGATTTTCAAAAACTTATGAGCACATACAAAATAAAGTTATATTCAACCTATAGCAATCTAAAAGCAGCGATATGTGAACGCTTCAATCGCACGCTAAAAAGTGCAATGTGGAAAAAATTCAGTTTGAGAGGCAACTACAAGTGGCTAGATATTTTACCCAATTTACTTACCGCATACAATAATCGTAAACATTGTACTATCAGCGTGAAACCTAAAGATGTAACATCCAGCAACGAAGTAGATATACTCCAGAGATTTACTCTTAAAATAACTAAGAAGATTAAGCCAAAATTTAAAATTGGTGATAAAGTTCGAGTGAGCAAGGCTAAAGCAGTATTTGATAAAGGATATACACCTAATTGGTCTACAGAAATATTTACAATTGTACGTATAGCAGCTACAAATCCAACAACTTACCATCTGAAGGACTATCAAGATCAGCCCGTCTCTGGCGGCTTCTATGAATAAGAACTACTCAAAGCCAAGTATCCAGATATTTATCTTGTAGAAAAAGTAATTAAGAAAAAAGGAAGTAAAATTTTTATAAAATGGTTTGGCTTTGATAATTCACACAATAGTTGGATTGATAAAAAAGATGGAATGTTTAATAAAAACAAAATTTTTAAATCAAGAACAATGTTTTATTCTTTAACTTATATGTCTTTAACTTATTTGTTTTTACAAGAACTAATTTTAACGATTATTCACAATGCTTAACTATATATTTACATCATTTATTCAATATTAAACGCATGGAGACTAGTTTTGCAACATTTTGATTTTTAAAGTTAAATCATGAACAATGTTTTTTATTCTATAACTCATTTTTAACTTATTTACAAGAACTAAATATTCACAACACTTATTTTCCACTGAATTCAATATTAGTCGCGTTGAGACAAGTCAAAAAGAGTTCGTACTTGTTTGCAGCATCTGCTAACTCATTGAAGAGCTTCTCGTCGTTTATTAAGGTAATTGATACTCTCTTCGGCAAAAACACCTCAAAATCGCTGTCCAGCTCAGCTATGACCTTCGTTCCATATTTTGTCGTCACGATTTTTAGTTTTGTAACCATCAATTTGACATCTCGTGGTAGATCAGAGAGTTTTTTCGTAGGGAGAAATCCTCCACGAGCGATGGCGTTCAACTTTGAAAGATCCATCTGTAACATGTACAATTGAGTTGATTAATTTTTTTCTTTTTAGTTATGAAACACTCTCTCAATTTCAGATACTAACCTTAGATTTCTCTCGATTTTTTGTTAACTGGTTCGTCAAGGATCGTCTTAGAAGACCTCTTGAGAGAATCGTCTACGAGGAGTGGTTGTTGAGTTGCGAAGAGCGACTGCTGAGCAGCAAGGAGCGGATGTTGTACAGCTAGATGATGGATGTCCCGATGCTCTACTTGCGACTGCTGCTGACTGTTGCTGTAGGCGGTCGACTGCTCGAATGAGCTCCGACGACCGCTGCTCCGCGTTAAATAGTGGGCTTTCCACTGCGGCGGTCGGCGGCTCGAACCCCTCCTCCTCTCGAGATGCTTCCTGATAGGTCGTCTGTGTTGCGGCGATTGATAGCTTGACCCCCTTCTCTCGAAGTGCTTTCTGATTGGTCCTCTCTCTCTGCACTATGCTGTAGTGACCCCAGGGAAGCGTATCTGTAGTGTCGGGCTGTAGACAACGCTTGTCATCGTGAGCACTCAACGCAATCTTTTTCTCTTTTTCTGTATGCAGATTGTGATGCCTAGATCGAATATTTCGCTGCTCTCGAGTGACGATGACGTTCTCACGAAGACATTTGATGTAGTCGTCAAAGGTGATGGTGGCTTTAACCACAGAACTCTTGACACCTTTTGCCTTTTTTATAGGTTTTTGATTTTGCACTTTAACGCTATACATCTTGCTTCGCAGCCCGACAAATTCCAACATGATCTCTCCATTACATTCGTCTTTCATTAAGCCAACGATTTTCTTGTTGGCTCGAGGCATGTTGAACGGGTTGATCTCCGGATAGTCTGATGTGTTGAATTCTTGAATATCCTGTCGCATCACGTTGTACATGTCGACACCTGTCACCTCGTACACCAGACTATCCGTTCTGGCGTATAATAGCTTACCCTGGTCACCTACACGATCTCGCATATAGTCATAGTGAAACCTGTAGACTAATGTCTTGGACAAATCCAAAACTGCCAATCCGATGTAAATTGGTTTCCTTATGGTGATCTCTGTGCGTAGAAGTTGCACTGCTACGAGGTCTTCACTAAAAATGTCACTGCTGTGAAAATTTGGTTTTGAAATAAGTGCCTCGGCCCCATAGCGGCCTTTCCACTTAGTGACTAGCTTCACATCAACGCGTTTCCTCTCGTTTTCCATTGTCTTGCCATAAACAGCGTTGTTAAACAGTTTGAAAAGCATTTTTTCAAACTCGTTCTTGGCTTCCTTCCTTTTCGCACTGTTCAAATCAATATACTTTTTTAGCCAAGGACTCTGCTTGAATTGAATGGCTCGATGTACTTTCACGAGAATTAAGCCATGTTTCAACACCTGTTTAAGTGCTCGATAGTGTAACACATAACGATTTTTGTCGTGAAGCGTAGTCATAAGTTTATGCTGCTTTGAACCAGGAGGCGCCATGTGCTCAGCACAGAATGGCAGGTCTTTGTGGGCATCATGGAGTGGTTCGGGGTACTTCAAGTCCACTTCAACAAAGTATCAAAAGTCGCAGTCGTCGGGGATGTCGAAGAAGTTTGGCTCATTTACATTCTTCATCCATTCAAAGCCTCCATATGGTAAGAACTCAGTCATTGCCCAACCGTATAAGTTGTTGACGTCGAAATACATTAAATATTTCTCAGCCTCGTCAACATTATAGCCTTCATTCATATACGGGTTGTTCGCTTTGGCATAGCGATTACAGCACTGACTGATTCCTCCTCGAATACCTCGCTCGATAAACATTAACATGTCTACATCGGTAAGAAGTTCCAGTTTAACCTGTAAGAAAGTTTATTTAAGAATAATAAAGTGTTATTTTTTTTTTAATTTATACCTGAGTATTTTTGAGCATAGCATCCCATGTGAGGCCGGGCGTTGTGTAGTAATGAGCGGGGTCCAACTCGTAAGCTTCTAAACAATTATTTCTAAAGTTTTCAAAAACTTCAGCCAGCAGTATGACGTCTGTCTTGAGGTATAAGTCAGAATATTGCCCAAGATCTTGAACGTTAAAACTCTGCCAAACGTTTTGCGTATGCTCATAGTCCTCATCATTGATGTTGGTATTATATAAACTGCTAAAGAAATCATCCTTAGACGGAAGGTTCGGTTCCTTCAACTTTTTAAACGATGAGACATAGTCATAAGGAAATACTCCTTTTCTTTTTAAAAGTTCAATCTGTTCATCAGTGAATCCATGTTGCTTAAACAGGCGCTCTAAAGTATCAAGCTTCTCCAAATATGATGACAACTTATCCAGAGACGAGGCCATGAATTTGAAGGAGTCGATGAATCTCAAATTGATGTCTGTATCTTCCACAAACTTTGTAAAAGATATATATTTCTCTTTTGTTTGTGGAAGTAGCGAAACTCGTCCTGGGAAGCATGTCGCTATTTCTCTAATAAAAAGATGTGAATCATATCCACTCAAGTTGTGAAACACTATTGGGATCGTTCTCGAATCTTGGAAGCTGAGATTGCATTTGTTATGTGCAGGCCACGATATCTGTAATAATTAAAAAAAATAATAAACAATTTATAATATTAGAAAATTAATAATACTCACTTTCCCGTAAAGTGACAGTGGTCACGAACTCTCTTGTCAGCGTTAGTGAATGGCATCTCACAAATATGACATACACGAGCGCCGTCGAACTTTATTATTTCGAGAGGTGTTAAGTCATTCATTGGTCGTGGATTTTTGTAAGCATTATTCAGTTTCACAGCTAGAGAGTGAAGAATTTGGACAAACCATTTGGCAGGAGATTCAGCTTCTTCTTCCTCTTGTCTGTAGCTTTTGTATTCTGAAAGACTGTCGTTGTAGCTACATTTAACAAAGAAACCCACGCTAAATGGTTTGTGACTTTGATAAGTTCGTTCATTGTCAGCCACTGGCTCCAAAATACACTCAAAATCGGCGTATATTAAGAATGGAACTCGATCTTTACAGCCGAAGTTTTTAAATTGTAAAATATTGTCTTTCTTCGATGGGAGCGTAATTTTACACTGATTAATATTTTGACAATCAATTTCATGCTTCAACAGCTTCTCTTCAGTCCAGAAATGATGTAAACATCGCTCACAGATGTAACTTTTGTGCTTGTAAGCAGATACCTGACTTCGTACGAGTCTTGATAAATTTTTTATCCAGACATAGTGATTTTTAAATACTATCTCGAAATTATCATGAGTTTCTTCTTCCTCCTCCTCCTCCTCCTCTACATAATGACTGACAACAAGAAGTAAATTGACATGTTTTTCTTTCTTACAAGATGTTAAGTGTCGCGGTAAGATGTCAACAGTTTTTCCTTTTTTCTTCAAATAATAGACATTTCCGAAACATCATTCTGTTTTTCAAATTTGCCAATTTTTCGAGGATCTACAGGAAATTCAATCCCTTCAAAGTTGAGTTCATTTTTGTATGGCACATATGACGCTACTCGATTTATATTGTCATTATTTCCTAATAATGATGACAAAACAGCCCACCGAAAACATTGGTCATCGTCATTCTTTACATTGACACACGCCTTCTTGTTTTTTATAAATGGAGGTAAATCAATGTATGAGCTGGCTCTCAATGGATTAAACTTATAAATATTTATAACTAAATTTAAAATAGATTTGAGGGACCAGCCTGATTCTCGCTCTTGAAATTCTTCCATTTCCGTATCAATGGGCTGCTGCACATTCATGACAAACCACTCATTTAAGTCTGTAGTCGAATAGATGGGGGAAGTCTTTGTATTAAAATATTTAATGTCGACAGTTTCCTCGTCATCCTTCACTATTGTGTACTCAGCAGCCAAGACCGTATTAACTTTGAGAGCAGGATGTTCCTCGAGAGCTCCAGTCACTTTCGCGATGAACTGCTTTTTAGCATCTTTCATGAAACCTAATAGATCAAGATGCCTTCGGTAAGTAATAGCTCCCGTCTTTATTCTGTTTTCAAAGGCTGATTGAATGTCGTCCCAAACGATTGCGGGGTTATTTTCTTCAGGATTATTCTCGTTTAGACCCGCACCTACGCGACGTTCACTCAACAGATGCAGAACACTGTTAATAAGTGCGATTCCAGCTTGAAGTTTCTGCTTATCGGGCACAGACAAGTTTTGCGATGAATTTTGAACTTTGAGTAGAGCGGCATGTCCCATCTCTATGTATGTGTTGATATCATCAGCGCGACCACTGAGAATGGCCTGGTACACTCTCCATAATGTAAGAACTGTATCCTTACAATCTTGAGCAATGTTAGATTGATTTAGGCCATCGGCGACGACAGGATTATTCGTATGATTTGGGCTACTCGGACCGACGACTGCAGGATTATTCATATGATTTGAGCTACTTGGATTGACGACTGCAGGATTATTCGTATTAATTCTTATACGATGTTCTTTTATCAAATTCATCACGTTTTTTATAAGTGTAACAGCAACTTCAAGTTGCAGCTTTTCAGCCTCTGAAAAGTTTCGTGATGAATTTCTGGCTCTGCGTAGAGCAACATTACCCATCCATAACCATCGGTCATCTTCATTAGCAACATCATTCCTAGTGTTCATGTATACTTTCCATAGGTTAAGACCGATATCCATAAACTCTTGCGCCATCTTGATACAACTGCTCTTGATCACTCCGAGCAGAGGACTGACTTTCCGTCGTCAAAGCAGCGCCTTTTATCTCTGAGCTGTGAAGAGAGGTCGATTGTGATTGGTTATGAAGTGCGGGGTGGGGAAAAATAACATGATTGGTCGAAATACGAGCAGTGGGGAAAAGCGCTAACGAGGAGGCTATAAAAGTAACCACGCGAGGTAAAAAATGTCACTCGCTTCTCCGCTCTCGTTCGAGAGCAGTTAGACCAGTCGCAGCAAACGCAGCAGTCGCAGCAATAGCACGATGAAGTACATTGTCGACGTGCAAGGATTCAAGATTACCTTGAACGAATTCGTTTTCAAGGAGGTAGCCGTCGTCCGTCTCGAGGAAGATCCTACGCCGTCCATCTTCCTCTTCAAACCACCTCATGCTTGGGAAAAGCTGTTGGACAAAAATAAGTACGAAAATAGATGGCTTGAAGAGAATTTCCACGGAATTATGTGGAGAGCCGGCAACATCCCGTACGAAGAGCTTAGCAACACTCTACGTGGCGTACTCGATGGAGCAGAGATATATGTAAAAGGATTGGAGAAAACAAAATGGATGCAAAGATTTTTCTCTGACCGATAAGTGTATAATTTTTCAAATATTTTTTCATAAAAGAAAAATTCTTTAATTCTCGTTTATTTTCAGATTAGTTTTCAACATCGAGGATATGGGATGCCCATCTTTAAGAAAGCTCCCAGTGGAACCTCTTTCATGCAACAATCATTTTGGTTGTGACTTTCCCGTATGTGCCCTTCGAAATGCAATGGCCATGAAAAAGTGGTTGCTCGAGCAATGTGATAAAATAATAACCGAATCGTTATATTTAACGTATAATTAATAATGTAAATTAAATATTGTATTAAGTGAATAAATTTATTTTCAATATATAACTTTCGTTCCGTAGAATTTACTATAAACTTATAAACTTAAAAAAAAAGATTAATTCATGTTTTACGCAGTTTACAACATTAAATAATTTCATAATACATCAGAAAGTTTTGTTTATGTATATTAATAATTCGTAATTCGCGCGCGCTAAAACAATTATGAGGGAGCTGTTCTCAAAGACTACTACTCCGCCACCTGTTGATTAATGCAACGCTATGTAGTCGCGGACAAGCAACGCATTTCATCATTCGTCTCTGATGGGGAAGAAAGTGCGCAGCAAGGCGCAACGTATCAAGCGCAATCGTCGCCGCCACAAACGTCCACCAGACCTGGAGGTGTGTTCCCTCTAGAAGCAGCAACACAATGAGCAGGAGCCGGTGGCCGGGGGGCAGGAGCCCCATGCACTAGAGGAGCTGCATGAGGCTAGTGCCCCTGATGAAACGCCAGAGCCACTAATAACAGAGACGGTAAGCGAGCGCCCTGCTAATCGTCGTTTCTCGCGAGAGAAGTGGCGTCTCTGTTTTGAGGAGAAGAAGAAGAAAAAGAAGAAGAAGAAGAAAAAGAAAAAAGGAAAAGAATTAAGCTTACAGAGAGAGAGAGAGAAAACAGCCCTTTTCAGGGCTTCAAACTTTTTAAACGTAAAACAAATATTACAAATTAATAACATATAGAAAAAATACTGCAAGTTTGCCTTTTTCAGAATATAAAAATTTCTAGGGAGGTCATTTCTCTGTAAGGAGGTTAGCATCCTGCCAAACATAAAATTTTTTTTTTCATATGGTGCTTATTTATTTGAGGTTGTAAAAGTTCTTGGTTGCACAGATTTAGTAAAATCGTTGTAAGGATAACAAAATAGTTCATTTCTTGGATTGAAAATTAGAATGAGAGCGAGAATTGATAAGGAAATGACATACATGCGCGCAAAATACTCGAGTACAAAATCGCGAACGCGAATCGAAGAAATGCATGTTCGATCTATACTGCGTGATCGCCAACGCTCTCCCTTTTGACTTACTTTCCTGCACGAGAATTTTACTGCTATCGTACATTATCTCTCCTATACACTTCCGGCCTCAGGACCAGCTGGGTGAATACGAGTGATAGCAAAACAATAGCAGTAAAAAAACTCATGAGTACTGTTGCGCGGCGGGGGAGAGAAAACGAAAAAAAGAATTGTCACCGCGAGCGAGCACATCATACTTACACTCGCGAGCGATCGCCGACGCTCTCCCCTTCGACTTACTTTCCCGCGCGAGAATTTCCAGCTATCGTACATTATCTCTCGTATACACTTCCGGCCTCAGGACCAGCTGGGTGAATACGAGTGATAGCAAAACAATAGCAGTAAAAACTCGCGAGTACTATTGCGCGGCGGGGGAGAGAGAACGAAAAAAAGAAACGTCACCTCGACCGAGCGAAAACTTCATACTTGCGCGCGAATGATATTTGCAGCAGAACTCGCGCGATCACCTAGGCTCTCCCCTTCGACTTACTTTCCCGCGCGAGAATTTCCAGCTATCGTACATTATCTCTCGTATACACTTCCGGCCACAGGATCAGCTGGGTGAATACGAGAGAGAGAGAAACAATAGCAGTAAAAACTCGCGAGTACTATTGCACGGTGGGGGAGAGAGAACGAAACTCACGTGAGAAAAGAACACGACGAAAAGAACGAAGCGCGCACACAGAAAATGCGGGCCATTGACGTTGCGCATATGCTCGCCAACCCCTCCCCCTCGACTTACTTTCCACCACGGGAATTTTGTCACTACCATGCCTTATCGTTCGTATACAATTCCGGCTTTAACGCCAGCTGGTTGCATATGAGCGACAGATACAATAAGCGACAAAAACTCCCGCGTACTGTTTGCGTACAGAGGAGAGAACGAAACACATGTATAAAGAAAAACTGCGGGTATGCTCGCGATTCTTTGCTATTGCTCAAAATATATTTATGTTTGTTCCTGCGTTGAGAGATCAACAGCAAAGAATATGAAATAAAGCGTGTATCGACGATGCGACGAAGAAATGACGCGAGCGACCGAGTACATGCGTGTGCTCACCTAACCTCACTTTTCGCCGCTAGAATTCCTCGTGCAGTCTGCTTCACCATCCTGAGTGCAGCTATGCGCTTTCGTGCAAATCAATCTCTCTCTTAAACGTAATCGCGTTCAAAGAAAATGGCGAAGGCTGACCGTAGTCGACTTTTACGTCGTACTGTCGATCATTAATGCCAAGGTCCTTTAATTACTCAGAGGCGAAAGACTGCATGCATCCCGCAGACGGTTGCGCGAGAAACCATAAGCGAAGGTGCGAGAGCGGGAAGGCGTGCTCGCGAACTAACGAAGTCGCTCGTGCGCTCGTTATATTTATATCTTTACTCTCGATGCCCCCTCTTCGAATTTTCGACCAATCAGCGTACGAGCGACGCCGGCGGTGCTCTGTCGACGAGTATAAAATGGAGCGCGTTGAGTAGAAGCTCCAAAGTCGAGCACCGGATAACTGACCAAGTTCCCCCGGGCTTATATAGCCGGGAGAGTCATTTTTCCGCGACGCGATCCCGGACACCACCTAGCGGACATCGGCCGAACGCTAGTACAAAAAAGAGGGGGGCAGGCGTCATAGCCCCCCTCTGCTTGAAGGAAAGTTACGGTCCGTTACAACCCTGTGCGGGTATTCCTCAAATCCTCCACCTGGTGAACCCTTCCTCTTCAGAAAGGTCCTTATGGCGTTGGATGCCGAGGTCGACCGGAGGTAGGAATAGGAGGGAAAGAGAGGATCGAGGGAACAAGCCGTGCGTGAGCACGAGTGGTCAGCCACCCGGATGTCAGCTTGCCCTGTTCGGGTAGGCCACCTCGGCCGGCTCCTATCCTTTCGGGCCTTCCTATTCGGAGGGTCCGTCCGGCTCCAGATGTCGGGGCCGACTGAGAGTCGGCGCCGCGCGCACCGGCTCTATGCTTGCCGCTCCGCAATCCGCCACGCCGCTGTGCGGTAGTGGGAGCGTATGTTCGGCCGCTGGCTGCTATACTAGCATAGCGCTCTCCCACCACTGCGCCGCGCGCCGGCTCTCTGCTTGCCGCTCCGCGAGACGCCGCACGGTGGTGGGAGATATGGCCGACCGCTGGTACGAGGACATTTTTTATAATTTTCCTATGAACTGTTTGTATACGGGGCTGTCGAATTCGGAAGCATCAATTAGATGATACTTCGAAAAATAGGGCATATGCCTAGGTTCAGATAAGTATAAAATTTTCGAAAATTGGTGGTGGGGGTAGAAATTTTGGTGTTTCGCTTATAACTCGAGAAGGAGCACTCGGATCGAAAAACGGACGAAATTTTGGAGAAGTAACAATAGGAGGGACATACTTTTAATGTACTATCGAATGACGTTGGCGGAATTTTCGAAAACCGGTGGTGGGGGTAGAAATTTTGGTTTTTCGCTTATATCTCGAGAAGGAGCGCTCGGATCAAAAAACGGACGAAATTTTGGTGGTGCAAAAATAGGGGGGACATACTTTTAATGTACTATTGAATGACGTTGGCGGAATTTTCGAAATCCTGTGGTGGGGGTAGAAATTTTGGTTTTTCGCTTATATCTCGAAAAGGAGTGCTCGGATCGAAAAACGGACGAAATTTTGGGGGCGTGACAATAGGGGGGAGATACTTTTAATATACTATCCGACAACGTTGACAGAATTTTCGAAAACCGGAAGGGTTATAAACAGTTTTAAATATTTATAAGTAGATAAGCTATCAAACCGCTGACCGCCGGCTGCGAGCCGCTCGCCGCTGACTGCCCGCGCCTGCTGCGAACCGTTGGCCGCTGCCCGCTCGTGTCGCTTCTAGTCATGCCGTTTCTAGAGTCATGCCGCTTCTGGAGTCAGTATACTTTCTGCGATCAACCAGCTGACCGCAGAACTTCAGCCTTGACTCCAGAAAGCATACTGACTCCAGAAGCCCTGTGACTCTAGAAGCCCTATTGCTTATTTACTATTGTAATTTGTTTAATTATTGGTTTATTAAACGTGTGTATTGAATTGTCATTAGATTCCTGAAGAGGGACATAGCCAAATGTCTGAAACGTTGAATAAAAGATCAAATTAATAAAAAGGTGTTTGGTATCAAAATTTATTGAGTAAAAATACCTTTTGACCTTGGTAGAAGATTGGCCATAAGCTGCAGACACGTCAAAAATTAGAAGAAAATCTACCATTGGCTGCTATTAACAATTTATTGCCAATCTATCATCAAAAATACTATTAAAATTAAATTTTTCGCCTAGCTTTAGGATGTCCTTTACATACGTTGGAAGTTCAATGTCCGAAACATTAACACACCATTTATCGTCTTTCTTAATCAAATCACCGGGGTAGCCAACCTGCATGTTATTGTTTCGGATATTGACCTCTTCATTATAATTCGCTAAGTCTACTCTATATCTATCTTTTTCAATATCATGTCAATGTCTGTACATTCTTGTATAATTCTGTATATTTGTATACATTTCCGTACATTTCTGTACATTTCTGTACAAATCGGTACAAATCGGTACAAAAGTCTCTTAAGTAACAAAAATGTACAGAAATGTACAGTTTTTTCTTGCGCCAAGGGTATTACATTATATAGTAAAATTTAAAATATCTAAAGGTTTCGAATGGAAATATTATATTATACTAAATAAATAGAGTAACCTTTAATGGAAATTTTGTTAAATAACAATAATTGAGTTACTATAGCTGTATAGTTATTTGAATTATATGGATATGACAATAATTGAGTTATTATAACTGTTAAGTTGTTTGAGTTATATAAATATATTTATTATTAACATATTATAGTTGATTTAAAAAAATATATAGTAAAGACAACAGTATTCAGTTTTACTATGCAATATAGTTCACAGTACAAACGCCTTTTCCTCAGTTTACTTTCATCTATTAGAATAATAGTATTGTATTGCAACGTGCCTGATATGGCTATAAAATACATATGTAGCCAAATACCACTATATTTGATAGCACTTTTATGTGAAAATATACTATATTTTTTTCTAAGTATACATTAAAGTTCAAAAAACCATTTTTAAGTTCTGAATATCAAATGTTCCCTAGAATAACTGTTAGAAAAAACAAAGAAAAATTATCTGCACTGAGAAAGAAGCGTTGGTATAATTACTATATTGCTGTTCGTTATGAGACTATTTTTTTTATAAAATAATCAATAAAATATTATTAATGTATTCTAAAGAATTCGAAAGAACAGGTAAAGATTATGATTAAACGTTATTAAGTAGCGAGTCAGGCCTAGTCCATGCGACATACTTCGCGGTACTGGGCGTAGGAAAGACGTTGCATCTACTATTTTGGGTTCTATTTCTCGAAGAAAACATCTTGAGTAAATTTTGAAAAAAATAATTTTTTATGTAAAAAATGCTCAGCTTTCGATTTAAATGGCAAAAAAAATATTATAAATATACTTTTTGAGATACAAGATGTTTTGTAGTTTTTGAAGGTGAAATTGGAACATTTCGGAAAAACTGCCTACATCATTAGAAAGCTGAGGAAAAAATACGTTGGAAACACTTATCAAACAATTTTTTAAAGTACATTTAAGTATCATAAGCATGAGCTGGAATAATTAGATCATAAATCAGATAGATATTAATTGGAATATTTTGGATAATAAGAGTTATTATAAAAAAAGATTAATGTCCGAAATGATGTGTATCAAATGCCACAACAATAACATAAATAAGAAAGAAGACATGTTTACTCTTAATAAATCATATTTTCTGGTACTAAGGAAATTTAAATGTTAATGAACTGGTGTTATTGTTTTGGTTCCGCATCTATGCTCGTCTCTGCTGTGTATATAAGCGCGAATTCGTATATCTGTTTTGTCGCATTTTCGAAATATCAAAAATTCGGCGAAATAATGTCCGCCGCTCGGACTTGTTAACATGTGTTAACATACAAAACTTTTTAAGAGGTAATGTTGCGTTTTATTCCGTGTATAAATTAGAATCATTGTCTTGTGTAATATAATATAAATATAATATAAATATATTTTATAACTTCTTTTTGACAATAAAAATTTTAGCCTGAAGAGGTTGACAGATAAGTCAACGAAACGTCGCTAAAAAACGTAAGAAATAAAAGTGCTTTATTTCGTACATTACCCCCGCCGGATCAAGAAAAGCATCATTTCTAAAATAGAATTATGGACGGTGAAAAAATCTTCAATTTAGAGAAACAACTTTCTCTAAAAAAAAATTATATTTAATCTTCATTGCCTTGTTAAGAACAAAAGGGGTAGTACCCCTCAAAAAGATAGATTTTGGCCAAAACCAAGGGACAGATCAACTTTGTATTTTATTATTCTTTTAAGTGGAATGATTTTTGAGGAGATATATAATTTATTGTAATTTTTATAACCGAAAATTGATGAAAAAATTTAGTTTTCTTGAAAAAAAAATAGGGGTTGCTACCCTTAAAATTGAAAGTGACGCAGATTTGTGGGCTTTTTTATTTTAAAATTTTTAGCGTTGGTTTTATTAAGGTATCTTTATTTGTTTCTGAAATAATGAAAACAATATAAATAAGGGGTAGTTACCCCTAAAAAATAATTTTGGCCAAAACCACGGAACACGTCAACTTTATTTTTTAATTTTCTTTTAAATGGAATCAGTTTTACGGCGATATATAATTTATTGTAATTTTTATAGCCGAAAAATGATGAAAAAAGCCTAGTTTTCTTGAAAAGAAAATAGGAGTTCCTACTCTTAAAATTGAAATTGATGCTATTTTGAAGCCTTTTTTATTCTTCAATTTTTGGCGTCGGTTTCATCAATATAGCTTTATTTGTATTTGAAATATTTAAAAAAAACTGTTTTTGAGGGTGAAATTTAGGGGTAGATTTCACTTCCTTCAGGTGTCTATCAGCACGTAAAGGAAAATACGTGTCTCTTATTTTTTAATGTACTACAACATATTTCAATATCATCCAAATCGGCGACTTACACTTGGGATACCCTCCTTGTAAGTATTATTGATGTTTACTTGATGGTAATGTGTTTTACTACTTAATTTAAAAGACAATAAGTATGATAGAAATCCGCTTCTATAATGTTTTTCAGGCATTGCACGTTTTTTAAGCTAATTTTATCTTTCTGGAAGTAGGTATAATTTAATAAAAAAAAATAAGTTATACAATTTTTCATGTTTAGTTGAGGCAATGCTTGTGTATTTTTTATAGATCTTACAAACTGAAAAAATACATATTTTCATTCTTTTATTACATTATATCTACTTCCAGAAAGATAAAGTCAACTCAAACATACATGACATGTCGGAGATGCATTACTCGAGCGAGTTTCTATCATTCTTATGCTCTTTTGAATTAAGTACAGACATATAACCTCAAAGTAAATATCGGTGACATTGAATGGCCAATCTAACTGCTAAATCTGACAGGTGGCTTTTATATTGTAGAAGCCGGATGAATTTTCTTATCAAGATTTGAATTTTGGTCCTTTTCGTGTAGTGTAGTGTAGTGTGTGCCTGTCCGAAAGATCTATAGATCTATAGGCCTGCTGTAACAGCTATGTTTACAAAATGCAAGGCATCAAACAAGTAATTTGAGGGCATGATTGAGCATTAAATCTGAGTGCATGTAAAGATTGTGAAAAAGTTATTTTAACCTGTAAAATGCAGTTTAATTGTAATAGCTAATGAATAATTAATGAATATTAATTGACTTTTAGAGGTAATGGTCAACATTTCATAATTCTGACAGGTACTTAGATTTATTATTCAATCATACTCGCTTAAAGAAAAAATGAAATCCCATATTACAAGCAGGCTTATAAATCTATAGATCTTTCGGGCAGACTCACACTACACGGAACCTCAGATTTCATAAGAGGAAACGTATTCAATTAAATAGGCTGAAATTTAGAACTTGAAAAGAGAAATTAATCCCGCTGCTGTAATATAAAAGCCACCTATCAGCAGGTGTACTCATCATTAAGTGTTGTTGATGTTTACTGTTAGGTGATGTGTTTTAATACTTAATCCAAAGGAATATAAGAATGATAGAAATCTGCTTCTATAATGTATTTCAGGCATCGCATGTATTTCTAAGTTGATTTTATCTTTTTGTAAGTAAGTTTAAAAGAAAATGTAATTATGCAATTTTCCAGATTTAGCTAAGACACTACTAGTGTATTATTTAGAACTGTCAAACTGTGAAATTACATATTTTCATTTCTTTTATTAAATTATATGTACTTTCCGAAAGATAAAGTCAACTCAAAAGTACATAAGACGTCTGAAATGCATTATTGAAGCAGATATCTATCATTCTTATATTCTTTTGGATTAAGTACGAACACATCACCTGAAAGTAAATATCGATAACATTGAATGGCCAATACACCTGCTAAATCTGACAGGTGGCTTTTATATTGTAGGAGTAGGATTAATTATCTTTTCAAGTTTTAAGTTTTGACCCATTTAGTGTAGTTTATTGTGAATGTGTCCGAAAGATCTATAGATCTATGGACCTGCTGTAACAGCTATGTTGACAAGATGCAAGACATAGAATATTTAATTCAAGAGGACATGGTTGAGCCATAAATCTGAGAGCATGTAAAAATTGTGAAAAATTTATATTAATCTGTAAAAGTCAGTTTAATTGATTGACTTTTAGAAGTCATAGCCAACTTTTCATAATCCTGACACGTTCCCAAATTTATTACTCAATCATACTCGCTTGGAGTAAATATTAAATACCATATTACAAGTATACCTACTATAGCAAGCCTCTATATCCATAGATCTTTGTGACAGTCTCATACTATGCAGATTTTATGAGAGAAAAATCGCTTATTTATATAGGCTAAAATTTAAAAATTCCAATGAAAATTCATCCAACAACGCGACAAGTAAAGTAACAAGTAAAAGTAAGTAATAGTAGTTAAGATTCTAACGACAGCTGCATATTACTTGAGTAATGAATAATTGGCTTTGACGGTCCTGCTGTCCAAAGGAAGGGTAAGTCAAGGATGACGAAATGACAACCCACGATGATATATTAATCGTCGACGTTTCGAGTTTTTATTTAAACTCCTTCTCAAGACACTAGTACAAATTTAAATAATAAAATACACATTAATGAAAGTTATAAACTAAACAATAGTAATCGCATCTAAGATTAACGAACAAGATTTACTTACAAAGTCTAGGCAGTCTCTTAAAGTTACGTAGGTGATCGCTTCAGTATCACCAGTCAATTGTTACAATAATGAACATTCGGGCTTTATATATTACATAGAATGCATGTGTGCGTTACACATATATGTAAATACCATTTGATCAAACGCGCGGGGTGGTTCTAAGTGTTACGCGGTCTCGCAAGTATTAGGCGAATATATGTAAAAGAGCCCAGGTGGGGTGGGCTAATACTACTCGTTATTCAAAAGTGGCAAATGGGCGTGGTCATATCTTTACTTTCATACTTTCCTAATACTGTACAATGATATTGATCGTGCTTTCATGAGAATTTCTATTGTAAGAAGTGATTTTTATTTATAAATGTCTTATATTCAAATCTAAGTGTCTTTGTATCTTGCTGATTATTAATATATTGTGGTTGTGCATGTATAAACAACATTTCGGCTAATTTGCGCTTCCCTAATAACTGTTCCGTATGTAATACTTTTACATTATTGAAATTAAAATTATGCTCAGTTTCTTCCATATGAGTGTAAATTGCCGAACCTCGATCTTTGTTTTCGCATTTTTTCTTATGTTCCTTAACTCTAATACATAATCGTCTTTCTGTTTGACCTACGTATGTAGCCGCACACTCATTACATTCTATCCGATAAACAACATTGGTTTTCTCATCTTTAGAACTCACGTCTTTACCCAATTTTATAAAACAGTTCCATTTATTTACAGTATTATTTAACACTTCAGTATTATATTTTTTAAAAAATTTTGAGATAATCGGATTTAATTCATTTATGTAAGGGATCACTATGTGTAATTTTTTCTCACGCTGTATTCTTTTTTCATTAGTGTAATTCATGCTTCTAAGTATTAATTTTATGTATTTGTTTATCAAATATATTGGATAATCATTTTTGATTAGGAACTGTTTTATCAAATTTAAGTTTACATTATGAAACGAAGTATGTGAAAGTTTAATTGCTCTGTCAACTAGTGAGTAAATAATCGCAATTTTGTTTTTCTGTGGGTGTTGTGAGTTGTAATTCAATAACCTACCGGAAAATGTTGGTTTTCTGTACCAGTTTGTTATTAGGTTCTTGTTATTAACAATAATTTCTATATCAGGAAAACTAATTTTATTATAAATCGACTTTTCGGTTGTGAACTGTAAATTTTCATCATAACTATTGAAAACTTCTCGTGTATAATTTATTAAATTCTTTGGTACACATAATAATATATCATCAACATATCTAAAATAAAAGGTACTATCAAAACAAAGTTTACTTAGGGCGTACGTTTCTAAATCTTGCATTACAATATCCGCTAAAATTGGGCTGATAGGATTTCCCATAGCAGAACCAAATTTTTGTCTATAAAATTGATCATTAAACTGGAAAAAATTATTTTGTAGAATAAATTTTATAGATTCTATAAATTCACTGCAAGATAAATATGTATGATTAAAAAGTTGAGTCCAACGTTTCTCAATGGCCGCGTAAATCAAATATTCCGGTACGTTTGTGAATAAACTAATCACATCTAAGCTAATAATTTCAAACCCATCAGGAATTATGGTACCTTCTATTTTTTCTTTTAATTGAAGACTATTATTAATGTGTGAAAACGGTTTTTTCAGATGTTCGTAAAGGAATTTGGATAAACTCTTAGCCAAGTTATAAGTAGGCGAATTTATTGCGGAGATAATCGGACGGACTGGATTGTTTTCTTTATGTATTTTGACTAGGCCGTAACCTTTTGACACATTACATTTTTGTGCTACTCGTGGAATTTTTTTACCATTCATCAGAAAATTCATATCATTTAAATTGTTAATATGTAATCTAGTTTTTCTCTCTAATGTTGCTAACGGATTCTTTTTATTTTCTCATAATACTTTTCATCATTAAATAACATAGTCATTTTTTCCAAATATACGGATTTTTTAATAATAACCGTTGCATTACCCTTGTCGGCCTTAGTAATAAGAAGGTCTTTATTATTTTTAATGAATGTTTTTGTTAATTGTATGTCGATCTTAAGTTGTTTTTCAAAGGTTGAATTATTGGACAGGATTCTATTTTGGAATTTGCTTATAATTGAGAGAAAGTGATTACGTATTTTATTTGATTGTTTAAAGTCAGTATGTTTGTTTAAGTATAATTCTAAATTTTTAATCATTTCGAGGATAATCTTATTGTCTACCTTATCATTGAAGTTAAATTTTTCGCCTAGCTTTAACACATTAATTACATATTTCGGTAGTATAACATCAGAAAGGTTAACGATCATCTATTCTCTACGTTCGAGAGTTCATCGCACCGTGTGTTATTGTCAAGTATATTGACCTGTGCTGTGTCTTGGTTAGTCATACTATTATTCTTTCTTTTATTCTCTATTATGTATGTATTTTTGATTAACGGTTTCATATATTTGTTTAAATATAGCATGTCTAATTTTTTATCCAAATTTTTTTCGTATGAATTTATGATTAGTTTTAACTTATCAAAATAGTAGGATTCAAATAGAGCTGTCAGTTTTTGATATCCAGCCGTAATCAGTTTATTTTACATGCTATATTTAAAGACATGCTATATTTAAACAAATATATGAAACCGTTAATCAAAAATACATACATAATAGAGAATAAAAGAAAGAATAGTAGTATGACTAACCAAGACACAGCACAGGTCAATATACTTGACAATAACACACGGTGCGATGAACTCTCGAACGTAGAGAATAGATGGATCGTTAACCTTTCTGATGTTATACTACCGAAATATGTAATTAATGTGTTAAAGCTAGGCGAAAAATTTAACTTCAATGATAAGGTAGACAATAAGATTATCCTCGAAATGATTAAAAATTTAGAATTATACTTAAACAAACATACTGACTTTAAACAATCAAATAAAATACGTAATCACTTTCTCTCAATTATAAGCAAATTCCAAAATAGAATCCTGTCCAATAATTCAACCTTTGAAAAACAACTTAAGATCGACATACAATTAACAAAAACATTCATTAAAAATAATAAAGACCTTCTTATTACTAAGGCCGACAAGGGTAATGCAACGGTTATTATTAAAAAATCCGTATATTTGGAAAAAATGACTATGTTATTTAATGATGAAAAGTATTATGAGAAAATAAAAAAGAATCCGTTAGCAACATTAGAGAGAAAAACTAGATTACATATTAACAATTTAAATGATATGAATTTTCTGATGAATGGTAAAAAAATTCCACGAGTAGCACAAAAATGTAATGTGTCAAAAGGTTACGGCCTAGTCAAAATACATAAAGAAAACAATCCAGTCCGTCCGATTATCTCCGCAATAAATTCACCTACTTATAACTTGGCTAAGAGTTTATCCAAATTCCTTTACGAACATCTGAAAAAACCGTTTTCACACATTAATAATAGTCTTCAATTAAAAGAAAAAATAGAAGGTACCATAATTCCTGATGGGTTTGATATTATTAGCTTAGATGTGATTAGTTTATTCACAAACGTACCGGAATATTTGATTTGCGCGGCCATTGAGAAACGTTGGACTCAACTTTTTAATCATACATATTTATCTTGCAGTGAATTCATAGAAACTATAAAATTTATTCTACAAAATAATTTTTTCCAGTTTAATGATCAATTTTATAGACAAAAATTTGGTTCTGCTATGGGAAATCCTATCAGCCCAATTTTAGCGGATATTGTAATGCAAGATTTAGAAACGTACGCCCTAAGTAAACTTTGTTTTGATAGTACCTTTTATTTTAGATATGTTGATGATATATTATTATGTGTACCAAAGAGTTTAATAAATTATACACGAGAAGTTTTCAATAGTTATGATGAAAATTTACAGTTCACAACCGAAAAGTCGATTTATAATAAAATTAGTTTTCTTGATATAGAAATTATTGTTAATAACAAGAACATAATAACAAACTGGTACAGAAAACCAACATTTTCCGGTAGGTTATTGAATTACAACTCACAACACCCACAAAAAAACAAAATTGCGATTATTTACTCACTAGTTGACAGAGCAATTAAACTTTCACATACTTCGTTTCATAATGTAAACTTAAATTTGATAAAACAGTTCCTAATCAAAAATGATTATCCAATATATTTGATAAACAAATACATAAAATTAAGACTTAGAAGCATGAATTACACTAATGAAAAAAGAATACAGCGTGAGAAAAAATTACACATAGTGATCCCTTACATAAATGAATTAAATCCGATTATCTCAAAATTTTTTAAAAAAATATAATACTGAAGTGTTAAATAATACTGTAAATAAATGGAACTGTTTTATATAATTGGGTAAAGACGTGAGTTCTAAAGATGAGAAAACCAATGTTGTTTATCGGATAGAATGTAATGAGTGTGCGGCTACATACGTAGGTCAAACAGAAAGACGATTATGTATTAGAGTTAAGGAATATAAGAAAAAATGCGAAAACAAAGATCGAGGTTCGGCAATTTACATTCATATGGAAGAAACTGAGCATAATTTTAATTTCAATAATGTAAAAGTATTACATACGGAACAGTTATTAGGGAAGCGCAAATTAGCCGAAATGTTGTTTATACATGCACAACCACAATATATTAATAATCAGCAAGATACAAAGACACTTAGATTTGAATATAAGACATTTATAAATAAAAATCACTTCTTACAATAGAAATTCTCATGAAAGCACGATCAATATCATTGTACAGTATTAGGAAAGTATGAAAGTAAAGATATGACCACGCCCATTTGCCACTTTTGAATAACGAGTAGTATTAGCCCACCCCCCACCTGGGCTCTTTTACATATATTCGCCTAATACTTGCGAGACCGCGTAACACTTAGAACCACCCGCGCGTTTGATCAAATGGTATTTACATATATGTGTAACGCACACATGCATTCTATGTAATATATAAAGCCCGAATGTTCATTATTGTAACAATTGACTGGTGATACTGAAGCGATCACCTACGTAACTTTAAGAGACTGCCTAGACTTTGTAAGTAAATCTTGTTCGTTAATCTTAGATGCGATTACTATTGTTTAGTTTATAACTTTCATTAATGTGTATTTTATTATTTAAATTTGTACTAGTGTCTTGAGAAGGAGTTTAAATAAAAACTCGAAACGTCGACGATTAATATATCATCGTGGGTTGTCATTTCGTCATCCTTGACTTACCCTTCCTTTGGACAGCAGGACCGTCAAAGCCAATTATTCATTAAAAGTAAGTAAGATATCACAGTATGTTCAAAGCACAAATAGTTACAAGCACAACGCACGTGCTGGTTAAAACACTCAGTTAGTTAGCGCACGACGGTTACCGTTTAAACGCGCGGACGATACGGTGCGCGGCGAAGCTGCTAAAACGCGCGCTCTGATTAAGTACGGCGGGCTGACACGGATCCACACGTACACGGAACAGAAATCCTGCACGGGGCAATTTCCGTGCAAGCCTTTTGTATAAAATATGCGAGAGCAGTGAGGAACTTACTATTCGAAGGAGCAGCCGGTGCACTCGGTTCTCGCTCGCACGGGCATTGCGCTCGTTCCCTCTCACTCGCTCTCATTCGGTTGGCCTGGCAGGCGGGCTCGCTGCCGGCTCCTTGCTCGCTCCCACGTAGGCCGGCGCCTCCACTCTTATTACCCGCGATATATCTATATATCCGAAAAAATGGCGCAGACACGATAAAATGGGAGAGAGCGGCTCAGACGGTGTGTTCTGCATGATATCACACACGAATATGTCTACCGTGACTCGCGAAAAGCAACAAGCAGCTTCGCGGCGGATGACGGGCATATTACGCATTCCGGGACGGATTTGATACGCGCGGGACGCAAGCCCTCGTTTCGGCTGCGCCGGAGTTGCGCGCGCTCTGACTGCCTTCGCGTGGCAGATTTAAATCGCGACTGGTGTATGCATTACAGAATATATGAAAATGTCAATATGATTTTTATTTAAACATTTTGTCATTTTTATTTATTAATATTTATTGTTATTTATTATTGTTAGGTCTAAATTGTTTATATTTAATTATATATTTCGAATTTGTCAAGAATATTTAACAACTTATTTGCTATCAATTACATTTTTTTAAAAGCATTAATTAATCGTAGATTCACGTAATATACGATAATAATAGTTTATAATAATACGTAATATGAATCTAATTATCAGTTAATAATTAGCTGAATTTTTCATAGAGAGTTTAAACGCGTGGGCCCGCCCGCTCTCATGCACGAACACACAAACGCCATCTGACGGTGGCATTACGTAAAGTAATCATATACTCAGACGGTAAGGAAGATTTGTGATCTGAAATCGAGTATGGCACCCCCTTAAATGAAGAATAATAAATATTTTCAAGTAAATGATACAATAATCAAAGATTTTAAATGGATAAATCATGTTACAGAATTGTATGTTATATTTTTAGAAGAAATAGATAATAATTAATGTATAATAATCAAACTTTTTACATATAAAATTTGCCTAATATATAATTAAAATGAAATAATCCACACGTAACAATAATTAAAATATTTAAATTATATATAAAAACGAACCGTTCTCAATAAATTGCAATTTCAAAAAACTCTTAAAAAAATTTTGAAAATTTTCAATTTTAAATATCATTGAAAATAATCCATCAATCATGATCAAATTTTTCACACATATTGCCTATCCTAAATGCAGATTCGTCTATAAATTTTAGGACAATTCATTGATCTGTTTTCGAGAAATTACGATTTAAAAAAAAGTTAAAAAAATTTTAACCTCAAATATCTCAGAAATTTATGGACCAATCCTTTCCAATACTCGTTCGTATACAAAATTTACCCCTACACGGAATTTCAATGCGATTAAGTAAATTTTACTCTAGAGATGCAACGACCAAGAAATCACTTTTTTTTAAGTTATATTTTTTCTAAAACAATAATCAATAAAAAAACATGAAAATTTAGAAAATTATAGTACTCAATATTCTTTTTAACCAAATGAATATTCATTTCAATATCGTTTTTAAATTTCTAAATATAACCTATTTTCAAAAATTGACGTTTTTATCAATAACTTATGACAGAATATCTATCAACTTTTTTTTTTAAGTGTAGAGAATCTTATCCTACCTAAAGTGCATTGATAATATATTAAGAATATTAGTTCTTAATATTTAAAAATTCGAAAATGAAAATTTTCAATATTGAAAAATCGCTATAAAAAAAGAAAATCGAAATTGACAAAAATAAACTATTGACCTCAACTGTGAAAGGAAAATGCAAAAAAATAATATCACACGCACACGCACACGCACACACGCATGCACGCACGCAGATCCATACGGACGTTTTCTAATAATAGTGTATTTCGATTCCAAATGTACTAAACAACATTCCTAACACATTTTCTCCAAAACTTTTTTTTTACTATCACAAAGCTTCGTCTAGGAGGAAGCAAAAACGTTCCAATTTTTACTTGGTTCAATTGATGCACGTAACAAAAATGACTTGTAGGTAATCTTTCCATGTAAATTTTACAAAATGTTTTTCCACATTCATGTTTTTCTTCTTTTACTCTAACAGTCTTGTTACATATTGTACAAATTCCTATACCCTGCCAGACTGAAAGTTTTATGTCAAAAGAATTTGGTTTTTGATGATTTTTCTATCAAATATTACCCAAAAACTTTCTAGCATAAAATCTACCGTTCTGTTTGACATTTTCTGTGTGACAAGGAGGCTTCTAAAAACACTTACTACATTTTTGCGAACATTTATGATTTTCCTAACGAGTAAAAATTTTGTTACACGGTATACAATAACTTCTACTACCAGCAGCAGCAAGCAAATTTAATGTGGGTTGATAATGATTTGATGTTTCCTAATGCATAACCGTCAAAGTATGTTTAATTATATTATTCGTATCAAGACCAAATTTTTTACCCACATACAGATGCTTATCACTACGTTCTAATCTGTGAAATGAGTAGATAATGATGCCAATACCTACTCTAGCGAAATAAGTTTGAAAGGTAGTGAGTTCATTTAATCTATACCTTGTTTCAGGAATAATTTTCACTAGCATTATGTAAAAGATTTTCTGCACATTCAGTTTGATAGTTTTGACGAGTGGCTCTGATTTTTTGCTACTCTATTTGAACTAACTACTAATGATAAATTACTCTACTACTAATGATAAATTATCATCGCTTCTGATTGTTAATATCGAATGCTTAAAAATACTTTCATGATTTAATGCTACGCGACCGCATCCTACGAGGACCGATACAACTCTGCAAGATACTAACAATGTATCGTCAATTTCAAAATTGTCAGCGTTCTACGTCTTGCAACACTTGCAAGTTTATTCCATAAATCGTTAGTAGATAAAATCTTCGGGTGTTGCCGTACTACGAAATTTCCTGTACAATTTCCTGCATTGCACTCTCAAGTCACTCACAAATATTGGCGTTTCTCTACCTTTAGTGCCGAAGCGTCGATAATGTCTTGTAATCTCGTCTGTTATTGTCATGTGTGACTCTCCTACGTTTTCTTCTATACTATGTTTACCACCTCATCCGCACAGAACTTTCTAGCTACATGTACACATAATATAAAGATCATTCAATCACTCATATATTAAATATAGTTACTCTTTTCCTCTTAATTCGAACTGGTATTCGTGCTCAATGAATCACAAGTACTACATATATTGGAGCGTCCGCCAGAAACAACCCAGCGGACGCGCGCGACGCATTTTTCGTGCAAAACACGCTCTGTTCAACTCGCTCGTAATCGTATTCTGAGTCTCTCAGAAAAAACGAAAGACATATATCGATAGATTTTTTCCTGCTCTTTCCAATGGTGTGATTGTTTTTACTCCGAAACTCTTTCTTCTGGTCGAAAATTCGAGTTGAATGTTCAGAGTCATTTTTCTCAAAGTATATCATGTTTTTTCAAAATGCAAAATTTTGCAAATTGGAGAAATGAAGGTCTCAAAAGTAACAAGACTAAAAACACAGCGTCGAGTGGCAGCGCGAGCTCTTCGCGCTGCACTCGGACGCGCCGCACGCTTGGGCTTGGTATAATGAGCTCATAATCGTATTTTGATCTCTCAGAAAAAAAGAAGACACATATATCAATAGATTTTTTTCTGCTCTTCTCAATGGCACTATTCTTTTTACTCCCACTTTCTTCTGGCCGGAAATTCGAGTGGAAAGTTCAGAACCATTTTTCTTAAAGTATCACATATTGTTCTTCGAAATGCGTAGCACCATTCGAAAGTACAAGTTATAAGCTAAAAAACTCAACATTTTCAAGTTGGAAAAACGTAGAGCTCAAAAGTAATAATTAGAAATAGTTTCTCTAGATTCTTCCATTGACACTACATTTTCTTCCTCAATTTTCGGATCAAATTTTAATAGACAAAATCACATATTTTATCTTTATCTTGTAAGTTCGGAAAACGAGCTTTCATTTTTTCAGAAACAAACCTCAGTTTAGGTGAATGCTTTGCTTCATCAAACGGGTTACAATAGCGATTGAAAATCGTTTACATTTAAAATTTTTTTTTATTATGAAAATAATAAATATTGAGGAAGAAAACATTTTCAGTGGGTGATAAATACCTTCGGAGGATCTTTTTAAGTATTAGGAACGACTCTGTGGTCTCAGTCCCTCTAGCGGCAGAAACGATAATACGTGAAAGTGCAACGATTAAAGTATAATCGATATATGTATACACATACAGAAGCGCGTCCAAGCACAAAACAGACTTCACGTGGCCGCTCGCCGCTGTTTTTTTAATCTTATTACTTTTGAGCTCTACGTTTCTCCAAATTAAAAATTTAGGGTTTCGTAGCTTATAACTTGTACTTTCGAATGGTGCTACGCATTTTGAAGAACAACATGTTATACTTTAAGAAATATGGTTCTGAATTTTCTACTCGAATTTCAGACCAGAAGAAAGTGTTTGGGAGTAAAAAGAATAGCACCATTGGAAAGAACAGGAAAGAATCTATTGATGTATGTCTCTTGTTCTTTTCTGAGAGACTCAAATACGATTACGAGCTCATTATACCAAGCCCCAGCGTGCGGCGCGTCCGAGCGCAGAGCGAAGAGCTCGCGCGGCCACTCGCTGCTGTATTTTTAATCTTGTTACTTTTGAATCCTTCATTTCTCGAATTTGAAAATTTAGGATTTTGTAGCTTAAGACTTCTACTTTCGAATGGTGATATGCATTTTGAAGAACAACATGTTATACTTTAAGAAAAATGGTTCTGAACTTTCCACTCGAATTTCCGACCAGAAGAAAGTGTTTGGGAGCAAAAAGAATAGCACCGTTGTAAAGAGCAGGAAAAAAACTATCGATATATGTCTTTTGTTTTTTTCTGGGAGACTCAGAATACCATTACGAACGAGTTGAACAGAGCGTGTTTTGCACGAAAAATGCTTCGCGCGCGCCCGCTTGCTAGTTTCTGGCAGACGCTCCCATATTATTACTCCTGCTACTAGTTGTGCTACTACTATCAGAATTTATCGCCAAAGTCGTTTCCGACTGATCTTCTTGATAGTATTTAGTAGAGATGTTATTTAAAACCAAATTATTCATTATGTATTGTTAACCATTATATAATCATACATGATAATAAATTAATATATACCTTTTAACGAACTACTGAACGATCCGGCCTCTGCATTAAATATTGTATCTGTAGCATTATTTGTATCTTGTGAAAATAACATTTTTAAATAATAGCAGTATGTTGTGCCTATCATACGCAAAATAAAAACAAGTTATTTCCCTTACATTACCATATTTGATATTTTCAAAGAGTACATCGACTCCATCAGTGTTATTTATATAACCTATCTGGTTCCGTGAAATTTTGAATAAGTTATTTTAAATAAATAATATTAATAGATAGGTAGTTTACTTACATATAAATATTGTTGCAGTATGTCTGCAGTAAATGGTGAATTTCGTGATTTGAAGTGTTCAGCAACATATTGATTTCTTATGATTATTTAAGATTCCTCGTTTCTAAATGTACAAAATTGTTCCCAACGAGAAAAGACTAATAATAAATTGTAGTTTTCTAATCAGTGCTTTTTCGAAAAGTTAAAAATGTCCGTATAATGTTATGTCTCACGTTTGCGATATGATAAATAGCGTTAATAACTCCTAATAATTCTCTACGTGAATTCATTGTAGTTTGAAAAGACGAGAAATAATTTGAATTATAAGAATATTTAAAAATATCATTTACATGTAACTTTTATTAGCGATATGGATCGTTTAATAAGTTATTTTTTTATATCATAGCCATAAAACTCGATTTTACCGACTGTTTTTAGGCTGTAAAATTCGGGTTTTACCGACTGTTTTTATTTTACAGAGACAAATCCGTTAAATCGCATTTTATGGCATTGTGACGAAAAATTCTATTTCGTCAAAAGAGCGCGAATATTTAAGCCCTTCAGAAGATACAAATAATGCTGCCGATACAATATTTAATGTAGAGGCTGGACCGCTAACTAGTTCATTAAGAGGTGCATATTAATTTATTATCATGTATGATTATACAGTACATAATAATACATAATGAATAATTTCGTTTTACATAGCATCTCTATTAAAAACTATGACGAATAAGATCAGTCGGTAGTGAGTTTGGTGACAAATTGACGATTTGAAATTGACGATAGCTTGTTAGTATCTTACAAGATTGTATCTGCCCCCGTAGGACGTGATTGCGTAGCTTTAACTCACGAAAGTCTTTTTAAGAGTTCGATATTAACAATCAGTATCGATGATAATTTATGCCTACGAACATCTTTAGTAGTTTCATACGTATATACAATAAGGAGACAAATACGCTCAGGAACACTAAAAATAGAGTGGCAACTAATTCGAGACATCCGACAAAAGTATCAAACTGAAAGCGCGAAAAATCTTATACGCGATACTAGTGTAATTATTCCTAAAGCCGGGTGCGACTTAAATCCTGTGTATGATGGCACAAAATTTGTTGTTGATAGGAATAATATAATTAACCATACTTTGAGGGTTATGTATTGAAAATCATGTAATCACTATCAACCCATATTAAAGGACCCCGCAGAAAGTAAGTGGAATCTCGATCAAATTAGGTGAAAAGTATTACATTTGGTAGTTCATAATATGTGAATCAAAAGTCTCCATGGAACACACTCCTCTCAAAAAATTCGAATTTTCGAGATAAAGACACTCAAAGTTTCAGTTGTCGCTGGTTACCCCATTAGATAGCATCAGCTCGATTACTGCGCGTATTCGCACTATACGTGTTTATACCTCACACACGCACACGCACACGCGCACACACGCACGCACGCATGCACGTACGCACGCACGCACGCACGCACGTACGCACGCACGCACGTACGCACGCACACAAACATGCAAAAAAAGATGAAGACATGCGAAAGAAGGCAAACAAAGAGGGGCGGTTTCTGCTATCACGACGCCGATAAGGAGAGAGCCAAAACACCCCGACTCGACGGCTGTGGTGAAAAAGAGAAGGAAGGAAAAAGATACTGGCAAGTTGTCCCTGGATGAATCAAGGCAGCAGAACTTCTCTTGGAGCTGGGAACCCTGCTGAAGAGATCCGATAGAGCCAGATAAAAAGGGTGCTGAAACTTAATATCCTATGCAGTATCTGCAACTGAATCTGAATATTTCTATTCGTTTTTATGGGACCTTTTCACCGGGGAAGGCTTACCGTAAGAACCACAAAGCTTCAAATAGCAGTCATGGCCACTCTAAAGAAAGCGCTGATTAAGAGGGATGCTATTAGCATCAGAGACATGGACGAAACAATAACTGTGGATGAGGTAGCGCAAGCCATAAATAACGTGGTCAACCTGAGCACTATAGATCCACATAACCTTTAACTCATACAATCCTACACAGGCATCCAGGAAGCTAATCATTTGCTTTCAACAGTGAACGCAAAGAGATTACTACAAGACGGAAAGCTGAAGATTGGTTGGGTAATCTGTCGAGAATGGGTAGGGTACTCAAAATCAACTATTGTACCGTGGCCCAAGACGTACTATTCCAGCTGGTCTAAGAAGAGAACCCAGATATTGTTACCATTAGCGAGCAATACCAATACCTTAGCGAATCTAGCTGGGTCAGGCACGCCTTAGGTCAGGCGGCCATCTGAATAAGTTCAGATATCCAACAAGACGACCACCCTCTGCCAGGTTTCACCTAGGTGTAGACAGTCGGTGTAAGGCTATGCAGCTGCTATATTCTACTTAGCCATACCATTGATGAATCCCTAAGAATACTGGATGCTATCGTCGCCAGTGCAAGGACCGCCCAATTGCCAGTCGCCATAGAGGGAGATTTCAATGCATGGAAAACGGAGTGTGGCAATGGGAAGGTCAACGACTGCGGTATCGCGCTTCGCAAGGAATTTGCGATAATGCAACACGTTTCCGACAACTTAGTGAAGCCTATGACCTGATGATCTGAAGAGAAAATAGCACACAACTGTTATTAAAACAGCGAAAAGAAACAAAACGGTCATGAACAAGATCAAACCAAGGGAAGATAGTGTTCCAATAGACACGTACTTCCACATGCATACACGCATACATACACATACATATATACGCACACACACACATATACACACACACACACACACACGTATACTAAAACATGCAAATACTGATATAATTATTTTAAAAAACATTCACTTCTACATGTGCACACATTCACTCCTACATGTATACACTCACTCACATATTATATATTCAATGCTTACATACTTGAAGAGGTATAAAACACCTATAGTGCAAATATGCGCAGTAATCGAGCTCATGCTATATATGGGATAACCAGTGATACCTGCAATTTTTTAATGCTTTTACTCGAAAAATTAAATTTTCCGCGGAGGGGGTGTCTATGGAAACTTTTCATCTATATATCAAGAACCACTAAATCGAATACTTTTCATCCCACATGACAGAAACCGATTTTCCACTAATCCAATTACTTTCTGCGGAGTCCTTTGCTCACTGCTGCTGGTAGTAGGGGTTACTGTATACCGTGTAACAAAATTTTTACTCGTGAAGAAAATCATAAATTTTCGCAAAAATGCAGTAGGTGTTTTCAGAAGCCTCTTTGTGACGCAGAAAATGTTAAACAGAACTGTAGGTTTTGTGGTACAGAGTTTTTCGTCCATACTTTTTACAAAACTTATCAAAACCCAAATTCTTTTGTCAACAAACTGTCAGTCTGTCACAGTATAAGAATTTGTACAATATGAAATAAGACTGTTAGCGTAAAAGAAGAAAAACATGAATGTGGACAAATATATTGTAAAATTTGTAAGGAAAGATTACTTACAAGCTACAAAGCTAGGATTTAAAAGTCAGGGTGTTGGAACATAATCATTAAAATTGTCTGTCAAGCACACTAAACTTTGAACATGTTAATAACAAAATTTCTTTGGACCTAATTTTGGAGCATGGTTTCAGTGTAAGTTTAAAATTAAATAATTAAATTATGAATGCTAATGATTTACATTATTACAGATTACATAATTTCTGAAATTTTATGAAGCGTAGTCTTAATAAAAAAGAAAAACATATTTTAGTTGAAAATGATAGAGTAAAAAGTATTTGTCTATGTATTGGAATATAAAATTGCTAAATTGTCTGTCATCTACTTTGATTTGAACTTCTTTATAGTAATTTAGCTTCAGCTTTTGCACACATAATAATAGATTACTTATGAAATTTAATTTTGAGTAGATATGAAGAATGCGAATAGACTGTATTAGCAATGTAAGCGGCACCCATTGAAAATTCAGGAAAGGAAATATGTTATTATAAGCCTGTTCAGTTGAAAATACTGTTGAAAATAGATGTTTAATGTATTTTTTATACATTGACAAAATTCACTGACAAGATCCATGACATGAGATGTATGAATAATATTAAGTTCTCAAATCCACCCGGTTGCCGAAAATACAAATTATAGATTTCTATTGATATTTGAAAAATAAATAACTTTTTTCAGGAGGGGTTGCCGTCCCGATCTAGGGCTTATTTTCAAGGATTTTTCATAAAGAAACAGAAAAAATTTTGTCGAACAAAAAATATTCTGCAGCACAAATTTTTTTTCTTAGATTAATGTATCCCAAGAAATAACCAATCAATCTTTGGAAATAGGTCATAAAATAAATATTGCCACATTCGACAAGTAAAATGCAAACTTTTTTCCAATTAATGTGCTACACAAAAACTTTCAGGATTTTGAGTAAAAAAATGAGAAAAGTTGAGTTTTCACCAAAAATTGCAAAAAATAACAATTTTTCATGTAGAATAACTTTTGTATTTATCAAAATATGGGTGTAAAAAATCTAGGAACATGTTTCTTTCACCAAAAACTGTTAACTCGACAAACCTAATCGATTTTAAAATTTTGAGCTGCTGACTTCATGTGAAATATCACATATATAAATATACCAATTTTTTACGATGCTTACTTCACATGTTATAATTTGAGAAACAATATAATATAAAACAAAGGCTTTTGAAGTAACAACAACAAATTTAAAAAAAAAAAATTGAATATTGTTAAGGAAGATATCGCCAATTGAAAAAAAATCAACAAAACCAATAAATCTTTTTCATTTTTCATCCGATTTTAATTTCCAAGGCCTCATTTTATCCCTTGTTCAATTTCAGGGGGTGGTAGCGATATAAAAATTGGAAAAATTTCAAAACCTGCAAAGTTATAAGCAATTGTGAGAGAGAGAGAGAGACGCGTCACCCGCGAGAACGTAACCCGACATCGAAGAAACGGTCACGCGCGAAAAAGATGTGCGAAAAGAGAGAGAGAGAGAGAGAGCTCACACCACTATCGCGCGCTACAGTAGCGTGTATGGGAGCTTCTGCTTACTCGGGGGCCGAGCGCGAAATGAATTTTCGCTCTTCTGCCCGCTTCCCCCACCACGCAGCACAAGTATGCCTCGCGTGCATGGGAGCTCCTGCTCACGCGGGGGGCGAGCGCGAAATGAATTTTCGCTCGTATGCGCGCTTTCGCTCACCATGCAACATATGTATGTAATGGACCCGGATTCTCCTCTCCGTGCGACTGGAAGGGCTCGCAGCCGCTGATTGGCGCGGAGCAGATGCGCGGGAGGAAATAAAGCAGCGTGCTTTCCAGCATTCAGCATCAGTCATCGACATGGAGTCGAAGAATTTTCTTCAAGACCTGGTCGAAGACGACTCTCTGCAAGAAGCCATTCTCGATGGTTTGAGAGCTTTGGAGGACTGTGCCTTCGGGGTGGAGGACATACCCGTGGTACCCTCTCCTCTTACTTTCGACGCATGGCTCATGGGTCTAGAGCTCGAGGAGGGGGCTGAGAAGGCCTAGAGCTCCAGAGCCTTCTTCTCCTCCAGCGCATGGTCCTGCGATGCTTTCAACGGCATCGCCACAGCAGATCGTGCTGTACCAGCCACATGAATGGCAGTATATTGAGGTGCCACCTGACTAAATTCAAATTTGATCATTCGAACAGAAGACCGAGGCGAAGGAGGAAGAAGATGCGGACGACCAGATGAAAGTCACGTACGACTTCCGTTGCGAACGTCGAAAGCGTTGTCGACGTCGTGACGAAAGATCGCCGTCATCATTACCACCATCTGCACGAAGGGCTCGTCGACGGCTCCCCGTTTAATCGGTCCTTTTCAGGACCAAAGCCAATCGACCTTTTACAAGGCCAAACCAATCGGCCTTTTTCAAGGCCAAACCAATCATTACCAATCGAAGACATCTCGATTTATTACCGTTTATGAGAGACGCTAAAAAGCAGTTTATCGAAAGAGTGAGTGAAACTCTTAAAGAACTTTTGAAAGTAAATACAGTGCTAGCGGCTGAGTACGTGATAGTTACGGACGGTGAAGAAACAATTTACATAAAATATTTCAACACGAAAACGGCTCCAATATATTCAACGACTGTTTTAAATGAATGGTTTACTATGAACGTACAAAATCCAATCGATACAGACATGGAAGAATTTCAAGAGCAGGAGTCAGGTTGGTCACTCAATACAAGTTTATCCGGTGAAAGAAAGCTCGTACATTGATTTTCCGCCATTCATCAAGAACAAGAAGGCCTGTATAAACGTAGAAAATAGAGAGAACGATGAATGTTTTAAATGGGCAATTCTGTCGGCACAACACCCCGCTAAGAAAAATACCAATCGAGTGGTGACTTATGTATCACATTAAAACGATCTCAACTTTAAGGGAATCGATTTTCCGGTTGATCCCAGAAAAGTTAGTAAGTTTGAAAAACAAAATGACGTTTCTGTAAATGTGTACTATTTGAAGAAAAAAGGAGAAGCATTTGATGTCTTATCACTGCACTTGACAGTTGACACAAAAGAAAAACATGTTAATTTACTACTCATCAAAAATAATTATGTTGACGAAGATGAAGATGGCTCGAATCTCGATGATAATAATGTTAACATCGAATTTAAATTCCACTATGTGTGGATAAAAAATTTGTCAAGACTATGTAGTAAATAGCTATCTTTTCGAAATCATGAATCTTTCGTCTGTGATCGATGTCTGCATTATTTTCGGACTGAAGAAAAACTGCTCAAACATGTGATTGACTGTGCCAAAATTAATCAGTGCAAAATTACACTTCCAACTAAGAAAAACAATACCTTAGAGTTTGCAAACTTTGGTTTTAAAAATCGTGTGCCATTCGTAATATATGCCGACTTTGAGTGCATGCTGGAACCAGTTACTGATAACGAACGAGCTTATCAAATTCACAAAGCAATTAGCGTAGGTTTTTTTTATTAAATGTAGTTACGATGACAATCTCTCGGAATATAAGAGTTATAGACAAGAGGATGAACAAGCCAAATCTCCAGCCAAATGATTTTTGGAAAATCTTCACTCTCTAGCTGTAAAATTAAACGATATGTACAAAAACCCGCGGCCGATGAATAATCTAACACTTTTTGGAAAAGTCAAGTTGGATGGCGCGCGTCTATGCCACATTTACGAAAAGCCGTTCATGAAAGATGACAAGAGAGTACGTGACATTTGTCACTTCACGGGAAAGTGAGTATTTTTTTTATTTTTTATTATTTCAAAGTCTCGATCTATAATAACTAAAAATAAAAAAATTATTATAGATATCGTGGACCTGCACATAGTAAATGTAACATCGTCTTACAAAATTCAAGAACTATCCACGTAGTTTTTCACAACTTAAGCGGTTACGATGCGCATCTCTTTATCAGAGAAATCGCCACATGTTTCGAAGGTCGAGATACGCTCATTCCGCAAACAAAAGAAAAATATATATCTTTTACAAAGTTTGTGGGAAAAACTGATATAAACTTACGTTTCATCGATTCTTCATATTTGGAAAAGCTAGATATTTTGGAACGCATGTTTAAACAAGACAATCTATCAGATGAATAAATTATACTTTTGAAAAGAAAAGGAGTTTTCCCGTATGACTATATTTCATCGTTTGAAAAACTTAAGGAAACAAATCTTCCATCGAAAGATAATTTCTTTAGTAGTTTGTACGAAGTGCATATAAGCGATGATGATTATGAGCATGCCTAGAACGTTTGGCAGAGTTTGAATATTCAAGATTTGGGGCAATATTCTGACTTGTACCTCAAGACAAATGTTATATTATTGATTGAAGTTTTTGAAAATTTCAGAAATAATTGTCTTGAGGCTTATGACTTGGATTCCGCTCACTATTACACGACGCCCGGATTGACTTGGGATGCAATGCTCAAATATACTTAGGTATTATTCACTTAAAATAAAATTAATTTATTTAAAATTCATATTTCTCACAGATGTAGACATGTTGCTGTTTATCGAGCGAGGCATACGGAGAGAAATCAGTCAAGTGTTGCAATCGCTATGCCAAAGCAAACAACCTGTACATAAAAGAAGGTTATAATTTTGACCAGGATGAGAAATATTTTATGTATTTTGACGTCAACAATTTATACAGGTGGCAATGACTGAACCCTTACCCTACGGTGGCTTTATATGGGTGGAGAATGTCAACGTACCAAACTTCTTCGACATCCCCGATGACTGTGACTTTAAATACTTTGTTGAATTGGATCTGAAGTATCCTGAAACACTCCATGATGCTCATAAAAATTTACCGTTCTGTGCTGAGCACATAGCATCACCAGGTTCCAAGCAGAAAAAGCCGATGACGACGCTTCACGACAAGTATCGCTATGTACTTCACTATCGAACACTTAAACAGGCATTGAAACATGGCTTAGTTCTCGTCATAGTACATCGAGCCATTCAATTCAAACTGAGTCCATGGCTTAAAAAGTATATTGACTTAAACAGCGCAAAACGCAAGGAAGCCAAGAATGAGTTTGAAAAAATGCCTTTTAAACTTTTCAATAACGCTGTTTACGGCAAAACAATGGAAAATGAAAGAAAACACGTTGACGTGAAGCTAGTCGCAAATAAAAAGGACGCTATGGTGCTGAGGCTCTCATCGCCAAACCAAATTTTCATTGCAGCGATATTTTTGATGATACATCGGCTTAACCGTATTAGATCTGTCAAAGACACTCGTATACAGATTCCATTATGATTACATGTGGGATCGCGTAGAGACAACAGTAAACTATTATACACCGATACGGATAGTCTGATCTATGAAGTTACAGGTATTGACATGTACAACGTGATGCGGTGAGATATCCACGAGTTCGACACATCAGACTATCCGAAGATCAATCCGTTCAACATGCCACAAGCCAATAAAAAGAAGGTTGGTTTGATGAAGGATGAATGCAGCGGTGAGATCATGATGGAATTCGCCAGGCTACGAGTAAAATGTACAACGTGAAAGTACAGAACCAAAAACCTATTAAGAAGGCCAAAGGAGGAAAAAGTTCTGTAGTTAAAGCAACCATCGTCTTTGACAACTACATCAAGTGCCTTCGCGAAAATGTCATCGTTACTCGAGAGCGGCGAAACATCAGGTCTCGGCATCATAGCATACACACTGAGAAAGAGAAAAAAATTTCTCTCAGTGCGCACAATGATAAACGCTGTCTACAGCCCAGAACCACGGATACACCACCCTGGAGCCACTATAGAGCAGAAGTGGTGGAAGAGCGGACCAATGAGAATGAAGTTGGTGGAGAGGGGGAACACGAGCCGCTGAATCCCGCAGAGGATCAAGCTGGCAGAGAGGGAGAATGCGAGCCGCTGAATTCTGCAGAGATGGCGGTAGGGATGACTCTATATCAAGCGGCTCCGCTGGAGCAAGAACTCATTCGATCAGTCGAGCCTTCAAGGAGGAGTCAGCAGCAGCAGCAGTTCCAACAGTGCCAGCAGCAGATTTTAGTCTCGCTTCCGGTATCCTCTCTTCCTGCAGCCTCGCAGTCGCTTCTCGCCTTTGAGCAACCGCTCCTCGAAAGGCCTTGTGAGACGTCTACTGACAAGTCGAAAAACAAGAAACTGAAAGAATTCTAAGGTCAGTATTTTATTTTTATTAAAAGTAACTTTATTTTCATTAATAGTATGATTTCTTTTAAAAACTAATTATTTGTAAACTTTCTGTTACAGATGGATCTTTCAAAATTAAACGCAATTGCCAGTGGAGGTTTTCTCCCAACAAAAAGATTGGTCGATTTGACCAAGGGCCAACGCTATATGGTCACAAGTCTGAAGTCTGTGTCAACCAAGTATGGGAAAAGAGTTGTTGCGGAACTTGACAACGACTTCGATGTATTTATGCCAAAGAGAGTGTCGGAGGCTCTTGCCGAAGATGAAGACTTCTTCATCAACCTCCAGGACGCAGCCAACAAGTATAAACTTTTTATAGTATACAATGGTGGTTCTAGCATTGAGTTTAGCGGCAAGTGATTTGAAGCATTGGGAAATAAATAGTTAATGTAAAATGTAAAAATTTTTAAGTATTTCGAAACAATAGGTCGCCAACATGGCGTCGGGAGGCAAGGAGTCGCCCGATACCATTCCTACAAAATTCTATAAGTGCCACCCTACAGCCAAAGTAGGAGCGGTATTATGTTTACTGTGTGATAACTTTTTTTACACTAATGAAGATGTCCAGTGAAACTCATTAGCAACTCACTAATGATATGCCAGGACCAACGTGGCCCTAACCTCAAACTTACCATATGGTGCACTGAGCAGTGAAGCAAAGCAATTAATAGCCCAAATTAAACAAACAACAAGAGAATAAATAAAACAAGAAATCATTAGTGAAATAAATCTGGAAAAATACAACAACAATCAAAAGGGTCTTAACTTAAGATTATAGTAAATTAGAATCCCTAAAAATAGAAAACCAATAGCTAAAACAACTAAACAACGAATTGCAAAATAAAAACAGAATTTTTAATGAACTGCTTACCAAAGAAAAACAGGGCAACAACAATAAAATCAAGACTTTCGCAGAAGTTACAGCTAATATCAAACCTAAAATTAAGAGTGCCTAAACTAATCAGAAAAAATAACTGACAACGAAGATAGTACAGACTTGGAAAAGACAGTTCCCCAACATCTAACACAAGACAAAACAATATAAACAGAAAGTGTCTCATGCAAGAACAAGGATACAGTGATAATAAACTGCATGAATGAAGAAAATATAAACTCACTTGTGAATTTACTAGGAGGAAAACTATCAAACAATTTTAAAATAGAAAAAGAACAATAAATAACCCAAAACTAAAACTAATAGATATTGATATGGATCATGGAGGTGATAATGAAATTAAACTTGACATAAATGAAAGAAACTTCAGTAATATAGATGTTAAGTGCAAGTTACTACATGTATATACTAACGAAAAAACAAAGAGAAAATGTGCAATAATAGAGGTTGCATCTAGCATTTATAAACACGTCAAAGACAATAAAAGTAGATTATTTGTTGGGCACCAAAGTTGTAGAGTGTTTGATATTATTAACACAACTCCGTGCAATAAATGTGCTAGATTTGGACATAGCAGTAAAAAGTCCGTAAATCAAGTCACGTGTAATAAGTATTCGAATGCACACTTACCAGCGAAGTGTACAAGCACATTGATTAGATGTGCAAACAGTATCTATAGCAATGCTAAGTACAATACCAAATATAACATTAACCATAGTGCAATTGACAGTGAACTATGTGAAATATGAAAATCTAAAATAAAGTAGTACATTGAAATGACGGACTACCCAACGCATGCTACTTACCCTAGATACCTAGGTAAAGTAGAAAGTCTACATATCCAGCAGAAGGTACCGATAAGAAGAGAGAGACTAGCAAGTGTTGACTCGAGAGTTTCGCAACAGTCCCGTAACGCGGCGATAGCATCACCAATGAGACGAAACACGGAGACAACAACAACAACAATACAAAATTGATAGTAGTATAACTTTGATTGCGGATATACAAAATGATATAATTAATAGAGACTATAATTGCGACGACGTAGGTGAACTGAACAAATGCATGGCTTTAGAAAAGGAAGTAATTTTAAATGTAAATCTAAGAGGCCTAAATGCGAATTTTAATAATTTACTTGCTTTCCTTAAAAACCTTGTGATAAAGGGATGCATAATTGTTAGCAGTGAAACACGGAAACTTGTATACCCTGAATCTTTTAATATAACTGGGTACAAACTGTACTATAACAAAAGTTATATTATTGGTCTGGTGGTTTACATAAGCGACTACATTACTAAAATGACGGAAGTTATAAATATTAATAATCTTAAAATAATAAATTCTAAAATTGCAATAGAAAATAATAGAGAAATATTATTATCTGCACTATATAAATCACATGATATAACTAAAACGGAATCCCTCTTTGTTGAGAATGTGATATATATATATATATATATATATATAGTATACAATGTTGAGTTTCCGCGTGAAGGGAACCTGAAAGTTCAAGTTCCGCTGCGGGAACTTGAGATACAGACCGCGTTGACGTTCCGTGCGAAAGGAACAGACAGTGTGTACGCATGTAAGCCTCCCCAATGCATGTACGTGAGAGAGTCACGTATTATGCGATAGCCGCGAGCGAGCGACGCGTCACTCTGTTTCCAGCCCGCGCCGAGAATGGTTATTCTTCTGTATCATTAGTTCTAAGTTTATTAATAAACTATATTATTCTATCCAATGGTTGTGCCCTTTATTTAACATGGTAGCAGTCCAGTGGTTCTGGTCCGCAAGTGTTTTAAATCTATTCCCATACTGACCTTCGGAGAAGTATGAGAATATCCTCAAGATAGTGGGCAACCAAGAAGAAAAGTCCGTGGTTTGTTAAACTAATATACTATAGCAACCTTCAGGAAGCTATAGAGTATTTTAAGTGTCCACATCAAGACGGTGGACAATGAAGAAGAGAAAAACTCCGAGCACGAAGGAACGCTCAAGACAAAGGAAGTAGCCACATTGGAGGTCAAGCAAGAGAAAAATTTCAAACACGAGGGAACGTTCGTGAATAAACAAGAAGACAAAATGGCAGGACTGTATGATATTACGATTCCAGTGTTTGATGGAGCACTACAGTATGTGGAAAAAATGAATAACGATGTATCTGAAATTCAAGAAGTGTGATGAAGTTATTAAAAGAGAAAAAGCCACTGCAGATAAGGACGACTGGGATGAAAAAGAATTAAAAGCAGTGAATCATATACACAGCACAATCTCAAATAAGCAACTAGAGTTTGTGTGCGAGGAAGAAACAGCCTACAAAATTATGAAAGAGTTGGATAGCATGTATCTAAAGGAATCAACGGCGTTACAAATATGCTGCAGGAATAGACTGGAAAAATTAAGATTAAGAAACTATAGTGATACAGAGGCATTTTTCAGTAATTTAAAAAAAGCAGTAAATGAATTAAAAGGCGCGGATGCTAAAATAAGTGAGAAAAAAAACAGAATTATATGCTCAACACATTGCCAGAAATAAAATTAGCTGAAATGAAAAGTCATAAGGAGCATAACGAAAAAAAGATGAATGTATTTGCTGCAAGAAAGGGAAGCTGCTACAAGTGCGGAAAACCTGGTAATTTCGCACGAGATTGCCAAGATGAAGGACAAGCAGGTAGCAACAGAGCTCATGGAGAGGATCGACACGTGGTTGCAGCCGAGGCAGAGCCGGAAGGGGCCATTACGGCAGAGGACGCGGAAAATTCCATGGACAACAAGGAGCAAGCACAAGTGAGCCGAGCGGCGAAGGTGCGAACGCATGGACAGCGTCGACACACGTTGCGTACACCAACGAAACGAATAGGTCAGATATAAGCGAGATAGAGTGGATACTCGATAGCGGATGTTCTGATCATGTCATTAATAACGAAAATTATTTTGAGAATTATATTGAACTTAAGGAACCGGTAAATATTTATGTAGCGGATAATAAAGCCGGTAAAGGCAACGAGCATCGGTATGGTAGTAAGTTACTTTAACGCATTCGGCAAAATTAACGAAGTAAAAATGAGTAATGTATTCTATGCGAAAGAAATGAAAGCACATTTAGTTAGTTTTGGAAAATTAAATGATAATAACAATACTACTATTTCTAAAGGAAAATTTGCAAAAATTATTGATAAAAATAATGAAGTTACAGCGATAGCAATAGGAGAAAACGGACTTTACAAAATGAAAAGTAAATTGAAATACAAGGTCGCTTCTGTAAATAGTGCCGAACAAAATTATAAAATGAGTCAAAAGGAAAGCTGGCACAGAGTGTTAGGTTACGTAAATTTTAGATATTTGGATACGATATGTAAACAGCAGTTATTAACGGGTATTCCAAATGAACTTGAATCTGAATTTATGAAATGTAAAACTTGTATTGAAAATAAGATGCATAACTTGCCATTTACTAATACTAGAACAAAGGCGAAAAATGTATTAGTAATTATACATACGGATGTATGCGGTCCATTTAAAACTACTGGGTTTAACGGAGAAAAATATTTCGTTTCTTTTATTGACGATTATAGTAAAATAGCTAAAGTTTGTTGCATAAAGACTAAAGAGGACGTTTTTGATTATTTATTTCAATTTGTAAATGAAACTGAAAATTTAACCGGGAAAAGAATAAAAATATTGAGATGTGATAACGGGAAAGAATACTTAAATAATCGGTTTTATAAATTTGCCAAAGAAAAGGGTATTATTATGAATAATTGTCCGGCGTATGTATACGAATTAAACGGCACAGCTCAAAGATTTAATAGAACGATAATGAATAAAGCGCGATGTTTACTATCAGAGGCAAAAGTACACAAATGTTACTGGCCAGAAGTAATATGTGCTGCCACGTATTTGAAAAATCGTACGCTAGCAAACACGATAGAAGGAAAGACTCCTTACGAAATATTTTTTAAGAGAAAACCAAATATAGAGCATTTACGATTATATGGTAGTAAAATTTTGTAAGAAAACCATAACAACTAGGGGGGCTGCGCCCCCCAGCGTCCCTTCGGCCCGCCCCCCCCCCCCCCCCCCCCTTTAAGTGAGGGTGAGGAGGTCTTAGTTGAGAATACACATGCGCTTTCTCGACTTTTAAGTGCAAAGATCCCTTTCCATTCCCTACAAGTATCTTAAACTTTCCATATATGATGGAATACATGCTGAGGGACAGTATATCAAGATTTAGATATGCATAATCAGCAAGTCTGGAGATATTGCAATTTCTGTGTCTTTTTCAAGAAATTTTTGAGAAAAATGTCATTTTCTCCGTACCCGCTGATTGAATCGATCTGAAATTGCATACACAATCCCTCTGTATGTATTGCATTGTGTGTGAACTTTCTGGTAAACTTTAAGTGAGGGTGAGGAGGGTGAAGAGCTCCTGCAGACGACATCACGGCGTGCTAAACACCTGCAGATAGCGTTTTTTATTGGGAATATATGTTGGATCGATTGACATATTTCATGTGGACATTGACAACCTCTGAACTCGTTGAAAAAATTATCTGGTGAGTAGCTTACTGTAAGAAAGTTTATTGGTTTATACTTTTAAGCTAGTATCTATCCTGCAATAATTTCCTACCCCTTTGACAGGAGTGTGGCTTCTCTGTACTCCCTCCGTTGCCAAGTTATTCTTGTTGTAATTATGTTTTTGGCCTAGGGCGAAGAGTTCCTGCAGAAGACAACACGTCTTCATATAATTGTTCTTTCCTCGAGGGCGTCATTATATGACCATCATAAAGCAGGAGACTTTAAAAAAAATAGGACGAAATTGGGAATGGCAACTTTGAGAAACTCAACAATGGCATTACAGTGGGTAACCTTGAGTGAAGGGCTTCCTGATGCACACATCTTGGCAGCTTCATCTTTCTATAGATTATCAATGGAAGTTGATCTAGTCTGTATTTATTTTAATTCACTGTGACCACTTTGTGGTCTCTTCTTTGAATAATTATTATTTCAGTAATCTACTGCTTTCAACCATTACTATAGCTTCATTTTTTGTTTCAGGGTTTTTATTATCCTTTCAGAAAAAGCAGCAACTATAAGAGGCGACCGGTCAAATTTAACAGATCTATTCCTCATTCATTGATGTGGTTGATATTTACTTTGAGGATGTCTTTTCAAACTTCATTTAGAAGAACATAAGAATGATAGGAATCTGCTTTTATAATGCATTTCAGGCATCTTATGTATTTTTATGCTGATTTTTTTTTTGTAGGTATAATTTAATAAAAAGAAAGAAATAAGTCATGCAATTTCTCAGATTTAATTCAGGCACTGCTTGTGTATTTTTTATAGAACTGTATTTTTGTTTTTTTTATTAAATTACATGTACTTTCAAAAAGATAGAGTCAACTCAAAAATACATGTAATGTCTGAGATGCATTACTGAAGCCGGTTTCTATCATTCTTAGTCTTTTGGATTAAGTACGGACACATCACCTCAAAGTAAATATCGATAACATTGAATGCTCAATACACCTGCTAAATCTGACAAGTGGCTTTTATATTGTAGGAGCCGGATGAATTTTCTTATTAAGTTTTTAATTTTGGTTCGTATACTTTAGTGTAATGTAGTGTGAGTGTGTCTGAAACTTCTATACATCTATAGCTTGTCCCGCCATAACAATAAATCTGAGTACGTGTAAAAATTGTGAAAAAAGTTATTTTAATCTGTAAAATTCAGTCGAATTGTAGTAGTTAATGAACAATGAGCTTATCCATTAACTACCAGTATTAATTGACTTTTAGAGGTTATAGTAAACTTTTCATAATTCTGACAGGTTTCCAGAATATTTATTTAAGCATACTCTATAAATCTTTCGGACAGACCACACT